>JARQOD010000004.1:132031170-132115900 GCA_033576555.1 Oophaga sylvatica | reverse complement strand
GAGTATTAAAGCCGTCTTCCATTATCACCGGCTTAAGCAATAAGATTTTATGCCCCCAAAAATCAAGCTGGTAAACCAACTACCCCCTTTCCCTTGGGAAAAATAAAGGGATATCGGGGGGGAATGTATATGGTATTTAAAGTGATCTTATTAAGGAGAAGGTAATCAAACAGGGCCCTTAATGAACCATCCATCTTGGCCGAAAAAAAAAAAGGGGGCCCCCAAAGGTGAAGAGGCGGTCTAATATGACCCTTCTCCAATGACTCGAATAAATCGATAGCATCATGCTCAGGTAAAAATTGAAAACCGCCCCTTTGGGGGAAAATTTCAACCCGGGTCATCACCGCCACTAAGGAAACCAAGGCTCCAAAAAAAATTAACACAAAAGCACAAAAAAAGAAAACTCCCCCTCCCCAATTAGAACAAAGCAACAGGGTGCAGCCCCCATAAAGCGGGTTTTTTTTCAGCACAGGTGCAAAATACCAGATTAAAAAGCCACTCTCCACATACCCATTCAAGGAGGGATGATGCCAGTATACAATTGCACGGGGGCCCCATAGGGTGCGTTCACACAAGGAAAAGCAGTGTCCGGTTCACCCTATTATTACCCCCTACTATTACGGGGCGGGGCCTACACTCTCATGCGCACCAGTGTAAACCCCTTTTTTTTAGACCAAAGGGCCCCGGGTCGGTTTTCACCCCGAAAAATAAAATAAAAAATTTTTAAAATATGGGGGGTTAGTTAATATTTTGCTAAAATATGAAAACTTGAAACCCTCCCAAATGCTTACAATCCCCTCCCCCCCCACTGGGGCTGGCTCTTCAACCCCCGGCGTACCTGCCCACCCCGAAAAATGCCTCGGGGGCGCCCCTAAAAAAGGTTGCGCCCAGGGGGCCTACCTTCGCCCCTCCCCTACCCTTCGGGGGGGTAATGCTGTTTCTTTACTAGGCCCCTATGCGTTACCCGGAACTGCTGTGGGAAAATTTTTACCCCCCTTTTTTACTGGCGGGGGAACCTCTTCGCCCTTTTAAACCCCGCGGAAAAAAAGTCCGGGGGCCCTGCCCCTAAACCTGGGGGTTTTTTTTTGGCCTTTTTTCTGCGCCAAAGGTCCCCCGCTTACATACCAACTACACCAACTAGCCACAAGAAAAATCAAGGTCTCCAAAAAATTCAACACAAACAGCACAAAAAGGCAGAAAACTCACCTCCCCAGATCCAAACAAATCCTACAGGGTGCAGCAGCCCAAAACAAATTTAGCACACAGGTGCAAAATACCAATTAAACAGCCACAGCCTTTTTGTGCGTTTTGTTAAATTTGGAGACCTTGAGTCCCTTTAGGGGCAGGGGGGTAGTGTAGGTTTTTTTAAAACATGGGGACCTTTGGACAGGTTACAAGCTTCGTATTTTGGCAAAATATTAATAAAACCCCACTTTTTTTAATTTTTTTCCTTTTTTTTTTGGGGGCAGCCGAGCCCGGACTTTTGGCCCCATAAGGGCTGTTCACAAGGTGGCATTGAGGTGTCGGCCACCCGCCCGCTAACACGATCAACAACTGCCTAATCCCCCTTGAAGAAAAAATCCCCCGGGGCCCCCAAAAAAGAGGAAGAAATTAAAAAAAAAACTAAAAATTGTTTTTTTTTAAAAATTTTTCCCCTTTTTTGATTCCCTACAATTTACAGTCGGCCGGTGATCTTTATGTTTTTGGACCCGGGGGGCAGTAGCCTGTTTGATTGGATGGAGAGCAGGCCCAAAAAAGGGAAAACCCCAAACAGTTGGAAAATTGAGTTGCATACCCCCACTGTTATGTTTCGGTAGCTGAGGGTGCAGTAAAAAAGGAATACACCCCAGAAGTTGGAATCTATGAGATTGCAGTACCCTGACTAACCACCAATAGAGGCAGCCGTGGAGCGTTCCTCGTTGGTCCAGACCCCTGCACAGCCTGAGAAAAACTACCCCCAAAGATAGAAAAGGAAGCTTTTTGCCCCCGGCAGATCCCCAAAGAACATAGAAGCCCCCAAACTGTAAGGCGGTTAGAAAGAGAAATATGACACAGACAAAAATAGTATAGAAAAAAAATTGGGGCCCAAAAAAAACCTAAATAAAAAAGGTGGAAGGGGGGCCCTTTCGAAAACCAAAAAACCCCAAAAAAAACCCAACTCTACAAATTTCAAAATCCCCTGAATCACACGCCTCTAAACCAATTATCTCGGTGTAACAAAATCAAAACAGCAGCCCTGAAAAAACGAAAACAAAAGACAAACATCAGTGGTGAAAAAAAACTGAGAGGGCAAAGCCCCCCGGGGGACCCGAAGGGGCCCCCCAGAAGTGCAGGGGAAAATGCAAAAAAAAAAACACAAAAACAAAAAGAAAAAATGTCTTATTTTAGCAGGAGATGAGACAGACACGCAGGTACAAAGGAACGGGGGTCAAGGATTAGACCAACAATTGATCACCGGCAACCCTGATGGGAAAGGGGACTCCCCATATAAACCAGCAGTAAACCCATTCCACTCCCCCCAATCTTCACGGGGGATCCAGTCCGTTGTAAAACCCCCAGAGGGAGCCCCGCTCAGAACCATTTAATCCATTCACAACGTACCCCCCCCCCCTTTGGGGGGGTTCCGAACCCCAATTGGCAACCAGGGGGGAGGAAATTTTTTTGATACGCACGGAGGTCTCCAGCATGGATTCGAACCAAAACCCAAAATTGTCTTCCCCACCATAACCCCCCCACTTTTAACCAAAACTGGGGTTTTCCCTCTAGAAAAACGAGAATTTTAAAATTTTTTTAAACCCCAAAAAACCATATTGCCCTCAACCAGTCAGGGTGGGGGGAAAAAAAGTAGGAACCCCCTGCTCCAAACCTCTTCAACAAGGACTTTGGGGAAAAAACGTTATGGATTTAAATGTCCCTGGAAGAAGCAAACGAAAAGAAACAGGTTTTAAGAATCTCCAAAATTTAAAGGTCCAAAATAACCCAAAAAGGCTTAAATTTAGGAGAGCCACTCTCATGGAAAATTTTTCTTGGGAAACCAGCCAAGTCCCCCATTTAAAACCCCGGGACCTCAGTCCTATGCCGGTTAAAAAACCGGGGGGCCCTCTCCTGAGAGGGGAAAAAAACCCCTCTCCACTACCTGGCCCAAAAATTTTTTGCATACGCCCACAAGGGGTCAACCCCGGGGCAGACAGAACCTCCGTCTCCCGAAAAAATGGGGGTGAACCCCCCGAATTACAGAAAAATGGAGACATCAAAGGGGAACTGCCCTATTTAAGAAAAAAATCACCCCAAAGGAAAAAAAAACCCAGTCATCCTGTCGCAGACACAAACTCTTAATAAGTCTCCAAGTTGGTTTGTTTCTCAGTTTTACCTTTGGGGCTGAGGAAAATGCGAGGAAAAAAAAATTAAAAAACCCCAAGTTTAGAAAAAAAGGGGCCCCCAAAATCGGAAAAAACTGGATCCCTGTCAGACCAATGTCTCGGGAAAAAGCCGTGTAAACAACCACGTCAAAGGGAAAAGGCCCCAAATTTAAAAGGGGGAAGGCAAATTAGGAAATGGCACAAGAAAAAACATTTGGAAAACCGTCCAAATCACCCAATGACGTCATTCTTGAGAAACAGGGGGTCGGAAATAAATCCAAAGAAGGGTCCATGCCCTCGGGGCACAGGCAATGGCATAAAAAAACCACTAGACGAGAGCAAGGTTGGAGCGAGGAAGTCCGGGGGACTCCAAATTCCCCCTGACATCACGAGACAAGGTGGCCCCCCAAAAGGACAGACTAACCAAGTCTGGGGTCCAAAAAATTCCCCTGGAGCCCAGCCAACGGGAAAACAAGAACTCAGACATCACATTTTTTTTCCACTGGCCGGGACAAACAATTTTCCAACAGGGCGCGCTGGGCCCCTTCCTCCTAAACACCCTCCAGAGCAAGTCTAAATTGGGTGAGGGCGGAAAAACACACCCTTTCAAAATAACAAAGGATCAAAAAACCAAGAGTGCAAGGAAACCCCTCGAGAGGGCCCCCGCCTTAACTTTTTTTAGTGCCAGGAAGAAAGGAAACCCCAAAAAATTAAAAAACGGTGAAAACAAGGCCCACCGCCTGTCTGGGTTTTGAGCCTTTGGAAATTTCCGATACCCCAGATTCTTTGGTCCGTAAGGCCACCCCCTGATGTTTGGCCCCCCCCACCAATGTCTCCATTTCAAAAGCCCTTTTATGGCCATAACTCCCCGACCCCCACGCTTATTACTTAGTGGAAAAAATTTTTCGGAGAAAAGACAAGGGTTTTTTTTTAGAGGCCTGGTTTTTTTGGGAAAAAAAGGGAAAACTGCCCCAATTTCAGAGGCAAACCCCCCCTGAAATGGAAGAAACTCAGGTTGCCGAGAACAGGAGCAGAATAAATTTTTTGTTAAAATTCCCCTGAAGCAGAGACTGCCTCAGGGGGCCAATTCCCCCAACTAAAACCCTTTTGGTCAAATCACAAGGTTTTAAAACAATAACCGAGAAATTCCAAAAAATTTCAAAAAAAATTTGGGGCAAAACCCAAAAAAACTTTGAAGACCCCTTTAAAGAAGTAGGTTGGACCCAATCCAGAGGCCTAACCCTTTACCGGGTTATTTCAATAACAAGGGGGGAAAAAAGAATCCCAAAATGAGATCCTCGGTACGCCAAAAAGACCTTTGACCCTTTTCATACAGAGCATTCTCTCTAAAAAATTTGGAAACAGTTTGAACATGTTTCACAGAGAGTCCCATCATTAGAAAAAAAAGATACTCCAAAAAAACAATCAGAAATTTATCCACAAAACCCCCGAAAATGCTTCATGAAGGACTGGAAGCAGAAGGAGCATTAGTGCCCAAAAAGGGGATCACAAGGTACTCAAAATCCCCTCAGGGGTATTGAATGCGTTTCCCCTTTTCCCCGTGCTTAATGCGAATAAGTTATATCCCCCCCGGTCAACTTGGTAAACCAAGTACGTTTTTTTTTTAAAAACCCGGAAAACGGTCAGAAAAAAAGGTAAGGGTATTGTATTTTACAGTAATATTGTTCAAAGACGATAATCTAAGGCCTTATGAACCCCCCTTTTTGGAAAAAAAAAACCGGGACCAAGGGTGAAGAGGTGGTCTGATATGACCCTTCTCCAAAAATTCCTTATATAAGACCGCATAGCGTCATGTTCAGGTACAGACAATTAAAAAAGGCGACCTTTTGGGAAAATTTCTACCAGGCCTTTTTAATCGCACCTGCTCCCCGGGAGGCAAGGTGCAATTACTTGCTAACCTCAGAAAAAAAAACAAAAAGCAGGAACATCCTGGCCTGGGGGGGGCAGAAAAAAAGGAGTGTTGGTATTACACTTTTGGAGCCCCAATGGTTCGACACAGATTTCCAACCCCAAAAAAAAATTATGGATGCAACCAAGGGAACCCCCAAGATAAATCATGCAGATTATCGAACCAAAAATTAAGCAACCCCCATATCAGGTTTAAAAAACCCATTATCACCTGGTAAGACTGAGGGGTTTTTCTCACCAAAGGGGGAAATCGATACCCGTAGGGGAAAAAACTCTGAGGGGTATAAGGGGAAACCCCAACGTTTAGCAAATCATAATCCATAGGTAATACGTCCAATCAACAAAGCCTGAGCGAAAATAGGACGGAGCATATCAAGTGACAGTTAAAAAAACTTTGTCTGAACACACCCAAAAAAAAATGAGCAAAAAAAAGTCTTCCCCGCTTAGGGCAATGAAAAGCATGAGAGGAAAAACCCACAGAAAAACATAACCCTTTGGCTTCAAAATCTGACGCTGTGCCCAACCCATTCAACATGCATGTCACAAGGGGTTTAAAAGGGAAAACACCTTCCACGCAATTTTCCCCGCTCAGGCAAACGCTGTAATTTTTGAACGCTAATGACTAGAATCTTAAGACCAGGGGGACAAAAATCCCCCCATAACATCCTTTATTTTATCTGAAACCCCCTTCCCAAAAAAAGGCCCCCCCAAAAAGCGTCGTCATTCCACTTGGTGGACTCCCACCGGGGAATCTCTGACAGTATACTCAGCGCATAAACCCCCGATTTAAGCCAAAAGGGGCTTTTTCAGCTTAATCAGGACTTGGGTCATGACAAAAACCCCCCAAAACCTGAAAAAAGAAACACACTCAAAACGGGGTCCCCAGGTGTCGGGGAAAAAAGCCCACCCCCGGGGCCCCGCGCAGGAGAAAGAAAATTTTTAACCCCGCGCGCGCTTTCCCTGAGGCTTGATTTTAGGCAAAAAACAATTTACAATTATTTTTGAAAATTTGAAACTTGCTCGATCCCCTAAAACAAATCTGCATGGGAATCCTGGTTCCACACAGGAAACAGCAAGATAGGACAATACTCCGAACCTCAGGGGCCCAAATGATCCACACGGCCAGACAAGGCAAACTCATTAGAGAAAAAAAAAAATCCTCCCCAGCACCCGGGAGATAAGGGGAAAAAAATGCAACAACAGAAAAATGTCTGCAATCTGACAACCTTTTTTCTTTCACAATTTTTTCCCTTCTTAGTACCATCATTTTAATTTTTGGGCCGGTGATACTGTTATGTTCGGAGTGAGGAGTGCAGGTAAAAAAGGCAATACACCGAAAGTTTGGAATCTATGAGATGCAGTACCCTGACAAAACCCCACAACTAGAGGCAGCCGTGGAGCTTCCTACGTTGGTCCTAGACTCCTCGTCACAGCCGAGAAACTAACTCACCCCAAAAATAGAAAGAGGAAAGCTATCTGCCCCCGGGGATCCCCCAAAAACATAGAAAACCCCAAACATGTAAAATGGCGGGTTGACAAGATGAAATACTGACACAGACAGAAAATAGTAGAGCAAACATTGGGGCCCAAATACCCCAAATAGAAAAAGGGGTAGGAAGGGCCCTTCTGCATCCCAAAAAAAACCCCCAAAAGCACCAACTTACTAATTTCAAATCACCCCAGATCACACGACCTTCCCCAAATTAGTTCCTTTTGGGTAAAAAACAAAACGCGCCCAAAAAAAAAGGAAAAAAAAAATACAAACAAAGGGCTGAACTAAACTGAGAGGCAAAAACCCCCCCGGGGGGACCCTGAAGGCCCCCCAGAAAAGCAGGCAAAATGCAAAAAAACAAAACAAAAACAAAAGAGAAAAGTTTACTGTTAGCAGGGGTGCGACACGCACAGCAGGCTACAAGGAAACAGGACCCCAAGGGGTTTAACCCCAACAATTGTCACCGGAACCCAGGGAAGGCGTCCCTTAAAAAAGACCAGTCTAACACCTGTTTCCCCCCCCCCCCAAAATTATGGAAGTCCAGTAAACCGCTTTTTAACCCCCCGAGGGGGCCCGCTCAGAATCATTTCAAGCCATTCACAACACCGACTAACCACCCCCAAAAAAGGGACCGGGACGTTCCACTTGGTCCAGACACCCTCCGCCGGAAACTTTAAATACACCCAAAGATAAAAGAGGAAATTTCTGCCCCGGGGGCAGATCCCCAAAAAAACATAGAAAGCCCCCAAACATGTTTAAAGGGCGGTTAGACAAGAAGAAATACTGACACAACAGAAAATGTATGAGCAAACGTTGGGGCCCAAACCTTACTAAATAGAAAGGATGGAAGGGCACTTACTGCAATCCCAAAAACCCTGAAAAGCCCAACTCTACTAATTTCAAAAACCCGAGATACCGACCTTTCCACCTAAAATTGTTCTCTGGTGTAACCAAAAAAAAAAAAGCAGCCACTGAAAAAACTGGAAAAAGCAAATGTACAAACATCAGTGGCTGAACTGAACTGAGGGGCAAAAGCCCCCTGAGGGGACCCGAAGGCCCCCACGAAGTGCAGGACAAAATGCAAAAATCAAGCACAAAAACAAAAAGAAGAAAAAGTTTATCTGTTAGCAGGAGATTCAGACACGACACAGCAGGCTACCAAGGAAACAGGAATCAAGGATTGAGACCAGAACAATTGATCACCGGAACCCTGATGGGAAGGCGACTCCCTTATATAAGACCAGCAGTAACACCTGATTCCCAAACCTCACAATCTTCACTGGACAGTCCAGTAACCGTTTGTAACCACCAGAGGGAGCTTCTGCTCAGAACTCTTTCCCGCCTATTCACAAAGTAGCAAAATGGCCTAGGCAACCAGACACCCAGAGAGGTTGGTAAAATAGCAGATTGCAGCCCCTAAACTGCAGCACAACTAAAGCAGCGGGGACGTGCTTACGGTGCCCTGACGTCTCGACACAGCCAGGTGTGCTAACCTAAAGAGAGAAAGGGGAAAGCGACTGCCCGGAGTAAGCCCCAAAGGAATAGGTAGCCCCAAACATATATTGGCGGTGAGTCGAGTTGAAAACAAACCGGCAGAAAAATAGGTAAGCAAATGCTGGGGCCCAAATGTCTATTAGAAAGACAGGAAAAAATATTGTCGCAATCCCCGCAAAAACATAAAAAACTCCAACACGTTGTTTGCAAAAATACGAGACAACGATCTCTTCCCGCTAGTCAGAACTCTGATGTGAACTGGAAGCAAATAGCAGATACGAAAAACAGGGACTGAAAATCTAAAAGTGGCAAATGAGAAACGGAGTTCAGCGCGCCCCGCGGGGAACCTTGCGTACAACACCAGAAGGGCGAAAATTGAGGGAAAAAAAAAAATGCCCAAAATAACGCAGTAATTATCAAAAAGTTGGGGACAAATCAGGAGGTAAGTGATTCAAAGGGGGGGGAAGAAAACAAATCCCCGGGGCAAGGATCAGGGAAGGTTGCCACTTATTTCCCCAGCCCAAAAAACTGTTGAAATCTTTCCCCCCCAGCTGTAGCCCCTGTTAGCCGAAGCGCTTTTAAAATTCAAAAACCCCAGGGGAGCCCAAATCAAAGTCAGTCCAGGCATTCACAACACGCCCCAAAACCCCGTTTTTCCCTATTTCCCCTACCAAATTAAGGCTTGCCTTTGCCCTTTTTTACAAACCCCCCCAAGAAGCGAAAAAAGCGGTGGGGTTTTTTTTTAACCCCCGGAAGGACACAGCCTTTGCGGGGGTTTATTTTGTTTTGCTGCGTGACTTTTTGGGCACTCTATGGGCTTAGTAAAAAATTTTTGGGGTTTTTACTATCATTTTGGGGTTTCCTTTTGTTAAAAGTGTTTTTGTCCGTGTTAGCCAGTAGATAGAAAAAATGGACTTAGAGCCCCAGTTTTTTATCCCTTTTAATGGCAAAATTTGAAAAGATGGTAACAAATTGCAGCTTTCGAGATACCGGCTTTTTATAGGCTAGATAAAACAAAACTGTATTTTGTATTAGTCTACCCCGATGAAAAGACCGAGTGTCTCGAAACTTGCAATTTTTTACCATTTTTTTTAGTTAGCCATTAAAAGGATAACCCCTGGGGATCTCAAGTCTAAAATTTTTCCTTTGTGTTTTTTTTTGGGCTTCCCCCAATATAAAATTTTTGCCCTCCCTTGGGGGGGTAAAAAGGACCTGGGTTTTTTCTTTTTCATAAACCCCGGTTAGGGGTTTCCCCTTCGTAGTGCATATATTATTTATTTACCCCCATCACTTTTTTGCACGTTGGCCTTGTTTTATGTTAATATATTTGGGCTTGCCTCTTATTTTTTATATGTTGTGCATTACCTTTTTCGTAAACATACTTGATGTGTTTTGGGTTGTTCCCCTTTTTTGTTTTTCCCTTTCTTGGTGTTTTATTCTTTATTAACCCTTATGACGGCCCCATTTTGCGTTAAAATGACCGGCCAAAAATTTACAATTCTGACCACTGTCACTTAGGGGTTTAAAAAATTGGAACGCTTTAAAAAACCCGCGTTTTAAAAGATTGTTTTTGTTCTATTGTACTTCACGTTGGGGGTAAAAAATTTTTTATATACTTGCTTTTATTTATGAAAAAACGGAAATATGGCGAAAAAAATTTGAAAATTTGCAATTTTTAACTTTCAATTTTAGCCCTTAAATCAGAGAGATATGTCCACAAATTTCTTAATAAAAACATTTCCCCATTCTCTTTACATCGCACAATTTTGGGAACAAAATTTTTTTTTTTTACGAAGTTTTTTTGGGGGAAAAAAAGACCCCCGATTTCTCTTTTTACAACACCATTTTTTTTTGGGCCCCCCCCACTTTTTTAAGTCCTTTGAGGGGTCATATGAAGAAAAAAAACCCAAAAATGACCCATTCTAAAAAAAGCACCCCTCGTTTCAAAACCAATTTTAAAAAGTTTTTTTAACCCCTTTTGGTGCTTCATAGGATGAAGCAATGTGGAAGGAAAAAATTGACATTTAAAATTTTTTTTTAAAAATTTTTTTTTTGGAACAATTTTTTTTTTTTCAAAGGGTTTTAAAAAAAAAAAAATAAAAACCCCAAAAAAAATTTGTTGTGCAATTTTTTCCCCCGAAAACCCCTCCCCCCTTGGGGGGTAACCCCTTTTTGGGCGCAGGCAGAGGTCGCGGGGGAAAGGGGCCCCGTTTGCTTTTCACGGGAAAATTGGCGGGCCCATGTCGCGTTTAAAACCCCCTTTTGTGCCTAAAAAGTGGAAACCCCCAAAAGTCCCCCTTTTTTTTAAAAAAGACCCAAAAAATTTTAGATATGTGGGGGCATTTGAACCCCAGTGCTTACTAAATTTATAAGTAACCCCTGAAAATAAAAATAATTTTTTTTTCCCCAAAATGATCTTTTCACCCCCAATTATTTTTTTCCCAAGGGTAAAAAGCCCCCCAAAATTTTGTAAAATTTTTCCTGGCATGCCGATCCCCATATGTGGGGGAAAAAATTTTTGGGCGCCGGCGAGGTCGAGGAAGGGGCCCCGTTTGCTTTTCCCCAGAATTGGCTGGATGCCATGTCGCTTTTTGGACCCCCCTGTGCTAAAAAGTGGAAACCCCAAAAGTGCCCCTTTTTTTGGGAACTGACCCTTAAAAGGGAATTTTCTAGATGTGTGGTGGCATTTGAACCTCCAAATGTTTTTAAAACAGTTAAAACGTAGGCCTGAAAAAAAAAATTTTTATTTTTTCCACAAAAATTATCTTTTCACCCAATTTTTTTTTTCCCCAAAGGGCAAGCCCCCAAGTTTTTTGGGGAATTTTTCCTGGATGCCCATACCCAAAGTGGGGGTAACCCTTTTTGGGGCCCGGCAGGGGGGAAGGGCGGACCCCCTTTTGACTTTTTCAACGAAAAATTGGCTGGACCCCCATGTCGTGTTTAGGGCCCTGATGTCCCAAAAACAGTAAACCCCCCCAGTACCCCTTTTGGAAACTACCCCTTAAAGGAATATCTAAGTGGGTGAGTTTGCCCCAAGTGTTCAAGAATTTTAACGCCCGGGGTGAAAAAAAAAAATTTTTTTTTTTTCCACCCCCTGTCGTTTACCCCCCAATTTTTTTTATTTTCCAAGGGTAACAGGAGAAATTAGACCCAAAAGTTGGGGCCCCAATTTTTTCCTGAGTACGTGAACCCCTTTGGGGGGGCCCCCGTTTGGGCGCGGGGGGTTGGGAAAAGGGAAGCAGCCCCCTTTGATTTTTAAACCCCAAAATTGGGGGGAATTAATTGGACACCATGTGCTTTTGGGGAAAACCCCAGCGCCTAAACGTGGAAACCCGAAAAAATAAAAATTTTGAAACTAGACCCCCTAGGAGTTATTAATCTGTTGTGAGCATTTAAACCCCCCAAAGGTTTACAAAATTTTAATGCCTGGGGTGAAAAAAAAAAAATTTTTCCCCAAAAAAATGTTTTTTTTTAACCCCAAATTTTTATTTTTCAAAAGTAAATTGGGCCCAAAAAATTTTTCCCCAATTTTCCTGAGTAGCTTTCCAAAAATGTGGGGGGGGAAACTTTTTTGGGGCACGGCTGGGCTTGGAAAGGAAGTAAAAACGTTTTGGAATGCAGTTTTTTTGGGGGGGCATGTTCCTGGAGTCCCCCCGTAGTAAAAGTAAAAAAAACCCCCCCGTGCCCCCCTTTTGGAAAATAGACCCCCTAAGTAACTTATCAATCTGTGGTGAGCATTTTAAAACCCCAATGTTTACAAAAGTTTAAATCTGGGGGGTGAAAAAAAAAAAAAACAATTTTCCCAAAAAATTTTTTGCCCCCAAAATTTTTTTTTTTTACGGGGAAATTCCCCCCAAAAGTTGTTGTCCAATTTTCGAGTACGCTGTACAAAATATGTTGGGGGGGAAACTGTTTGGGCGCACTTGCCCCCGGAAAAGGAAAAAAAAAAAGTTTTGGAATGCAGACGTTGATGGGGTCATTTTTAGTTTGCTTTTCCCGTGTGAAAAACAGTGGAAAAACCCAAACCCAAGGCCCCCCTTTTGGAAATAGCCCCCTTTGGAAATTTTTTCTGATCTGTGGTGAGCATTTGCCCCCCGTGTTTCCCAAAATTTTAACCCCGGGGGTGAAAAAAAAAAAAAACAATTTTCCAAAAAAAATTTTTTTTGCCCCCAAATTTTTTATTTTTAAAAGGAAATTGGCCCCCAAAATTGTTGTCCATTTTTTCCGGTCGATGATCAAAATATGTGGGGGGGGAAATTTTGGCCCAGTAGAGCGGAAAGGAAAAAATAAGTTTTGGAATGCAGACGTTGATGGGGGCTGTTCAGTTTGAGTACCCAGATATACAAACGTGAAACCCCACAAGTGACCCCTTTTGGAAAAAACCCCCAAGGAATTATTAGATGTGTGGTGAGCACTTTAAACCCAAAAAGTGCTCCGAAATTTTTAAACGCAAAAAAATTATTTTTTCCTCTAAATGTTTTTTAGCAGATTTTTTATTTTCCCCAAGGGAACAAGAAAAATTTAAAACCCAAATTGGTGGTTTGTCCTGAGTAGGTGATCCCCCAAATTTTTGGGGAAACCATGTTTGGGCGCCGGAGGGCTCGGAAGGGAGGGGCGCATTTTTTTTTTTACTTTTTGTGTTGGAGCCCCCCTGATGTCCCTAAAAGTGGAAACCTTCAATTCTAGCTCCAACCCCAAAAACCCCAAAAAAAAATCTAACCCAAACCCCCAACCCCCAACCCAATTACCTAAACCCAAAACCCTAACCAAACCCCAATTTAAAACCCTAACCTGATTGCAACCCTAACCAAATTAAAACCCTAACCCCCTTTTTTAAAACCCTTTTATACCCAACCCAAGGCGTTCATTTTGCTTTTCCCCCCCCCTTTTCAAAACATACGTTCGGCGGGAAAACGAATCCCAAAAAGCATGCTTATGTTACGCTAGCGGGGGGGGAAAATCAGCAGATGTTTCATCCCCCTCGGTGACGGAGCTGGGGACGCTGGGGGGGGCCGGGCTCCTCCAAAATGAGGCACGTCGAAAACGCAAATTGGGGAAAATGGCGGTTAAGGCTGTGTTACACCGCTTTAGAGCGGTGTAACCCCCACCCCTTAAAACGCTGCATAACGCGTTAACCCCAAGCCAAACCCAACCCCTAATTATCCCCCAACCCTAGCCTAACCCTAACCCTAAGGGAAAAAAGAAAAAAAATATAATTTCTATTTTATTATTTTCCCCCAAATTAAAGGGGGTGATAAAGGGGGGGGTTATGGCTGTTTTTTTTTTTTGCACGTGATGTTTATCCAGTGATCAAAAAATACTTTTTTTGGGAATGAAAAACTTTTTTTTTTCTGCCGCCAGGGAAGAAAAACCCGGGGGATCGCAGGCCAGGGGGAGGCAGAGGACCCGGGGTATGGGGGGTGTTTGGGGTTCGGGGACCCAATTTTTCCCTTGATTGCGTCCTCAGGGGGAGGAAAAAAATTTTTTTTTTTTTTTTGCCCTCGCCGTTATATCTTTTAACGTGATGCGACACGGGGGGGGGTTACCGCCGGTCATTTCTCGGGGTCTGGTACTGGGCAGCCGAGATCCGGGAAAACTGCCCAACCCCCCCCCAGCATCCGGGGGGCCCCTGGATGCCCCCCCCAATTTTTTCTGGGCCCCAAAAGAGGCGGCGCCCCCGGGGGACACCAGAGGGCCCCGGGGGCCACATGCGGGGTCGGGGGCCACAAGGGGGAAAAGGGGGCATTTTTTCTTCCTCGTCCCCGATCACACAGGGGGAGAAATTTATGGCACACCATTTTTTTTTTGTTGCGACCCCCGTTTAGGGTTAAAAAGGCGTCGCAACTCGGGGTAAAAAAAACCGACCGGATTCAGTTCTCTGGGTTGGCCCCCCCGGTAGGGACCCGGAGAAAATGCGCCTTGGGGGGCGCTTTCTTTTTTTCCAAAACCCCCGTTAATTAACGGGCTGTGGTTTAAGTACCTTAATGCCCCCCTTTTTTAAAAGGCTATCGGGGTCTTAAGGGGTTAAAAAAAATTTATTTTTTTGAGCTCCAATCTCTTTTTTTTGGGTTTTCTTGAGGGTTTTTTATCCTTTAATGAAATAATATATATACAAGTGCTTCTCACAAATTAAAATATCAAACTGAAATTGATTTATACTTCTTAAAAAATGAAACCATATTATATAGGTCTTTAAACAAAAATCAACTTAAATGTTTTTTCGTTTTGTTTGATTGCTTAAAGCCAATGAAAACCCAAAAGTCTTATCCTTAAAAAAGTATCTTAATAACAAGTTTAAAAAAATTTTTTTAACCCCTTTTTCATTGATGTACTTCCCCCCCGTGCCTGGACAAAAACCCGGATGGAATGTATCATAGCGTTACCCCGCTCACGGTGGAAGTGCAGTGATCGCGGCCGGGTGTGCTGGTTTTCACACTGACAACCGGAACTGTGCCAGGAGGGTACGCCCGCCCTGGCACTAAAACCCCCAGCCACTGCGATCAAACTGATCGGGTTTTCCCCGGCGGTATAGGGAAGCAAAAAGCAGGGGGGGGGCTCCCTGTTGCCCCTGAGCCTCAGAACAGTGCGATGTGATCCGCTGTTCTGAGGGGCCTTTCCCCTGCAGGACCCCAGATTTAAAAGGCGCAGGGTCTTCGAGTCTGAGGGGGTGGTCCGCCCCTGTAGGAAAAAATGAGAAAGTCTTCTGCGGCCGTCGAAATTTTGACAGTGGTGCGGGTCAGACGCATCGACACTTTCAATGATTCAAAACCTGGAAAACAAATAAAAAAAAAAAAAAAATAAAATTAACTTTAAAAAAAAAAAATTTTCCTAATAAGAAAAAAAAAGATATTCCCCAATAAATTCATTTTTTTTGAAAATAAAAAAGAAAAAAAAAAAAGGACACTATTTAGTTCACCCCGTCCGTAACGCCCTGCCCTATAAAGGCCCCGTTTTTTTAAAACCCACTTAGTAAACCCCTTTAAAAAAAAAAGGCAAAAAAAACAATGCTTTTTATTTTTCCGCAAAAAAAGGGGGAATAAGACGCGATCAAAAGAATTTATAAACTGTTACGCTGAAAAAGTCATCATGTGTCGCAAAAATGGCCCCTTCAGCACTAAAACTAAAAATTTTTTTGCTGTCGAATAAAGTGATGCAAAAGTAATTATTTTTTTATAAATTGTTTTTTTTTTATAAAAGCGCCAAAACATCAAAAAAATATAATGAGGTATCGTGTATTGTTTAAAAACCGAAGAATAAAACTGTTTTTTGAATTTTACCCATCAGAACAGTATAAAAAGCTCCCCCAAAAGAAATTTTTTGCTGGTTTTTTTTTTTGTGCTCCCCAAAAATTGTAAAAAAAGCGATCAAAAAATGTAAGTGCCCAAAAATGGGGCAGTAAAAAAGTCAAATGCCGCAAAAAAAATAAGACCTCACGGATCTTTTGGGGCCAATATGGAAAAAATTTTGTTCTCAAAATGTGATTGCAAAAAAAAATTTTTTCAATAAAAAAAAATCTTTTAGCATGGCGTGCCAAATTAAAACCCCCCATAAATAGTAAATCAAAACCCCCCTTTTTTTACCCCCCCTTGTTAGAGAAAAATAATAAAATTTAAAAATTTTTTTTATTTCCATTTTCCCCTTTGGGGGGGGGTTGGGTTGGGGTAAGTTGGATTTGGGGGTTGGGTTGGGTTAGGGTTAGGAGTGTGTTAGGGTTGGTTTGTGGTTTTGGGTTATGGTTAGGGTTGCGAACGGTTGGGGTGTGTTTGGGGTTGGGTGGGTTAAAAGGGGGGGGTTTTTCCACTGTTTACACATTGGGGCTCCCCAAAAGTGACAGAAGTTGATCTCATTTAGCCCAAATTTGCGTTAAAAAAATCAACGGTGCTCCCCCCTTCTGGTTTTCCATGCGCCCAAACAGTAGTTTACCCCCACATATGGGTTTTGGGATAGGACAAATTGATAATAACTTTGGGTCTAATTTCTTCTTTTACCTTGGGAAAAAAAAAAATTGGGGGTAAAAATTCTTTTTGGGAAAAAAAAAAATGTTTTTTTTTTTTTATGGGTCCTGTTATAAACTTCTGTGAAGCATTGGGGGTTCGAAAATTTTACCACAATCTAGATAAAATTTTGGGGGGGGTAGTTTCCCCAAAATGGTGAAACTTGTGGGGGTTTTTCCATGTTTGGACTTTTGGGCTCTCCAAAAAGACAGGGCTTGCGACTATTCCATAAGTCTTCAATGAAAATCACTACTTTCTTCGAGCCCCGACGTGAGCCCATACAAAGTTTTCTCCACATTTTGGGTTCAGTGTACCAGGACAAATTGAACAACAATTTGGGGTCCAATTTTCCTGTTACCCTTGGGAAAAAAAAAAAATAGGGATAAAAGTCATGTTTGTAAAAAAAAATAGATTTTCTTATTTTCAAGCCCGGGTGTTTAAATTTGTGAAGCCTTGGGGGTGTTAGGGTTGGGAAGCACCAAATATTGTTGTGGAGAGGGCGTTCGCACCCCAGGGTCCATGTGCAGGGGAGCCTGCGCTAGTAAAATGGCGCAAGAAGCGAACCTGTTATCCGCAGGTGAAAATAAACCCGTCGCGGTGGCAATATGTGGAACTTGTTAATCCCAGAGCCGCTAGAAGGAGTGCCCAGCCATAGGCGATGTGTGCGAACTCACAAACCCAAGAGTCGCAAAATAAACACGTAGGCCCGGGTCTAGCGTTGAAAGCGAACCTGTTACGTCACGAGCCGCTGAGACAAACTTCTGTGTCCTGTCAGGCACCAGGTACACAGTTAAGTGCTAAGCGAACTAGAACGTGATCATGGCTAATGTCTCGCGGGAGTCACCGCAATCTATGGCGTCTGAACGCCAGGCCTGAATATGGCAATCAAACCTCACGCGTTATGCCGGTAATCTAGGGCACTAGGACACGACCCTGACCAGCTAGTATACAAAACTCCTCCCGATTAAGTCGGTATTCTAGGGGCTTATTTCAGCCGGGCCCTAACCACACACACGCATGACACACTGGCGCATAGCATATAAAAGATTGATATTAGCGCATGGCGGCCCAGCATTGCTACCCTTTTATAGCAACAGCTACAGGACTTCCAGAAAAACAAAGGACCATGGAACTGTTCCAGAACACCAGTAGTCCAGGACCTTCCTGGCGGACCAATAGGAGCCGCTGCAATACCCGAGCATGTGACCCCTGATCTCCAATGAGAGATCTCACTCTGGGCATGCTCAGAAGGAGAAAACAAGGACTTTGTCCTAAGACGTCTGCTCGCCGCTAACCAGTACTGGCCACAATAGCAGAGCCTGGAGGAGCAGCAGTAATCCTCTGCACACTGTTAGACTGGGGAGATGCTGGGACCGATGTCTAAGTTGAGCAGGCTCCACTGCGGACGGCGACGAATGGGGGACTGCAGCGGGATGGTTCGAGACTCCCCCTGTGCAGAAGCGGGAACTCGAACCCTAACAGGGGGTTCAAAGTGCTCCCACACATCTAGATAGGTTTCTTTGGGGGTCTAGTTTCCAAAATAGGTCACTTTTGTGGGGTTTCTACTGTTTAGGCACATTAGGGGCTCTCCAAACGCGACATGACACCCGCAAACCATTCCATCAAAGTCTTCATTACAAAACGTCACTTCTTCTATTCCGAGCCCTGACATGTGCCCACACAGTGGTTTTCTCCCACATATGGGGTATCAGCATACTCAGGACAAATTGGACAAACAACTTTTGGGGTCCAATTTCTTCTGTTACACTTGGGAAAATAAAAAATTGGTGACTAAAAGATCATTTTGTGGGAAAAAAATAGGATTTTTTATTTTCATGCCCGGGCATTTAAATTGTGTGAAGCACTTGGGGGTTCAAAGTAAGTGCTCACTACAGATCTAGATAAGTTCCTTCGGAGGTCTAGTTTCAAAATGGGGTCACTTGTGGGGGGTTTTCCACTGTTTAGGCACATCAGGGGCTCTGCAAATGAACATGACACCCATGAAATTCTGCATTCCAAAACGTCATTACTTCCTTTCTGAGCCCTGCCGTGGCCCAAAAGTATTTCCCTCCACATATGGGGTATCAGCGTACTCAGGACAAATTGACTACAATGTTTGGGGTCCAATTTCCTTGGGTAAAATCAAAAATTGGGGACAAAAAATCATTTTGTGGAATTTTTTTTTTACACCCAGGCATTATAAATTTTAGTGAAACACTTGGGGGTTCAAAGTGCTCACAACAGATCTAGATAAGTTCCTTAGGGGGTCTAGTTTCCAAAATGGTGTCACTTGTGGGGGTTTTTCACTGTTTAGGCACATCAGGGGCTCTCTAAACGCAACATGGCATTCAGTCAATTCTGCATTGAAAAAGTCAAACAGCGCTCCTTCTCTTCCGATCTCTGCCATGCACTCAAACAGTAGTTTACCCCAACATATTGGGTATCAGCGTACTCAGGACAAATTGAACATTTACTTTTGAGGTCTTATTACCTTGGGAAAATAAAAATTGGAGTGAAAAGAATATTTTTGTGGAAAAATATGATTTTTTAATTTTACGGCTCTACGTTATAAACTTGTGTGAAGCACTTGGTAGTTCAAAGTGCTCACCACAGATCTAGATAAGTTACTTAGGTGGTCTAGTTTCTAAAATGGGGTTACTTGTGGGGGGTTTCCACTGTTTAGGCACATCAGGTGCTATTTGAAACGTAACATGGCATCCGTCTCGATTCCAGCTAATTTTGGTTTGAAAAAGTCAAATGATGCTCCTTCCCTTCCGAGCTGTGCCGTGCGCCTAAAACAGTGGTTCCCCCACATATGGGGTATCTGTGTACTCAGGACAAATTGGACAACAAATTTTGGTTCCAATTTCTTCTGTTACCCTTGGAAAAATAAAAATTGGTGACTAAAATATCATTTTGTGGGAAAAAAATAGGATTTTTTATTTTCATGCCAGGGCATAATAAACTTGTGTGAAGCATTTCGGGGTTCAAAGTGTCACCACAAATCTATATAAGTTCCTTAGGGGATCTAGTTTCCGAAATGGGGGTCACTTGTGGGGGGTTTCCACTGTTTAGGCTCTTCAGGGGCTCTGCAACTGAACATGATACCCATCAAAGTCTGCATTCCAAAACGTCATTACTTCCTTTCCGAGCCCTGCCGTGCGCCCAAACAGTTTTTTCCCCCCCCCCAAAATATGGGGTATCAGCGTACTCAGGACAAATTGAATAACAACTTTTGGTTTCCAATTTCCTTGGGAAAAATCAAAAATTGGGGACACTAAAATATCATTTTTGTGGGAAAAAAATAGGTTGTTTTATTTTCATGCCAGGGCATTATAAACTTGTGTGAAGCATTTGGGGGTTCAAAGTGCTCACCACAAATCTATATAAGTTAATTAGGGGATCTAGTTTCAAAATTGGGTCACTTGTGGAGGATTTCCACTGTTTAGGCACATCAGGGGCTCTGCAAACTGAACATGACACCCATCAAAGTCTGCATTCCAAAACGTCATTACTTCCTTTCCAAGCCCTCCCGTGCGCCCAAACAGTTTCCTCCCCCCAAAATATGGGGTATCAGCGTACTCAGGACAAATTGAACAACAACTTTTGGTGTCCAATTTTTTGGGGAAAAATCAAAAATTGGGGACTAAAAAATCATTTTTGTGGATTTTTTTTTTTCAACCCAGGAATTATAAACTTTAGTGAAACACTTGGGGGTCCAAAGTGCTCACAACAGATCTATATAAGTTCCTTGGTTAGTCTAGTTTCCAAAATGGTGTCACTTGTGGGGGGTTTCCACTGTTTAAGCACATCAGTGGCTCTCCAAATGCGACATGGCGTCCAATCTCAATTCCAGCCTATTTTGTTTTGAAAACATCAAACGGCGCTTCTTCCCTTCCGAGCTCAGCCATGCTCCCAAACATATGGGGTATCAGCCTACTCAGGAGAAATTGCACAACAACTTTATCTGTCCATTTTCTCCTTTTACCCTTGTTAAAAAAAAAATATTGTTTGTAAATGATCATTTTTGTGACTTAAAAGTTAAATGTTCATTTTTTCCTTACACATTGCTTCTGCTCCTGTGAAGCACCTGAAGGGTTAAAAACTTCTTGAATGTGGTTTTGAGTACCTTGAGAGGTGCAGTTTTTAGAATGGTGTCACTTTTGGGTATTTTCTGCCATATAGACCCTCAAAGTGACTTCAAATGTGAAGTGGTCCCTAAAAAAATGGTTTTGTACATTTTGTTGGAAAAATGAGAATCACTGGTCAACTTTTAACCCTTATAAATTCTAACAAAAAAAATTTTGGTTCCAAAATTGTGCTGATGTAAAGTAGACATTTGGGAATGTTATTAAGTAACTATTTTGTGTGACATATTTCTCTGTTTTAAGGGAAAAAAAATTCAAATTTGAAAATTGCAAATTTTTCTAAATGTTTGCCATATTTCCTTTTTTTTTTTTTTATAATAAACGCAAGTTATATTGAAGAAATTTTTACCACTATCATGAAGTACAATATGTCACGAAAAAACAGAATCCCAAAGATCCATTGAAGCGTTCCAGAGTTATAACATCATAAAGAGACAGTTGTCAGAATTGTAAAATTGGCCTGGTCATTTAATGTTCAAACCATCCTAGAGGGTTTAGGGGTTAAAGTCCGAAATGTTGGCATACTGAAATGTATGTTCAGTAAATGCACTCAAAGTGCTCAAAGTTTCCTGGTAGATGGCTGCACTGACTTTAATCTTGGTAAAACACAGTGGACCTACACCAGCAGTTGACATGGCTCCCCAAACCATCACTAATTGTGGAAACTTCACACTAGACCTCAAGCAGTTTGGATTGTGTCCTCGCCACTCTTCCTCCAGGCTCTGGAACCTTGATTTCCAAATGAAATGCAAAATTTACTTTCACCTGAAAACAACACCTTGGACCACTGAGCAACAGTTCAGTTATTTTTCTCCTTGGCCCAGTAGGACGCTTCTGGTGTTTTCTATTGGTCATGAGTGGCTTGACACAAGGAATGCGACACTTGTTGCCCATGTCCTGGATACATCTGTGTGTGGTGGCTCGGAAGTAATGACTCCAGCAGTCCACTTCTTGTGAATCTCCCAAAATTTTTGAGTGTTTTTTTCTTAACAATGCTTTCAAGGCTGTGGTTATCCGCTTGCTGTGCACCTTTTTCTACCACACTTTTTCCTTCCACTCAACTTTCCATTAATATGCTTGGATACAGCACTCTGTGAACAGCCAGCTTCTTAGCAATGACCTTTTGTGGCTTACCCTCCTTGTGGAGTGTGTCAATGACTGCCTTCTGGACATCTGTCAAGTCAGCAGTCTTCCTCATGATTGTGGAGCCTACTGAAACAGACTAAGGACCTTTTTAAATGCTTAGGAAGCCTTTCAGGTGTTTTTTGTCAATTATTCTAATTTACTGAGATAATGACTTTTGGGCTTTCATTGGCTGTAAGCCATAATCATCAACAATAACAGAAATAAACACTTGAAATAGATCACTCTGTTTGTAATGACTCTATATAATATACAAGTTTCACTTTTTGTATTGAAATAAAATAACTTTTTTATGATATTCTAATTTAGTGAGAAGCACTTGTATATATATGTGTGTGTCACTGACATTTTTATATCTATCTTTCTATGTGTATATATCTATTCTCTCTTTTCTATTCTAACCTGTCACTCTGTTATTTTACCGTACGCGGCAGATGATTTGCTGGCTTTTCAAAGGAGATCGGTGTGTAAAAATCAGACAGCACTTGCATGGTACGAGTGCTGTGTGTATATTTTTCTCACATGCATTGACTTCTATTGCGGATGTGATCTGATTTACGATTACAATTGCAGCATGTTGCGATATTTTTCGAGTCGAATCGTGATCTGATCGAGCTGGGAAAAAAAACGCATAGTGAACACACAATGATAGAAAAACATTGGTCCGAATGCAATCCTATTTTTAATTGAAAAAAATCGCAACATGCTGCGAGTGCTGCGAATTTTTGGATGAGACTCACCAATGCAAGTCTATAGGTGCAAAAAAAGATTCAACGCCACACGGACCATCTGTGTGTGGTCCAACTTTTATGCAGAGAAAAAAAATGGCACAGAGTATTCAATCATCCCATGACAGGAATTTACACACATGGAGAAGTGTTTGACAACACTTCCCTAAATTGAGCCAAGACAAGTCACACACATGCCCCACAGAGTGAAGTGAATAGAGGCTATCTCGGCTCATCAATGTGGAGATGCTCCTGGTCAATGTACAGGAGCATCCTGAGTTATGGGGCAAGCAAAAGCGGAATGCCTCATGGACTCATATTTGCAAAAAAATTTCCAACAGTATGACAACAGTCAACGTGATGTCCAAATTGAAATTAGCAAGTTTTGCCTGAATTTATTAACTGTAATGTTTGGTACCCTCATCTTTGTCCCACGCATGATACTTTGCTTTGCAGCATATCTATCTAGAGTGCATTTTTGCTTGAATTTGGCCAAACTTATCCAATGCCATATCCAACATCATGATACATGTCGAGCACACCTCATGCATCCCGACATGTATTATCCTGTTGGACAGTTTATTGGTACCTACTAGTGATGAGCGAGCACTAAAATGCTTGGGTGCTCATTGCTCGAGCAAATTGGAATGCTCGGGTGCTCGACCCGAGCCACGAACCGAATGTAAGTCTATGGGAAAACCGAGCATTTTTGCCGCGATCCCCCCGGGGTCCTTTTAGGGTATAAAAAGGTCTGAAATTGATGAAAACAGTGCTCAAATGACATAGGAACATCATGGGGAATACCCCCTGGAAGCATTTCTGACACCCAGGTCACAGCTGTGAACAATGTTGTCAGAGTGTTATGCCACTTTTACAGGCAAACAATAAAACATACAAAAACAATACCAGAATGGATTTTCCTGGAAAATACAGCTCTGGAAAAAGTTAAGAGACCACCACATCAAAACCCTGTGATTGGCAGCCCATTTTCCAGACCTGAACCCCATTGAAAACCTCTGGAATGTAATCAAGAGGATGATGGATAGTCACAAGCCATCAAACAAAGAAGAACTGCTTAAATTTTTGTGCCAGAAGCAGTGTGAAAGACTGGTGGCAAGCATGACAAGACGCATGAAAGCTGTTTTTAAAAATCAAGGTTATTCCCCAAAATATTGTTTTCAGTATTCTTCCGGAGTTAAAACATTAATATTGTTGTTTCTAAATGATTATGAACTTGTTTTCTTTGCATTATTTGAGGTCTGAAAGCACTGTTTTTTTTTAAAATTTTGACCATTTTTCTTTGTCAGAAAAAAAATACAAAATTTATTGCTTGGAAATTCGGAGACATGTCAGAAGTTTATAGACTAAAAGAACAATTTACATTTTACTCAAAAATATACCTATAAGGCCGGAGTCACACTAGCGAGAAATACAGACGAGTGGTATGCGAGTAAAAATCGCATTGCACTCGAACCAATGTTAATCTATGGGGCAGCTCCCATCAGCCGATTTTTTTCTTGGCCGTATTATACGGGCTGAGAAAATCGCAGCATGCTGCGATTGTCACCGTATTACGCCAATGCAAGTCTATGGGGGCGAAAAAATACGGATTACGCACAGACCACACGTGTGACTTGCGAGAAATACGCACTGGTGTCCTTTAGAAAAGCCAGCAATTCAGTGCGGTATACTGTAAAATCACGCTGACATGTTTAATAAAGTATCGAAAGAATAGATATACAGTACAGACCAAAAGTTTGGACACACCTTCTCATTCAAAGATTTTTCTGTATTTTCATGGCTATGAAAATTGTAGAATCACACTGAAGGCATCAAAACTATGAATTAACACATGTGGAATTATACATTACACTTTACAAAAAAGTGCGAAACAACTGAAAATATGTCTTATATTCTAGGTTCTTCAAAGTAGCCACCTTTTGCTTTGATTACTGCTTTGCACGCAGAAAAGGTGAACAGATGGATTCTACATGCCTGGTTCCCACCGTGAAGCATGGAGGAGGTGGTGTGATGGTGTGGGGGTGCTTTGCTGGTGACACTGTTGGGAATTTATTCAAAATTGAAGGCATAGTGAACCAGAATGGCTACCACAGCATCTTGCAGCGGCATGCTATTCCATCCGGTTTGCGTTTAGTTGGACCATCATTTATTTTTCAACAGGACAATGACCCCAAACACACCTCCAGGCTGTGTAAGGGCTATTTGACCAAGAAGGAGAGTGATGGGGTGCTATGCCAGATGACCTGGCCTCCACAGTCACCACCAGACCTGAACCCAATCGAGATGGTTTGGGGTGAACTTTACCGCTCACCGCTTTAATTTTGAATAAATCCCCAAGTGTCACCAGCAAAGCACCCCCACATCATCCCACCACCTTCTCCATGCTTCATAGTGGGAACTAGGCATGTAGAGTCCAGCCGTTCACCTTTTCTGCGTGCAAAGCAGTAATCAAAGCAAAAGGTGGTTACTTTGAAGAACCTAGAATATAAGACATATTTTCAGTTGTTTCACACTTTTTTGTAAAGTGTAATGTATAATTCCACATGTGTTAATTCATTGCTTTGATGCCTTCAGTGTGATTCTACAATTTTCATAGCCATGAAAATACAGAAAAATCTTTGAATGAGAAGGTGTGTCCAAACTTTTGGTCTGTACTGTATACACATAGAATACATATATATATACCGTATATACTAGTGTATAAGCCGAGATTTTCAGCCCATTTTTTATGGCTGAAAGTCCCTCTCTCGGCTTATACGCGGGTCATATACGGGGGTCGGCGGGGGAGGTGGAGCGGGGGTGTCGAATTATACTCACCTCTCCGCCGCCGCGGTCTCTGCAGCCCCCCTGCTTCTCCCACGATCTCCGGCTCCTTCCTGCAGCGGTCACATGGCACCGCTCATTAAAGTCATGAATATGCACATATTCATGACTTTAATGAGCGGTACCATGTGACCGCTGTAGGAAGGAAGCGCTGCAGAGAGCGCCGGGAGAAGAGGAGAGGCTGCAGGGACGCGGGCCGGAGGGGTGAGTATAGCGATATTTACCTGTCTTCTCTCCACCGCTGTGCTGCGTCCTCGTCTGACTTCTCTGGCTGTGAATGATCAGCAGAGGGCGCGATGACGTCATTAGTGAGCGCCGCGCCCCCTGCCAGATCATTCACTGCCGAGGACCAGGAAGAGGACGCAGCTCTGCGGTGCAGAGAGGACAGGTAAATATCTCAGGTGCCGGGGTCCTGAGCGAGCGGTGACGCCGGCACCTGTCCCCCATAGCGCGCCGGTGTCCCCGCCTGCTCAGGACCCCGGCACCTGGCCCCCAGCGACGAGAGGTGAGTATGTCATTTTTTTTATTTATTTTGCAGCAGCATATGGGGCATAATCTGGAACATATGGGGGCATAATATGGAGCATATGGGGGCATAATATGGAGCATATGGGGGCATAATATGGAACATATGGGGGCAAGCTGTGGAACATATGGGGGCATAATATGGAGCATATGGGGGCATAATATGGAGCATATGGGAGCATAAGCTGTGGAACATATGGGGGCATTATCTGGAGCATATGGGGGCAAAATATGGAGCATATGGGGGCATAATATGGAGCATATGGGGGCGTAAGCTGTGGAACATATGGGGGCATCATAATCTGGAGCATATGGGGGCATAATCTGGAGCATATAGGGGCATAATCTGTGCAGCATATGGGGGCATAATCTGTGGAACATATGGGGGCATAATCTGGAGCATATGGGGACATAATCTGTGGATCATACGGGGGCATAATCTGTGGAATATATGGGGGCATAATCTGGAGCATATGGGGGCATAATCTGGAGCATATAGGGGCATAATCTGTGCAGCATATGGGGGCATAATCTGTGGAGCATCATATGGGGGCATAATCATTTTTCACCCTAGGCTTATACGCGAGTCAATAAGTTTTCCCAGTTTTTTGTGGCAAAATTAGGGGGGTCGGCTTATACACGGGTCGGCTTATACATGAGTATATACGGTACATGTCATTGAGACACACACATATATATATATATATTGTATATATTTATTTATAGTTCATAAAGTTCTACATAGCATAATAGCCGCTAAATCAATTGCTGGCTCCTGTAAAATCATTACAGAACCCGACATGAAATTACACATGGTTTACATACAGTAAACCATTTTATTTCATTTAGTTTTATATATGTTTTTGACTAATTGATCAGTGTAGGTGTGAAAAATTTGGGACATGTAGGTGTTAAATTAACGGGTAAATTAGTTGAAAACAAATGTGTGGGCTACCTCGGTATTTTCTCTGCCAGAGAGGGAAAGCCAGTGACTAAGGACAGATATTCATAGCCTAGAGAGGGGCCATTGTTTTTGGGCCCCCCCGTCTACAAACATCTGGCCCCAGTCACCCCAGAAAAGGCACATCTATAACATGCGCCTTTTCTGGCACTTAGCCTCTCTATTCCCATTGCCTTTACCGGTGGCTCATGGGTTAATAAGGGGTTAATATCACCTTGCTATTGAAATGAAAGGTGACATTAATCCGGGTTAATAATGGAGAGGTGTCAATAAGACAACTATCTATTATTAATCCTATAGTAGTAAAGGGTTAAAAAAGACACACACACAATAATTAAAAATTCTTTTAATGAAATAAGTACACAAAGTTTTTGACTAAATTTATTATTCTGCTAATCCAACTAAATCCCTTGTTCTCCTGTGAAAAAAAATAAATTAAAAAAGCAGCAATATCCATACCTCTCTGCAATTCAGTCGGGTCCCCCGCTGCAATCCATCACAAGGGGTTAACTAGTTTACAACCGGGACCGATGCTAATGCGACCGGCCCGGCTGTAAACCTCTTCAGAATGAATGAAATCATGTCTGCGCAGGCGCCCCGGCTGACCGGAGATGAACTCAGGAGCGTGGGAAAGTTTGTGAACTTTTTCCTACGCTATCAAATTCATTTCAGGTCAACCAGGAACTCCACGCAACCTCACTGACTACCGTTGATGTCAGTGAGGCTGCGCAGAGTCCCTGGCTGACCTGAGGTGATCTGACGGCATGGGAAAAAGTTCAGAAACTTTCCCACGCTAATCCACGCACTGACAAGCCACCTCCCTGCAGGACCAAGAAGGACCCCTCGGCCATCTTGGATCCGGGGACCTGCAGGGAGGAGGCCCTCGAAACAACGTGATCACATCGCGTTGCTTTGAGGGTCTCAGGGAAGCATGCAGGGAGCCCCCTCTCTATGCCACCGGAACCCTGCGACCATGTTTGATCGCAGTGTGCTGGGGATTAAAGTGCCAGGCGTCAGCTGTGAGAATCAGCTGACACCCGGCCACGATCACCTGCGCTCCCCGTGAGCACGGCTGATCGCATATGGTGTACTATTCCGTCCATGGAAATTAAGTCCCAGGGCACATGGACGGAATAGTACGTCAGAAGGCAGAAAGGGGTTAAAGTCCCCCATAACAAGGACCTCATTATGGGTTGCAGCTTCATCTATCTGCCTTAGTGGCAGACTTTCCATGATTTCTGTAATATTTGGGGGTTTGTAACAGACCCCAATGAGAATTTTGTTACTATTTTTCCTCCATGCATTTCTACCCATATAAACTCAACATCCTCATTTCCTTCGCTAATATCCTCCCTTAAAGTGGACTTTAGACAAGATTTTACTTAAAGACGAACCCCTCCTCCCTCCGATTTTTCCGATCCTTTCTACACAGACTGTAACCCTGTAAGTTAACTGCCCAGTTACAGCTTTCATCTAACCATGTCTCGGTTATTCTCACTATGTCATAGTTACCTGTAGATATTTCTGCTTCAGGTTCTTCCATCTTGTTTGTCAGGCTTCTGGCATTTGCGAGCATGCAGTTTAGAAATTTTTACTTTGTTCTAATCTACTCCCTGTGGATTGTATTAGAAATTTTCTTACCTCCCTTCCGAGTGTGTTGTCTTGGATCTTCTTTGCCGCACCTCATATCCTTCATCAGTATGAAAGGAGCGGGTCTCCTATACTTGGAATACCCATACTGACTGACAAACATTTTCACCTGGAGGGTACACATAAAACTACGGTGTAAATATTTTTTGCTACGGACATCATAAACACCCTTGCAAAAAAATATAGTGGCTGTTGCATCACTGAAAACGTTCACCCTCGTGTTCTAGTGGTGGTGTCTGAAGAGACGTGGAAGATGGCCTATGAAAAATGTTTTCCAGTTTAAAGCAGCAAGTTCCCTATACTTTGAATGCGCATACACTAAGTGTATAGGCTGACAAACATTCCCCCTGGGGGGTACACATCAACATACACTGTAAACATTTTTTTTAAAGGGCATCAAAAACACCCTTTTACACAATAAGTTGGCTGTTGCTTC
The DNA here is from genome assembly GCA_033576555.1 of Oophaga sylvatica. Classification (NCBI taxonomy): domain Eukaryota; kingdom Metazoa; phylum Chordata; class Amphibia; order Anura; family Dendrobatidae; genus Oophaga; species Oophaga sylvatica. The sequence goes on along the minus strand of JARQOD010000004.1, from coordinate 132,087,197 downwards.
ACGGACCACAGTCACCATGGTAATCTAGTGGTGGTGGATGATGAGGATGAGGAGAAGGAGGAGGATAACACACCAAATAGCCAAACTTAGGATGTGTATAACCATGTGTGGGTGTGAAATGGTACAAAGTCTTTTGCACTACAGGGCAATAAGGTAACATAAGACGGCTTTTGTGTTGATTTATTTAGATATACTATACAGTTCTGCATATGTTGTGCCATGGTGGCCCATATCCTGCTACTATTAAGCAGTACTAGCATGTTTGGTTACAAACTTCAAAATTCAGTTACTATTTTGCGGACTTACTTGAGTTGATTTGTGTACACACATGTTGTGAATTACGTTTTTTCCACAATTTAGCCTCCTGTTTTCCTATATTATGCACTTGCACTTTATATGAGACTTCTATTGCCTTGTTTACACATTTTTTGCACAATATATATATTTTTTATTGGCTGTTTCATATCTATTAAGACTATGTGATGCCTAGGCCACGTGATACCTTATAATATTCTATATAGCCATATTTAAATATTTATAAGTGCAATACAAAATACTGTGCAATATTTTGTCCCATGTGCTACTGCCCTTTCCTTGGTATTTTGTTCCCACCCCTCCTTTTGTTTTTTTGTTTTGTTATCAATAAACTTTATTTGTTTATCTAATATTGGACATCTGTTCGGTTTCTTCTTCTTTTTTATGGTACGTGTGTGAGCCTCTCCTCAGAGGCACCACCAGGTTCCAGCCATTGTCACACACGATCATGCCTGGCTGTAGGTTCAGTGGTGTCAGCCACAGATCTGACTGCTCTTTCATTAGCTGTCCACAACTCTTCAGCATTGTGTGGTTTGTCACCTAAGCATATTAACTTCAGCACAGTCTGTTGCCACTTGGCTGAGGCAGTGCAGCAGTGCTTCCAGCTTGTGACAGATGTGGTCATTTTGGAGATGGAGACTGAAGTGGAGGAGGAGGATGAGGTGCAGGAGCTGTAGACTGTGGGGGCAACCCTGATTGACCTAGGGTCAGCAATCGTCAGTGTCAGAAGGACGTGTTCCATCCCAAGGTCTGACTGGGTCCCAGCTTCCACTATGTTAACCTAGTGTGCCATCAGCGAGATGTACCATCCCTGCCAGAAGCACTTGTTCACGTGTCCGTGGTTAGGTGGAATTTCCCAGTAACTGCATAGTTGAGGGCACAGGTAATGTTGTGGGACATGTGCTCGTATAATGCTGGGTCGGCACAGCAGGAGAAATAGTGGCGGCTGGGGACAGAGTACCTTGAGACGGCCGCCGCCATTAAGTTGCGGAAAGTTTCCGTCTCCACGAGCCTAAAAGGCAACATTTCAAGCCCAAGCAGATGAGAAATGTGTGAATTTAGTACTGTGGCCTGTGGGGTGTTGGCTGCGTGTTTCCGCTTGCGTTCCAATGACTGGGCTATGGACAACTGAAGGCTGTGTTGGGACAAGGACGTGGACGTGCTTGATGATGGTGGTAGTTGAGTGTGTGCAACAACACGTGCAGGGCAGGAGGCATCTTTGCAGGCACCATGGACAAGGGATTAGCTTCCACGCACAACAGTGGAAGAAGCAGTGGTGTCACCCACAGACAGTGTTCCTGGACCTGGGGTTCGGCCCACAAAGTCGGGTGCTTTGCTGCCATGTGCCTGATCATGCTGGTGATGGTCAGGCTAGTAGTTTTGCTACCCTACTGATGCGGGCATGGCAGTTGTTGCAAATGGCCTGTTTGGGGTTATCAGCAGAGTCTTTAAAAAAACAAGTAGACACGGGAAGACCTAACAGTTGTACTGCCAACTTCTGTCGTGTTGGTGTTACGAGGAACGGTTGCCCGCCTTCTGTCTGTGGCCACCACACTGCTTCTTCCTGCCTGTTGTGGTGCTATGCCTCCCTCCCCCTGTGTGCTACTGTCCTCGTTCTGCATATCCTCCTGGCAGGTTGGGTCAGTTACTATGTCATCCACCACCTCCTCTTCCACTTTCGCACACTGGTCCTCCACCTGACTTTCTGGCAATTGTGTCTCATCATCATCCACCTGTTGTGACATGTTCCCACCGTCGCCTTCGTGTGAACGTGGCTGCGCAAATATTTGGGCATCGTTGAATGCAATCTCATTTTGCCCCGCTTCAAGTGGACCGGGTGAGAGGCCTGAGTCTATAAATGGAAAAGTGAACAGCTCTTCGGAGTGTCCAAGTGTGGGATCAGCTGTCTCTGGGCATTCAGCATGGTGGGAGGAAGGAGGATCAGGGTGAGGAATATGCGGTTAAGACCTACGGCTACTCAGACTTGATTGTGTGGAAGACAGGGTGCTGGTGGTGGTGTCAAAGTGACTGGAAGCATTATCTGCTATCCAACCAACAACCTTTTGACACTGCTCTGGTGTCAATAGTGCCTTTCTGCGGTCTCCTAGGAATTCGGACAGGAAGGTCACGCGAGAAGATGTGGGTGTTTGTTGTGGCACAATTTCAGCTTGCCCACGGCCTCAGCCTCTTCATGCACCATCACCATCATGTTCACTTCCCCGTCCCTTGCCACATGCCTTGTCCATTTTAAATGGACTGCAATAATTTCCACGTTCACTACAAATGGCTGAATTGGGAGCGAACTTAGATGTTATCCGTGTGTGGGAAAACCACACTTTAAAATATCTGGACTGTAGTTAATTTTTTTTTTTTTAGCAAACTGGTGTCAATAACTAGGGTAAGACACAGCAAATACATTGGAAAGGAGGCCTGAAATGCCACAATTTGTAGCCCACAGATAGATGAAGCGTCTGACGGAGATAGCCCACTTTCAAATATCTGGCCTGTATTTTTTGTTTTTTCCTGCACAATAGTGCATAGAACTAGGGTAAGACACAGAAAAAACAGTTGAATGGAGGTCTGAAATGCCACAATTTGTAGCCCTAGAAATCATAGAGAGGGGCGCAATAGCGCAATTACCAAATTAACAATTAGTTTACTGTAAGGTAAAATTCTCACCTTTACACATTGTGAGTATGCACAACACATATAGTAAACACTGAGGAAAAGAAAACGATCAGCAAAGTCCCAAAATATTGAATAGAAAAAAGCTTTTATTGAAATATCAAACAGGGAGCAAGAGGGAATGACACACAACCAATTTACACATGTGGGACAGGGACGCACATAGGAAGTCAAAAAATCATAAATAAATATGGTAATGAGGTATAGATATATATTAATACTGCAACTGACTGAGCGGTGTATAATCATAGTATATTAGAAGCAATGACCCAAACATTATCAATGTGGAAAAGCTATAACTCTAGCCCAAAACTATGTCTCAAATGGAAGTGCAGCAGCGCCGATCCAAATATATAATAAATATAATAGCCAGTGCTTTTACCTGCTGTGAGTCAGGAGAGGGTACCTCGTGCGTCCACCCCGACGCGCGTTTCGGCTTATGTGCCTTTTTCAAGGCACATATAGTAAGTAGGATAGGAGGGTTGCAGATGGCACCGGACCCGCAAAGGGTCTTCAAGAAATTCTGGATAGGATATTCAAGATGCCGATAATTCCGCGCTCCTCCAAAATCAGGCAAGGGAATCACAGAGTTCAGAAGAGTTGCAGATTTTATTAAAGGCTAGCAAACTACGCATTTTATGGACATCCTGTCCACTTCCTCAGGTACATAGCCGATTTTGGATTTTGCCTGATTTTGGAGGAGCGCGGAGTTGTCGGCATCTTGAATATCCTATCCAGAATAACAATTTGTAGCCCACAGATAGATGAGGAGTCTGATAGAGATACCACACTCTTCAATATGTGGCCTGTATTTTTTTACATTTTTACCTCAAAATATTGTATAGAACTAGGGTAACAGACAGCAAAAACAGTAGAATGGGGGCCTTAAATGCCACAATTTGTAGCCCACAGATAGATGAGGTGTCTGACGGAGATGCCACACTGTTCAACATGTGGCCTGTATTTTTTTTCCCCCCAAAATAGCGTATAGAACAAGGGTAATGGACAGCAAAAACAGTTGAATGGAGGACTGAAATGCCACAATTTGTAGCCCACAGATAGATGAGGCGTCTGACAGAGATACCACACTGTTCAATATGTGGCTGTATTTCTTGTTTTTTAACCCCAAAATAGTGTATAGAACTAGGTGTAGTGTTGTTGTGCAGATGAAGGGAACTCCAGAAGGCCACACAGAGATGCTGGATGGTAGGTTTAAACAGCCATACTTTATTTTCCGTTCCTCTCCCCTGCTCCCCTTACCCAGGACTTCCTGCTCCTGCCTTGTCTCCTCCTCCCCATTACATCATCGTTACTAGGCAGAAACTGAAACAAGGATAACAGCAAACCAATCACAGATATAGTAACAACATCACATCTCTCCTCTTCTCACCAAACAAAACAACATTATAACTGGATAATGGTCCAAAAGTTCACATTAGTACGAAGGTTTTTTTTTTTTTTTCTTTTTACTGCAGAACATAGTCCAAGAGGTGGGCTGGCGGTCTACGATTTGCCCTCTCTGGATAGCGGTGAGACATCACAGTCCCAGATGAACTTTCTGAGTCCCCTGAGGTATCCTCCCTTGGAACTGCTGAGCTCTGGGGATCCGGCAGGACGTCATCGCTATCTGCCTCGTCTGTTTCTGGGACATAGTCGCAAAGTTTTTTAAAATGGGACACGTTCCTTGTGACCTGGCGACCGTGATCTTGAGCAGTAACCATGGTGCCTTTGACTTGTGTGACCTGAAAGGGTTCAGGATAGTATTGTGATGCAAACTTGTCTGTAGGTCTTAGCCTTTTTACCAGGACCCAATCTCCCACCAATACTTCCGGTGGCTTGCAACGATGACTGCTCTTATCTGCATACCTCTTCATCTTCTGTTTGGATATGGCATCCTTAGTAGCAATTGGGGTTTGAACAGGGCTCTGCGGAACGCTCGGGAGTTTGACACGCATAGGCCTGTTGAACAGCGCAGTGGCAGGTGGTATCCCAGTAGTAGAATGGGGTGTAGCTCTGTACTGCCTAAGAAATCTGTGTAACTCTTGCTGTAAATCCTTGTGCTCCATGGTAGCGATCCTCAAAGTTTTGTTGATTGATTGCATGAACCGTTCCACTTCACCATTGGCCTGAGGCCAGTAAGGAGTTATTTTCCTGTGAGTGAAACCAAGATAGGTTGCGAATGATCAAAAGTCTGTGCTATTAAAAGGTGGTCCATTGTCGGACTTCACTGTTTCCGGTATGCCATATGCCGAGAAGATCTTGTCTAATTTTGGTATAACAGCCCTGGCAGAGGTTGTCGAAACATGTTCAATGACTGGGAACCTCGAATAGTCATCCATGACAACCAGCAGATAGGAGTGATCCGGTAAAGCACAGAAATCAACACTAACAGCAGACCACGGGCCCTCTGGCAGGGGTGTCATTTGTAAGGGTGCGTGTCTATGGTCAATTGTAGTTGCTTGGCAAGGTATGCAATTTTCAATGAGTGCCTCTACTTTTTTGTCTAGTCCTGGAAACCAGACTTTCTCTCTCAGTAATTGCTTTGTTTTCACCACCCCTTGATGAGCCTCGTGGGCCAGATCCAGTACTCTGCTTTGAAGTTTCTGGGGTATCACCAGCCGATTGTTACGCAACAGTAGATTTGAATCAGACACGGAGAGATCATGTCGTGCATTAAAGAAGGCTGTCAAGTAGGTTGTTTGATCCGGTGTTTGGAGGCGGGCTTCAGCAAGAAAATTGCTCCAATTTTTAGATCGAACAGTCTCTATAACTAACTGAAGTTGGTGATCGGAATCCACCGTTTGTTGTATTTCCTCCATAGTCATAGCTTTTGGCACAGAATGTGCAACAATAAAATTGATATGTTCCTCTGCAAGGATAGTTGCTGGGATGTCGTCCTTGGTAGTTTGTGGTGTTGGGTGTCTCGAAAAGTAGTCAGCCGGATTACCAGTTCCTGCCTCGTATCTCAACCGAAACTGGTAGTTCTGTAGGCGGAGCAACCAGCGTTCAAGTCGTGGGGGAGGCTTTGAAGAATGTTTGTTGAAAAGCGGAATGAGCGGTTTGTGGTCACTTATCACTGTGAATTTATGTCCCATAAGGTACAGATGAAAATGAAGGCATCCCCACACAACCGCAAGAGCTTCCCTTTCAGTTTGTGAATAGCGTTGTTCTGTCTCTGTTAAGGCTTTGCTTGCATAGGAAATGGTAGAAACGTTGCCTTCTTTGGACACTTGTGTGAGAATTGCACCCAGGCCCACCGGACTAGCATCCACGAACAGCTCTGTGGACTTTAGAGGGTCAAAATAGGCCATGACGGTGTCGCCAGTCAGACCGGACTTCATGGAGTCGAATGCTGCTTGGTGTTCAGTAGTCCATGTCCAAGGAGTGTCTTTTTTCGTGAGTAGTCGCAGGGGTTCGGAGATCGTGGCCAGATCAGGCATAAATCGCCCACAGTACGTGACTAGTCCTAGAAAACTGCGAACCTCTGACACATTTTGAGGTTGGCTAGCTGACTTTATGGCAGAAACTTTCTGAGGATCTGCTGAAACTCCTTGCTCCGAAAAGATATATCCAAAGAAGCTTAATGACTTTTGGTTAAACTCACATTTTGACGGATTGACAGTTAGATTACAGGCTTGCAGTCTCTGAAACACTTGCTCTAAGTGACTGTCATGCTCCTCTTGGGTTGTACCATATATAAGAATGTCATCACTGACGTTTAGAACTCCTGCTATTCCAGATAGAACCTGACTGATAACGTTCTGAAATATTTCTGCCGCAGATGAGATACCAAAGTTCAACCTCTTGAATCGTCGTAAGCCCACATGGGTACTAAAAGTTGTAATGTACCTGGAATCTGGATGCAACTCAAGTTGATGATAACCTGATTTTAAATCAATTTTAGAAAATACTTTTGCACCATTCAGGTCTGTGATAATGTCATCAATAGTGGGCGTGATGTGCCTTTCTCTTTGAATAGCCAAATTGGCATGCCGCATATCCACACATAGCCGGATTTTACCAGGCTGCTTTGGTTTTGGTGCAACAACAATGGGCGATACCCAAGGAGTCGGGCCTTCAACTCGTTCAACCACATCAGACCCTTCCAGATCCTGCAGTTCTTGCTCCACAAGTTTGCGGACATGAAATGGGATGCGCCTGTGAGGTTGAACAGACGGCTGTATTGACTGGTCAATATGCAATTTTATCTGAACGTCTTTTAGCTTACCGAGACCTTTAAGGAGATTGGGGTATCTCTGCATGATGTGTTGGGCCGAAGGACCTGTGACGCTATTGACCAGGTTGATCAGACCCAGAGATATAGCACTCCTGCAGCTGAGAAGCGTGTGTGTGCGGAGCACTCTACTACATATACAGTGTCGGTGATGGACTTCCCGTCAGCTGCAAGTTCTGACTGAAATTTGCCACACAGGGGTAGTGCAGATGCTGAACCATAAGGAAAAATCTTTAGGCTAGTGCTTTGCAGAGCAGGTCTGTTCGGGAGTCGGCTATAGACTGCACGGCTGATGACATTTACTGATGCCCCCGTGTCTACTAGGGCTTCCACCGGACTACCATTTATCAGGATAAGTTGCCTTGGACTGGTAAGTGCGTGAAGTGTTTGAGATCCCTCTGCAGTCACTGAGAATAGATAAGTACTGTGAGGCTCGTCAGTAAGCTGCAGCGTTTGGATTTTCTGTGACCTGGGTTGTACTGTGGGATGAGGGGATTGTGGTTTGGATCTACACACTTTTGCAAAATGGTTTTGTTTTCCACAATTATGGCAGGTCCCCCCTTTTGCTGGGCAGACATTCTGGTGAGGATACGACCCTCCGCAGTTGTAGCAAGTTGCCCCCTGCATACGAGGCACAGGCGGTCTCTGTGTCAGCTTTGCTATACAAGATGGTGCTTCCGCCTTGCACTCAATGTTCTCTATGAGTTTAGCTTGTTTTTCGGCGGTATCATTTACACGTGCTGTTTCAAGCAGTTTTGCTAAAGTCATGGTGGGATCTCTGAGTGCTTGTCTCCGTAACTTAGAGGAGATGCAGCCTTGTAAAATCTGCATTTGGATCTCTTTGTCGACATCTGCAAATTCACAGTAAGCTGCAAGGTGCCGTAGTCGGACATGATATTCATCAATGCTTTCTGTTGCTGACTGCTTTAATTGTCTAAACTTGAAGATTTCAAATGCTGCATTTCTGTGTGGGGAGAAATACTTGCTTAATGCTGCCTTACTGAGCTCATAGTATTTGTCTTCTCCTGTATTAGGCAGAGTAGTGAAGATATCATAGACTTGTTCCCCTGCATAATGTAATAGCATGGCTTTCTTCCTGGTATCATCTATGTTCATGGCTTGTAGGAATATATCAAAACGCTTCAGCCATTTCTCCCAACATGCTGCTAGGTTAGTTGGGGACTGATGCACATCAAAAGCAGGGAAGGCAGGTAAACAGGCCATTGTTGTAGAGCTGAAATACCTTTAGCTGATGATGAACGCTTCCTCGTCGCCAGTTGTAGTGTTGTTGTGCAGATGAAGGGAACTCCAGAAGGCCACACAGAGATGCTGGATGGTAGGTTTAAACAGCCATACTTTATTTTCCGTTCCTCTCCCCTGCTCTCCTTACCCAGGACTTCCTGCTCCTGCCTTGTCTCCTCCTCCCCATTACATCATTGTTACTAGGCAGAAACTGAAACAAGGATAACAGCAAACCAGTCACAGATATAGTAACAACATCACACTAGGGTAACAGACAGCAAAAACAGTGGAATGGAGGCCTGAATTGCCACAATTTGTAGCCCACAGATAGATGAAACGTCTGACGGAGATAGCCCAGTTTCAAATATTTGGCCTGTATTTTTTGCCCAGCTAAATTGTCTCAACAAGTAGTCTAAGACACAACAAAAAAAATTCTTTGCAGCCTGAAATGGCACAATTTTGCAAGGATATGCAATCCTTGTGGCTGCTAAAACCCGATGTAAAATATCTGCCATGTAGCTAAATATTTTCTTGGCAGCTAAATATTTTTTGCGCAGCAAAATGGTGTCAAGAAATTATATAAGACACTCCAAAAAAATTTAACAGTACCACAAAAATGTCAGAAATTTATGCGCACTCAGATGTGATGGCTGGGACGGGCAAACCCATTTAAAATAGCTGGATTTTCATGCTGTACTATGAAAAGGATCGGGCTGTATTCTGCAGTGTCAACAAGCAAATGGAGAAAAAAGGGGCTCTGGATTGCTTTGGAATAAAATAATCAGGATTAAGATGCAAAAAAAAGTTTCTTGCCCACTGAGACCTAGCGCTATGTAGATACAGTCAATATATGTAATAAGCAGCAGCAGATAGTAATGGAATGGACCCTGTTGATGTATGCAATGAAGTATCCCACATACAATGCCTGCCTGCTACTGATATCCTGCCTGCATGCCTTGCACTGATATGTATATACGCACATACACTCCCTGCTTACCTAGCACTGCAATCTATATATCCCGTAATTAGTTCTTAGAAGAACTATTGATTTAGATGGATTTGTGTATTCTATTATGGTATACCCACACTACCTTATAAACCCCCAAATCTGACCTTATCTCAGCAGCAGCTCTCCCTACACTAGCTGATTCCGGAGGTGACTGTGATGAGCATGGCGGGGCCAGGTCTCTTATACACCTGATTATGCTGTGTTGCCAACCAGTCACTGTAATACCACAACCTAGATGGCTGTAGCATTACAGTGCGTGGCAGACAATCCCTGCATGTTCATTGGCGCTCTAAAGAGCGCCAAACATGCAGGGCATGGACCAGAACTCCCGCAAAGCAATCTCGGAAATGCTCGGTGCTCGCCAAGTACCGCGAGTACAGCGATGCTCAGGCGAATACCAAGCATTACCGAGTATGCTCGATCATCTCTAGTACCTACCTTCATTTTTGGCTAAAATTTGACAAAAAGTGACATCTCATAATTGGTGTGTTCGGGCCTCCTCAAATTCGCAATGTCAATTCTACCCTAAAATCAGTCCCCCCCAAAAATGAGGATTCATATACTTCAGAATTTTCAAAAATACACATACTTCATTGCAGTTGGATAAAATCTCTACACGTTTTGTGGGGTTTGATTCAGATTTTTGTATTGCACCCATTCAGTGAATGATGTGACAAGAAGATGGAGCAGCTGCAGGGATCAGTACAGAAGAAATCACCAGCAAAGAGCCAAAAGTGGAGATGGGGCCCACAAAAAAAGGTCCTATCTGTACATGGTGTAGTGCAGCGGCGTTCACACCATGCGATAATGAGGCAGTGACCCAGTAAAGTTCAATTTAAATGTCTTTATTGTCCAAACTTACAAGTGAAAAATGGTATCCTCCGGATCGCAGCCGGGGCATCGAAACAGTCCGTATCCGAGACCAGTTACCCTGGGTGACTGCACCACCATGTCACAGTGAGGGGGCGCCAGGCGTTTGCTTCCCTTGGCTCTGTGTTAACTTCACACACAAGCCGGATGTTGCAGAGCCACCTGCTCTGCAGCTTGCAAACCAACACTGACACACCCAACCTTTGCTGCAGGGTTATTAAATGGGATCTGTAGCCATGGGCCACTTGTAAGACCCGGCTGGAGAGAGTGAACCGCCCCACTACCATCCTGTAGTTAACTCCAAAAATAAAAACCCATGCCGTGTTGCCTTAAATCTGCCCTGGTCAAATAGTTTGACCAAGTCCACACTTACTTTTATTCTGCACTGCAACCACAGCTATGTCTGTGACTGCAATGCAGTCCAGCGGCCTCAGTAGCTTCCATGCACATCCTGGGGTACAAATACTGACCTCACATATAATTCCCCTCAGTGCGTCACATTCCCCCCCCCCCCCGTTCAAACTTGTGAGATTGAACATTTGTCACCATACAGGGTGCCCGTGATAGGGCATCCTCATTTCCCTGTGACTTCGCCACCTGATGTTCCACTGAAATGCTAAAATTTTGTTGGGACAGGAACCATCTTTGTTGTCATATGCAACAGATCAGAACTTATTATAAGTAAAAGGAGAACTTTATGCTGACCTGACAGTAGATGGAGATGTTGTGTAACGTTTCCTTCTTTAATGTATTAAACCACAAAAATCCCAAATAGGAATGACAATTCAGTAGAAACTCTATATAACATGAAACATAAAACCCACACAAAAAAACGGGGGTCAAGAGTTATTTTTAAAAAGCTCAATTTTAATGAATAATTTTAAAATACAATTACACTATGAACAGGGTATCACAACTAACGCAGGTCAAAAGAATAGGACAATTTTTCACCCAATATATAAGCATAAATCTAGTAAACTGCACACCGTGTGCAGGACTAAATAAGTATAATCACACAAACACCAATATATGGACATGCATAGGCACATATGAAGCAGCACTACAATATCATCGTTCATGCAAGACAAATAAAGTGCTTATGTGCAAAAATATGGTAACAATAGTAGCAGCAGCCTCATAAATATAAATAGTGCATAAAAGGAATAAATTCAATAAAGTGCAAATGCCAAAATGTATACCTACAGATGGGTGAAAGTCCTGACTTCAGCCTGCCGCCCCAACGCGCGTTTCGCCGTTCTTCGTCAGGAGGCGTGGCTTAAGTCAGGTTTTGTATCCTTATATATGCTCAGAAATATCTAAGGGAGTAAACTATGATCCAATGGCTGGCCTAGTGGTTTAATTACCACTCAGTGTGCTATATTGCACCTGTGTAATCACCGCTTGCAGGGCCCGTAACAAACAGTCGCAAATAAGCAGCTATACTGACATCGGGCATTGGCTGTTAAATTGGCGCATGCGCGGGCCTGCAATACCTCATAAGGAACTTCCTCCTGCGTCCGTGGAACGCAGGCCCTCCACCGCTGCTAAGCAGCGGGGAAAGACTGTCGCGCCAATTGGACGAATCGGGAAGTCCCAGGCATCGCCGCGCCCACGCATGCGCACCAGCCTTACAAAATTCTAAAGGTGAAGTTCCCTGCAAATAAATAGAAAACCATTGAAACGGCAATAATAGATCGATAGAAGAAAGAGGAAACAGTAAATATTGATGAAACTATAAACAAACTACAACAAAGAAGAGAGAAATGCATAATCTATACCATATATAAGTGAAATATTGACAAAAGAATATTTATATATATATATACAACCATGTGAAAAAATTAATATACATATAAAGAATTAATCATAAATTAATCCTGAATATAGACCAAAATATAAATATAATAAAAAATTAATATATATTTAATATAAAGTGCAACAATAATATAAAAAATGAAAATAACCTACACAAATATACATCTTGTGAATAAGGGTATGTGAAAAAAAGGGGTGAAAGATCAATACATCATTAATATAGCATTTTCTCCTCCTAGGACATCACTCAACAGAAGATCTTCAGACTTCACTCAATTCAAAAAACCGAAGGTAAAGGAAACTCCCAATTGAACAGGATCCGAGTCATGAAGGATCGAAATCCCAAACAAGCAAATTGACTAAGATGTAACTGTAAGTACAAAATACTAATTAAAATCATAAAATCACAGATATTGTACAGGATACTAAACTAATTACATAAAATTAATAATAAAAAACACAGAATACAATATAAATGTGGGACCAAATATAGACTGCCCTAAGGAAACCCAATTTATAAAAAGGACCCAAACCCATGGCTCTCATTTAATCCGAATGGCACCAAAGTATTAAGACGGTGAATCCATCGGCTTTCGACTTGGGAAAGTATTTTAAATAAATTACCACCCCTAATACCAAGGTTTACCTGATCAATTGCCATGATTTTTAATCCACGTGTATCAGAATTATGTACAGTTTTGAAATGTTTGGTAAAGTTTTTAATTGTTCCCCTTCTTTGGATTCCTTAGCTTTTTCTATATCACGCACATGCTCTCTTATTCTTATGCGTAGTTCCCTGGTGGTCATGCCTATGTATAACCGATTACATGGGCATTGTGCAAGATATATAACTCCTTGAGAGGAGCAAGTAAGATATTTCCTGATAGAGAATGTTCTTGTTCTATCTGAATTGGAAAATTCTTTGCTTTTGATTGTGTTAGTACATGCTTTGCACTTCTTACAGGGAAAGAAACCTTTGACTTCACCAAATACATTAGTCTGAATTGTTTTTTTTGAGCAATAATGGCTTTTTACAAGTAAATCTGACAGATTTTTTGCACATTTAGCGGTAATAAGGGGTTTGTTAGTGAGAGTTTTCCTCAAGATAGGGTCCGCCATCAGGATACCCCACCGATTATGTATGATCTTAGTCATCTCATTCCATTGATTGTTGAAAGGTGTAATCAATCTAACTTGATGAACATCAGATAGATTTTTCTTTTCTTTTTTTGAGTACAATAGATGATTTCTTGTTACTCCTTGAGCTCTGCGATAAGCTTGTCTAATTGATCGTTGCCCATATCCCCTTTCACGAAATCTAGAATAAAGATCCCTGGCCTGTTCCTGATAGGCTAGTTCTGTTGAGCAAATTCTTTTTGCCCGTAGGTATTGGCTAACTGGGATTGATCTTATTGTTGAGGGTAAATGGGAAGACTCAGCATGTAAGATAGAGTTTGTTGCGGTGGGTTTTCTAAAGACATTGGTAGAGATAGTTCCATCATCATTAACTGAAATATCAATGTCTAAAAAGGTGACATGACGCCCATATGTATATGTAAGATAAATATTTAAATCATTGTTATTCAACAATGACATAAAACTGTCAAGTTCATCAACTGTCCCTTCCCAAACAAAAATAATATCATCAATATACCTTGACCAATTTTGCACTTTTTCTATACCTGGGATAGAGGAACATTGAAACAGATCACGTTCCCAAAAACCTAAAAATAAATTAGCATATGAGGGGGCACAAGCTGCCCCCATAGCTGTACCTTGTAATTAGAGGAATACTTGGTACTTAAAGGTAAAGGCGTTATGCGTTAAAATGAATTCCAAAAGGGTTAAAATAAGCGCAATTAAATCATGTTCCAGGTTGCCATTACTTAGAAACCATGAAACAGCAGCTAAACCCTGACTATGTCGTATGGTAGTGTATAACGCTTCTACGTCAGCTGTGACCAATATCATGTTCTCTTCCAAATGAAGTTGATCCAGTTGTCTCAATGCTGCAGTTGTATCAAGAATGTGAGAGGGCAACGTGGCCACAACAGGTTTAAGGTAATAGTCGATGATTTTACAGATCACTTCATTCAAGCTCTCATTACCGGAAACAATGGGACGCCCAGGAGGGTCACTGGGATTCTTATGCAATTTAGGGAGGAGGTAAAAGGTAGGCAATCTGGGTTTCATGGTTTCAACAAACTCAAGAAGTTTTTTAGGGATAATTCCCAACGTGTATGCCTCCACAAGAATGTCCACCAGCTCTTTCTGATATTGTTGTAGAGGAACACACACTAGCTTTTTATAGCATTTACTATCAAGCAATAATTTGAATGCCTGCTTCTCATAGAGTTCGTTTGGCCATATTACCAGATTGCCTCCCTTGTCAGCCATTTTAAAGGTGACATCACTCCATCCCTGTAACTCCTGGATGATTTTTCTATCTCTACGGTCTGAAGGTCCAAGATGGTATTTCTGATTGATTTTTTCCAAGTCTTGGGTAACCAATTTGACAAAAATGTCTACAGCTGGACAAACATTAATGTTAGGGAATTTTTTGGATTTGTCAAAAAGAAAATTGGGAAATGTGCTCACCATTTCATGAGAATTGTTTTCTTCTGCAAGAGATTCCAGAATTGCAAGGGCTTCCATCTCCTCAGTAGAGTTTAAGGATAGCCCCATATTTTTCTTCTCATGGAACCTTTTAAGAATAAGTTTTCTTGCAAACAAGTGGACATCTTTTACGGTCGTGAATAAGTCTAGAGATTGAGGGGGAGAGAATGTTAATCCCTTTTCAAGCAAAGACAAATGGTCGGGATAAAGTACATGAGAAGATAAATTAATTACCTTCGGATGGTCATTTCTTTTATTGCCATAATTATTTCCTTGTCTTCCTTGGTATCGATTTTTTTCCTCCAAATCTAGTATTCATTTGTCTAGAATTATGATATTCCTGTTCCTGATTAGAGGGAACACTACTTGAGGCCGAAGAAACGGAAGGACTCCTGTCATGAGGTTTTGACTTATTATGGTCCCAAGATCTACTTTGCCATCGAAAAACTTTTTTCTGTTCATAGTCATGCTTATCACGAGAATATTTTTTAATTTTTGTAGTGCTGATCTGATGTTCCCATTTTTCAATATCTAAATTAATCTCTTCATAAAATTTATTTAATTCCTCAGTAGTTAACTTCAGAGTCAACTCTCTTTGTAAAATATTCAATTCCTCATCGATCTCCATAAGAGAAGACATATTTTTTTTATTGATAATTTCCATAAATGAAATAGAACATACAGAAGCAGCATCCATCCACTTATTTACCAACTCTTCATCATCTAATCCAAATGTAGGATACAATTGTATACGTAGGCCCCGTGGTATGATTTTTTGCTGAATGTAATTGTCCAATGTAGTTTTGGTCCACCAAATCCTGTTTTTTTATTTAACAGATTTTTATATTTGGACATTATTTCTTTATTGTTGCTCTGTGTTGGATTAAAACTAGATGTGGTACTCTGTTTGAATAAATTACTGGCTTTATCCTGCCAGACCTTTTCTCTGGCTTTTAAATCCATTAGGGAAATCTAGAACTGTTATAAAACAGAATATTATTAATTAAACCACAAAAATCCCAAATAGGAATGACAATTCAGTAGAAACTCTATATAACATGAAACATAAAACCCACACAAAAAAACGGGGGTCAAGAGTTATTTTTAAAAAGCTCAATTTTAATGAATAATTTTAAAATACAATTACACTATGAACAGGGTATAACAACTAACGCAGGTCAAAAGAATAGGACAATTTTTCACCCAATATATAAGCATAAATCTAGTAAACTGCACACTGTGTGCAGGACTAAATAAGTATAATCACACAAACACCAATATATGGACATGCATAGGCACATATGAAGCAGCACTACAATATCATCATTCATGCAAGACAAATAAAGTGCTTATGTGCAAAAATATGGTAACAATAATAGCAGCAGCCTCATAAATATAAATTGTGCATAAAAGGAATAAATTCAATAAAGTGCAAATGCCAAAATGTATACCTACAGATGTGTGAAAGTCCTGACTTCAGCCTGCCGCCCAACGCGCGTTTCGCCGTTCTTCGTCAGGAGGCGTGGCTTAAGTCAGGTTTTGTATCCTTATATATGCTCAGAAATATCTAAGGGAGTAAACTATGATCCAATGGCTGGCCTAGTGGTTTAATTACCACTCAGTGTGCTATATTGCACCTGTGTAATCACCGCTTGCAGGGCCCGTAACAAACAGTCGCAAATAAGCAGCTATACTGACATCGGACATTGTCTGTTAAATTGGCGCATGCGCGGGCCTGCAATACCTCACAAGGAACTTCCTCCTGCGTCCGTGGAACGCAGGCCCTCTTTAATGTATTGTATAAGAATTAGTCTCTTGTTAGTTTCACTTTCGTTTTGTTCCTGTTAGCTGATGCAATGCTGTAATCACTGTGCATTATTCCTTTACCTCGTGTTCAGAGAAGTAAACGCTTGTTATCCCATGCAACTTGCTCTGTGAAGTTTCCTCTGCAAAGGTGTGGATTCAGAAGCTGTGCAACAGGTTATGGGCCCAGGACACCCAGACGCCCAGACACAGGCACCCAGATACAGCGTACCCAGATACAGAGAATCCAGACACCACAGATACCCAGGACATTGGAACTCTCAGCAAGACCCTGGTGAATGCAGAAGAATTCTTCAGTGCAAGTCTCTCCAAACAAGTAAGATAAGTTAAAAATGATGAATAGCACAGAGCTAAAATTCACAGTAGCTAAACTGAATGATGAGAACTATCAGCTATGGAAGTTCAAAGTAGAGATGTTATTGTCTAAAGATGTTTTATGGGAAATAATCACTACAGATAGACCTGATGAAGATAATCAGACATGGGATAGAAAAAATAGACAAGCGAGAGCTACCATCAGCTTATTAGTGGATGATGCTCAATTAATACATATAAGAAATGAAGAAACAGCGAAAGGAATGTGGGAAGAATTAAGAAAGCTATATGAGAGACCTAGCTTAAATCACAAGTTATTTCTACTAAGAAAGCTGTACAATATGAGACTAAATGCAGACAGTGACATGCAGAAGCATATATTCTCAATGATGGAAGTGATATTACAGCTAAGATCTATTGGTGAAGATATTAAGGAAAGCCATATAGCAGCAATTTTATTGTGCAGTTTACCAGATTCATATACAGCTTTAATAAATGCACTAGAGACAAGACCAGAAACTGACATTACATTACAGTTTGTGAAAACAAGAATCATAGATAAATATTATAAAAGGAAAGAACAAAGCAATGATTCTTCTACTGAAAAAGATAATGGAAATGCTCTTAAAGCTACAGAACTTAAAAAACCCTATAATAAAGAGACAAGAGAATGCTTCAGATGTAAGAAAAAAGGTCATTTAAAGAAAGACTGTACCATATGGAAAGCCGAACAGAAATTATACTATAAAGATAATATACAGAAGGTGAAAAACACAATTTCTGATTCATGTGAAAATAATTGGAATGGCACATTTAAAGTAACTGATAAAAAATCATCACTTGGTTGGTTTATTGATTCAGGAGCAACGAGTCATATGACAAGTGACAAGAATTTCTTTACTGATCTTAATTTAAATAAGAAAGAAGCCATTTATCTTGCAGATGGAAGCAAAATAACCGCAGAAGGTATCGGACAAGGTATGCTAAATTGTTCAAACAAGTTCGGACAAGATTCAAAGATACTTGTACAGGATGTGTTGTATGTTCCAGAATTGGAAGGCGGATTATTATCTGTGAAACGTTTAACAGCAAAAGGACTTACAGTAAAATTCAAAGATAATCAGTGAGCAATTATTGCAGGAAACAAGTTGATAACCAAAGTCAAGGCAGATGAACAATTATATCATTTTGACAAACCAAAGGAACAGATGAAGGTATGTACACATGATCACAAAACTGTATTCACATGTGGCATAGACGTCTAGGACATAGACACCCAGACAGTATAAGGGAACTAGAGAGAAAAGAATTGACAAAAGATTTAAAGATATCAGATTGCTCAATTACCGTAAGATGTGAATGTTGTATAAAATTCAAAGCCACAAGGATATCTATTCCAAAAGAAAGTGAGATGAAAAGCGAAAGAGCACTTGATTTGGTGCATACTGACGTATGTGGACCTATGAAAGTGACTACATCAGGAGGCAATAGATACATGTTGACTTTTATAGACGACTACTCAAGATACACAGTCACATACTTAATTAAGAACAAAAGTGAAGCTTTTGATAAACTTGTAGACTATGTAACAAGATCAAGTAACAAATTTCAAAGGAAGCCAATTGTCATCAGAAGTGATAATGGAGGTGAATTTACAGGTCACAGAGTAGAAGACTAATTAAGACAAAACGGAATAGAACATCAGAAAACTGTTCCATACACACCTGAACAAAATGGAGTGGCAGAAAGGAAAAACAGAACTCTAACAGAAATGATGAGATGTATGCTGACTAGTGTTGAGCGATACTGCTCGATATCTAAAAATATCGTATCGAAATGGTATCGCCGATATCACTAAATATCGTCGATATCCGATTCCGATACCGGAAGTCCCATGTAAGTCTATGGGAACAAAATATCGCACAAAAAAAAAACCTTTCTTTCGTTGTAAACACAAAATATACACACATAGAATACATATATATATATATATATATATATATATATATATATATATACATGTCATTGTGACATATATATATACATATATTTATAGTTTATACACTTCTACATAGTAAAATAGACTCTGATTCAATTGCCGGGTAAAGCCGTGACATACCCCATAGAAGTCGACGGGCTCGGTGCCGAGTACCCCCAAAACCTCTGGCTCTGTGCGACTCAACTTGGGCGTCACGAACAGGATTCTGTAGCTCGCTATAAGCGAGTCCTGTGTGCCTGAATTGAACTGGTTTTGTGCTTGAGAATTGCTAAAATCATCAGAGAATGTATTTGCCATTTTTCCGCCATATCTGCATCACGACGAGGCACTGGTGAAGAAGAAGGGCGTGTTCTTCGTGGGTGTACACTCACTCAGTGGCGCAAAAACGATGGCCGACCACTCTAAATGGTACTGCAATGTAAGATCGTGCCCCACAGCTCTTCAGTTCCGCCTCCTCATCCTCCTCAGTGTGCGGAAACTAACACGAAGGTCCCGCCTCACTACAAAAGAGGGGCCCTCTCCAGATGCTAATGACACATGTGACTTGGCAGAGATGGCTAATGGACACGAGCAGAAGTGTGAAGGGATGGAGCAGTCAGAGCTCTCCCCCCACGGAAGCGACCCGATCACCACGGAACCACCGTTGGGCACCCGGCCTGGAAACCCTCCTACGCTGCAAGAAGCGGAGGATACCCTAAGAGGCCTGGCCCGGCACCGGGAGGAGGTCGCCAGGATGGAAGCCAGCTGGCGTGCCCTAAAACTAAACTTGGAGCGGCGCCAATCCCTCTTACCTGAAGTGTCTGTACCGGAAGGTGAGGCACCCGTTCTAGTAGAGAAGTCCGTGCGGGCATCCCAGCCCTTGCAATGTGATCCGGTTGACGTTGTCGCAGTGGAGGCACCCGTTCCTGCAAAAAACTCTGCACCGGCAGCACCCCAGATCCCGCTGTCTGCCCCCGTCGCTGAGACAGAAGAAGCGACACCCGTCCTCATGGAGGAGGCCGCACAAGCACCAGAGGTCTACCTGTCTGTACCGGAGCCCCGACTGTCATCTGTTCCAGAGCCGGCTGCTTCCTCCGCAGGTGAGCGCCGCCAGGACTGGGGGGCGCCAGGAGAGCTGCCGCAAACCGGACATCGTAAGCTGCAGTTTGATGGTGGAGACATGGAGATGCTGGTGGAGGAGAATTACAACCGGCGTCAGGAGGAAGAGTGGAGACGTTGGGAGCGGGAAGCAGAGCGACAAAGGGAGCAGCGAGAATCCCAAAAGCTTCGGCAACGTAACCTGGAGAAGGACCGGGCAGATAAGGACCGGATGAGAAAAGATAAAGGTACCCTGTGGGAGCCGCGGCGTAAGGGTGCAGTACGGAGCTTTAAATTGAAAGGTGGTTGGGGCTTCATCCAGGAGCCTGGACTTTATTTAGAAGTGTTTGTGACCCGGCGGGACGTGGAGGCTCACCTCCCAGAAGGACACCCGGGGAGGGACCTGTTGCCAGGAGACTTGGTGACTTACACCCGACACTGGGGTTACAATGGATGGTACGCCCTAAATGTTACCAGGTGCGACCCCTACTCCCCAGAGTGTCAGGAACCTGTGAGACCCTCGGAGCCTTCAGCCTCCCACATCCAGGCCTCTGCACAAGTGCCCACCCCATGCCGTAAATCTCCCCAGCCTCCCTCAGTGGTCTCCTCAGCAGCCCCAGCTATGGACATGATAACTATAGCTGGCCCGTACCCGGCGCCTGTTAGGCCCCCTGGGGTTCGTTCAGTCCGGGACATAGGGCTCCAGACCCGGAGGGAGATGAAAGAGGTGGCCACACAGACACAGATAGCGGGTCACGACTTGACTGTACAGGCCACACGACGTCATCAGGTCCTGGTGGTCCTTGGTGTCTCGGATGTTTGGCAAGCATCAGAAGAGTACCAGGTGGTACCTGGAACACCCCTGCCAAAGAATTATAAATAACCCGGACAGGGTCCCTGTATGTAAATAGTTAAATATGTAAATAGTTAAATTGTTGATGTACCCGGACGGTGAATGTTCATGAAAATTTTTTTTAATTTAATAAAAAACACAACACAGTTTTCATTACTTTTATTACAGTCTCATCCTGCGACGCCATCGATCTCCTGTAAAAAAATGAAAAAAAAAAACAGCAGTATACCACCTGTCCGACGCAGTCCATAGTAACGAGTGTCCCACGACGATCCAGCTCTGCTACATCAGAATGACAGGCAGAGCCTGTCATCCCGGCGCAGCACAGCTGATTACCTGCTTCCCCGGCGGTGACGTCATCGGACTGCTTTACGGCCGGGATTACCCTGCAGTCACTGCAGTTATCGCGAAAAACTGCATGTGACCTCCAGGGAGAAGATAATGGCGGCCATCAAGCAGTCCAGGACGTGACCGCCGGAGATCTTCTGCCAGGTAAGTGCAGCTGACTCCTGACAGACCCGACCGACGGACACTCACAGTGACAGTGACAAATCCGATTCCGGTATCCGATATGACGAAAATATCGGTACTCGGAATCGAAAGCCCGATACAGCTAGTATCGGCCGATACCCGATATTTGCAGTATCGTATCGCTCAACACTAATGCTGACAGATTCTAAACTACCAGAGAAATATTGGGGTGAGGCAGCAATGACAGCTACATATCTACAGAACCGACTTTTTTCCAGAAAACTGAAGAAAACTCCATATGAACTGTGGCAAGGTATGAAACCAAGTGTCAATCATTTAAAAGTTTTTGGATGTAAAGTTTTTATATTCATTCCAACAGAAAAACGTTCCAAACTTCAAAACAGATCCATGGAAGGAATATTCGTTGGATATAGTGAAAACTGCAAAGGATATAGAATCCTAGATCCCAAAACAGACAGAATTACAGTGAGTAACAGTGTGACATTCATTGTAGATTTAAATGAAGACATTATGATTTCAGTTGAAACAAAAAATGAGAAAAACAATAGTGACATAACTGAAGAAATATCTGATGAGAAAGAAGTAGAAATTAATGAAGAACAAAATACTGAGAGTGAAGAATCACAACTACAAACAGACACAGAATCAAGACGTTCAACATGAGAGAACAAAGGAAAACCACCAAAACGCCTCTCATACAAGGCAAGTACAAGTAAAATGTATGAATCTATCTCTTGCGAAGACATAGCTCGACTTCCAGAAGAAGAAGACTATGATGAAACATTTGCTCCAGTTGTCAAACACACTACAATAAGAACTTTACTTACAGTTGCAGCAGTGGAACAGATGGAACTAAGACTTCTGGATGTAAAGACAGCTTTTTTGAATGGAGATTTAACAGAAGATATTTACATGGAACAACCTCCAGGATTTAAAGATGAAAGAAATCCAAACAAAGTTTGCAAACTACAGAAAAGCATATATGGTTTAAAGCAAGCAGCTAAAGCGTGGAATGACAAAATCACGGAAGTACTAACAAATGAAAAATTTCAAAGAAGCAAAGCTGATCCATGCTTGTACACAAAAAGGCTGAGTAATGGATGGATTTATGTACTCATATATGTAGACGACATTTTGATTTGTTTTAAACAAGAAAGGGATAAAGAAAACATTCTAAAAATCCTGAAACAAAATTTTGAAATCAAAGACTTGGGAAA
This sequence comes from Oophaga sylvatica, assembly GCA_033576555.1. NCBI lineage: Eukaryota > Metazoa > Chordata > Amphibia > Anura > Dendrobatidae > Oophaga > Oophaga sylvatica. The sequence continues at coordinate 132,064,634 of JARQOD010000004.1, read as the reverse complement.
TGTAAAACAGTACCTAGGAATACAGATAGAAAGACAAGAAGTACTGTGGTTAAGACAATTGTTGACAGAATTAGGACAATCACACTTGGAACCAACAAAACTCAAAGAGGACCAAGGAGTCTTGAAGTTGGAGTATTGCCCTACTGAAGAAATGACAACGGACATTTTCACGAAGGTGTTGAATGCTGATAAACATCAGAAACTAATAAAAAAGTTGGGTTTGATTGAATAAGTCCTTACTGTTGAGAAAGGGTGTTGTCATATGCAACAGATCAGAACTTATTATAAGTAAAAGGAGAATTTATGCTGACCTGACAGTAGATGGCGATGTTGTGTAACGTTTCCTTCTTTAATGTATTGTATAAGAATTAGTCTCCTGTTAGTTTCACTTTCGTTTTGTTCCTGTTAGCTGATGCAATGCTGTAATCACTGTGCATTATTCCTTTACCTCGTGTTCAGAGAAGAAAACGCTTGTTATCCCATGCAACTTGCTCTGTGAAGTTTCCTCTGCAAAGTGTGGATTCAGAAGCTGTGCAACACTTGTGACTCGAGCATTCCTCTCCTTTGCATTGCTCATCACAAGAGGTGAATGGTCCGTTACCAAAACAAAATGACACCCGAGCAAATAGTAGCGTAGGGACTCCAAGACCCACTTAATCGCTAAGCACTCCTCCTCCACTACACTGTAATTTTTCTCTGTCCCGGATAAGTTTCTTGCTCAAGTAGGTGACTGGATGTTCATCCCCATTCACCGCTTGTGACAGTACCGCTCCTACGCCTACCTCTGAATAAAGGTTTTCCTGAAGTTGGGGCTGATGAGGACCAACTGTCCACACAATGCTGACTTCAGGGACTGGAATGGTTCCTCCGCTTGAGGGTTCCACTGGATCATGACCAACTTCTTACCCTTTAACAGATCGGTTAGGGGAGACGATCTCCAAGCAAAATTGGGTAAAAACCGGCGGCATTACTCAATGATGCTGAGGAACACCCTCACCTGTTTCGTACTTAAAGGCTTAAAGGCTTGGGCCAGTTTTGGATGGCCTCAATCTTATTTATTTGGGGTTTAATAACCCCGCGACCAATAATGTAGCCCAAATACTGGTCTTCCGTGAGACTAATCGCACATTTTTTCAGGTTTGCTGTTAACCTTGCAATTCTGAGTGAATCCAGCTGTCATGTATAGTGTACAGTTCCTATAGCGTATTGTGCTTGGGTGCGAGGAAAACACAGGAGACATAGGTTGAAATGAAATGACTTGTATTACTTCATACAAGCATGCTGAAAAGTTCACACAGTTTGCAGGAACAGCGACAGGAGACACAGCAGGCCAGAGTAACTTCAAGCACTACAATAAATCTCCAAAGCAGGTTCAGGATCTCTTCTCTGTACCGTAATTCCTCTGCAAACATGGATTCACAAAACAGCAGGTTTCCAGAGTCCAAAAGTGTTCCAAGGTTCCTCAGTAGGGAATAGCTGGAGTACAAGTCCAAGGCTTCAGGAGTCAGGTCACAGACTGACTGAGGCTTGATTCAGGAGCACTGATTGTTCAGCTGAGGCTGCTTAAGAAGCAAGAGGGAAGAATCAGGGCGGGAACATGAAAACTGGAAACTCCATATTAACTGAGGGCAAGAGCTGCAGAAAGACAGAAAGCAAAATGGCCGACGGAAAACTGAGTTTCAAGGAACATGTCAACAGAGACAAAGAACCTTACATTACTCCCCCCTTAGGGACAACCTCCGGATGACCTCAGACCAGGCTTGTCAGGGTACCTCTGATGAAACTGGCGGAGCAGGCGAGGAGCATTTACATTATTGACTGGTTCCCATGAGTTGTCCTCCACTGGTAGCCCTGCCATTTAATCAAATATTGCAACTGATTTCTGTACAACCTGGAATCTAGAATCCTTTCCACCATAAATTCTTCCTGACCATCGACCAGCACTGGGTCAGGGCAAGGAGAAGAACGTCCAGGAAACGTATTGGGTGTTGCAGCCTTTAGTAGGGATACATGAAAGACAGGGTGGATTCTAATAGTTCTGGGCAGTTGAAGACGACAAGCAACAGCACTTATAATCTTATTGATCTTATAAGGTCCAATGTACTTATGTCCCAATTTAGACGATGGAATCTTTAATTTAAGATTTCTGGTTGACAGCCAGACCAAATCTCCTACCTTGAAAGCTGGTGCAGGTTTACGAAATTTATCTGCTGCTTTCTTGTACCTTTCCTGAGCCAATTCTAGATTTTCCTTTAGAAGATCCATATTCTTTTGTAAAGAAGTGATTCTTTCAGCCACTGCCGGCAAGGGCGTATCTATGGGAAATCGAGGAAGAATGTTAGGATGATAACCTAGATTGGAGTAAAAAGGAGACTGCTTAGTGGAGGCGCTCTGAGAGTTGTTATAAGAGAACTCAGCCAGTGGAAGTAGATCCACCCAATCACCCTGTAGGTGGCAGATAAAACAGCGGAGATACTGCTCCAGGGTCTGATTGGTTCGTTCTGTCTGTCCATTAGTCTGGGGATGAAAAGCAGAAGAAAGGTTTACTTTAATGTCCAATGCTGCACAGAAATTTTGCCAAAACCTTGAAGTGAATTGCACCCCTCGATCCGAAATGACCTCATCCGGTACTCCATGTAAGCGAAACACATTCTTAATCATCAAGTCTGATGTCTGTTTTGCAGTGGGTAAGCTGACACAAGGGATAAAATGAGCTGCCTTTGTTAGACGGTCAACCACCACTAGAATGGTGTTCTTCCCTTGAGAGGTTGGTAACTCCACAATGAAGTCCATAGAAATGGATCCCCACGGGCGGGACGGGGTGGGAAGAGGTTGCAACAGACCAGTTGGTGAGGAGCGAGGTGTTTTGCATCTTGCACAGACTTCACATGAAGTGACATAATTTAAGACATCTTTCCTGTAAGTGGGCCACCAAAGAAACGAGAAAGAAATTCTTGTGTCTTTAGAATTCCCCTATGCCCGGCTATCTTGGAATCGTGGATGAGTTGCAATACTCTCAATCTGACTGTTTCAGGTATATACAGACGTTGTCCCTGAATCCACACACCATTCTTAAAGACAAGACTTACGTCCCTTGGGGGTTGAGCCAACAAAGAATCCGCATGGTATGCTTCCTTGATGTCCTTAAGTAGGTCTTGATTATGAATCACTCCCAGGAATCTAGAGTCAGGAAGAATAGTCTTAGGAGGAGTAAGTGGACGTGTCTCTGCTGAATGAATCCTAGAGAGTGCATCAGCCTTTCCATTGCGCGATCCTGGTCTATAAGAAATGACAAAATTAAATTGGTTTAGGAAAAGATTCCAGCGAGCCTGGCGAGGAGTCAGGCACTTAGCCGACCTGATAAATTCAAGGTTACGATGGTCTGTCAGGACGACTATTTGCTGTGCAGCTCCCTGAAGAAGGTGTCTCCATTCCTTGAAGGCGGCAATAATGGCCAACAATTCTCTATTGCCCACATCGTAGTTCCTCTCAGCCGAAGACAACTGCTGGGAAAAGAAGGCACAGGAATGCAAGACATTCTTCTCACCTGTTCTCTGAGAGAGTATAGCTCCAACGGCACAGTCTGAAGCATCCACCTCTATTATGAAGGCAAGCTCGGGTTGGGATGTACTAAGATAGGTGCGGTGGTAAATTTATCCTTTAAACAGGAAAATGCTTCCTGAGCTTACGGGGTCCAGGAGAACCTAGACTGTTTCCGGGTAAGTTGGGTGATAGGTGACACTACCTCATAAAAATTCTTAATGAAACGTCTATAGAAGTTGGCAAACCCGATGAAACGCTGCACCTCCTTCACATTTCTAGGAATTGGCCAATCCTTGATGGCTTGGGTCTTGCTTCCATCCATACTAATCCCTTGCGTAGATAGTACATACCCCAGAAATTGAATTTCGGTCCTATGGAATTCACATTTTTCAAATTTGATGTAGAGATGGTTTTGTCTTAGGCTTCTAAGACCATTCTCACATGTCCATGATGTTCCTCTGTGGAGTTAGAAGAAATTAGAATATCATCCAGATAAATCACCACAAATGTATCTAGGAGATCCCTGAAGATATCATTCACGAAGTGTTGGAAAGTGGCTGGGGCGGTACTCAGACCAAAAGGCATAATTAGATATTCAAAGTGTCCATAGCGTGACCTGAAAGCAGTCTTCCATTCATCCCCAGGTCTAATACGGACCAAGTTATAGGCCCCACGGAGATCCAGTTTAGAGAAAATTTTGGCATGCCGCACTCTCTCCAACAATTCAGGGATTAAAGGCAATGGATAACGGTTTCTAATAGTAACCTTATTGAGTTCCCTATAGTCTATGCAGGGTCTCAGAGATCCATCTTTCTTCTTCACAAAGAAGATGGGTGCACCTGCGGGAGATGAAGAGGGGCGTATGAAGCCCTTGGCTAAATTTTCGTCTATATAATCCTTCAAAGCTTTTAGCTCGGGCCCCGCTAGGGGGTAGATCTTACCAAAAGGTATCTCGGCTCCAGGCAATAATTCAATTGGACAATCATATGGACGGTGAGGAGGAAGCTGATCAGCGTTCTTCTTGTCACATAAATCCACATAGTCCTGGTATACAGCTGGTAGTTCAGGGACTGACATGGTTCCTTTAGGAACAGAGCAAGCTGAAACTCCTTGACTCATCTGTTTCTCCGAAAAGTGTAATTCCTTGGTCTCCCAGTTAATCGTAGGATTCTGCGCCTGCAGCCATGGTAGCCCTAGAATAATGGGAAAGTGGGGAGAAGAGATAAGCATAAAAGACATTTTCTCCTGATGATCTTTACCCATAAGGACCCTCAAAGGCTCTGTTTCTTGATCCACTGGTCCAGAAGTCAGTAGAGAGCCATCCACAGTCTCCATCTGTACTGGAGTAGCCTTCTTCACTGAACGTATCCCCTGTTTCAGAGCAAAGGAGATATCCATAAAATTTCCACTTGCTCCTGAGTCGATCATAGCAGAGCTAGACACCCAGACTGAGTCAACCCAGAGTTTGATGGAAAGGAAGCAATGAGAATTGTTTCTTTTACAACTCAGCTGGGACACCGCTGAGGAAACTTGAAAAATTGCAGCGTTTATACCGTCATCGTCCCCAGAACTAACAGAGTTTAAGTCAGAGAAATCAAGATCTCTTGCAGCAGATCTCTCTGGAGCCTGAGACTCGGACATGACAGAGCTCCTCTCGCAACACTCACAGTGAATGACTGCTGCAGTAGTCTTACGAGAACGGCTGGGGCAGTTTATAATGAAGTGCCCTGACTTACCACAGTAGAAACATAGATTTTCCTTTACACGATGTTCTTTGCGTGCATCACTAACCCGTCTTTGTAAAGAGTCCACCTGCATGGGTTCAGGTTCTGGTTCCCTTGTGATCCTACTCAAAGGTTCCTTAGCTGAGGAGGGAGGTAGTAAAAGGTTAGTGCGATTATTTCGAACCATCTCTCTTGTCTGCGTTCAGTCAGACGAGCATCAATACGGATACAATAGTTAATAAAGTCACCTAACGCAGTGGGAGGGTCGGCACGAGCAAGTTCATCCTTAATCAGTGGAGACAACCCTTTCCGAAAAATAGATTTTTTAGCGGAAGTGTCCCAAGTGGTATCAAGAGCCCATCTCCTGAAATCCAGGGCATATTCGGCTACTGAACGCTTACCTTGGTGCAAAGTTAACATGGCTGCTTCAGCTGTTGCACCTCGATTGGGGTCATCAAACACCTGCCCCATGGCTGAAATAAAAGCATCAAGGTGATTCAAACAATCATCCTCAGTCTCAATCAGAGGGTTTGCCCACATCAAAGCCTTATTGGTAAGCAACATGATTATAGTAAGCACTTTGGATCGTTCAGTGGGAAATTGTGAAGCATGTGCAGAGAAAAATAAATTGCATTGATTAATAAATCCCCTGAATTTCTCACGTTCACCACCAAAACAAAAGGAGGTAATTTGGGGATCCCAGAACTTGGGGTTATGGCAGGAGCCTGGGCTCGTTCCTCTAGAGCCTCAATCCTGGCTCGCAATTCCTGGGTAGTCTGTCCAAACACTTGCAAATTATGATTAGTGAGGTCCTGTAGGCTTGCAAAACGGGTTTTTAAAGTCTGTACATCTGAAAGGATTGCATCAGTCACTCCGCAAAGTTCCTTTATGCGGGCCTCCATCTTCCAGATCTTTTAAGGCAGAAGTGCTGGAAGGAGAAGAGGAAAGGAAAAAAAAAAAAAAACAATAGTGTTTACCTGTGGTAACACTCCAGAGTAAAATTTTAAGGAATGCGCTCACCTGGAATGGTTGTGAGAAGTCACAACCACTGTCATCACATAAGGTATTAAACGGACATCTGATATCCACAGTCACAGCAGACACGGCTTTCCCAGACCCAGCAGACACTAAACATTGGCTCCTGAATCTTGTCATGTATAGTGTACAGTTCCTATAGCGTCTTGTGCTTGGGTGCGAGGAAAACACAGGAGACATAGGTTGAAATGAAATGACTTGTATTACTTCATACAAGCATGCTGAAAAGTTCACACAGTTTGCAGGAACAGCGACAGGAGACACAGCAGGCCAGAGTAACTTCAAGCACTACAATAAATCTCCAAAGCAGGTTCAGGATCTCTTCTCTATACCGTAATTCCTCTGCAAACATGGATTCACAAAACAGCAGGTTTCCAGAGTCCAAAAGTGTTCCAAGGTTCCTCAGTAGGGAATAGCTGGAGTACAAGTCCAAGGCTTCAGGAGTCAGGTCACAGACTGACTGAGGCTTGATTCAGGAGCACTGATTGTTCAGCTGAGGCTGCTTAAGAAGCAAGAGGGAAGAATCAGGGCGGGAACATGAAAACTGGAAACTCCATATTAACTGAGGGCAAGAGCTGCAGAAAGACAGAAAGCAAAATGGCCGACGGAAAACTGAGTTTCAAGGAACATGTCAACAGAGACAAAGAACCTTACACCAGCACTGCTTGTGCCTGGGACAGTTGGGAATGCCAGTAGTTACTAAACATGATGATATCATCTAAATATGCAGATGCATACTTCTGGTGAGGCTCTAACACTATGTCCATCAGTCTCTGGAATGTAGCCGGAGCACCATATAATCCAAAAAGCAAGACTATATAGTGATAGAGTCCCTTTGGCGTATAAAGGAGTTTTTTACTTTTGCCAATTCTGTTAGTGGTACCTGCCAGTAACCTCTGGTAACATCGAGCGTGGTGAGGTACTGGACCTCCCCCCAGTCTTTCAATTAGCTCTTCCACCTAGGGCATTGGATAAAGGTCAAACTTTGACACCTCATTAAATTTTTGGAAATCATTACAGAATCGTAATGACCCATCTGGCTTCGGAATCAGTACAGTGGGGATAGCCCTCTCACTCCGGGTTCCTCGATGACTCCTAACTGGAGCATTTGCTTCACTTCGGTCACGATCACTTACCTCTGGGCTTCTGGCAATCGGTTTCATCCGCACCCTTACCTGAGAGTCGGTGACAATGTCATGCTGGATCACCGAGGTCCAACCCAGCAGTTCTGAAAATACATCTGTATTCTGTTGCACCAAAACCCGTCGCTGTTGTTTTGTGAGAACGTCATTTATCTTAACCTCATCCCCGGCTGCGTCCTTGGCGTGACAGAGGGTTCTCAGATGGTATGACCGGAGTCGCCTCCCGTCCTTGGAGACCACTTTTAAATCTCTCCACCAACCCCTTGGTCTGCGGGTGGTACACCAATGTGCATAGCTGTTTATCCAGAGCAGCTTACATAGCTCCTTTGTCACCTTGAACATAAAAGGAGTCCCCTGGTCTGTAAGGATCCCCTTTGGTTGCCCAAAGCGACAAAACATTGCAAACAGCTCGCAGAGGATAAGTTTTGCCAAGGTGTGATGAAAGGATATCACCTCTGGGTAATGGGTGGCATAGTCCACTACGACCAGAATATATTGATGGCCACAGGCGGATTTCACTATGGGCCCCACTATATCCATTGCAATTCGCTCAAATGGTACCTGTAAGAGTTTCTAGAAAAAACCCGAAAGTGGACCCTATGGGTCGTGGCTCCAGAGCCCCCGAGGGCAAGTGGACCAGGTGAAACCACCCCCTACACAGGGAGTGTTTGGGACACTCACAAGGGAGATGGAACCACAACAGTTAGAGCCAAAGGGGTGACTCAGGGAAGATATGAAGGGGGACTGTGATTAGGATGGAATGACTGGAATGAGGAAGGAGATAACCGGAAATGGAAAAGTACAGGAGAGAAGCGGGGCCGGATGGACCTGGGGCTGGCCGGGAACTTGAAGCTGAAAGAGAGGGAGAGGAGCAAAATGAGGGAGGTACGTAGGGATAGTTCCAGGAAAATGGACACATAGCTGAGAGTACAGTGGAGGCACACGGACACAAGAGCAGAAGGACAGCGGGAGATACAGGAGACAACAGGTAGCAAGAGGCTAGGGGCCTGACACGAAGGAAGGCGCCAGGCTCACAAACACTAGTGCTAACCAGGTAGATAATCAGGCGTCTTACCGGTGCAGGCACCGTGCTGAAATACCCGGTGTGTGACGCCATGACGGGGAGGAGCCACTGGGCCTGGACCTCCCAGGGACACTTGCGGCAGAGAAAGCGTGGACCGCTGACGTGCCGAGACCCCGAGAAGACAGCTGGGAAGCGGCGTGGGACAGCATCGGTGACGCGCGGGGGAGAAAGGCACACCAGTGAGAACCGGTGGCTGTGACAGTACCTCTATAATAGGTAGAGGCACCAATGGACTCTGTAAATTTGCAGTTGGTGTGGTAAGTTGACACTCAGGACATGACTCACAATACCTCTGCACCTCAGCATAAATCCCCGGTCAAAAGAACAGCTGCAGTATACGTTCTTGGGTTTTCTTTACCCCTTAGTGTCCTCCCAGCATGTGTGGGTGTGCCATCTCTACCACTGTCCGGCGGTACGACTGGGGCACCACCAGCTGTTCCACCACTTTATCCCGGATTTTATCAATCATATATAATAAATCCTGGTGGACAGCCATGCGAGGAAAAACCGCCTCTGCACCCGGTTGCTGAGGCACACCATTTATTTCTGCCACCCTTTCTCGAGTCCAGGTCAGAGTGGGATCCTGGAGCTGATATGTCCCAAACGTACCCGGGACACTTCCAGCTCTGGGATTGATGGGGTCTCCTCGACCTCTCCTGCCAAAACCTCAAGGGAAAACCTATCGGGGTTACACTCTGTCCCTAAACTGGCAACCCCTGCGACAGGTATCCCTGACTCGGGATCTTCGGGTTCCGCGCCCGGAATGACATTTACTCTGGGAGGCTTAATTAGGTTTTCCCACAGGGACCAAAACAGGGGCAAGTCTCTTCCCAACACAGTCCCATAAGGAAGGGTCTTCACCACTCCCACCACATGTTTCATCTCTCCACATGGAGTGGAAAAAACAACCTCTGCTGTTGGGTATTCTCGGAGGTCCCCATGTATACACACCATCCCCACTTTCTGACCATTGGCGTTGTCCCCAGCAACTAGTGACCCACAGACCAGAGTCACTATGCTCCCTGAGTCCAAGAGAGAATCCATCTGGTTTCTGGCATAGTTGGGGTTCGCGGCATGTAGTGCCTGTAGATACAGTGCAGACTGACTGGTCAAACATATAGACTCTGTGCATAAACCTAAAGTCAATAGGTTCAGCCATCAGGGAGCAACATGTTCAGGACATGGCATCACCAGCACCTGACAGTGGAGACACTGTTAGTCTGTGAGACCGTTTTAGGGGAAACTGGCCTTCTGCCATTCTCACTTCTGGGTACCCCCTCCTTATGGATTGGGGGCTGACTATCCCCAGCAAGGGAACGTGACCCTTTCCCAGGCTTATGGGCTTGCAGGGTCCCGTGTGACAGCAGCAATGGGGCAGAGTCCGGTATAAAGTTCTGAGTGACTGTGTACCACTCGATCAGTCCAACCACCTGGTCTAGAGTGCACGAGTCCCCTTGCCCCACCCAACAATGTATGGCTGCTCGCAGAGCTCTCACGATCCAGTCGACCACCACCCTCTCCACCATCTGGGCTGGAGTCAAGGTCTCAGGTTGGAGACATCTTTTCACTAGCCGCAGTAAATCATAAACCTGAGACCGGGCGGGCTGGGCCTCCACAAAAGCACACCCATTGGGCTCTTGTAGGAAGATGGACCAGACCAGGGGTACTGCTCTTGCATCGGTTCTGGAACTGTCAGGGACTGTCACCATTGTTGCCAGGGGGAAAGCTTTCTGACATGTACCGACCTTTGCACTCTTCAGCAGGGGCGTGACTTAGTTAAAAGGCGCTGTGCGAGAGAAAACAAGGAGAGACTTGGTGGGAAGACAAAGCGCATCAGGGGAAGGTCTGTGCTCCGTCTGCTGAGCATTGTGGTAGTGCAGGCCCACGCTGTAGATTCCCTGCATCCGGGTACACGGACTGTGTACAGCAATCTGCCGTGTGCCCGCTGTCTCCAGTGACCGAAATTTTGATACGCTCCAGGCAGGTGTTTACTGCATGCAGGCCAGGTGACTGATCCAGAACTGAACTGTGTGAATCCTCACAATCATTCACCACCAAGCTGAGTCACATTCCAGCGGTGTGCTGCATCCCGTACAATGAAAAACATTATCTCAAGCACAAACTGAAGATAAATAGTATTATTATATCACAATGGTTGTTCCCAACAAGACAACCACAGGCAGTGCCCTAAAAGGAGCTCCTAAGCTATATGTCAAACACCAGAAAATGGAGCAAAAACACCATACACAATAAATCAATATCAAAAAATAACAATTTTTATTAATCGTGGTATAGTATACAAGTTAAAAAGTATATTCCAAAATCATGTAACAATTTATCCGAAACTCACAGCAGTCAGAATAGAATTGAGTATGCAACTAGATGACAAAAAACCCTGCATATTGGCACTAAATTTAAAAGGGGAATAATATCAACACATAGATAGTAAATACATATGTAGTAAAAAATATATGAATATCAATATCTTTAGTGATATCCCCTATCTAATCTACCAACAGATCCTCTCACTCACACCATTTAAGTAAAGATTGCAAGTGCAATATAACACAGTCAGGGTCCGGATCCATGACTGGAGGTAGAGAGGCAGGAAGGCAAAAGTATTACCGCCATGGTTGAAGGGTTAACTCACCCATATTGGTGTCAGAAGTGCAGGGACGCGCCCCTATGCACGTTTCGCAGTCACTTCCTCGGGGGGGGCAAGTGAGTTAACCTTTCAACCATGGCGGTAATACTTTTGCCTTCCTGCCTCTCTACCTCCAGTCATGGATCCGGACCCTGACTGTGTTATATTGCACTTGCAATCTTTACTTAAATGGTGTGAGTGAGAGGATCTGTTGGTAGATTCGATAGGGGATAACACTAAAGATATTGATATTCATATATTTTTTACTACATATGTATTTACTATCTATGTGTTGATATTATTCCCCTTTTAAATTTGGTGCCAATATGCAGGGTTTTTTGTCATCTAGTTGCATACTCAATTCTATTCTGACTGCTGTGAGTTTCGGATAAATTGTTACATGATTTTGGAATATACTTTTTAACTTGTATACTATCCCACGATTAACAAAAATTGTTATTTTTGGATATTGATTTATTGTGTATGGTGTTTTTGCTCCATTTTCTGGTGTTTGACATCCCGTACAATGAACCGTGGATCCAGGACCCCGCTTAGGCTGCTTTCACACATCAGTTTTTTGACGTCAGGCGTGATCCGGAGTGTTTTTAAAAAACGGATCCGGTACCGGATGCATTTTTTTAGCATTGACTTTCATTAGCGCCGGATCGCGCCTGATGTCGTTGCGTTGCATCCGTTTTTGGCCGGATCCGGCGGAAATGTACATTCCGGCGGGCGGACAAAACGGTTACTGCAACTTTTTTTTTTTCCGGACCCGCCTGATAGTGCCTGAAGCGGCACATCAGGCGTCCGGAAATAATAGAAGTCTATGGAACCGGACCAGTCTTTTGTGCAATCCGTCAAAAGACTGATCCGGATTCTGGAAACCAAGGTCTCTCTCTCCTTGGTCCGGACATGCGTACCTGCATTTTTCCGGATGCAAAACTTCTTTTTCCGGGTTCAAAAGTTCACGTCGGATCCAGCTAAAATACTGATCCGTTGCATCAGTTTTTTCATTTCAGCGCCGGATCCGTCCCTTCAGGTATTCGACGGATTATGCCTGACCCAAAAAAACTGATGTGTGAAAGTAGTCTTAGTACAGCAAGGATACACCGCCATCATCGGGAACAGGACCCCCAACTTCTTCAGGACCACACCGGAATTATCATGCGCCGCCGTTGGAACCAAGGACTCTGCAGCCAGGAAGCCGGCAGACTGTTAAGTTAACCCTTTCATGAACAGTTGCTTTACCCTATACCTCTCCTCTCATCCATACCCTGCTAATACTACCCCCCATACAACCTGCTTAACTCATTATCTCCCTGCGAGGAGTATATCCCTGTTTATCACACTCTCACATAGGTATTAACCCCCAGTTGAGCAAGGATCTCATATTTTTGCTTTGCATAGTCCTGGGCATCATCCCAAGTGAGGTCAAAATAGGCCTTTAGCCCCTCACTTCTCAGGAATGGAGCCACCACTTTGGCCCACTAGGAAGTTGGCAGGTTCTTCCACTCTGCGGTGCACTCAAAGATGGTGAGGAAAGATTCCACGTCATCTTCCGGACTCAGCTTCCTCAAAGCAGAACGGACCTTGCCCCGGGCCTCACGACTTTCCGGGGTCTGTGCTGGAAGTGCCTCACGCAGGGCGGCAATCTGCTGCAGCAACAGGTTATTGGTCTGTTGTTGCTGTGCGAGGACCAGCTGCTTCATGACTTCGTCCATCTTGTCCGCATGGGTTGCACTTTGGCAGGCCTAATGACAGACAGGCAGCTGGCGTTGAGGTATGCCTCAGTTCATGCCCGCATTCTCCACCATATTGCAGTGCGGCGGCGTTCACACCATGCGGTAATGAGGCAGTCACCCAGTAAAGTTCAACTTAAAAGTCTTTATTGTCGAAACTCACAAATGAAAAACAGTATCCCGCGGATTACAGCCAGGGCGTCAAAACAGTAAGGCAAAATTACAGTTCTCATTTAATCCAGATGTATCCATCTGGATTTGGACTCTTAATACGGTCCATCCATCTGGATTAAATGAGAACTGTAATTTTGCCTCCTTCCTGTGATGTTTTGCGATTTCCGGCCTGCTGTATATTTGATTCTGTGTGGTGTTTCATGCCACCATGTGGCTTTTATGGGTTTTAATTTATTTTTTATTTTTCAGGATTTATATATGTTTACTCACTTTTCCTCATGCCTGGATTGTTATATGATGAAGCACATCTATGTCTGGTTTTCCATGTTACTTAAGATCTACAATGGGAGCACTATATGGCTATATAATAATTTGTGGAGATATTCAATGTAATTGTCTCTATCTTATATATATGTATATATATATATGTCTGCTTTGTAGGCCCCCTTCTTTTTCTTAAAAACTGAATTTGTATTAACATTGTTTATATAGACCCACTGTTTTATATAGATATGTACTGGGTATATCGGTGTCCATATGTGGTGCGACATAGATTTTAGCAGCCTGAGTCTGTGTAACGTTTTTCTGTGGAAATACTACGGATGATGGATTCCTCATTTGAATTTGTAACCGGCAAGGCTAATTTCAATTATAATACTGTATTTGACGAAGCTGCTAATTATATGTCCCCCATGTGGCACTCTATAGTAGATGCTGGATTTTCTTTCTCTTTTTTGTATGGCCTCTAGTATGTCCATCCCATTTTCTTTGCACTTTGTGCCCTGATTTAATTTACTTTTGTTGCGCTCGCATTCCTGCACACATATGGCTCACACTTGGGGGAGCTGCACCGCTCCCGGTGTCTTGTAGCGTCAGGCTGTCATGGATACCATCCATGGCTTCCTGTAGCGTGACGCCGGCGCGACTCAGCGTTCTCCGTTGCTGTGTTACCATACACGTCATTTCCGGTGTGCGAGTGACAACTTCTGGTTTGGGGATTTTTAAACTTGCGTCTTCCCACATCAGCCACGCCCCCTGATGAAGGAGTTTATCCGAAACGTGCATCGGGGCTGACGCACCCAGCACCGGACACTCTGAGCACGCCATCGCCTGAATCCCACTCGGTATATATACTGTTATATTGCTATATGGCTTGGTCTGCATTATTCTCCTATTTGAGGGATACGTTGCACAGTCACTTGTTTTGGTGCCAGAGTAAGTTCCCAAACCATACTATATATTTAATAAACTCTGCACTCAACTTGAATGATTAATTGTGTCTTTATTAAAGTTCAGTGATGTCAAACGTTTCGGTCCTATTGGACCTTCATTCGTGCACGAATACAGCGGTGGACACCGCGCTTTACTGCTACCCCCGGGCCGCAGCATATGCTCGGACAACAACTTAACAGCCCTATAAGCGGTAACCCTTCAGTTATATCTACTGCACACGTATGGGACATTGATTTTCATACCCTAGCCACTAGAGGTCTATACTTATTAGACAGCTTAATACAGCGGATGCCCTTTTTTTTGGTCACTGACGTATCACTAATTAACGGCAGGAACCGCACCAAAACCGCAGGGATATTTTGTTTACCTAGTAAACACTTTCATTTTGTGATACACGTTACTGATGAAGGTCCAATAGGACCGAAACGTTTGACATCACTGAACTTTAATAAAGACACAATTAATCATTCAAGTTGAGTGCAGAGTTTATTAAATATATGCATTATTCTCCTAGTCTGGCACCGGGACCTATCAATGGCCACGATAGGGATACCGGACCAGGTTATTTTGGTTTAACATAATAACTAGTGTTGAGCATTCCGATACCGCAAGTATCGGGTATCGGCCGATATTCGCTGTATCGGAATTCCGATACTTAGTTCCGATATTTTTCCTATATCGTATACCGGAATCGGAAGTTCCCATAATTCTTTGAGAGGCAGTGTGATTTTAGTCGCCAATGAGGAATCCTACGAAGTGTGGGCACATCCTGTAATGCTGCGGTCATCTTAACTAATGGCATGGCTGTGATTGGCTGCTGAAATGATGTCAGAATGCACTATAAAAGGCGCCGCCGCCATTTTAGCGTCACTGTGCTGTGAATTCAGATAGGGACAGAACGCTGCTCTGCTGACTCTGAGGGACAGTTAGAGATTGCGATTTTGTGTACTTTGCTTTAGGCAGGCTAGTTTACCAACCGCTGTGTAAAGCTTCCTTTTGCCAGTGTTGTTTTAACAGCTCTGTGCAAGGTGTGTGTGAGTGCAGGTGACGCTGCAGTTTGCTCTGCATCCAACGCTGTCTGTAGGCATCTGCACGTGTCACTCACAGACTCTTTTTTTTTTTTCTTTAGTGTAATTCTAGCTGCTCCATTCAATAGAAATTATAGTGTGATGCGCTTCCATCCGTATACAATACATTGGTTGCAAACACTATAGAAGTACAGAAAGGAGCCTTTCACAGATAGTGAACAGTTGTGTTTCAGTGTTCACTGCAGTCTGTGAGGTATTTTTTTTTTTTTTAAATGCAGATCACGCTCCAGTTACTTCTTCAACCACCGCTGCTTGTACTCTGCTGAGTGTCTGTCACTGGCTCATCCTTGTCATTTTTCTAAAATTGGTGCTGCTTTATTCTATTTTCAATTTACTAAAATCTATTAGTGTGACGCTCTTCCATCAAAATACAATACATTGCTTGCAAACATAATAGAAGCCACAAAAAGGCCTTTCACAGCAAGTGAACAGTTGTGTTCACTGTTCACTCTAGTCTGAGGTTTAAATTTTTGGTAGGAGTGTAGATCCCGCTCCACTTACTTCAACCACGCTGCGTGTACTCTGCTGAGTGTCTGTCACTGGCTCATCCTTGTCATTTTTCTAAAATTGGTGCTGCTTTATTCTATTTAAATTTACTAAAATCTATTAGTGTGACGCTCTTCCATCAAAATACAATACATTGCTTGCAAACATAATAGAAGTCCCAAAAAGGCCTTTCACAGCAAGTGAACAGTTGTGTTCACTGTTCACTCTAGTCTGAGGTTTAAATTTTTGGTAGGAGTGTAGATCCGCTCCAATTACTTCAACCACTGCTGCGTGTACTCTGCTGAGTTCTGTTCACTGCTCATCCTTGTCATTTTTCTAAATTGGTGCTGCTTTATTCTATTTCAAATTTACTAAAATCTATTAGTGTGAGCTCTTCCATCAAATACAATACATTGCTTGCAAACATAATAGAAGTCCACAAAAAGGCCTTTCACAGCATAGTGAACAGTTGTGTTCACTGTTCACTCTAGTCGAGGTTTTAAATTTTTGGTAGAGTGTAGATCCCGCTCCACTTACTTCAACCACCGCTTGCGTTGTACTCTGCTGAGCGTGTCTCACTGCCTCATCCTTCACATTTTTCTCGAATTGGTGCTGCTACATTCTATTTCAAACAATTCAAATCTATTACAGTGATGTGCTTCCATCCGTATACAATACATTTGTTGCAAACAATATAGAAGTACACAAACGGGCCTTTCACAGCTACTGAACAGTTGTGTGCACTGTTTACTGTAGTCAGAGGTTTTCATTTTTGTAGTGCAGATCCCGCTCCAGTTAGTTCTTCAACCACTGTTGCTTGTACTCTGCTGAGGTGTCTTCACTGCTCATCCTTCATTTTTCTAAATTGGTGCTGCTAATTCTATTTAAAATAATTCAAATCTATTACTGTGACGTGCTTCCATCCGTATACAATACATTGGTTTGAAAAATATAGAAGTACACAAAGGGGCCTTTCACAGCTAGTGAACATGGGTTTTTAATTTTTAACTAAAATATGTATTTTTTCAAATGACACAAATATAAGTAATGTTGAAGAGGAATAGTCCTACATCCATTGTTTGCACAATATTACAGGTGTACATCATGTCCCTTAATCAACAATGTATTATTATATTTACTTGTATGCTTTTATTTAAAAGCCAAGAACACAGAAGGATAACCTTCGCACTGCAGCTGTTGTCAAAGTTCAACCCACATTATGCACTTCCAACATTGCAGCATTTGAGGCATGATGTGAGTTGGATTTGTCAAAGTTATGGAGTGAGAAGGTTCACCATCAGTACCCTATAGCATAAGTATGCTTTTGTGTTAGCATTTGTGTTAGACATGTGGATATCTGCCATAATATGTCACAATTATTTAGTTACAGATTTGTTACCAACACTAATCATTGAATGGTTTTAAATGTGACGTTTCACTTGTTTACAGCTTAGAAATAAGGGTGTAGCCTGATATCTATGTGTAGCACTAGCCACTTTAACATGTCATGTTTTTTTCAACATGTGTAGCTAGGTAGCAGTAATTTTTGCCGGACACACAGCAGGGAACAGCAGGCATTACTGAACCCCACAAACACATCATCGATTGTTTTGATCTGTGCATCCAACACTTCTGAGCCCAGGGTCAAGGAGGGTGTAGCCTGAGGCCTAGTATGAGATGTTTGAACTTTAATTTGAACTTTAATTTGGAGTTAGCAGCATTAATTTTTGTCAGACACACAGCAGGGGAACAGCAGGCGTTACTGAACCCCACTATCACTATAGCTTGTGTATTGGTCTGTGGACACGACACTTCTGAGCAGCAACTGGCAGTGTTGTAGCCCAGGGAGTATAGCTCAGGTGGTAGAAAGATGAACATAACAGGAGACATGGAAAACGTTGCCAACCAGTTAGTTAATCTGAAACCGGACAGGCAAATTCAGGCGAGATCCATGCCTAGTTCATTTTCAGAAAAGTAAGCCGTTCTACATTATCGGAGGATAGTCGCATGCAACGGTCTGTTAGTACACCACCTGCAGCAGTAAAGACGCGCTCCGATAATACACTGGCAGCAGGGAAGCCAGCACCTCCAATGCATACTGGCTAAGCTCTGGCCATGTATCCAGCTTAGAGACCCAAAACTTGAATGGGGAAGAGCCATCTGGGAGTACACTGAGAGGGCAAGACATGTAGTCTGTCACCATCTTACGGAAATGTTGCCTCCTGCTGACTGGAGCCGTCTCGGATGGTGTAGACATTGGTGGCGCTGCCACAAAACTTCGCCACATTTGGAACATACTGTTCTTGCCCTGTGCAGAGGCGCTGCTTGTGCTCCCTCTTGTTGCAGAGCTGTCTCCACTGCCTCGACGCACAGAGCTGCTTTGTAAAGCAGTAGCAGCAGCGCTCTCGGCTGGAATGGAGAACATTATGGATTGCACCAGTGTGTCTTGGTACTTCCGCATTTTACGCTCCCGGTTCAACGGTGTGATGAGGCTTTGTAAGTTGTCCCGGTAGCGAGGGTCTAGGAGGGTGTACACCCAATAATCAGACGTGGTGTGAATGTGTTCGATGCGGCGGTCGTTTCTCAGGCACTGCAGCATGAAATCAACCATGTGCTGCAGACTCCCAACTGGCCAAGAAACGTTGTCCCCTGCAAGAGGCGTCATCTCTGCCTGCTGTGCATCACCCCACCCTTGGTCTACATACTGACTAGAGCATTGTCTACCTCCCTCTGGAGCGATGTCTTCCTCCTCCATTGACTCCTCCTCATCCTCCTCACAAAGTCCTTCAAATACATAAAAATTTACAAAATTTAAAACTCAAAATTTAAAAACATTGTATCATAATTCTGTAACATCAGTTTATGGAAACACAATAGCATTACAAAAGGATAGACAAAAACTGTACATTATGTGCTTTGTAAATACATTAAAAGTTTGGAATGGTTATGAAAATATAGACAGAAACTCTGGAGGTTCAATTGTTGATACAGCATGGTACTTTGAAAGTCCTCCAGCCCTTTGTGAGGAACCACGTTGCGCTGACTGTCCAGAAGGTGATGGAATTTGTGACTCTTCATCCTCCACCTCTTCCAAAACCTCATGCCTTAGTGCTTGCAGTGTTTTTTGAAGCAGGCAGATAAGGGGGACAGTCAGGCTGACTAGTGCATCATCTGCACTCGCCATCCGCGTTGACTCATCAAACGCACGCAAAACGTGGCAGATGTCCTTCATAGAGTCCTTCGCCACTCATTTCACTGGCTGCCCATTCATTATAGGATCCAATTCTAATTACTGGTTCTCACCAACAAAGCTCTCCACAGTGCAGCACCCCCTACATCTCCTCCCTCATTTATATTTATCGGCCTAACCGACTGCTGCACTCTGCAAACGACCTTCGACTAACCTCTGCACTAATCCGTACCTCCCACTCCCAACTCCAAGACTTCTCCCGCGCTGCGCCAATCCTCTGGAATGCTCTACCCCAAGAAATTAGGACTATCCGCAATTTGGATGGTTTCAGGCGCTCCCTCAAAACACATTTGTTCACAGTGGCCTATCACATTCACTAATCAGTCATTCTATGTGTAAGTCTGTGTGTGTAGCCTATTCACTATCTCCATGCATCCCTCACTCCCTTAAAATGGCTGGACCATCATTGTAAAAACACCATTGTATATAAACACCTGTACTTTGTATCTCCCCCACCTCATTGTAGATTGTAAGCTTTCACCAGCAGGGGCGGCTGATTTTGCTTTAATTATTGTATTGTTAACGTTGTTACTTATGACTTGTGTTTTGAAACTGTTAAACTGTAAAGCACTGCGGAATATTATGGCGCTATATAAATAAAGAATATTATTATTATTCTTATTATAGAGGCCCACTCAGTAGTGGTGAAGTGTGAACGGCGCAAATTGCGAGTTGATTGCGCCTGATGCAGCTGATACTCCATTACTGTTGGCTGCTGCTCACACAACCGCTCCAACATATGTAACGAGGAATTCCACCTGGTGGGTACGTCACATATGATGCGATGTTCATGAAGGCGAAATCTGCGTTGCAGAGCTGCAATCAGCGATCTGGCCATGCTGGAACGTCGCAAGTGAGCGCACTCTAGGCGGACCTTGTGCAGCAGTGCATCAAGATCCGGATAGTCCCTCAAAAAACTCTGCACGACCAAGTTGAGCACATATGACAGACATGGTATGTGAGTGAGGTTGCCAAGGCCCAGAGCTGCCACCAGATTTCGGCCATTGTCACACACTACCAAGCCTGCCTGTAGATTCGCTTCCAAAAACCACACGTCGCTCTCCTGCTTTATGGCATTACAGAGCTCCTGCGCTGTGTGGCTAAGATTCCCCATGGAAATTAATTTCAGGACGGCCTGTTGACATTTGGACACGGCTGTGCTCATATCGGTCGTAACAGGTAAACGTTCACGGGTCCATGTGGAGGTAGACCGTGACGGCTCCTGCAGCGATGATTCTGAGGAACTGGAGTAGGAGGAGGAATCAATGTGTCCAGACTTGATTCCTGCAATCCTTGGAGTTGGCAGAACACGTACAGCGCCACTCGCAAGATCAGTACCCGGCTACACAACATTGACCCAATGGGCAGTGAGGGAAAGGTATTGTCCCTGGCCATGGGTGTTAGAACCCTCTTGTTAGGTTTTGTTTCAGTTTGCTGGTCACATGACCTTTTTTCCCTATTTAGTCTGGCTCCGCCCTTCTGGCTTTGCTTAACTTCATTGTATTATCTACTGTTAAGCTAGCCGGGTGCTTAGGTGCCTTAATCTGTCAGTTTTGCTTGATGTTAGGATCGCAAAGTATTTATTTTTCTGTTTAATTATCCATGCTACAATTTATGTTAGGAGGTGTCCACCTTTTCTCCCAGTCCCTAGATCTTGTAGGGATTACTCCCTCGCAACTATAGGTCTTCGTTCACACTAGATGAGGACTTTAGCGGATCTGGTCGCAGGATCAGGTTCCCCGTTACATCGTAGGGATTCAGCTTAGTTGTATTGTAGGGACAGAATTCCCTTCTTTCCTTACTGGTTGTAGCAGATCATAACAATGGGTACTGGTCCACGCATCGGTGGTCAGGTGGACCTTGCTACTGAGGGCGTTTAGTAGCGCATGTTTAATTTTTCCCTCAACATGCTTTTGCAGACCAGGGACGGCTTGCCTGCTGAAATGAAATCGGCTTGGCACATTGTATTGTGGGACTGACAATGATATTCAGTTACGGAAACTGTCTGTCTCCACCAGCCTGAATGACAGCATTTCAAGGGACAGGAGTTTTGCAATGCCAGCATTCAGAGCCTGTGCTCGTGCATGGTTTGCGGAGTATGGCCGTCTTTTATCCCATGCCTGTGCTACCGATGGCTGTTTTGTGGCCTGGGAGTGTGAGGATGACAGGGAACTTGCTGCTGTGTGTGGAATAACAATTTGTCTCTGGACAACAGTGGCCGAGGTTCTTCCATGGCGATTGTAAGGTTCTTTGTACATGTTTCTTGAAACTCAGTTTTTCCGTCGGCCATTTTGCTTTCTGTCTTGCTGCAGCTATCTTGCCCTCAGTCAATATGGAGTTTCCAGCTTTCATGTTCCCGCCCTGATTCTCTCCCTCTTGCTTCTTAAGCAGCCTCAGCTGAGCAATCAGTGCTTCAGAATCAAGCCTGCAGTGAGCCTGTGACCTGACTCCTGGAAACCTTAGACTTTGTACTCCAGCTATTTCCTACTGAGGAACTTTGGAACACTTGTGGACTCTGGAAACCTGCTATTTGATAAATCCACGTTTGCATGGAATTACGGTAACAGAGAAGAGATCCTGAACCTGTTGTGGAGAGTTATTGCTGAGCTTAAGTTACTCTGGCCTGCTGTGTCTCCTGCTTCTGTACCTGCAAACTGTGTGACCCTTTTTGCCACTTGTATGAAGTAATACAAGTCCTTCTATATCAAACCTGTGTCTCGTGTTTTCCTCGCACCCAAGCACAAGACGCTATATGAACTGTACACCATACATTACAAGATTCTGAAGCCAAACGTTAGTGTCTGCTGGGTCTGGGAAGGCTGTGTCTGCTGTGACTGTGGATATCAGATGTCCGGTTATACTTTCTGTGATGACAGTGGTTGTGACTTCTCACAACCATTCCAGGTGAGCACATTCCCTTAATTTTACTCTGCAGTGTTACCACAGGTAAACACTATTGTTTTTTTTTTTTTTTTTCTCTTCTCCTTCCAGTACTCCTGTCTTAAAAGATCTGGAAGATGGAGGCTCGTATAAAGGAGCTTTGCGGAGTGACTGATACAATCCTTGCAGACATACAGACTATAAAGACCCGTTTTGCAAACCTACAGGACCTCACTAATCACAATTTGCAAGTGTTTGGACAAACTACCCAGGATTTACGAGCCAGGATTGAGGTTCTAGAGGAACGAGTCCAGGCTCCTGCCATAACCCCGAGTTCTGGGATTCCCAAGTTACCCCTTTTCATTTTGGCGGTGAACGTGAGAAATTCAGGGGATTTATTAACCAATGCAGTCTTTTTTTTTCTGCACATGCTTCACAATTTCCCACTGAACGATCTAAAGTGCTTACTATAATCATGTTGCTTACCAACAAGGCTTTGATGTGGGCAAACCCTCTGATTGAGACTGAGGATGAATGTTTGGATCATCTTGATGCTTTCATTTCAGCCATGGGGCAGGTGTTTGATGACCCCAATCGAGGTGCAACAGCTGAAGCAGCCATGTTAACTTTGCGCCAAGGTAAGCGCTCAGTAGCCGAATATGCCTTGGATTTCAGGAGATGGGCCCTCGATACCACTTGGGACAGTTCCGCCAAAAAATCTATTTTTCGAAAAGGGTTGTCTCCACTGATTAAGGATGAACTTGCTCGTGCCGACCCTCCCACTGCGTTAGGTGACTTTATTAACTACTGCATCCGTATTGATGCTCGTCTGACTGAACGCAGGCAAGAGAGATGGTTCGAAAGTAATCGCACTAACCTTTTCCTACCTTCCTCCCCAGCTAAGGAACCTTTGAGTAGGATCACACGGGAACCTGAACCTGAACCCATGCAGGTGGACTCTTTACAAAGACGGGTTAGTGATGCACGCAAAGAACATCGTTTAAAGGAAAATCTATGTTTCTACTGTGGTAAGTCAGGGCACTTCATTATAAACTGCCCCAGCCGTTCTCATAAGACTACTGCAGCAGTCATTCACTGTGAGTGTTGCGAGAGGAGATCTGTCAGGTCCGAGCCTCAGGCTCCAGAGAGATCTGCAGCAACAGATATTGATTTCTCTGACTTAAACTTCGTCACTTCTGAGGACGATGACTGTGTAAACGCTGCAATTTTTCAAGTTTCCTCAGCGGTGTCCCAGCTGAGTTGTAAGAAAAACAATTCTCATTGCTTCCTTTCCATCAAACTCTGGGTTGACTCAGTCTGGGTGTCTAGCTCTGCTATGATACGACTCAGGGGCAAGTGGAAATTTTATGGATATCTCCTTTGCTCTGAAACGGGGGATACGTTCAGTGAAGAAGACTACTCCAGTACAGATGGAGACTGTGGATGGCTCCCTGCTGACCTCTGGACCAGTGGATCAGGAAACGGAGCCTTTGAGGGTCCTTATGGGTAAAGATCATCAAGAGAAACTGTCCTTTATGCTTATCTCTTCTCCCCACTTTCCCATTATTCTAGGGCTACCATGGCTGCAGGCTCAGAACCCTACCATTAACTGGGAGACCAAGGAATTACACTTTCCAGAGAAACAGATGAGTCCAGAAGTTTCAGCTTGCTCTGTTCCTAAAGGAACCATGTCAGTCCTGAACTACCAGCTGTATACCAGGACTATGTGGATTTATGTGACAAGAAGAACGCTGACCAGCTTCCCCCTCACCGTCCATATGATTGTCCAATTGAATTATTGCCTGGAGCAGAGATACCTTTTGGTAAGATCTACCCCCTGGCGGGGCCCGAGCTAAAGGCTTTAAAGGATTACATAGACGAAAATCTAGCCAAGGGCTTCATACGCCCCTCTTCATCTCCTGAAGGTGCACCCATCTTCTTTGTGAAGAAGAAAGATGGATCTCTGAGACCCTGCGTAGACTATAGGGAACTCAATAAGGTTACTATTAGAAACCGTTATCCATTGCCTTTAATCCCTGAGTTATTGGAGAGAGTGCGGCATGCCAAAATTTTCTCTAAACTGGATCTCCGTGGGGCCTATAACTTGGTCTGTATTAGACCTGGGGATGAATGGAAGACTGCATTCAGGTCACGCTATGGACACTTTGAATATCTAGTTATGCCTTTTGGTCTGAGTACCGCCCCAGCCACTTTCCAACACTTGGTGAATGACATCTTCAGGGATCTCCTAGATACATTCGTGGTGATTTATCTGGATGATATTCTAATTTTTTCTAACTCCACAGAGGAACATCATGGACATGTGAGAATGGTCTTAGAACGTCTAAGACAAAACCATCTTTACATCAAACTTGAAAAATGTGAATTCCATAGGACCGAAATTCAATTTCTGGGGTATGTACTGTCTACACAAGGGATTAGTATGGATGGAAGCAAGACCCAAGCCATCAACGATTGGCCAATTCCTAGAAATGTGAAGGAGGTTCAGCGCTTCATCGGGTTTGCCAACTTCTATAGACGTTTCATTAGGAATTTCTCTGAGGTAGTGTCACCTATCACCCAACTTACCGGAAAGAGTCTAGGTTCTCCTGGACCCCCCAAGCCCAGGAAGCATTTTCCCGTCTAAAGGATAAATTTACCACCGCACCTATCTTAGTACATCCCAACCCCGAACTTGCCTTCATAATAGAGGTGGATGCTTCAGACTGTGCCGTTGGAGCTATACTCTCTCAGAGAACAGGTGAGAAGAATGTCTTGCATCCCTGTGCCTTCTTTTCCCAGCAGTTGTCTTCGGCTGAGAGGAACTACGATGTGGGCAATAGAGAGTTGTTGGCCATTATTGCCGCCTTCAAAGAATGGAGACACCTTCTTCAGGGTCTGCACAGCAAATAGTCGTCCTGACAGACCATCGCAACTTGAATTTATCAGGTCGGCTAAGTGCCTGACTCCTCGCCAGACTCGCTGGAATCTTTTCCTAAACCAATTTAATTTTGTAATTTCTTATAGGCCAGGATCGCGCAATGGAAAGGCTGATGCACTCTCTAGGATTCATTCAGCAGAGACCCGTCCACTTACTCCTCCTAAGACTATTCTTCCTGACTCTAGATTCCTGGGAGTGATTCATAATCAAGACCTACTTAAGGACATCAAGGAAGCATACCATGCGGATTCCTTGTTGGCACAACCCCCAAGGGACGTAAGTCTTGTCTTTAAAAATGGTGTGTGGATTCAGGGACAACGTCTGTATATACGTGAAACAGTCAGATTGAGAGTATTGCAACTCATCCACGATTCTAAGATAGCTGGGCATAGAGGAATTCTAAAGACACAGGAATTTCTTTCTCGTTTCTTTTGATGGCCCACTTACAGGAAAGATGTTTTAAACTATGTCACTTCATGTGAAGTCTGTGCAAGATGCAAAACACCTCGCTCCTCACCAACTGGTCTGTTGCAACCCCTTCCCACCCCGTCCCGCCCGTGGGGATCCATTTCTATGGACTTCATTGTGGAGTTACCAACCTCTCAAGGGAAGAACACCATTCTAGTGGTGGTTGATCGTTTAACAAAGGCAGCTCATTTTATCCCTTGTGTCGGCTTACCCACTGCAAAACAGACATCAGATTTGATGATTAAGAATGTGTTTCGCTTACATGGAGTACCGGATGAGGTCATTTCGGATCGAGGGGTGCAATTCACTTCAAGGTTTTGGCAAAATTTCTGTGCCGCATTGGACATTAAAGTAAACCTTTCTTCTGCTTTTCATCCCCAGACTAATGGACAGACAGAAGGAACCAATCAGACCCTGGAGCAGTATCTCCGCTGCTTTATCTGCCACCTACAGGATGATTGGGTGGATCTACTTCCACTGGCTGAGTTCTCTTATAACAACTCTCAGAGCGCCTCCACTAAGCAGTCTCCTTTTTACTCCAATTTAGGTTATCATCCTAACATTCTTCCTCGATTTCCCATAGAAACGCCCTTGCCAGCAGTGGCTGAAAGAATCACGTCTTTACAAAAGAATATGGATCTTCTAAAGGAAAATCTGGAATTGGCTCAGGAAAGGTACAAGAAAGCAGCAGATAAATTTCGTAAACCTGCACCAGCTTTTAAGGTAGGAGACTTGGTCTGGCTGTCAACCAGAAATCTTAAGTTAAGGATTCCATCGTCTAAGTTGGGACATAAGTACATTGGACCCTATAAAATCAGTAAAATTATAAGTGCCGTTGCTTGTCGTCTTCAACTGCCCAGAACTATGAGAATCCACCCTGTCTTTCATGTATCCCTACTAAAGGCTGCAACACCCAATACGTTTCCTGGACGTTCTTCTTCTTGCCCTGACCCAGTGCTAGTCGATGGTCAGGAAGAATTTGTGGTGGAAAGGATTCTAGATTCCAGGTTGTACAGAAATCAGTTACAATATTTGATTAAATGGCAGGGCTACCCAGTGGAGGACAACTCATGGGAATCAGTCAATAACGTTAATGCTCCTCGCTTGCTCCGCCAGTTTCATCAGAGGTACCCAGACAAGCCTGGTCTGAGGTCATCCGGAGGTTGTCCCTAAGGGGGGAGTAATGTAAGGTTCTTTGTACATGTTTCTTGAAACTCAGTTTTTCCGTCGGCCATTTTGCTTTCTGTCTTGCTGCAGCTATCTTGCCCTCAGTCAATATGGAGTTTCCAGCTTTCATGTTCCCGCCCTGATTCTCTCCCTCTTGCTTCTTAAGCAGCCTCAGCTGAGCAATCAGTGCTTCAGAATCAAGCCTGCAGTGAGCCTGTGACCTGACTCCTGGAAACCTTAGACTTTGTACTCCAGCTATTTCCTACTGAGGAACTTTGGAACACTTGTGGACTCTGGAAACCTGCTATTTGATAAATCCACGTTTGCATGGAATTACGGTAACAGAGAAGAGATCCTGAACCTGTTGTGGAGAGTTATTGCTGAGCTTAAGTTACTCTGGCCTGCTGTGTCTCCTGCTTCTGTACCTGCAAACTGTGTGACCCTTTTTGCCACTTGTATGAAGTAATACAAGTCCTTCTATATCAAACCTGTGTCTCATGTGTTTTCCTCGCACCCAAGCACAAGACGCTATATGAACTGTACACCATACATTACAGCGATCCTGTGAGGAAGCAGAACCAACTGTGTGTGAGCTCGATGAAGAGGCTTCAACACAACCTGAAGATGTAGGTGCTGCTGTAGGTTGGCCTACATCTCCAGTGTGTCTTTGCAACTCAACTACGTGCTTTGTCCGCACATGTTTCCACATATTTGTGGTATTGAGGTGACTGACACTTTTAGCTATTTTTAATTTTTGATTACACAGCTTGCATTTGACATAGCAAATATCATGTGCAAGTGTGTGAAAAAAGGACCACGCAGTGCAAGTCCTGGGAGCGCACGTTTTGACTTTTGGAAGACAACTGCTCCGAACAGGTGCCAAACTGGAGGCTACAGGCAACCGAGTCTGCAGCCTAACTCTCCCTCCTGTTTGTACCGTTGGGGCAATGTCTTCCTCTATCTTCCTTCTATCACTAACCACTTCTCTAGGCCTCTCCCAGCTTTCAACCAAAGTACTGGTTCTCAGCCACAAAGCTATCCACAGTGCAGCACCCCTCCTACATCTCCTCCCTCATTTCTATCTATCGGCCTAACCGACTGCTGTGCTCTGCAAACGACTTTCGACTAACCTCTGCACTAATACGTACCTCCCACTCCCGACTCCAAGACTTCTCCCGCGCTACGCCAATCCTCTGGAATGCTGTACCCCAAGAAATTAGGACTATCCACAATTTGCATGGTTTCAGGCGCTCCCTCAAAACACATTTGTTCAGAGCGGCCTATCACATTCACTAATCAAAGTCATTCTATGTATTCTGTGTAAGTGTGTATGTATGTGTGTGTCTCTAGCCCATTCACTATCTCCATCCCTCAGTCCCTTAAGATGGCTGGACCATCATTGTAAATGCACCATTGTATATAAACACCTATACTTTGTATCTCCCCCACCTCATTGTACATTGTAAGCTGTCACCAGCAGGGGCGACTTATTTAGCTTAAATTATTGTATTGTTAACGTTGTTACTTATGACTTGTGTTCTTAAACTGCAAAACTGTAAAGCGATGCGTAATATGATGGCGCTATATAAATTAATATTATTATTATTAGGATTCCTCTGAGCTGCTCCCACCACCTTCTTGTTCCTCACGCCATGTTGGGTCTTGGACCTCATCATCTCCACTACCCTCTTCCAACACCTGCTGTTGGGTGGTCTGGCCAGCACCATGCTCAACAGAAACTGGCACCTGAGTCTCATCATCATCAGATGCGTTCTGCGGTGTGCTGACCATCGGCACTGTCTCACCCGCCTCTTCAGATTCAGAGAGACACAGCTGTTGCACATCACTGCATACTCCCTCTTCACATTACAGAATGCTGCTTGGCTGGGCCCCTGTTTGCAAGCCAATAGATTCTGAGAACAGAAGCAGACACTCAGCTGGCTCCTGTACAGAACTCTCTGACTGCCTGGGCAATTTGCCAGGCGGTGAAGAGACAGATGGTTGCTCAACAGTGCTGTGGTCCTGAGAGGAGGTGGAAGCAATTGAAGTCGATGCATTGGCTGACATCCAAACAACAACGGCTTCAATTTGTTCTTCCCGCAGCAGGGGGGTACTCCGAGCTCCTACAAAAGTGCGCATAAAGGAACGCTCACAGGGAAAACTGGTGGATGCTGTGTCACTGGGGGCCGCAGCCACAGAATCCCCACGTCCTCTCCCTGAAGAAACTCCACGGCCACACCACGTGCCTTACTCCCTGCCTTCTTCATCTTGGTAGATTGATAAAGAAAGTCTGAAAAGTTATAAGGTCTAAGTGTGATTATTCCGCAGAGACTGCAGTGAACACTGCACACAACTGTTCACTACCCAACGCGTCTCAGCAGGAAGGCAGTCTGTGCGTCAAAACAAAGGCGCAAGCATACATCCATGTACCCTGTTTATAAAGCTATATAAAAAAAATTATGTAGTAGTGACGCACACTTTATTGAGGTACAGTATTACATCGCCATTCACCATCTGTGGCTATGCAGTCTCATCTATATATACCTTATCTATCCGTTGTCATGCTTGCAAGTCGACAGTCAGCCATAAATAGCAATTTTCACTATGCACTATGCACTTTTTAAAGGTTATGTTTGTTAATAAAAATGATTATTGCCACATATTATGAGTATTACATGATGGAAATTGTATAATTTTGTATAAACTGTTTAGTGACATTATTCAGCAAATGGAACATTTTAGTAATATCACAGATAACTTGTAATGCTGATGATGTTTTGAAGTCAGACATTCATTGTCTATACAATAAAAATGGTGTACATACTGTTACTTATCCATCATTAATGGATTCAGATATGTACTTGTATGCTTTTATGTACAACCGTATAGCAGATTCCTTAACTAATTTATTTTGTGGTTTGCATTGCTGTTCAACATGTTAATGTATGTGTTTATATTTGTCAATTCTTTATTTATCTAGATATTAGTTTAAATGAAATCATCATCTTATGGTAGTAAAGGTTATCTTTCTCTTGTTTGAAGTATAGACATTTAAAATTGACAGGTAACAAGGAAATTACTTGATCTAGTATTTAAACATCCTCCTTGACCCTGGGCTCCAACACCGCCAGTTGTTGCTCGGAAGTGCTGTTAGCACAGTCAACACTTGCTCCTGTGTTACTGGGGTTCAGTAATGTCAGCTGTTCCCCTGCTGTGTGTATGTCAAAAAGTCCTGCTGCCTCCACCCTGTTGTCTTCTCATCCCTGGGCTCCAACACCGCCAGTTGTTGCTCGGAAGTGCTGTTAGCACAGTCAACACTTGCTCCTGTGTTACTGGGGTTCAGTAATGTCAGCTGGTCCTCGGTTGTGCCATTGGCTCTTTTCCTTCTGCTGCCCCTCCGGGTTCCAGTACCGTCAGCTGGTTCTCCGCAGTGCCTTTGGCCTAGGTGCCTCCATCTCGGTATCCGAGTTCCAGCAACGTCTGCTGGTCCTTGGTAGTGCTTTGGAGCACAGGTACCTCCTGCTTAGTAACCGTGTCCCTGTAACGTCAGCTGGTCCTCGGTTGTGCCATTGGCTCTTTTCCTTCTGCTGCCCCTCCGGGTTCCAGAACCGTCAGCTGGTTCTCCGCAGTGCCTTTGGCCTAGGTGCCTCCATCTCGGTATCCGAGTTCCAGCAACGTCTGCTGGTCCTTGGTAGTGCTTTGGAGCACAGGTACCTCCTGCTTAGTAACCGTGTCCCTGTAACGTCAGCTGGTCCTCGGTTGTGCCATTGGCTCTTTTCCTTCTGCTGCCCTTCCGGGTTCCAGTACCGTCAGCTGGTTCTCCGCAGTGCCTTTGGCCTAGGTGCCTCCATCTCGGTATCCGAGTTCCAGCAACGTCTGCTGGTCCTTGGTAGTGCTTTGGAGCACAGGTACCTCCTGCTTAGTAACCGTGTCCCAGTAACGTCAGCTGGTCCTCGGTTGTGCCATTGGCTCTTTTCCTTCTGCTGCCCCTCCGGGTTCCAGCACAGTCGGCTGGTCCTCGTTACTTGCATTGTCTCTTGTATCTTCTGCTACATTTACAAATTGAAGATTTTTTAAATGTTTTTTTGGGTAATCACTCTGGATCTCCAACAATGAAGACGACGACCCTGATGACCACCCCGAAGAAGATGACGACCACAAGGACGACGAGCATCAAGCCAACCAGCCTAAACACCATCACAAAGAAGAAATAAAAGATTACCCAACAGGACTAAGAAGGTTAAGACAAACTACAAGATACAGAATAAGAGACTTAAGAACAATAAGCAGAAGAACATGAAGTATAAGACCAAAATGAAGAGCAAAATATATGCTCTAAATTATAAGCAGAAGAAGACTAAGCAGTGTATGGGGGTGAGTCCGTTCCTCCTCGTGGTGCCCCTGGAAAATGCCTGCTGCTGCAGGCTAAACTGAACACGGACAAATACTGTTGTAATTTAAATCTTTTGTGACAGCAAGAACGGAAGGATGAAAAATTCATACTTTGACAGATTACAAGTACAGGAATCTCTGTCACAAATAAGAATATGATGAAGAAGATGAAGTACAATATGAAGAATAATAGTTGAATAAGAAGAATATGAGTAATGTTAACAAAAAGATGAATAGCAAGAAGTTTAAGAAGAAGATAAAGAAGGTGAAGATGAAGAATAATTTGATGAAAAAGATGATGCTGCTGAAGATTATGAAGGAGAAAGTGTGTCTAAAGTTAAAAAGGTGAAGAGCATGGAAGTTGTGAAATATACATATTTGCCAAAATAGAAAAAACGTAAACATTGTCAATTTCTTCGTCAATCCGAACATCTTTAAAAAAAAAAATATTTATGCTATTCCATTTGATTGGGTTAAACATCTATGCCTTTAATGTCTCCTCAACCTTCCCCAATACATTCTACATTACTCTTTGTTGTTTTCCTTCATGTACAATTAACCAACAAGGCAAGAATGGGTTTTTTTTAATTCCGATATTTTGCTCCCATAGACTTACATTGGATTTCCAGTATCGGTATCGGGTATCGCCGATATTTTTGGGGTATCGGCGATACCATTCCGATTCGATACTTTTGGATATCGGAAAGTATCGCTCAACTCTAATAATAACTATTACACTCTGTTCCCATTGAATAATGCATTGACTGTTAGGTCTCTACTTCGGACACAGGAGGGGTTAGTTGATATTCTGACATCTTAGTATATTATTGATATTATTACCTTTAGGATACCGTTTCCCTGTGTCCATGTATATTATATTATTTCTAAGACCATCAGTCATATTTCTTTGATTTCTTTTTATTTCATGTTCATTTATTTTGACCTTATGCTCATTTGGTGTGTCCGGTGTTGTTGTGCTTCCTTCATGGTTGCATGTTTTTCCCACATTTTACCTACCATGTGTGTCACTACAATCACTTGTGTCCATTATTGTTAATAAAAACTTTTTGTATTTTTTCATATATTGGATCTGTGGTCGTGTTTTTGTGGTTTCACCACCTCCTGCTCTCTCTTAAAGGGATCATTGGTATGGAAGTCAGGGCAAATTCATCCCGCGCTTTGGTTCTGATGCCAGGCCTCTCTTAAAGGGATCCCGGTATGGAAGTTAGGGCCATTCCACTCAGCGCTCTGATTCTGACCCAGGCTCTCTTAAAGGGATCCCCGGTATGGAAGTCAGGGCAATTGCCTTCAAATGCTCTGGTACTGACCCAGGCCTCTATTAAAAGGATCATTGGTATGGAAGGGAGGGCAAATCCACTCTGCGCTTTGGTACTGACCCAGGCTTCTCTTAAAGGGATCTCCAGTATGGAAGTTAGGGTAAATCCCTCAGCGCTCTGATTCTCACCCAGGCTTCTATTAAAGGGATCATTGGTATGGAAGTTGGGGCAATTGCCTTCAAATGCTCTGGTACTAACCCCAGGCCTCTATTTAAGGGATCATTGGTATGGAAGTCAGGGCAAATCCATCCAGCGCTTTGGTTTTGACTCCAGGCCTCTCTTAAAGGGATCCCCAGTATGGAAGTTAGGACCGTTCCACTCAGCACTGTGGTTCTGACCCCATGGCCTCTTAAAGGGATCATTGGTATGGAAGTTAGGGCAATTCCAATAAGTGCTCTGATTCTGACCCCAAGCCCCTCTTAAAGGGATCCCCGGTACGGAAGTGAGGGCAAATCCACTCTGCACTTTGGTTCTGACCCCAAGCTGATGGGATGATGTGGGATTTTAGGGGTAGCAGTCCGGTGGCTCTGGCTGACGGGATGATGTGGGATATTAGGGGGAGTAGTCTGGTGGCTCTGGCTGACGGGACGATGTGGGATATTAGGGGTAGTAGTCCGGTGGCTCTGACTGACGAGTATTTGGGGTAGTAGTCTGGTGGCTCTGGCTGGCGGGATTGTGTGGGATATTATAGTGAATGTGGCAATGCGGAGTAGGTGGGGCTATACACTCAGCTTTATATTTATAGATATAATCATTACAATTTGTTATAACTAACAGTAGTTAGTTACTATGCCCGGGCAGCGCCGGGCTCTTTAAGTTGTATTATATACATTTATTTGCATTTTGCCGTGAGAAATAAGTATTTTATCCCCTACCAATTATTAAGAGTTCTGGCTCCTACAGACCAGTCAGACGCTCCTAATCCACTCGCACCCTGCATTAAAGACAGCTGTCTTACATAGTTACCTTTATAAAAGACTCCTGTCGACAGACTCAATTAAAGGGAATCTGTCACCTATTTTTTTCGTATATAAGGTGTGGCCACCGCCATCAGGGGCTTATCTACAGCATTCTGTAATGCTGTAAATAACCCCCCTATGTAACCTGAAAGATGAGAAAAGCGAGTTATATTATACT
>JARQOD010000004.1:132001553-132031070 GCA_033576555.1 Oophaga sylvatica | reverse complement strand
GGGCCCCATGGATGCTGCTCCAGTGTCTGATCTGCCCCATTTAGAATGCTCCATTATATGTTGGGCCCCATGGATGATGCTCCAGTGTCTTATGGGCCAAAATCATGCTCCATATATAATGGAACCCATTATTAATGATCCAGTGCATAATGGGCCCCATAAATGCTGCTCCAGCGTCTGATGTCCCCCATTTACAATGCTCCAGTTTATGATGGGCCCCATGGATGCTGCTCGAGTGTCTGATCTGCCCCATTTAGAACGCTCCTGTATTATTTGGGCCCCATGGATGATGCTCCATAGTCTTATGGGCCAAAATCATGCACCAAATATATTGGGCCGCATTATTAATGATCCAGTGTATAATGGGCCCCGTAAATGCTGCTCCAGTGTCTGCTGTCCCCCATTTACTGTGCTACAGTATATGATGGGCCCCATGGATGATGCTCCAGTGTCTTATGGGCCAAAATCATGCACCAAATATATTGGGCCCCATTATTAATGACCCAGTGTATAATGGGCCCAGTAAATGCTGCTACAGTGTCCTCTGTCCCACATTAACAATGCTCCAGTATATGATGCGCCCCATGGATTATGCTCCAGTGTCTTATGGGTTAAAATCATGCTACATGTATCATGGGCCCCATTATTAATGATCCAGTGTATAATAGGCCCCGTAAATGCTGCTCCAGTGTCTGATGTCCCCCATTTACAATGCTCCAGAATATAATGGGCCCCATGGATGCTGCTTCAGTATCTTATCTGCCCCATTTAGAATGCTCATGTATTATTTGGGCCCCATGGATGATGCTCCAGTGTCTTATGGGCCAAAATCATGCACCAAATATATTGAGCCCCATTATTAATGATCCAGTGTATAATGAGCCCCCTAAATGATACTCCAGTGTCTGCTGTCCCCATTTACAATGCTCCAGTATATGATGGGCCCCATGGATGCTGCTCCAGTGTCTGATCTGCCCCATTTAGAATGCTCCATTATATGTTGGGCCCCATGGATGATGCTCCAGTGTCTTATGGGCCAAAATCATGCTCCATATATAATGGAACCCATTATTAATGATCCAGTGCATAATGGGCCCCATAAATGCTGCTCCAGCGTCTGATGTCCCCATTTACAATGCTCCAGTTTATGATGGGCCCCATGGATGCTGCTCGAGTGTCTGATCTGCCCCATTTAGAACGCTCCTGTATTATTTGGGCCCCATGGATGATGCTCCATAGTCTTATGGGCCAAAATCATGCACCAAATATATTGAGCCCCATTATTAATGATCCAGTGTATAATGGGCCCCGTAAATGATACTCCAGTGTCTGCTGTCCCCCATTTTCAATGCTCCAGTACATGATGGGCCCCATGGATGCTGCTCCAGTGTCTGATCTGCCCCATTTAGAATGCTCCAGTATATGTTGGGCCCCATGAATGATGCTCCAGTGTCTTATGGGCCAAAATCATGCTCCGTATATAATGGAACCCATTATTAATGATCCAGTGCATAATGGGCCCCATAAATGCTGCTCCAGCGTCTGATGTCCCCCATTTACAATGCTCCAGTTTATGATG
Source organism: Oophaga sylvatica (assembly GCA_033576555.1). Taxonomy (NCBI): domain Eukaryota; kingdom Metazoa; phylum Chordata; class Amphibia; order Anura; family Dendrobatidae; genus Oophaga; species Oophaga sylvatica. The sequence goes on along the minus strand of JARQOD010000004.1, from coordinate 132,029,491 downwards.
GGCCCCATGGATGCTGCTCGAGTGTCTGATCTGCCCCATTTAGAACGCTCCTGTATTATTTGGGCCCCATGGATGATGCTCCATAGTCTTATGGGCCAAAATCATGCACCAAATATATTGGGCCCCATTATTAATGATCCAGTGTATAATGCTCAACATATATTCCTCCAAACATTACAAAATATGAAATACCTCTCCTCGCTGTTCACTGCTCTACTCTGGACTCCTCAGCATCGCCATCTTACAGCTCTCTGCACTTGGACTGTTTAGGCAGAGGGTGTACAGACATGACGTCATCACGCTTTCTAACCTGAATGTCACAGTCAGGAAACGCGGAAGAGGTCACAGCAGTGGAGCATGGAGAGGTAAGTATTGCAAGTGCTGGGGCCCTGAGCAAGCAGGGGGGGCCAACTCATGGGCGACGGCACTAGCACAGGGCCCCTCATAGTACGCCGATGTGTCTGATGTCGAGTGGGCCCTCCCACCGTCAGAGACACATTTTTGTAATATGAGGGGCCCTGTGCCAGTGCCTTCGCCGACGAGTCGGCCCCCCCACCTGGTCAGGGAACCGACACTTGCCTGGGCACGCTAGGTGCTGACGCCGGCCCTGGGGGGGGGATTTGTAGGTTTTGTAGTCTGCAAACGCTTGCAAGTGCATGTTCATTAAATGTCTAACCATGCAACTGGTATTTAAATTTCTGAGATTTTTCCCTTGGCTAAAGGTCCTTCCGCACTGCTAACAGATAACCTTTGCCTCATCAATAGGATTTAGGTAAAAAAAAAGTGCCACACTGGACTCTTCCTACCATGGTATAAATTTTCAGGGCTTGCACGCTGTGCTAATTTGACCATCTGGCCAAGCTGTCCTGCAACTCTTTGTTTTTTTAACACATTTTTGGACTGCTACGGGTCTGCCATATAACCGCTGCTGCCTTGACGATGCCTACCTCGGATCCTTCTCCTCTTCTGAGCTATTGCCAGCGGCACCCTCTTACCCCAAAAGATGCCAATCCGGGTCAACAACTGGGTCATCCATCACCTCCTCTTCAATTTCATCTGGGGCACCTGAGTTTCATCAGGGTCACATTCTGGCTCAGTAGTCTTCGAGGGAAATGTAGTGCTCTGGGTGAATGTACCAGCAGAATCATCTAGCAGTGGCTCTGCATCAGTAAACTCCATCTCTGATTCATGTTGGACTGGGGAATTCAGGATTTGACTTGATAACCCAGGCATGTTATGTGAAAATAGCTCCATGGAGAAGTGTGGGGGGTGCCGCATCCTTCACTTTTGGTGGGGGTGAAGCACACAAGGAAAGGTGTTGTTCCTGACCAGGAGCCTGCACTGACGACTCAGTCCTTGCATTTTTTGAAACTTCAGAAGAGGAGGCGATAGAGATGGAGGCTGTTTCGGCAATGTAAGCCAAAATCTGTTCCTGATGCTCCGGCTTTAAAAGCAGTTTACGCACTCCCAGTAAAGGGAGCCTTCCAGGCCTTCTTGAGCCAGAAGACTCTTTCTGATAGCACACTTCCAGCAGGGCAAGCAAGCTCCTGTATAGTGAAAATATTCTAAATCTCCGTATATATTTCAGGAGGCAGACACTGACGCTCTCCGGCTCAGTATGGATTACACAATAATATAATATGAAACAGGGGTACTGGATCAGCAGATACCAGGTTTATATAGTATAGTGAAAATATTATAAATCTCCGTATATATTTCAGGAGGCAGACTCTGATGGTCACAGGCTCAGTCTGGATTACACAAGAATATAATAAGAAGAAAAAGGGGTACTGTATCAGCAGATACAAGGTATATATAGTATAGTCAAAATATTCTAAATCTCAGTATATATTTCAGGAGGCAGACACTGACGCTCTCAGGCTCAGTATGTATTACACAATAATAAAAACAGCTGAAAAAGGGTAGTGTTTCAACAGATACAAGGTATATATAGTATAGTGAAAATATTCTAAATCTCCGTATATATTTCAGGAGGCAGACTGACGCTCAAAGGCTCAGTATGGATTACACAAGAATATAAAAAGATCCGCAAGAAATAATCACACATGTGGGCCAATGTTCCAGGTGTCAATGATGCACTTAGAGTGGTGAGTGGAGGAGGACTTTATGGCAAAAAGGGTACTGTATCTGGAGCGTACAGCTGGATACAGTCTAGGGGTCATTGTAAATCTCCGCATATATTTACGGAGTACGAGACAGACGCTCACAGGCTCAGTAGGGATTAGACCACAATTTGAAAAGCTGAAAAAGGGTACTGTATCAGCAGATACCAGGTATATATAGTATAGTCAAAACATTCTAAATCTCTGTATATATTTCAGGAGGCAGACTCTGAAGCTCACAGGCTCAGTCTGTGTTATGATTTGGTAACTGAGGAGGACAGGAGAAAAACAGCAAGGCAGCTGAACACCTGAGAGGCTGGGAACTAATGGGTTGCAGATCCCTAAACTAACCGCACAACTAGAATCAGCCGTGGAGCGTACCTACGGTGATCCTAGAAGCCTCGGCACAGCCGGAGAGCTAGCTACACCTAAAGATAGAAACAGGAAAACTAACTGCCCCGGAGTAGAGCCCCAAACATATAATGGCAGTTAGACAAGACGAAACACAAACGCAGGCAGAAAATAGAGTGAGCAAATGCAGGGGCCAAACACTGACTAAATAGGACAGGAAAGAACAGAATACTATCTGCAACCCAGCAAAACCCTAGCAAAACTTCCAAAACTTCTGATTACAAAAATGCTGAGATCACAAGATCTCGCCACCCACTAAATCAGATCTCAGAGTGAACAAGGCTAACCCGCAACCACTCAAAAAGCAGGGAAAGAGCAATTGAACAAATAACAGTGGCTACAGAAAACAGAGAGAAGCACAGGCCCCAGGAGGGTACACGGCTAACCTCCACAAAGGTGCAGACAAAAATGGAAATTGCAAAACAATAGAAATAAGCAGAAAATATCCTATCTGAAAGTAGCGGATGCAGGCAAGACACCAGCAGACTTCCAAATGAACAAGGAAACAACAATTGATCACAGGCGAGGATCGTGGGAAGGAAGCTTCCTTATATCTGTCCAGTCAGTGACTCCTGATTGCCAGGTATCGCTGCCAGCTGAGGAGGCCCAGTCATTCGAAACAGCTTAAGTACCGACAGCAACCACCAGAGGGTGCCTCCACTCAGAAATTGTCTCCAATGCGTTCACAACAGTCTGGATTACACAAGAAAATAATAAGAGAAAGGGGTACTGTATCAGCAAATACCAGGTATATAAAGTATAGTCAAAATATTCTAAATCTAAGTATATATTTAAGGAGGCAGACACTGAAGCTCTCAGGCTCAGTATGCATTACACAAGAATGTAAAAAGATCCGCAAGAAATAATCACACATATGGGCCAATGTTCCAGGTGTCAATAATGCACTTAGAGTGGTGGGTGGAGGAGGACTTTATGGCAAAAAGGTACTGTGTTATGAATGTGCTAGAGATGGTTTCTGAGCAGAGGCTCCCTCTGGTGGTTACAGACAGTACTGAACCTTTCAGAGAGGAATGGCAATCTGGGTTCACTGACTGGTCTGATATAAGGGAGGTTCCCTCCCATGATGGTTGCCAGTGATCAATTGTTCTTGTCTCAATTGTGGTTCCTGGTTCATTTGGAAGTGTGCTGAGTCTTGCCTGCATCTTCTGCTATCAGATAAGATATTTCTGCTTTTATTTTTGTGCTTGCTTTTTGCATTGTTCCCTGCACTTTTGTGGAGGTCAGCCAGGTCCCCTCCGGGGGGCTTGTGCTCCTCTCAGTTTATCTGAAGCCACTGTTATTTGTTCATTTTCTTTTTCCTGTTTTTTCAGTGGCTGCGGCTTGGTTTTGTTCACACTGAGATCTGATTTAGTGGGTGGCGAGATCGTGTGATCTCAGTATTTTTGTAATCAGAATTGTTGGATATTTGTAGGGTTTTCTGGGTTGCAGAAAGTAATCTCTCCTGTCCTATCCTATTTAGTCAGCTTGTGGCCCCAGCGTTTGCTCAAATTAATTTCTGTCTGTGTTCGTGCTTTCTTCTTGTCTAACCGCCATTACATGTTTGGGGGCTTCCTATTTTCTTTGGGGATCTGCTCCGGGGCAGATAGCTTTCATCTTTCTGCCTTTAGGTGTAGTTATCTCTCAGGCTGTGACGAGGCGTCTAGGATCAATGTAGGAACGCTCCATGGCTACCTCAAGTTGTGTGGTTAGTTTAGGAATCTGCAACCTTTAGTTACCAACATATCAGGTGTTCGGCTGCCCGACTGTTGTTCCTGTCCTTCTCAGCTACCTAAAATAACAGTATCACCGGCCAAACTGAAAATTGTATGGTACTCACAGAAGGTAAAAATAGTGTGGAAAGAAAAAAGTTGTAAGAGTTGTCAGAGATTTTTTTTTTCTGTTTGTTGCATTTTTTTCCTCTTTTTCTCTGGGTGCTGAGGAGGATTTTTTTTTCTCTCTCTCAATGGAGTTTGCACAGTTGTCTGGCCGTGTGGATCAGCTTGCTACTGAGGTTCGGAGTATTGCTACCTATCTTGCTAGGTTGCCGGTTGTGGAACCTAGGATTCCCATGCCAGATTTGTTTTTGGGGGATCGGGCTAAATTTCTGAATTTCAAAAATAACTGTAAGTTGTTTTTCGCCTTAAAGTCTAAGTCCTCAGGGAACGCAGCACAGCAGGTTCAAATTGTCATCTCTCTCCTGTGCGGCAATCCTCAGGATTGGGCTTTCTCCCTGACACCTGGGGATCCTGTTTTGAATGATATTGATGCATTTGTTCTGGCTCTGGGGTTATTGTATGATGAACCTAATGTCACTGATCAAGCTGAAAAAACCTTGTTGGCATTAAATCAGGGTCTTGAAGACGCTGAGTTGTACTGTCAGAAATTCCGAAAGTGGGCAGTCCTGACTAAATGGAATGATAATGCTTTGGCAGCCCTTTTTCGGAAGGGGCTGTCAGAGAATGTAAAGGATGTTATGGTGGGATTCCCTGCTCCCTCTGGTCTCAATGATTCTGTGTCATTGGCTATTCAAATTGACAGACGTTTGCGAGAGCGCAGATGTATGCGTGAGATAGTGTTGCCTTGTGAGCCAGCTTCTGAGCTCATGCAGTGTGATAGAGTGACTTCTGTGGCACAGCGTCATGAGTTTCGAAAGCGCAATGGGTTATGTTTCTACTGTGGTGACGCCTCTCATGCTATTTCAGTCTGCCCTAAGCGGGGAAGACGTTTTGCACGCTCAGTTGTCTTGGGTAGTGTTCAGACTAAATTTCTGTTGACTGTTATCCTGATTTGCTCCCTGTCCACATTTTCTGCTCAGGCTTTTGTTGATTCAGGAGCAGCTAATAACCTGATGGATTTTGACTTTGCCAAACGTTGTGGGTTTCCCATGATACCCCTGCAGAAGTCTATTCCCCTACTGGGCATTGATTCTACCCCTTTGGCGGAGAATAAACCCCAGTTTTCTACTCAGGTGATAATGAAGGTTGAACCAGATCATCAGGAGAGTTGCAAATTTCTGGTGCTGTATAATCTGCATGACATTATTGTACTAGGTTTCCCTTGGTTACAGTCTCATAATCCTGTTTTGGATTGGAAATCTGTGTCTGTGACAAGTTGGGGCTGCCAATGTGTTAATGCCAACACTTCTGTTTTTTCTGCCTCTCCCAGGTCTCAGGATGTTCCTGACTTTTTGACTGAATTTTCAGATGTATTTAGTGAAAGTAAATCTGCATCCTTGCCCCCTCACAGGAGCTATGATTGCGCTATTGAATTTGTACCTGGTGGTAAATTTCCTAAAGGTCGCCTTTTTAACTTGTCTGTACCTAAACACGATGCTATGCGATCTTATATCAAGGAGTCATTGGAGAAGGGTCATATCAGACCATCCTCTTCACCCTTGGGTGTCGGTTTTTTCTTTGTGGCCAAAAAGGATGGTTCATTGAGGCCGTGTATTGATTATCGTCTCTTGAATAAGATCACTGTGAAGTATCAATATCCGTTACCCTTGATTTCTGACCTGTTTTCCAGAGTGAAAAGTGCTAGTTGGTTTACCAAGCTTGACCTCAGGGGGGCGTATAACCTTATTCGCATTAAGCACGGGGATGAATGAAAGACGGCGTTTAATACCCCAGAGGGCATTTTGAGTACCTAGTGATGCCCTTTGGGCTCACTAATGCTCCTTCCGTCTTCCAATCCTTCATGAATGATATTTTCAGGGATTTTGTGGATAAATTTCTGATTGTTTATTTGGATGATATCTTGATTTTTTCCAATGACTGGGACTCTCATGTGAAACATGTTCGGACTGTGTTCCAGATCTTAAGAGAGAATGCACTGTATGTGAAGGGATCAAAGTGTCTTTTTGGCGTACAGAAGGTCTAATTTCTGGGATTCATTTTGTCTCCGTCTGTTATTGAAATGGACCCGGTCAAGGTTCAGGCCATCTGTGATTGGGTCCAACCTACTTCATTAAAGGCTCTTCAGAGATAAGGGGTTTTGCCAATTTTTATCGTAAATTTATTGGTAATTTCTCCGGTATTGTTAAACCATTGACTGATTTGACCAAAAAGGATTCTGATGTGGTGAATTGGCCTCCTGAGGCAGTCTCTGCGTTTCAGGAACTTAAGCAGAGATTCACTTCTGCTCCTGTTCTATGGCAGCCTGATGTTTCTCTACCGTTTCAGGTGGAGGTTGATGCCTCTGAAATTGGGGCAGGTGCCGTTTTGTCCCAAAGAGATCCAGAGACCTCTAAGAGTAACCCTTGTGCCTTTTTCTCTTGAAAATTTTCTCCAACTGAACGTAATTATGACGTGGGTAATCGGGAGTTATTGGCCATGAAGTGGGCCTTTCAAGAGTGGAGACATTGGCTGGAAGGAGCCAAACATCAGGTTGTGGTCCTCACGGATCATAAGAATCTGGTTTATCTCGAATCAGCCAAGCGACTTAATCCTAGACAGGCCAGGTGGGCATTGTTTTTCACACGTTTTAATTTTGTGGTTTCTTTTCTTCCTGGCACTAAGAATGTTAAGGCGGATGCCCTCTCGAGGAGTTTCTTTGCGGACTCTCCTGAGTTATCTGATCCTACTGTTATTTTGAAAGAGGGTGTAGTTCTTTCCGCCATCTCGCCCAATTTGAGACTGGCTCTGGAAGGGTATCAGGAGGATAAACCTGAGCGCTGCCCTATTGGGAAATTGTTTGTCCCAGATCAGTGGAAGAAGAGTGTGATGTCTGAGATTCATTGTTCCGCGTTGGCTGGTCATCCCGGGATTTTTGGTACCAGAGACTTGGTGAGTCGGTCCTTTTGGAGGCCTACTTTATCTCTTGACGTCAGGGAATTTGTGCAGTCCTGTGGGACTTGCTCTCGCTCCAAGCCTTGCTCTCGCTCTAGTGGTTTGTTAATGCCATTACCTGTGCCCAAGAGGCCATGGACCCATATCTCTATGGATTTTATTTCCGACCTCCCTGTTTCTCAGAGAATGACCGTTATCTGGGTAATCTGTGATAGGTTTTCCAAGATGATGCATCTTGCGCCATTACCTAAGTTACCTTCCTCCTCCGAATTGGTGCCTTTGTTCCTTCAGCACGTGGTTCGGTTACATGGCATTCCGGAGAACATTGTGTCTGACAGAGGAGTCCAGTTTGTTTCCAGATTTTGGAGGACATTTTGTTCTAAACTTGGTGTTCAATTATCTTTCTCCTCTGCTTTTCATCCTCAGACCAATGGACAAACCGAGAGAACAAACCAGACCTTGGAGACTTATTTGAGATGTTTTGTGTCTGCTGATCAAGATGACTGGGTCTCTTTTTTGCCTTTTGCTGAGTTTGCTCTTAATAATAGAGCTAGCTCTGCCACCTTGATGTCTCCATTTTTCTGCAATTTTGGGTTTCACCCTCGATTTTCTTCGGGACAGGCGGAGGCTTCTGTCTGTCCTGGTGTTGACTCTGTTGTGGAGCGAATGCAGCAGATTTGGGACCAGGTAGTGGAGAGGTTTTCTCTCTCTCAGGAGAAGGCCCAACGGTTTGCCAACCAGCATAGGACTGATGGTCCTCGGTTTAAAGTGGGGGACTTGGTTTGGTTGTCCTCAAGGTTCATTGGACCTTATAAGATCATGAAGATTCTTAATCCTGTTTCCTTCCGTTTGCTTTTTCCAGGGACATTTAATATCCATAACGTGTTCCACAAGTCCTTATTGAAGAGGTTTGTCGAGCCAGTGGTTCCTATGGCTGCGCCTCCTGACCCTGTTTTGGTTGAGGGCAATCTGGAGTATGTGGTTGAGAAAATATTGGATTCTCGTTTTTCTAGACGGAAACTCCAGTATTTGGTTAAGTGGAGAGGTTATGGTCAGGAGGACAATTCTTGGGTGTTTGCTTCGGACATCCATGCTAGGAGACTGATCTGTGCCTATCACCGAGCTCATCCTGATCGGCCTGGTTGCACAAGTGAGGGTTCGGTGACCCCTCCTCAAGGGATGGTACTGTTATGAATGTGCTAGAGATGGTTTCTGAGCAGAGGCTCCCTCTGGTGGTTACAGACAGTACTGAACCTTTCAGAGAGGAATGGCAATCTGGGTTCACTGACTGGTCTGATATAAGGGAGGTTCCCTCCCATGATGGTTGCCGGTGATCAATTGTTCTTGTCTCAATTGTGGTTCCTGGTTCATTTGGAAGTTTGCTGAGTCTTGCCTGCATCTTCTGCTATCAGATAAGATATTTTCTGCTTTTATTTTTGTGCTTGCTTTTTGCATTGTTCCCTGCACTTCTGTGGAGGTCAGCCAGGTCCCCTCCGGGGGGCTTGTGCTCCTCTCAGTTTATCTGAAGCCACTGTTATTTGTTCATTTTCTTTTTCCTGTTTTTTCAGTGGCTGCGGCTTGGTTTTGTTCACACTGAGATCTGATTTAGTGGGTGGTGAGATCGTGTGATCTCAGTATTTTTGTAATCAGAATTGTTGGATTTTTGTAGGGTTTTCTGGGTTGCAGAAAGTAATCTCTCCTGTCCTATCCTATTTAGTCAGCTTGTGGCCCCAGCGTTTGCTCATTCTATTTTCTGTCTGTGTTCGTTTTTTCTTCTTGTCTAACCGCCATTACATGTTTGGGGGCTTCCTATTTTCTTTGGGGATCTGCTCCAGGGCAGATAGCTTTCATCTTTCTGCCTTTAGGTGTAGTTATCTCTCAGGCTGTGACGAGGCGTCTAGGATCAACGTAGGAACGCTCCACGGCTACCTCTAATTGTGTGGTTAGTTTAGGAATCTGCAACCCATTAGTTACCAACATCTCAGGTGTTCGGCTGCCAGGCTGTTGTTCCTGTCCTTCTCAGCTACCTAACATAACAGTACTGTATCAGAAGCGTACAACTGGATACAGTCTAGGGGTCATTGTAAATCTCCGTATATATTTACGGAGTACGAGACAGACGCTCACAGGCTCAGTAGGGATTAGACCACAATTTGAAAAGCTGAAAAAGGGTACTGTATCAGCAGATACCAGGTATATATAGTATAGTGAAAATATTCTAAATCTCCATATATATTTCAGGAGGCAGACTCTGACGCTCTCAGGCTCAGTATGTATTACACAATAATATAAAAAGCTGAAGAAGGGTACTGTTTCACCAGATGCAATGTATATATACCACAATTAGACCACAATTTGAAAAGCTGAAAAAGGGTACTATATCAGCAGATACCTGGTATATATATATTATAGTGAAAAATTTCTAAATCTCCGTATATATTTCAGGAGGCAGACTCTGACGCTCTCAGGCTCAGTATGTATTACACAATAATATAAAAAGCTGAAAAAGGGTACTGTTTCACCAGATACATGGTATATATAGTTTAGTATCTCCGTACCTCCCACTCCCGACTCGAAGACTTCTCCCACGCTGCGCCAATCCTCTGTAATGCTCTACCCCAAGAAATTAGGACTATCCACAATTTGCTTCGTTTCAGGCGCTCCCTCAAAACACATTTGTTCAGAGCGGCCTATCACATTCACTAATCAAAGTCATTGTGTGTAAGTGTGTATGTGTAGCCCATTCACTATCTCCATCCATCCCTCACTCCCTCAAGATGGCTGGACCATCATTGTAAATGCACCATTGTATATTAACACCTGTACTTTGCATCTCCCCCACCTCATTGTAGATTGTAAGCTCTCACGAGCAGGGGCAGCTTATTTTGCTTTAATTATTGTATTGTTAACGTTGTTACTTAGGACTTGGGTTTTGAAACTGTTAAACTGTAAAGCGTTGCGGAATATGTTGGCGCTATATAAATAAAGATTATTATTATTATTATTATAGTGAAAATATTATAAATCTCCGTATATATTTCAGGAGGCAGACTCTGACGCTCACAGGCTCAGTCTGGATTACACAAGAATATAATAAGAAAAAGGGGTAATGTATCAGCAGATACTAGGTATATATAGTATAGTCAAAACATTCTAAAACTCTGTATATATTTCAGTAGGCAGACTCTGACGCTCACAGGCTCAGTCTGGATTACACAAGAATATAATAAGAAAAAGGGGTACGGTATCAGCAGATACCAGGTATATATAGTATAGTCAAATATTCTTAATCTCCGTATATATTTCAGGAGGCAGACTCTGATGCTCACAGGCTCAGTCTGGATTACACAAGAATATAACATGAAGAAAAAGGGGTACTGTATCAGCAGATACCAGGTATATATAGTTTAGTCAAAATATTCTAAATCTCAATATATATTTCAGGAGGCAGACACTGACGCTCTCAGGCTCAGTATGTATTACACAATAATAAAAAAAGGGTACTGTTTCACCAGATACAAGGTATATATAGTATAGTGATTAATCATTCATGAGGATTTATTATTGTGAAATTCCTTCTTTGATTTTCACTATATAATATATATTTTTCAATGATAAAATTATAATATATAATATTTTAAATTATTTCTATTCACTTGATAATCAATCATATTTGCTCTGTATACCACAATTTATTATTATATATTTTATTTATTTATTATTTATGATTTTGTGCCAATTAGTCTGACATACCCTGCTCTGCACAGACTGTGTCATTTAATATAACATTTTATTGTATCTATCCTACAACCCCAAACAGTTATTCAAAACTTTTAACTCTCTCCTCACCCACCACTGCCCCCTCCTACCTCCCTCATCTCTGCTGAGGACTTTGCCACACACTTCAAAGATAAGATTGACTAAACAAGGCAAGTCTTCATTGTTCAACCACCTCAACCCCTTTGTATACCAGACCAGTGCCCAAACCCCATAACCTCCCTCTCCAACATCACCGAAGGGGAGCTTAATTGTCTCCTCTCCAAATCACACCTCACAACCTGTGCACTTGACCCCATCCCGACCCACCTCATCCCCAACCTCACCATCACTATAATCCCATTCCTAACCCACCTCTTCAACCTATCACTAACTTCCGGTACCTTCCCTTCTGCTTTCAAACATGCCACAATCACGCCTATCCTTAAAAAGCCAACCCTCGACCCAACCGCTATGTTCAGCTATCGCCCAATATCGCTGCTCCCATTCGCTTCCAAACTCCTGGAGCTGCACGTCAACGCTGAGCTTTCCTACCACCTCTCATCTAACTTGCTCTTTGACACCCTACAATCTGGTTTCTGACCCTATCACTCAGAGCCGGCTGTGCTGGACTCTGTTTTCCTTTGCCACAGCTTATGTCAGTCTTTTCTGTATTTCTAGTCCCCTGTTATTTTTGTATCTGTTGTTTTGCGTCCAGTTCACACCAGAATTCTGATTTAGTGTGGGAGAGGTCATGTGGCCTCAGTATTTTTGCATATCAGATGTGTTGGAATTTTTTCTTAGCGTTTTTGCTGATTGCAGACAGTATCCTTTCCTGTCCTGTTCTATCCAGACAGTTTGGGCCCAGCATTTGCTTACTCTATTTTCTGCCTGTGTTTGGTACTTCATCTGTCTCACCGACAATATATGTTTGGGGGTTATCTATTCCTTTGGAGCTCTACTCCGGCGCAGTTTAGCTTTCCCCTTTCTCTCTTTAGGCTTAGTTAACTCTTTGGCTGTGTCGAGGCGTCTAGGGCATTGTAGGTACATCCCACGGCTAATTCTAGTTGTGTTGTCAGTTTAAGGGTCTGCAATCCGCTAAGTTACCAACCTCTCTGGGTGTCTGGTTGCCTAGACTATTTTGTTATTATCCTCCTCAGTTACTGAATCATAACAGCGTGTGTGTGTGCCCATTTCCGCAAATCAGCTACAGCTGCCGCCGATCTGGAAGTGCTGCATGAGCGTCTGCAACTTGAAGCTCACCGACTGCTGTGCAATGTCACCACACGTTGGAACACTTTCTATGCCTGTCGGTATTCTGGTCAGTCACCACACAAAAGAGCTGATGAGTGGCCACGAATGTCAGACATCTGTGCGGTTCTCCAAAACTTTGAGGACTCGACCATGATGGTAAGTAGCGATGATGCCATAATCAGACACTATCCAGCTTCTCTGTCTATTTAAATGCTCACTGCTCACAATTAAAGAGGAGGTTTTGCAGGCGGAGCAAGTTGAGATGGAGCAAGAAGCTATCCTAGGTGATGCTACACAGCCCAGCATCATCTCATCTTCTCAATGAGGACTGGGTGATAATGGGGAGGAGTAGGACCAGGAGCTAGCTGCCTGCACTACAGATGGTACAACTAACACCCACTGTTGTGAGCATGCTGGAAATTACTTCTGAGTTGGGGCTCCCTCTGGTGGTTGCTGAGGGCATTGAACCAGTGTTGAATAGTAGAAGTCCATCACCTGTGAGCAATGACTGGCAATCAGGAGTGACTGACTGGGCTGATGTAAGTGAGCTGCCTTCCCATGATCCTCGCCGGTGATCAATTGCTGTTTTCTGGTTCATTTGGAAGTCAGCTGGTGTTAAGGGCCTGCGGAACGCACCTAATAGATATTAAGGAGAGGTGCGTTCGCAGCCTGGGGTCCACCGTGCAGGCAGAGCCTGCTGCTAGTAAGATGGCGTAAATAGGCAGAATAAGCAAACTCTGTTATCCTGCAGAGTCGCAGATGTAATCGCCGTAGCACTATATGGCGGAATAAGCGGTCTCTGTTAACTCACAGAGCTGCTGTAACAAAGACTGTGTCCTGTTAGACTCACAGGGAACACAGATGACTGCTAAGTGAATTGCAGTCTGTGGTCATGCAATCAGAACCCAAGCAGTAATCTCCTCAGCGGAGTAGCCGGTATTCTAATGGGATTTTCAGCCGAGCCCTGAACACGTGCATACAATCTCCTCACCGGAGGTACCGGTATTCTAGGGGCTTATTTCAGCCAGACCTAACCACATGCATACATGACCACACTGGCGCAAGCACGTAACAGATTTGATACTAGCGCAAGGCCATGCGGTAAGGACAGCCTTTTATAGCAGCCACGAGAAAAAGACCTTCCAAGAAGGACCAACGGGAAGCTGCTTCAGAACATAAACAGCCACAGTACCTTCCTGAAGGACCAATAGGAGTGGCAGCTGTATCTGAGCATGTGACCCCTGATCTCCAATGGGAGATCTTGCTCTGGGCACGCTCAGATGAAGCAACAAAGGACTTAGTCCTAAATACGTCTGCTCGCCCTGACCAGTACTGGCTACAATAGCAGAACCTGAAGAGGCAGCAGCAAGTCTCTGCACAGTATTAGACCGGGCGAGACGCTGGGACCGACATCTTTGCTGAGCAGGATCCACTGCAGCTGGAGATGGATGCGGGACTGGTTCGAGACTCCCCTTGTGCAGCAGCAGGAAATCAAACCCTAACATTACCCCCCTCCTAGGGCCCCCCCTTCTTTGGGCCTCGCTGCGCTCAAAGGCAGCAATGAGCTGCGGAGCGTGAACAGGCTCCCAGGACCTATCCTCAGGCCCATAGCCCCTCCAATCCACTAAATAAAATTTTTTTCCTCGTACCACCTTGCACCCAACAATGGCGTTCACCTCATGATCGTCGGTAGATGAACCTGACGTCCCGGCAGATGACTCGGAAAACCGGGAAATGGCCACGGGTTTCAGGAGGGACACGTGAAAGGTGTCGGTGATACCAAGGCGAGGCGGAAGAGCTAGGTGGTAAACCACCGGGTTCACCTGCTCAAGAACTTTAAAGGGACCCAAAAAGCGAGGTGCCAACTGTTAGGGTTCGAGTTCCCGCTGCTGCACAAGAGGAGTCTCGAACCAGTCCCGCTGCGGTCCCTCATCAATCTCCTCCCGCAGTGGAGCCTGCTCAGGAAAGAATTCGGTCCCAGCATCACACCCAGTTTAACACTGTGCAGAGGCTTGTTGCGGTCTTTCCTGGTTCCTCTATTACAACCAGTGCTGGAGCAGGCAGTTCGGGAACTAAGTCCCTGCTTTCTCCATCTGAGCATGCCTAGGGCAAGATCTCCCATTGGAGATCAGGGGTCACATGCTCGGTTACAGCAACAGTTTCATTGGTCCTTGTTTCTGGCAGGTCCTGTAGCTGTTACTATAAAAGGGTGGCATGCCTGGGCCGCCATGCGCTAGTGTCAACCATTATATGCTTAGCGCCAGTGTGGTCATGCGTGTGTGTGGTTAGGGCCCGGCTGAAATAAGCCCCTAGAATACCGACTTAATCGGTGAGGAGTTTGGTATGCTAGCTGGTCAGGGTCGGTGTCCTAGATGCCCTAGATTACCGGCATAACCGGTGAGGAGTTTGATTGCCGTATTCAGGGCCTGGTGTTCAGACGCCATAGATTGCGGGTGACTCCCGCGAGGACATTAGTGCATGATCACATTCTATGTTCGCTTAGCAGTTAACTGTGTACCTGGGTGCCTGACAGGACACAGAAGTTTGTCTCAGCGGCTCTGTGACGTAACAGGGTTCGCTTTCAACGCTAGACAGCGCCCTAGCGTGTTTATTTTGTGACTCAGTTGTGTTCAGTGAGTTCGCACACATCGCCATATAGCGCTGCGGCATTCCTAGCGGCTCTGTGGATTAACAGAGTTCACATATATTGCCACAGCGCGTTACGGCGTTTATTTTGGCGACTCTGCGGATAACAGCGTTCGCTTCTTGCGCCATTTTACTAGCAGCAGGCTCCGCCTGCACGGTGGACCCCGGGCTGCGAACGCACCTCTCCACATCATATATTTGGTGCGTTCCGCAGACCCTAACACATGGTGAGTAGGACAGACTGATGGGTGATTTGTGTGGGCAGAATTGCTCCGTTCAACACCCGTACCGATACTGGTTCAGCCAGCAACACCAAAGGCATGGTGTGGCGAGAAGCAAAGGAGGACGACATAAAATTCTCCTCTGCCCCAGAATCCACACACAGCTTGACGGGTAGGGTGGTAGAACCGTGGGTAATTATCCCCTTGAGGAGCACTTTAGGGGCAAAACTCATGGTGTCCAGTGACCCTGTTCCTATGGTTACTGGGCGCGACCGTTTATTTAGCCGCTGTGGACATCGGTTCGCAAAATGTCCCTGCTGCTGGCAAATATAACAAATCGGGGATGGACGAGTGACCCGAGATTAAGATCCTGCAGGAGCAACCTCCTGAAGGTCGGGCGCCTGAACCGGCGACTCCAGAGGGGTGGCGAAGGTAGGAGCCAACCGGACACTCTGCCTACACTGGGCATGTTCCAGCCTCCGCTCGTGGAAACGGAGGTCGACGCGGGTGGAAATAGCGATAAGCTTCTCCAGTGTGGCAGGAATCTCCCTGGAAGCCAAGGCGTCTTTCACATTACCCGCCAGTCCTCTCCAGAACACGGGAATGAGGACTTTATCTGGCCACTCTAATTCCGAGGCCAGAGTCCGAAATTGGACAGCAAAATGGCTGACCAAAGCCGAACCCTGGGTACTTGTCAGCAGTTGGAGCGCCGTATCGTGGGTGACCTGAGGTCCTAGAAAAACCTTTTTCAGAGCCTCCAGAAAACGAGAAGCGCTCTGCACCACATGGTCGTCGCGCTCCCACAGCGGCGTTGCCCACTCCAACGCTCTGCCCGACAGAAGAGCTATCACAAAGCCCACTTGTGCCCGATCCGTGGGGAAACGTGCAGCCAGAAGCTCGAGGTGTATGGAGCACTGACTTACGAATCCCCGACATTGCTTGCTGTCACCAGCAAACTTGTCTGGAAGCGGGAGGTGGGACTATGTAGGGACAGAGGTGGCAGAGGACAAACTGGCTGCAGCTACGCTAGCAGCCTGAACAGCGACTGCGGTAACAGCCACAGCTGAGGTTGTGCGCTCAAGAGCCGCCAACCTACCCTCCAGCTGCTAGATGTACAGCTGTAATCGCTGTTCATCCGCCATATTACTAGCCAGACCCTGGCGCTAATATTATGCTAGGGTCTGCGGAACGCACCAAATATAGGATGTTGAGAGGTGCGTTCGCAGCCCGGGGTCCACCGTGCAGGCGGAGCCTGCTGCTAGTAAAATGGCTCAAGAAGCGAACTATGTTATCCCGCAGTCGCCAAAATAAACGCCGTAATGCGCTGTGGCAATATGTGCGAACTCTGTTAATCCACAGAGCCGCTAGGAGTGCCGCAGCGCTATATGGCGATGTGTGCGCACTCACTTAACACAACTGAGTCGCAAAATAAACACGCTAGGGCGCTGTCTAGCGTTGAAAGCGAACCCTGTTACGTCACAGAGCCGCTGAGACAAACTTCTCTGTCCTGTCAGGCACCCAGGTACACAGTGAACAGCTAAGCGAACATAGAACGTGATCATGCGCTAATGTCCTCGCGGAGTCACCCGCAATCTATGGCGTCTGAATGCCAGGCCTGAATACGGCAATCAAACTCCTCACCGGTTATGCCGGCAATCTAGGGCATCTAGGACACCGACCCTGACCAGCTAGCATACCAAACTCCTCACCGATTAAGTCGGTATTCTAGGGGCTTATTTCAGCCGAGCCCTAACCAGACACAGGTATGACCACACTGGCGCTAAGCATATAACAATTGATATTAGCGCATGGCGGCCCAGCCATGCCACCCTTTTATAGCAACAGCTACAGGACCTGCCAGAAACAAGGACCAATGAGAAACTGTTCCAAACATATGTAGTTTCAGGACCTTCCTGGCGGACCAATAGGAGCTGTTGCAGTACCTGAACATGTGACCCCTGATCTCCAATGAGAGATCTTACCCTGGGCATGCTCAGAAGGGGAAACGCAGGACTTCGTCCCAAAGACGTCTGCTACAGCACTGGCTATAATAGCAGATCCAGGATAGTCAGCAGTAAGTCTCTGCACAGTACTGGAATGGGCAAGACGCTGGGACCGACGTCTCTGCTGAACAGGCTCCAATGCGGCCGGAGATGAATGGGGGACCACAGCGGGACTGGTTCGAGACTCCCCTTGTGCAGCAGTGGGATCTCGAACCCTAACAAGTTGTTTTTTGCCATGAAGCCTAAGTCCTCGGGGAACGCAGCACAGCAAGTTCAAATTGTCATCTCCCTGTTGCGCGGCGACCCTCAGGATTGGGCCTTTTCGCTGACACCTGGGTATCCTGTTTTGACTGATGTTGATGTGTTTTTTCAGGCTTTGGGGTTGTTGTATGATGAACCTAATGTTACTGAATAAGCTGAGAAAACCTTGTTGGCATTGAATCAGGGTCAGGGAGCTGCAGAGCTATATTGTCAGAAATTCCGGAAGTTGGCAGTCCTTACTAAATGGAATGACGATGCCCTGACAGCTCTTTTTCGGAAGGGTCTGGCAGAGACTGTAAAGGACGTTATGGTGGGATTTCCTGTTCCCTCAGGTCTCAATGACTCTATGTCATTAGCTATTCAAATTGACAGACGTTTAGGTGAGCGTAGAAATATGCGAGAGGTGGTGATGCCTTGCGAGCCAGCCCCTGAGCCCATGCAGTGTGATGGAGTGGTTTCTGGGGCTCAGCGTCGAGAGTTTCGAAAGCGTAATAAGTTGTGCTTCTATTGTGGAGACTCTTCTCATACTATTTCCGTCTGCCCTAATCGGGGAAGACGTTTTGCGCGCTCAGTTGTTTTGGGTAATGTTCAGACTAAATTTCTTTTGACTGTTACCTTGATTTGCTCTGTGTCCACATTTTCGGCTCAGGCATTTGTTGATTCAGGAGCAGCTCTAAACCTGATGGATTTTGATTTTGCCAAACGTTGTGGTTTTCCCATGGTACCCCTGTGGAGGTCTATTCCTTTGCTGGGTATTGATTCTACCCCTTTGGAGGAGAATAAACCCCAGTTTTTGACTCAGGTGATAATGCGGGTTGACCGGACCACCAAGAGAATTGCAAATTTTTGGTGTTACATAATTTACATGACATTATTGTACTGGGCTTTCCCTGGTTACAGACTCATAATCCTGTTTGGATTGGAAGTCTGTGTCTGTGGTCAGTTGGGGTTGTCAATGTGTTGTTAGTGACACTCCTGCTTTTTCTACCTCTCCCCAGTATCAAGATGTCCCTGACTATTTGGTTGATTTTTCTGATGTGTTTAGTGAGAGTAAGTCTGCGTCCTTACCTCCTCATAGGAGTTATGATTGCGCGATTGAGTTGGTACCCGGTTGTAAATTTCCCAAGGGTCGGCTCTTCAATTTATCGGTACCAGAGCATGATGCCATGCGATCTTATATCAAAGAATCTTTGGACAAGGGTCATATCAGACCATCCTCTTCACCCTTGGGTGCCGGCTTTTCTTTGTGGCCTAAAAGGATGGTTCATTGAGGCCATGTATTGACTATCGTCTCCTTAATAAGATCACTGTTAAATATCAGTATCCGTTACCCCTAATTTCTGATTTATTCTCCAGAGTGAAAGGTGCCAGTTGGTTTACAAGCTTGACCTTAGGGGGGCGTATAATCTTATTCGCATCAAGCACGGAGATGAATGGAAGACGGCGTTTAATACCCCTGAGGGGCATTTTGAGTACCTAGTGATGCCTTTTGGGCTCACTAATGCCCCTTCCGTCTTCCAGTCTTTCATGAACGATATTTTCCGGGATTTGGTGGATTTGTTTCTGATTGTTTATTTGGACGATATTTTGATATTTTCCAATGACTGGGATTCTCATGTGAACATGTTCAGATGGTATTCCGGATTTTGAGAGAGAATGCTTTGTATGTTAAGGGATCGAAATGTCTCTGGCGTACAGAAGGTTTCGCTTTTGGGATTTATTTGTCTCCGTCTGCTATTGAAATGGACCCGGTCAAGGTTCAGGCCATTTGTGATTGGATTCAGTCCACTTCATTGAAGGCTCTTCAGAGATTTTTGGGTTTTGCTAATTTCTACCGTAAATTTATAAGTAATTTCTCCGGTATTGTGAAACCACTGACTGATTTGACCAAAAAGGGTTCTGATGTGGTGAAATTGGTCTCCTGAGGCAGTTTCTGCGTTTCAGGAGCTCAAGCGAGATTCACTTCTGCTCCTGTTTCTAACGGCAACCTGTTTCTCTACCATTTCAGGTGGAGATAGATGCTTCTGAGATTGGTTCAGGAGTCGTTTTGTCCCAAAGGGATCCTGAAACCTCTAAGATTAACCCTTGTGCCTTCTTCTCCCTGAAAGTTTTCTCCAGCTGAACGTAATTGTGATGTGGGAGATCGGGAATTATTGGCTATGAAGTGGGCATTCGAAAGAGTGGAGACATTGGTTTGGAGGGAGCCAAACATCAAGTTGTGATCCTCATTGACCACAAAAATTTGATCTATCTCGAATCAGCCAAGCGATTGAATCCCAGGACAGGCCAGGTGGGCCTTGTTTTTCACGTGTTTTAACTTTGTGGTTCCTTCCCTCCCGGGTACCAAGAATGTTAAGGCGGATGCCCTCTCTAGAAGGTTCCTTGCGGATTCTATTGATGGGACTGAGCCTACAGCCATTCTGAAGGAGGTTGTCGTTCTTTCCGCTATCTCTACTGATTTGAGACTGGACTTGGAACAATTTCAGGGGGATAAACCTGAACGTTACCCTGTGGGTAAATTATATGTCCCAGACCATTGGAGAGAAAAGTTATGTCTGAAGTCCATTGCTCTGCGTTGGCTGGTCATTCCGGTATTTTTGGTACTAGAGATTTGGTGAGTCGGTCCTTTTGGTGGCCTACTTTATCTGACGTCAGGAACTTTGGTGCAGTCCTGTGAGACTTGTTCTTGGTCCAAACCTTGCTCTCGTTCTAGTGGATTGTTAATGCCATTGCCTGTGCCCAAGAGGCCATGGACCCATATCTCTATGGATTTTATTTCCGACCACCCTGTCTCTCAGAGAATGACCGTTATCTGGGTGATCTGTGATAGGTTTTTCCAAGATGATCCATCTTGTGCCACTTGCCGAAGTTGCCATCCTCTTCCGAGTTGGTGCCCTTGTTTTTTCAGCAGGTGGTTCGGTTGCACGGCATTCCAGAGAACATTGTGTCTGACAGAGGAGTCCAATTTGTTTCCAGATTTTGGAGGACATTTGTTCTTAACTGGAGTTCAGCTGTCTTTCCCTCTGTGTTTCACCCTCAGACCAATGGGCAGACGGAGAGAACAAACCAGACCTTGGAGACTTATTTGAGATGTTTTTGTGTCTGCTGATCAGAATGACTGGGTCTCTTTTTTGCCTTGGCTGAATTTGCTCTGAATAATAGGGCTAGTTCCGCCACCTTGATGTGTCCTTTTTTCTGCAATTTTTGGATTTCATCCTTGGTTTTCCTCGGGGCAGGTGGAGGTTTCTGTCTGTCCGGGTGTTGACTCTATGGTGCAGAGAATGCAGCAGATTTGGGATCAAGTAGTGGATAAATTGTCTCTCTCTCAGGAATAGGCCCAGTGGTTTGTAACCGGCATAGGACTGATGGTCCTCGGTTTAAAGTGGATGACTTGGTTTGGTTGTCCTCAAAGAATATCCCTATGAAGGTTGCATCTCCAAAGTTATGCCAAGGTTCATTGGACTTATAGATCTTGGAAGTCCTTAATCCAGTTTCTTTTCGTTAGGCTCTTCTTGGGACGTTTAATATTCCTAACGTCTTCCACAAATCTTTATTGAAAAGGTTTGTCGAGCCAGTGGTTCCTAAAGGTGCGCCTCCTGAGCCTGTTTTGGTTGAGGGCAATCTGAAGTATGAAGTGGATAGATATTGGATTCTCGTTGGCTAGACGGAGACTCCCAGTACTTGGTTAAGTGGAAAGGTTATGGTCAGGAGGACAATTCTTGGGTGTTTGCTTCTGACATTCATGCGGAGAGACTGGTTTTATGCCTATCACCGAGCTCATCTGATCGGCCTGGTGGCGCAGGTGAGGGTATGGTGACCCTCCTCAAGGGGAGGTACTGTTGTGAGCATGTTGGAAATGACATCTGAGTTGGGCTCCCTCTGGTTGTTGCTGATGGTATTGAACTTGTGTGAATAGTAGAAGTCCATCACCTGCAGCGGTGACTGGCAATCAGGAGAGACTGACTGGGCTGATATAAGTGAGCTGCCTTCCCATGATCCTCGCCGGTGATCAATTGTT
Source organism: Oophaga sylvatica (assembly GCA_033576555.1). Lineage (NCBI taxonomy): Eukaryota > Metazoa > Chordata > Amphibia > Anura > Dendrobatidae > Oophaga > Oophaga sylvatica. The sequence goes on along the minus strand of JARQOD010000004.1, from coordinate 132,008,011 downwards.
TCCTGGTTCATTTGGAAGTCAGCTGGTGTCTTGCCTTTCGTCTGCTACTTTCAGATAAGATATTTTCTGCTTGTTTCTATCGTGTTTGCAAATTTCCATTTTTGTCTGCACTTTTGTGGGAGGTTAGCCGGGTTCCCTCCAGGGGCCTGTGCTACTCTCTGTTTTTTCAGTAGCCACTGTTTATTTGTTCCATTGCTCTGTCCCTGCTATTGAGTGGCTGCGGGTTAGCCGCTTGGTCACACCAGAGATCTGATTTTAGCGGGTGGCGAGATCGTGTTGTCTCAGCATTTTTTGAAATCAGAAGTTTGGAATTTTCTAGGGTTTTGCTGGGTTGCAGATAGTATTCTGTCCTGTCCTATCTAAGGCAGTAATTTTGGCCCCAGCGTTTGCTCACTCTATTTTCTGCCTGCGTTTGTGTTTCGTCTTGTCTAACTGCCATAATGTTTGGGGGCTGCCTATTTCTTTGGGCTCTACTCTGGGCAATTAGCTTTCCTGTTTCTATCTTCAGGTGTAGCTAATCTCTCCGGCTGTCCCGAGGCCGTCTAGGTCACCGTAGGTACGTCCCACGGCTGCTTCTATTGTGCGGTTAGCTTAGGGATCTGCAACCCATTAGTTCCCATCCTCTTTGGGTGTTTGGCTGCCTTTGCTGTTTTTTGCTCCTGTCCTCTTCGGCTACCAAATCATAACAACTCACCTTCACCCCATTTGTTCAGCATGTTTGGCTTGAAGACAAGGAAGAGAGGGAGAATGAGGAAGACAACATGGACAGTCAACCTCTTGGTGGGACAGGGAAGTCTTGGCACACATGGGTGATTATGTTCCGCTGGCTTTCCCCAGGATTTTCGCGTTGTACTCATATTGGTCAACCCACTAATTACTGGTTGGTCTCTAGACCCATGATACAAGGAGAAACTTTACATACCTCCTTCACATGGTGGAGAGGTGTAACAAAATGCTGCAGTACTAGTTCCCTAGTTGGAGGATTAGTAAAAAAATTCCCAACTAACAATGCTGGTGGCAGAGGTCACAGTTCCTTGGACAACAAAGGGAGTGGAGACTAGGAAGACACACACCAGATTCAGAGAGGCAGGGGAACACTCTTAAAGGTCCAGGACACTTGTCTCAGACCCCCCACAGCGCCCAGGCCCTAATGCGTGGGTTACTCTGACAATGCGGAAAAAGTTTTGGAAGATGTTGAAGGAGTACCTTGCTGACCAATACCATGTTCTCCGTGATTTCTCAGTACTTAAACTATTTGGTATCCAAGCTAGACACGTAGTTAACAGATTCTATACACCTTGGAGGGCCTGGCCTGCCCTTCTGAAAGTGTTTTATCAGACAGGTTTTCAGAGCCGCCGGGGTATTATAAATGATAGGCACATCCGGCTGTAAACTAAAAATGTTGACAGGCTGATTCTTATTAAGAAGAACCAATGCGGATTGGCCCAGACTTCTCAACACCATCTGATGACAGCAGCGAACAAAAACTCAAATCCAGTGAGTTTTTTTTTCCAGAGTCTATTCCCATGCACCCTTTCCACTCAAACAAGGGTAAACACTTCAGGAATTTTCCATTTAATGTTATCCTACTCCTTCTCCTTCTCTTCCTCCACCACCATTTCAAACAGGGTGAAAAAAAACAAAAGAAAAGAAGCGCAAAGAAATAGTGCCCACACAGCCTGTACTATAGACAAGAATGGCTTTATTATGACAGAAATGCCAAGCAACAGACAAATTACAATTAAAACATCATTAAAAATTATGTACAAAAAACATGCAAGGACACTGTGGAGCAGCCAGATGAAAAATATATTCCCATAAGTGTTAAATATTTAACAATAAAAACATGTACATATATATGGATACATCACCGTTTAAGCACAATACAGAAAAAAACTCAAAGAGAAGTGGTATAAGGAATGCTCATCGGCAATATAATAATTTAAAATAACAAAATACATGTACAAAGTCAAATTGTATCATGATATTAAGTATCATAAATATATATGTATCTGAATGGATATAAAACATTAATATGGGCCCTTTGAGAGCATAGCATTAGAAAATACAATTTCTCCTTTGGGAAATCACAGTACATGTGATCTTTTGAAGTGAAACATTTGTGCCTTGCAAAAAAAAAAGGAAGCCACAAGCCCACTGTTAGAGATCACCAATCATATAGTCAGGCATGTGTCATAATTACCAGTGGAGATTCATACAGTCCGCTCCGTCCAGTCCAACGCTGTCGCTGCCCTAAGGCAGCTTTGTCAGGGAAGATTGTCATAGTGTGTACCACGTCTCTATAAATAAAACCCCCAAGTACACTTGTAATTTACCCCAGCGCCGACACCTGTGAGCGGCGCCTGCTGGATATTTCCGTTCTAGTGGAGCTCCAGGAGTCCTAATAGCTACTGTCATGCGCAGACATAGTCATATACGTTTCACCCTAACGGAGGGATGATGCTCTGCGTTCCAACTACATGAAGAAGCCTTTCCATGTATAGAATGATCGCTGTGCATTGTGGGCACTTTCATGTGCGTTCCACAAGAAGAACGCTAGCGTTCCACCACCAGGAAGTGATGCATCAAGGGGCACATACATTATCATGCTTAGGTCAAAACATGAATAATTTAAACCAACAAACCTACAACAGTAATGCTGTACAATAAATCATATAATATACAGTACAGACCAAAATTTGGACACACCTTCCCATTTCAAGATTTTTCTGTATTTTCATGACTATGAAAATTGTAAATTCACACTGAAGGCATCAAACTAGATTAACACATGTGAATTATATACAGAAGTGGGATTTCTGGCCTTATAAATGGGGTTGGGACCATCATGTGTTTGTGCAGAAGTCTGGTGGATACACAGCTGAGTTCCAACTGAATAGACTGATAAATTTGAATTGTGGCAAGAAAAAAGCACTAAGTAAAGAAAAACGATTTGGCCATCATTACATTAAGAAATGAAGGTCAGTCAGTCCGAAAAATGGAAAACTTTGAAAGTTTCCCCAAATTCAGTTCAAAAAACATCAAGCGCTACAAAGAAACTGGCTCACAATGAGGGACCTGCCCCAGGAAAGGAAGACCAAGAGCCCACCTCTGCTTCTGAGGATAATTTATCTGAGTCACCAGCCTCAGAAATCGCAGGTTAACAGCAGCTCAATTAGAGACCAGGTCAATGCCACACAGAGTTCTAGCAGCTGACACATCTCTACAATAACTGTTAAGAGGAGACTTTGTGCTGCAGGCCTTCATGGTAAAATAGCTGCTAGAAAAAAACCCCTGCTAAGGACAGGCAACAAGCAGAAGAACTTTGTTTGGCTAAAGAACACAAGGAATAGACTTAGACCGTGGAAATCTGTGCTTTGGTCCTGATGATCCAAATTTGAGATCTTTGGTTCCAAACCACCGTGTCTTTGTGCGACGCAGAAAAGGTGAACGGATTGGACTCTACATGCCTGTTTCCCACCGTAAAGCATGGAGGAGGAGGTGTATGGTGTGGCGGTACTTTGCTGGATGACACTGTTGGGGATTTATTCAAAATGAAGACATACTGAAGCAGCATGGCTACCACAGCATCTTGCAGCGGCATGCTATTCCATCCGGTTTTGCGTTTAGTTGGACCATCATTTTTTTCAACAGGGACAATGACCCCAACCACCTCAGGTTGTGTAAGGGCTATTTGACCAAGAAGAAGTTAGGGGTGCTACGCCAGATGACCTGGCCTCCACAGTCACCAGACCTGAACCCAATCGAGCTGGTTTTGGGGTGAGCTGGACCGCAGAGTGAAGGCAAAAGGGCCAACAAGTGCTAAGCATCTCTGGGAACTCCTTCAAGATTGTTGGAAGACCATTTCCGGTTGCATCTCTTGAAGCTCATCAAGAAAATGCCAAGAGTGTGCAAAGCAGTCATCAAAGCAAAGGTGGCTACTTTGAAGAAACCTAGAATATAAGACATATTTTCAGTTTGTTTCACACTTTTTTTTAAGTATATAATTCCACATGTTTAATTCATAGTTTTGATGCCTTCAGGGTGAATGTACAATTTTCGTAGTCATTAGTTTGAGCGATACTGCTCGAATCTAAAAATATCGTAATCGAAATGGTATGCCGATATCACTAAATACGTCGATATCCGATTCTGATACCGGAAGTCCCATGTAAGTCATGGGAAAAAATCGCAACAAAAAAAACCCTTCTTTCGTTGTAAACACAAAATATACACACATAGAATACATATATATATTACATGTCATTGTGACATATATAAATAAATATTTATGTTTATACACTTCTACATAGTAAAATAGACTCTGATTCAATTGCCGGGTAAGCCGTGACATACCCCATAGAAGTCGAGCGGGCTCGGTGCGAGTACCCCCAAAACCTCTGGCTCTGTGCGACTCAACTTGGGCGTCACGAACAGGATTCTGTAGCTCGCTATAAGCGAGTCCTGTGTGCCTGAATTGAACTGGTTTTGTGCTTGAGAATTGCTAAAAATCATCAGAGAAGTATTTGCCATTTTTAAGCCATATCCGCGTCACGACGAGGCAACTGGTGAAGAAAGAAGGGTGTGCTCTTCGTGGGTGTATACTCACTCAGTAACGCGAAAACGATGGCTCTAAATGGTACTGCAATGTAAGATCGTGCCCCACAGCTCTTCAGTTCCGCCTCCTCATCCTCCTCAGTGTGGAAAACTAACACGAAGGTCCCGCCTCCCTACAAAAGAGGGGCCCTCTCCAGATGCTAATGACACATTGACTTGGCAGAGATGGCTAATGGACACGAGCAGAAGTGTGAAGGGATGGAGCAGTCAGAGCTCTCCCCCACGGAAGCGACCCGACGCCACGGAACCACCGTTGGGGCACCCGGCCTGGAAACCCTCCTACGCTGCAAGAAGCGGAGGATACCCCTAAAGGCCTGGCCCGGACACCGGGAGGAGGTCACCAGGAGGAAGCCAGCTGCGTGCCCTAAAAATAAACTTGGAGCGGCGCCAATCCTCTTACCTGAAGTGTCTGGTACCGGAAGGTGAGGCACCCTTTCTAGTTAAGGGAGCCCTGTGCAATGTGATCCGGTTGACGTTGTCGCAGTGGAGGCACCCGTTCCTGCAAAAAATCTGCCCTGGCACACCCCAGATTCCCGCTGTCTGCCCCCGTCGCTGAGACAGAAAAGCGACACCATTCCTCATGGAGGAGGCCGCGCAGGCACCCAGGGTCTACCTGCCTGTACCGGAGCCCCGATGTCATCTTTCCAGAGCCGGCTGCTTCCTCCGCGGTGAGCGCCGCCAGGACTGGGGGGGCGCCAGGAGGTGCCGCAAACCGGACACTGTAAGCTGCAGTTTGATGGTGGAGACATGGACTTCTGGTGGAGGAGAATTTCAAACCTTGCGTCGGAGGAAAGAGTGGAGACGTTGGGACGGGAAGCAAGCGACAAAGGGAGCAGCGAGAAACCCAAAAGCTTCGCCACGCGCTGGAAAGGACCGGGCAATAAGGCCGGAAGAGAAAAGATAAAGGAACCCTGTGGAGCCGCGGCTAAGGGTTGCGTAACGGAACTTTAAATTGAAGTGGTTGGGGCTTCATCCAGGAGCCTGGACTTTATTTAAAGTTTTTGTGAACCCGGGATGTGGAGGCTCACCTCCGAGGACACCCGGGGATGGACCTGTTGCCAGGAACTTGGTGACTTACACCCGACACTGGGGGTTACAAGGATGGTACGCCCAAATGTTACCAGTGCGACCCCTACTCCCCAGAGTGTCAGGAACCTGTGAGACCCTCGGAGCCTTCAGCCTCCCACATCCAGGCCTCTGCAAAAGTGCCCACCCCACGCCGTAAATCTCCCCAGCCCCCCAGGTCTCCCCTCAGCACCCCAGCTATGGACATGATAAAAAGCTGGCCCGTACCGCGCCTGTAGGCCCCCTGGGTTCGTTCAGTCCGGGACATAGGGTTTCCAGACCCGAGGGAGATGAAAAGGTGCCACACAGAACCAATAGCGGTCACGCCTTGACTGTACAGGCCCACAGACGTCATCAGGTCCTGGTGGTCCTTGGGCCTCGGATGTTTTGGCAAGCATCAGAAGAGTACCAGGTGTACCTGGAACACCCTGCCAAAGAATTATAAATAACCCGGACAGGGTCCCTGTAGTAAATAGTTAAATTGTTTGATGTACCCGGACGGGTGAATGTTCTAAAAAAGTTTTTTATTTAATAAAAAAAAAAAACACAGTTTTCATTACTTTTATTACAGTCTCATCCGCGACGCCATCGATTCCTGTAAAAAATGAAAAAAAAAAAATTATACCACCTGACCGACGCAGTCCAAGTAACGAGTGTCCCACGACGATCCAGCTCTGCTACATCAAATGACAGGCAGAGCCTGTCATCCGGCGCAGCACAGCTGATTACCTGTCTTCCCCGCGGTGACGTCATCGGACTGGTTTACGGCCGGGATT
>JARQOD010000004.1:131958756-132001453 GCA_033576555.1 Oophaga sylvatica | reverse complement strand
CCTTATTACCCCATATCTCACCGCTACAGGGAGTGGGAAGAGAGGGGCTAAGTGCCGGAATTGGCGCATCGCACAGATGCGCCAATTCTGGGGCGGCTGGGTGCTGGTATTTTTAGCCAGGGGGGTGCACCAATATCCATGGCCCCTTCCTAGGCTATGAATATCAGACCACAGCTGTCTGCGTAGCCTTTCTGGCTATAAATTACTGGGGGACCCCACGTCATTTTTTTTGGGGTACCCCTATTTTAATAGCCAGTAAAGGCTAGCTGCAGGCTGATGTTCATAGCCTGGAAGCTCCATGGGTATTAACCCCTTCCCTGGCTGAAAATAATGGCTCGAGCCGTCTGCTTTCCCCCTCTGGCGCATAAAATTGCACGGGAACCCATGCCATTTTTTTCCCCATTTTTTGTGTGTGTGTGCGTGCTTGGGTCTTTAACTATTTATGCACCATTCTATCTATTATCTATGTAATATCTATCTATTATCTATCTATCTATCTATCTATCTGTGATCTATCTATTATCTATCTATTATGTATCATCTATCTATTATCTATCTATCTATTTATTATCTATCTATATATTATCTATCTATTATCTATCTATCTATTATCTATCTATCTATCTATCTATCTATCTATCTATCTATTATCTATCTATCTGTCTGTCTATGGCCGGAGTCACACACACCGTATAAAAATCGGACCGTATTATATGGCCGTAATACGCAGAAAAGTCCCCTGAACACTGATTCGTATGTCATCCGTGTGCAATGCGAGGATGTGATTTCCTCGCATCCAAATATCCGCGTGTCATCTGTATGGCATCAGTACGGCGAGATTTTCTCGCCGGCTTGCAAAACCGACATATAATGGATCCAAATGACAGTTTTAAAATCACAAAAGAAAGAATAGATATATACACATAGAATACATATATATATATATATATATATATATAATATATATATGTATACATGTCATTGTGACACTTATATAGGGTACATACCCATTTGCAAGAAAAAAAAACAGTCCGTTTTCTGGGTGGAAAAAACGGTCCGATTCTATGCAATTGGCATGCGATTGTCATGCGATTTGTATGTGACTTTTAATCGCACCATCCGTTTTCAATCCGTACACAATGCAATTTTAACATGATGTTTTACATAGAGCAAAAGGATGGAATAGCATGCTGCTGCAAGATGCTGTGGTAGCCATGCAGCTTCAGTATGCCTTCAATTTTGAATAAATCCCAACAGTGTCACCAGAAAAGCACCCCCACACCATCACACCACCTCCTCCATGCTTCACGGTGGGAACCAGGCATGTAGAGTCCATCCGTTCACCTTTTCTGCGTGCAAAGCAGTAATCAAAGCAAAAGGTGGCTACTTTGAAGAACCTAGAATATAAGACATATTTTCAGTTGTTTCACACTTTTTTGTAAAGTATAATGTATAATTCCACATGTGTTAATTCATAGTTTTGATGCCTTCAGTGTGATTCTACAATTTTCATAGTCATGAAAATACAGAGAAATCTGTGAATGAGAAGGTGTGTCCAAACTTTTGGTCTGTACTGTATATTATATTATATATATATATATATATATATATATATATATATAGTTCATACACTTCTACATAGCAGAATAGCCGCTAATTCAATTGGCTGCTTCTGTAAAATCACTACAGAATCCGACATTAAATGACACATGGTTTACATACAGTTAACCATTTCTTTTCATGTAGTTTGATATATGGTTTTAATTTACAATTACTTGAGTGCATGTGTGCAAAATTTCATACATGTACCTGTTAATTAAGGGTACATACCCATTTTTGAGAAAAAAAAAGGGTCCGTTTTCTGGATGGAAAAAAAAAGTCCGATTCTATGCAATTGTCATGCGATTGTCATGCGATTTGTATGCAACTTTTAATCGCACCATCCGTTTTCCATCCGTTTACCATCCATATGTAATGCGATGTTAATATGAGGTTTACATAGAGCAGTACTCTCTATGTGAAAATTCATATTAAAATAACATTGGAACAAAAAAAATGTACACATCATTGTAAAAAGCAAATAATCCTATATATAGGATCCCTGAAGAAGGAGAACGTTATCTCCGAAATGCGTAGGACATTTTTTGGCTCTCACTGCACTATGTAGCTGGAATCAAAATACCACGTGATCATATCACGTGTCTGGAACAACGCTAACAAAGGCCTTGTGTTGTGAATGTGTTAGAAATGAATTCTGAGCAGAAGCTCCGTCTGGTGGTTACAAACAGTACTGAACTATTCAATGAAGATTGTGAAGATTGGCAATCAGGTGTTACAGACCGGTCTTATATAAGGGAGGTTCCCTCCCATCAGGGTTGCCGGTGATCAATTGTTCTTGTCTCAACTTTGGTACCTGGTTCACTTGGAAGCTTGCTGTGTCTTGCCTGCATCTTCTGCTAACAGATAAGATATTTTCTGCTTTTATTTTTATGCTTCCTTTTTGCATTTTGTCCTGCACTTCTGTGGAGGTCAGCCAGGTCCCCTCCGGGGCTTGTGCTCCTCTCAGTTTATCTGAGCCACTGTTATTTGTTCATTTGCCTTTTCCAGTTTTTTCAGTGGCTGCTGCTTAGTTTTGTTACACCAGAGAACTAATTTAGGTGGTAGAGGTCGTGTGATCTCAGGTGTTTTTGCAATTAGTGAGTTGGTATTTTTTTAGGGTTTTTTGGATTGCAATAAGTGTCCTTCCTATCCTTTTCTTTCTAGGAAGATTGGGCCCCAACGTTTGCTCATACTATTTTCTGTCTGTGTCTGTATTTCCTCTTGTCTAACCGCCATTACATGTTTGGGGGCTTCCTATGTTCTTTGGGGATCTGCTCCGGGGCAGATAGTTTTCCTCTTTCTATCTTTAGAGTTAGCTTCTCAGGCTGTGACGAGGCGTCTAGGACCAACGTAGGTACGCTCCACGGCTGCCTTTAGTTGTGGTGGTTAGTCAGGGTACTGCAATCCAGTAGATTCCAACCTCTCTGGTGTATTGCCTTTTTTGCCTGCTCTCCTCAGCTACCAAATCATAACAGCCTTGTCTGCGTCTCTCCGCGGACATCCGCGCTGCACCGCCAGAAGGAGGGAGAGCCTGCCGCCGGCCTTGGCAGCTCTCCAGAACCACTTCACAGATCCGGATTTCATCAGCGCATTTCTACAACTTAGAGCTAAGTATCGCATCGAGCCTTAAGACATACTGATATACTGTAGTTCCGGCATTTGAAGTCATAAGGTATCGGGTGTACACTCATAATATAGCTCACAATTAATTAGGCACAGAATATCTTTAGGAGATTAGTCTAGCACTCTGTAATCTGGTATTAGGCGCTCCAGCATACCCTGGGTCAGCACCCTCTGCACTTTATAAATGGCTACTTTTATAGAAGGTGCACTCAATTCCTATGCTCATTTGCACATTGTATGCTTATTTTGCACATTTTTTGCTTATTTTGCACATAAAGCACACTAGTTGTGTATTATTCGCACTTCATTCTCCCGATCAGAGAATATTCTATAAGACATGTGTTGTCTTTTTAAGTAGGGCACATTCTTAAGATGGTTATATAGGAACCAAGTTATGGTATTACTGCATTCATTTGCGCCTGAAACACCCTGTATGTCTAGCTGCATGTAATTTTACCATCAGCACACATTTATTTTTCGCATTTCTAAAGATATATACATCATTTGTATTAGGAATTGACTATACTTATTCTTCCCACTAATTTAGTTCATCCATTTGGCATCACCATCGATCATCTATTTGTCTGACAACACATCAGAAAGATCATCATTACATCTCCATCTGTGGGAATCATTTTGGAGCATTTTAGGTATGTGTTGCTGGATCAGTACTGTATGTTTTGTGTCTGTTCCATAGCGCGAGTACCTTTTTATTTCCTTATATACAGTCATGGCCAAAAGTTTTGAGAATGACACAAATATTATATTTTCACATGATCTGCTGCCCTCTGGTTTTTATGTGTGTTTGACAGATGTTTTTATCACAGACAGAAATATAATTGCAAACATATGAGTAACAAAAGCTTATATTGACAGTTAGAATGAGTTAATGCAGCAAGTCAATATTTGCAGTGTTGACCCTTCTTCTTCAGGACCTCTGCAATTCTCCCTGGCATGCTCTCAATCAACTTCTGGACCAAATCCTGACTGATAGCAGTCCATTCTTGCACAATCAATGCTTTCATTTTGTCAGAATTTTTAGGTTTTTGTTTGTCCACCCGTCTCTTGATGATTGACCACAAGTTCTCAATGGGATTAAGATCTGGGCAGTTTCCAGGCCATGGACCCAAAATCTCTATGCTTTGTTCACTGAGCCATTTAGTTATCACCTTTGCTTTATGGCAAGGTGCTCCATTCATGCTGGAAAAGGCATTGTTGATCGCCAAACTGCTCTTGGAGGGTTGGGAGAAGTTGCTCTTGGAGGACATTCTGGTACCATTCTTTATTCATGGCTGTGTTTTTAGGCAAGACTGTGAGAGAGCCGATTCCCTTGGCTGAGAAGCAACCCCACACATGAATGGTTTCAGGATGCTTAACAGTTGGCATGAGACAAGACTGGTGGTAGCGCTCACCTTGTCTTCTCCGAATGAGGCGTTTTCCTGATGTCCCAAAGAATCGAAAAGGGGATTTATCAGAGAAAATAACTTTACCCCAGTCCTCAGCAGTCCACTGCCTTTACCTTTTGCAGAATATCAGTCTGTCCATGATGTTTTTTTATGGAGAGAAGTGGCTTCTTTGCTGCCCTCCTTGAGACCAGGCCTTGCTCCAAAAGTCTCCGCCTAACAGTGCGTGCAGATGTACTCACACCTGCCTGCTGCCATTCCTGAGCAAGCTCTGCACTGCTGGTAGCCCGATCCCGCAGCTGAAACACTTTTAAGAGACGGTCCTGGCGCTTGCTGGTCTTTCTTGGGCACCCTGGAGCCTTTTTGGCAACAATGGAATCTCTCTCCTTGAAGTTCTTGATGATGCGATAGATTGTTGACTGAGGTGCAATCTTTCTAGCTGCGATACTCTTCCCTGTTAGGCCATTTTTGTGCATTGCAACGATGACTGCACGTGTTTCTTTAGAGATAACCATGGTTAACAGAAGAGAAACAATGATGCCAAGCACCAGCCTCCTTTTAAAGTGTCCAGTGGTGTCATTCTTACTTAATCATGACAGATTGATCTCCAGCCATATCCTCATCAACACCCACACCTGTGTTAATGGAGCAATCACTGAAAAGAGGTTACTGGTCCTTTTAAGGCAGGGCTGCAATGATGTTGAAATGTGTTTTGGGGGATAAAGTTCATTTTCTAGCCAAATATTGACTTTGCAAGTAATTGCTGTTAAGCTGATCACTCTTTATAACATTCTGGAGTATATGCAAGTTGCCATTAGAAAAAGTGAAGCAGTAGACTTTGTAAAAATTAATATTTGTGTCATTCTCAAAACTTTTGTCCATGACTGTATATATATATATATATATATATATATATATATATATATATATATATTCTGTATATATAGGTCATACACTTCTACATAGCAGAATAGCCGCTAATTCAATTGCCGGCTTTCATTACAGAATCCGACATGAAATGACACATGGTTTACATACAGTAAACCATTTCATTTCATGTAGTTTGATATATAGTTTTAATTAACAATCGCATGAGTGCATGTGTGCAAAATTTCATAAATGTACGTGTTAATTAAGGAGACATACCCATTTTTTTGAAAAAAAAAGGTCAGTTTTCTGGATGGAAAAAACGGTCCGATTCTATGCAATTGGCATGCGATTGTCATGCGATTTGTATGCGACTTTTAATCTCACCATCCGTTTTCCATCTGTATGCAATGCGATTTTAACATGAGGTTTTACATAGAGCAGTTCTCTCTATGTAAAACTCATGTTAAAATAACATTGGAAAAAAAAACTGTACACATCATTTTAAAAAGCAAATAATCCTATATATGTATATATATATACATATATATATATATATATATATATATATATATATATATAGTTCATACACTTCTACATAGCAAAATATCCGCTAATTCAATTGCCGGCTTCTGTAAAATCATTACAGAATCCGACATGAAATGACACATGGTTTACATACAGTAATCCATTTCATTTCATGTAGTTTGATATATGGTTTTAATTAACAATTACATGAGTGCATGTGTTCAAAATTTCATACATGTTCCTGTTAATTAAGGGTACATACCCATTTTTGAGAAAAAAAAGGTCCATTTTCTGGATGGAAAAAAAGGTCCGATTCTATGCAATTGGCATGCGATTGTCATGCAATTTGTATGCGATTTTTAATCGCACCATCCATTTTCCATCCGTTTCCATCCGCATGCAATGCGCTTTTAACATGAGGTTTTACATAGAGCAGCTCTCTCTAATGTCTACATGTAAAAAATCATATTAAAATAGCATTGTAAAAAAAACTGTACACAAAAAGCAAATAATTATATATATATATATATATATATATATATATATATTGGGTCATATACTTCTACATAGCAGAATAGCCGCTAATTCAATTGCCGGCTTTCATTACAGAATCCGACATGAAATGACACATGGTTTACATACAGTAAACCATTTTATTTCATGTAGTTTGATATATGGTTTTAATTAACAGCGCTCAGTCAGGTCCCAAGCTGCAATCCATCTGAAAAGGTTAACATGTTTACAGCGGTGACCCAGCTAATGCTGGCAGCCTCGCTGTAAACCCACGAATGAATGAGCTCATCTCCCTGGCTCACAGTGTGTGTGTTTTTTTTTAACCATTTAATACAATAGGATTAATAATCGATAGTAGTCTAATTGACAATTCTCCATTATTAACCCGGCTTAAAGTCCCTTTCCACTTTAAGCCGGGTTAATAATGGAGAGTTGTCAATTAGACAACTATCGATTATTAATCCTATTGTATTAAATGGTTAAAAAAAACACACACAGATTAATTAAAAATAATTTTCATGAAATAAATACACAGTTTTTGACCATATTTTATTGTACAGGTAATCCATCTGAATCCCTTGTTCTCCTGTAATAAAATAAAAATAATAAAGCAACAATATTCTTACCTCTCCGGCGCTCACTCAGGTCCCCCGCTGCAATCCATCTGAAAGGGTTAACATGTTTACAGCGGGGACCACTGCTTAATGCTGGCAGCCTCGCTGTGAACCCCCGAATGAATGAGTTCCTCTCTGCGGCTCACAGGAGAAGAGCTGATTAGCTGGGAAGCTTAATTGATTGTTTGCCACGCTAATCAGTTCACTTCAGGTCTGCCGGGGACTCCGCACAGACTCAGTGACGTCAGAGGGAATTCCCAGCTGACCTGAAGTGAACTGAATAGTCTAGGAAACAATCAATCAAGCTTCCCACACTAATCAGCACATCTCCTGTGAGCAAGGGAGATGAGCTCATTCATTCGTGGGTTTACAGCGAAGCTGCCAGCATTAGCTGGGGTCACCGCTGTAAACATGTTAACCCTTTCAGATGGATTGCAGCGTGGGACCTGACTGAGCGCCGGAGAGGTAAGAATATGGTTGCTTTATTATGTTATTTTTATTACAGGAGAACATGGGATTTGGAAGGATTACCAGTACAATAAAATATGGTTAAAAACTATGTGTATTTATTTCATTAAAATCATTTTTAATTAATGTGTGTGTGTTTTTTAACCCTTTAATACTATAGGATTAATAAAGCATAGTTGTCTAATTGACAACTCTACATTATTAACCTGGCTTAAAGTCACCTTCCAATAGCAAGGTGGCCTTAACTCATTATTAACCCATTAGCCACCGCTACAGGGCAATGGGAATAGACGGGCTAAGTGCCAGAAAAGGCGCATCTAATCATAGATGTGCCTTTTCTGGGCTGGATGGGGGCAGATGTTAGTAGCCGGGGGGGCACAAAAATATGCACCCTCCCTAGGCTATTATTATCTGCCCTCACTCACTGGCTTTCCCTGTCTGGTGGCGAAAATACCGCTGGAGCCCATGCAATTTTTTTCAACAAATTTACACATTTAATTAACACGTACATGTATGAAATGTTGCACACATGCACTCATGTAATTGTTAATGAAAACCATATATCAAACTACATGAAATGAAATGGTTTACTGTATGTAAACCATGTGTCATTTCATGTCGGATTCTGTAATGATTTTACAGAACCCGGCAATTGAATTAGCGGCTATTATACCATGCAGAGTGTATGAACTATAAATATATATATATATTGTAAGCTTTTCAGGGGATATAGCTCTGGGATCGCCGTCCGGGTAGACGGAGTGGCACGGAAACAGTTCATTCACAGACAGCAGTTCTGGTAAAAACTGGCCGCAACCAGTTTTATTAAAGTCCACAGCAAACAGATCATAATCAAAACCAAATCATAAACATAAGACCTGGGCTTGTCCAGCCACTTACTACACTTAGATAGATTTCCCTATCTATCCGGGACCAGACTCTAACAGCCTGGGCCAAAACAACACATATGTTCAGCATTTACCAGCATGGAGTTTCACAGAGTCTCCTCCTTGTGTCTGAAGGCACCTTCAACGTCCAGACTTGAGAGAGCTCCCCTCCTATTCAGCAGCTATCCGCATGGATTCTCACAGAGACTACTCCTGTGTCCGGGGTACATCGAGCACCCAGACTGAGACAGCTCATACTCCTGGAGACTCCTTCTTGTGCCTGGACTCCTTGTCCAGACTAAGCGAGCTCTCTGTCTGTGTTCGCAGACACCTACTTCTGGTCTCCTAATTAATAGCTGAGTGGCTTCAGGCCTGAGCTGCAAGTGTGTACTGAATGTAAGGTGTAGTGACCTTTCTCTACCACTAGGTTTACAAAGCCATACATTTCCCTTATACCAGTCAGCAAAGTATCTAGGAGAAATGTACACCCCATTCAACACACATACTCTCACTGTCTCACATATCCCCCCCCTCTTCTCCAGACCGGAGGGCTGGTCATCCAGACCGGAGGGCTGGTCAACAATCCAAAAGAGACAGTGAACTCTGGACCAGTCATGGCCTTCATCAGCTTTATCTTCACTACTGTCATCTGTATCTTCACCTGAGCCATAGCCAACATCAGCTTTCTCTTCATCTGAAGCATCCGCACTACCCTGTACCCTCCCAGGCCTATGCTCTCTGCGGGCCTCGGGTATCCTGCACGGTTTCATCTTGACTATGGGCCGGGCTCAGTTTCGATATAGTGCCTGGCCAGAGAAGTACGACCCGGCACATCAGAACACTTCTGCTGACTCTTCCTCAGAAACTCACGTACCTCCTGTCCTTGGTGCACTGACTATGTGTCACCAACTATCACAGAAGGTATAGGGTTTTTTTTACTTTTCTCTAGTTCCCCTTGAACCCTCTTTAGCACATCTATTTTCTTGAATATCAGTTGACTCATAAAGTCTATTTCACAGACCTTAAGCTCCTCTGCCATGGTCTCTGACCATTTTAAGCTACTCTGTTCAAATGATTGGGACTGTAGAAGGAGCAGATCGTTTTTCTTTTGCAGTACACATAATTCATCCGCTAAGTCTCCAGCTGAATTGTAATGTTCTACCGTGACAACAGCATTCTTATATAGAGCCTTAGACTTATTGAGCAGCATTTGCTCTTGCAACGAAGAGATTCCCTGTATTCTTCCTTTTACTTCATTGACTTTCTCACGAAGATGCTCATGGCTTTCATCACACTCCTTCATCACAGTTTGGAGTTTTTTCTGAGAAGTAATCAATTCATCTGGTACCTGTTGGACGTCCTTTATGTCTTCGGCCCCTTCTTCAGGCTCTTCTGGTAGAACATGCTCAGAAGCCCTACCGTCAGTCTTACATTCTACGTCTTCAGTCACATCATTATGGTCTCCAATATCTCCATTTATTCCAGCTTTCAAGTTCTCCTTGATAGCTGCATCTGTATACTCAGAACCCGCCGGATTTTTCTCTTCCACCACGTTCTGCATCCCATCTGAGCTCCCGTGTGTCTGCAGCGGCAACGGAGTGACACATCGCTTTTCCCATTTGTTGGGACGTGGCTCCGATGTAGACTCCATGAAAGTGCGCTTGAGCTCACCAACGCCAGCCTGATGTCTCAAAATCTCATCTTGTGACTTATCCAGATCCTTGGTGTCACTCGGCAACATCGCTGGGGCTCCGGGCGCCGAACTTCCAGCCTGAGCTTCACGAGTTGCAGCTACTGATCCGAACCGCAACCCATCCACGCCGCTGTCTTCGGCAGAAACAGATTCCTGGACAGAGTCAGTCCCCATATCTTCAGTCTTGTTCCTCACAGCTTCACTTGAGACCTCAGCTTCTGATGAGGCATCTGGCTTGGTGACTACCACTTCTATGGCTTTTTCCACCTCTGCAGCATCTCCCTCAGAGTCCTTGGCACGATACAGATCCACACCATACCTTGGTAACTTCACATTTCCAACAGCATCTACTTGGGCTGTGTTCAGTTTCAGAGTCCTGCCTTTAAAGCTCAGCTCTCCTCCTTTCACCTTAGTCTTTGCCAGGGAACCGGCCAACTGTAAAACATCTTCAGATGCCATCTTCTGTCCGACTGCAAGGTCAGCATCAGCCTTCCTCTCAGGACTCTCAACCTCCTCTGCTACCATGCCTTCCTCATTTGCACTGGTTGCTTGATTGTCATCAGATGATTCACTATCACTACCACTATCCCTGTCTGACCCCTTTTTCTCAGCCACATCTGGCTCACTTTCAGGGTTATACACTTCATTTTCATTCACATCCTGCTCACTGTCAGGGTTATACAATTCATTCTCATTCACATCCTGCTCACTTTCAGGGTTATACACTTCATTTTCATTCACATCCTGCTCACTGTCAGGGTTATACAATTCATTCTCATTCATTCTCATTCACATCTTGATCTGGAACCTTAGTTAACATGTCATCCACAACATTAACTTCACCATCTGGTCCCTGGTTTCCCTCAGGTGGTCCCTCAAGTATGTGACTATGTGACAACCCCAGCACTATACTTCCATATAGCTCAGGTACTAGGAGCTGGCTCACGACCTCTCCCTGGACTTCAGTGTCCCTATACAACAGGTGAGTGTTTATGGCAACATGAGGAAACCTCTCCTCAGAGCCAGGCTCTTGGGAAACCTCATTTAGAACATTTATATTTTCCTGGGCCGTTTTAAGAGAGGGGTCTCGCCACTGCTCACTCTCAAAATTGTCACAGGACACAGGTAAGTCAGGGACACTCGGTTCCCGAGAACCACCATCCTCATCTCCCAACATCACCTGCAAAGGAATTTCATCACTATCACAGTCATCATTATTATCAATATCATTATCATGATTATGATCAGTATCATCATCACTATCATGATCATCATCATTATCATTATCAGCATCAGCATCATTATCATGGCCATCATCATTATCATGATCATCATCATCATTATCATTATCATCATCATCATTATCACATAAGTTTAACGGCCCACTAGCATTGTGTTCCGCCCCTCGGGACTGCGCACCCTCAATAGGAGCTTCATCACACTGTCCATCAGAAACATTTTTCCCCCAGAGATCCTTAGACCGGGGAAAGTCATTACCCAATATGACGGGGGGCACCAGGTTCTTCACTACCCCCACTTCACATGAAACCTCCCCGCGTTTGGGGATCAAGTCCACGACAGTCTCTGGGTAGACTTTGGTGTCTCCATGGACGCACACCACACTCAGGTGTCTATCAGGGATAAAGTCCCTATCAATCAGGCTGTCCCATACGGAAGTCACTTGACTCTCTGAGTCCAAGAGGGCCTGTGCTGGGCAGTCATTTACAACCACCGGGGACCCCTGTGGTCCAGTCTCTTCGGCTGAGGTGGACACACACACAGGCTCTGCGCAGGGAGAGAGGGATCCGCCAACATCAAAACACATAGGCTCCCCCTCTATTGGACAGTTGGCTGCAATTTCACGACATCTCCAACACTGTCCATCACACTCTCCCACCCACAGACCCCAACAGCTGGAACGCTCTTACCGGGAGAGTTCGGCGTCCAGGAACTCTGAAGTGACGACCTCTCAGACGGCTGGTCACGGAGGCAGTCCTTGGTGGCGAAGGCCCTCTCCATCAGGCTGACCAGACGATTGGCGTCCTGGTGGTCTCCTTGTCCGACCTCTGGCTGTACCTCAGGAGGACGTGCTTGGGTGTAGCGGTCCACTATCACCTTTTCAACTCCATAATCAGGTTTGCTGACTGCAGACTCCCAACTGCATCTCCAGTCATGAACTCCCCTGGCACGGGCTGTCACCGTAACACCCAGCCGGGTAAGAATCTCCGCTTTCAGCTTGGCATAGTCTTGGCTGTCCTGCTCGCTCAGGTCAGCATAGGCCCTTTGGGTTCTCCAATCAGATAGGGTGCGACCATCATGGCCCATTCAGATAGGGGCAGATTCTCCTTCTCTGCCAGTCCCTCAAACCTAGTGAGATATACCTCCACATCATCACGAGGTGTCATCTTTTTCAGGGACCGTCTTACCGCCTTCTTTACAGCGGACAATGCAGGTGACTTTGCAACATTACTTTGGGACGATGCGCTGCAAGTCTTTTGTAGTGCTGCAACCTGCTCAAAAACAACCGGTTATTCTCCTGCTGCTGCTGCAGGAATTGCTGCTGGGCCTGCTGCATGCGCTGCTGGTGCTGCAGGCGCTGCCGCTCCATGCTCTGCTGCATGCTCCGCTGGGCCTGGACCAGGTACTCAACGAGCTCCTCCATACTGCCGGACTTATCTGTCTCAACCACGGCAGTCTTATGTTGCACATTAACTTGCGCCATTTGTTCAAACAGCGCCTCCATGCTGTCATCCATGCTGTCAGACTTCTCTGTCTCAACAACGGCAGTCTTCACTCAAGACATACACACTCCACAGTCTTTTCCACAGAAAATTCAGCTTTGCTGTGCAGACACTATTTTTTTTTTTTCTCTGCAAACTCTATTAGGGCCACTGTCTCTTTAAGACTGCTCCAACAGACGTTTCTCTATTATTGACACACTTTTTTTCTTTCTCTGCTGCTGCTTCAACAGACCACCTTTTATTGCTGTCTCTCGCCACTGTGCTGCACGCACATTCCAGCACCAATTGTAAGCTTTTCAGGGGATACAGCTCTGGGATCGCCGTCCGGGTAGACGGAGTGGCACGGAAACAGTTCATTCACAGACAGCAGTGCTGGTAAAAACTGGCCGCAACCAGTTTTATTAAAGTCCACAGCAAACAGATCATAATCAAAACCAAATCATAAACATAAGACCTGGGCTTGTCCAGCCACTTACTACACTTAGATAGATTTCCCTATCTATCCGGGACCAGACTCTAACAGCCTGGGCCAAAACAACACATATGTTCAGCATTTACCAGCATGGAGTTTCACAGAGTCTCCTCCTTGTGTCTGAAGGCACCCTCAATGTCCAGACTTGAGAGAGCTCCCCTCCTATTCAGCAGCTATCCGCATGGATTCTCACAGAGACTACTCCTGTGTCCGGGGTACATCGAGCACCCAGACTGAGACAGCTCATACTCCTGGAGACTCCTTCTTGTGCCTGGACTCCTTGTCCAGACTAAGCGAGCTCTCTGTCTGTGTTCGCAGACACCTACTTCTGGTCTCCTAATTAACAGCTGAGTGGTTTCAGGCCTGAGCTGCAAGTGTGTACTGAATGTAAGGTGTAGTGACCTTTCTCTACCACTAGGTTTACAAAGCCATACATTTCCCTTATACCAGTCAGCAAAGTATCTAGGTGAAATGTACACCCCATTCAACACACATACTCTCACTGTCTCACAATATATATATATATATATATATATATATATATGTATATATACTGTATGTGTCACAATGACATGTATATATATATATATATATATATATATATATTCTATGTGTGTATATGTATTCTTTCTTTTCTGATTTTAAAACTGTCATTTGGATCCATTATATGTCGGATTTGCAAGCCGGCGAGAAAATCTCGCCGTACGGATGCCATATGGATGCCATACGGATGACACACGGATATTTTGATGCGAGGAAATCGCATCCTAGCATTGCACACGGATGACATACGGATCACTGTTCAGGGGAATTTTCTGCGTATTACGGCCCTATAATACGGACCGATTTTTTATCGTTGTGTGTGACTCCGGCCTAATTTTAACATGAATTTTTAAATAGAGAGAACTGCTCTATGTAAAACCTCATATTAAAATCGCATTGCATACGGATGGAAAACGGATAGAAAACGGATGGTGCGATTAAAAATCGCATACAAATCGCTTGACAATCGCATGCCAATTGCATAGAATCGGAACGTTTTTTCCATCAAGAAAACGGAAGTTTTTTTTCACAAAAATGGGTATGTACCCTATATATGTGTCACAATGACATGTATATATATATATATATATATATTATTATATATATATATATATGTACAGTATTTTATGTGTATATATCTATTCTTTCTTTTGTGATTTTAAAACTGTCATTTGAATCCATTATAAGTCGGTTTTGCAAGCCGGCGAGAAAATCTCGCCATACGGATGACACACGGATATTTTTATGTGAGGAAATCGCATCCTCACATTGCACACGGATGACATACGGATCACTGTTCAGGGACTTTTCTGCGTATTACGGCCATATAATGCGGTCGATTTTTTATGGTGTGTGTGACTCCGGCCATAGACAGATAGATAGATAATAGATAGATAGAAAGAAGAGAAAAATAAATAGATGATAGATAGATAGATATAGAGATAGATTTAGAGATAGATCGATAGATAGATATGATACATAATAGATAGATAGATAGATAGATAGATAGATAGATAATAATAGAAGATAGATAGATAATAGATAATAGAAAGAAAAGAAAAATAAATAGATAATAGATAGATAGATAGATAGATAGATAGATAGATAGATAGATAGATAGATAATAGATAAATAGATAATAGATAGATAAATAATAAAATAGATGATAGATAGATAGATAGATAGATAGATAGATAGATAGATAGATAGATAGATAGATAGATAGATAGATAAATAGATAGATAGATAGACAATAGATAGATAGATAATAGATAGATAGAAGATAGACAGAAAGATAGATAGATAGATAGATAATAGAAAGATAGACAGATAGATAGATAGATAGATAGATAGATAGATAGATAGATAGATAGATAGATAGATTAATGATAGATAGATAATAGATAGATAGAAGATAGATAGATACAAAATAGATGATAGATAGATAATAATAGCTAGAAGATAGATAGAAGATAGATAGATAATAGATAGATAGATATATAATAGATAGATAGATAATAGATAGAAAGATAGATAATAGATAGATAGATAGATAGATAGATAGATAGATAGTAGATAAGATAGATAATAGATAGATAGATAATAGATAGATAGATAATAGATAGATAGATAGATAGATAGATAGATAGTAGATAGATAGATAGATAGATAGATAGATAGATATATGACAGATAGATAGATAATATCAGACAGATAGATAGAAGATAGATAGATAAATAAATAGATAGAAAATAGATAGATAATAGATAGATATTACGTAGATAATAGATAGATATAATGGTACATAAATAGTTAAAGACCCATACGCACACACACACACAAAATCTTCACGCAATAGCGTTAATTTTTTACAAAATGGGGAAAAAATGGCGTGGGCTCCCGCGCAATTTTATGTGCCAGAAGGGGAAAGCCAATGGCTCGGGCCAATATTTCTAGCCTGGGAAGGGGTTAATACCCATGGAGCTTCCCAGGCTATGAATATCAGCCCGCAGCTAACCTTTACTGGCTATTAAAATAAGGGGGACCCCCAAAAAATGACGTGGGGTCTCCCAGTAATTTAAAGCCAGAAAGGCTACGCAGACAGCTGCGGGCTGATATTCATAGACTAGAAAGGAGCCATGGATATTAGCGCACCCCCCTGTCTAAAAATACCAGCACCCAGCCGCCCCAAAATTGGCACATCTGTACGATGCTCCAATTCCGGCACTTGGCCCCTCTCTTCCCACTCCACTGTCATGGTGGGATATGGGGTAATAAGGGGTTAATATCACCTTGCTATTGTAAGGTGACATTAACCCCGGTTAATAATGGAGAGGTGTTAATAAGACACCTATCCATTATTAATCTTATATTAATAAAGGGTTAAAAAAACAACACATGCATAAGAATTAAACCACAAAAATCCCAAATAGGAATGACAATTCAGTAGAAACTCAATATAACATGAAACATAAAACCCACACAAAAAAACGGGGGTCAAGAGTTATTTTTAAAAAGCTCAATTTTAATGAATAATTTTAAAATACAATTACACTATGAACAGGGTATCACAACTAACGCAGGTCAAAAGAATAGGACAATTTTTCACCCAATATATAAGCATAAATATAGTGAACTGCACACCGTGTGCAGGACTAAATAAGTATAACACACGCATAAGAATAAAGTATTTTAACGAAATAAAACACAACACGGTTTTCATATCTTTATTATACGCTCAGATCCAAGCAACGCCCTCGTTCTTCTGTAATAAAATGTAAAAAAATAAAACAAACCGTATACTCCCTGTCCGACGCAGTCCAATTAATAACGAATGTCCCACGACGGTCTCCCCATAGAATAGTGACATCAGGTGATGCCACTGCTCTGCAGGGACTCCCAGTGATGCACTGACAGGAGACAATGGCTCCTGCACTGCATCACTGAGTTCATTCTCTCACTTTATGGATTTGCTGTGTGGAAATTTTCTCACCCAGCATTGCCGGTGAGAGAATGAACTGTAGTGACGTCATTCTCTCCTGGCGTCTGAGCGATACACAGGAGTGTATCGCAGGGGCGGTGTAGAGCGCTGACATCACCCGATGTCAGCGTTCTATACCGGAGATCGTTGTGGGACACTCGTTATTATCTGGACTACGGTGGACAGGTGATGTATAGGTTGCTTTATTATTTTATTTTTATTACAGGAGACGATGGCATCGGGGAATAGGTGATTGGTGAGTATGTACTCTATGTTATGTGTTGTATGTTATGTGTATGTTCTGTATGTTATATGTTATGTGAATATTCTGTATGTTATGTGTTGTATGTTATGTGTATGTACTGTATGTTATGTGTTATGTGTATGTTCTGTATGTTATGTGTTATATGTATGTTCTGTATGTTATGTGTTATATGTTAGATGTATGTTCTGTATGTTGTGTTATATGTTATATGTATGTACAGTATTTTATGTGTTATATGTATGTTATGTTGTATGTTATATGTATGTTCTATATGTTATGTGTTGTATGTTTAATGTATGTTATGTGTTGTATGTTATATGTATGTTACATGTTGTATGTTATATGTATGTTCTGTATGTTATGTGTTATATGTATGTTACGTGTTGTATGTTATATATATGTACTATATGTTATGTGTTAAATGTATGTTATGTGTTGTATGTTATATGTATGCTCTTTATGTTATGTGTTGTATGTATGTTCTGTATGTTATGTGTTGTATATTATATGTATGTTATGTGTTGTATGTTACCTGTATGTACTGTATGTTATGTGTTATATGTATGTTACGTGTTGTATGTTATATGTATGTACTGTACGTTATGTGTTATATGTATGTTATGTGTTGTATGTTATATGTATGTACTGTATGTTATGTTATCTGTATGTACTGTATTTTATGTGTTATATGTATGTTATTTGTTGTATGTTATATGTATGTAACTAGTTGTATGTCATATGTATGTACTGTATGTTATGTCTTATATGTATGTTATGTGTTGTATGTTATATGTATGTACTGTATGTTATGTTATCTGTATGTACTGTATTTTATGTGTTATATGTATGTTATTTGTTGTATGTTATATGTATGTAACTAGTTGTATGTCATATGTATGTACTGTATGTTATGTCTTATATGTATGTTATGTGTTGTATGTTATATGTATGTACTGTATGTTATGTTATCTGTATGTACTGTATGTTATGTCTTATATGTATGTTATGTGTTGTATGTTATATGTATGTTATGTGTTATATGTATGTTATATGTATGTTACATGTATGTTATATGCATATTCTGTGTTATATGTATGTTATGTCTTATATGTTGTATGTTCTGTATGTTGTGTATGTAATGTATGTTTTTTTTTACATTCAACACATTAGCCGGATGATAGGACTACTGTCCCATCATTGGCTAATGTGTCACTCACTGACAGTGTAGCAGGCATAGCCGGATGGGACTTGTAGTCCCATCGGACGATGCCTGCATACACACACACACAGCCTCGCACACACACACAGCCTCGCACACACACACATAGCAAAGCCAGGCGGCACCGCTCAGTTAGTGGCGGGGGATTTGTATCACGCGCTGCTCATTGGCTGAGCCGCCCGCCGGCTCTGCCAATGAGCGGCGTCGCTTTGGCGGCTGATTTGAATCCCGCGCCGCTCATTGGCTGAGCCGACGGGCGGCTCAGCCAATGAGCGGTGCCAGCGCGGCTTTGGCGGGGGATTTGAATGAAAAATAAAAGCCTGCAAGTGGCGAAACCTGACCCCGACTTTGGCGCTATGGTCGCCGAACGTTCGGCCGACTGCACGCTATGGTCGGGTTTCGTTTCATGAAACCTGACTTTGGCGAAAGTCGGCGATTTTTGAATTTGATCGACCTGTTTCACTCAACTCTACTTATCAACCGATGAGTAAGCTTCTATGCAAGAATTGCTTGTAATTTTGATGGAACGGACCACTTGGGTTCACAGTACTGCTCATCCCTCTGGGTGAAATCCCACGCTCAGTGGCGTTATGTATTGTTATGGTGTGATATGTTTTGTGGGTATTATTTTGTGTATTTTTATATTTTACTGATTTGCATGGTGTTCTCTTGTTGCCTGTATCATTCTGTGTATTTCACATATTGTCTAGAGTTTCAATTGTCAGCCTTTTGGCTGATAATTGAGTTAGCTCACCTACCACCTGCAGCCTGAATGTGTCTATGCCTTTTGATGAACCCCTGCTGACATCTCCTGATTGTCCATTCATGACCCTTCAGCTATCCAAATCCAGTGAGTCACCCCCTGTAGTGCCTTAATCCCTGAGGCACCTTTCCATGGTCAGAGCCATCAAACCGGTCTGACTTGCCGGGAGATAAGGAGGGGGTATGAGGACCATAGAGAGGTGGAAGTCAGTTCCTGTGTGGAGAGGATGGTGTACAGCCACAGCACTTCAGAGAGAAAGAAGGATTGGTTTCTTTTGTTTTATCCTCTGTCGTCTGGATTATTGGACTGATCTCATGGGACATCTATCTTGTTACTGAACTGCATTCGTGTTCTGGACTATTGTATCCTCAGTGTGGTGGTTTGTTATTGGACCTTTTGATTTTGCTTATAATAAAGGTCTTGGGATTGTTCGCACTACTCTTGCTCTGTTGATTGTGTGATACCGGAGAAGGACCCAGTGACATGTATGTAAGACAATAAACATGGAAGAGCGCAGCATGAGAAGCACCAGGTGGTTTAATTGAGATGTTACAATGAAAGGTGGGGGGATTAGCCTCTAACCAGGAAGGGTGGTGCACCCCTGCACAACTCCGGTAGGGGATGTCTTTGTGTACTCCTGCTCTGTAGCTCTAGTACTGCTCCTGTGCTATGCTTCCTGGTCTGGTCCCATGGGCCCAAGATCCAGTCAAGTGATGCCACTTCACAGGATGTTAATACGAAATAAATCGTGAGCACAACCTTAAGAAAAATGGTGCTTAAAGTCTAGGTTCCCACACTGGGTGCTAATAACATAGAAAAGACAAAGCACTCAACTTAAATATTTATTAGTAGTATCTTCAAAAACGTTTCGGTCTTGGTGACCTTCATCAGTTACTACTGAAATAATTCAAATGCATGAGAATTTGAGTTTTATACAGACAAAATGAAATGCAAAACGAAATAAGGTATATACAAAATGTGTGTACAAGGGTCACAACAAGAAAAAATAGCCAAAACGAGTGGATTGACTACGAGTATACATTGACAGTCATAGTGATATCCAAAATAGGAGAAAATAGTGGCATACCTTATATGTATAGAGAAAATGGCTCCTAGAGAGACAAGTGCCACAAGTGGAGTATACTGCCTAAATAGGGGTATAATAATTGTGAGAATGACTACAAGCATCCAACCGTGAATAAATTGTGACCAACCAGGCAGTACTTACATAAAGATAAGCGTGGCTTATAATAAAGCTGAGAAAAATAAAAGGTTGACAAAAATCAGTGGTGAATTGTCAAAGAAGGAGTAATGCAATACAGCATGTTATTTACCTCAGTGGTAATGCCAGATAAGTAGAGTATGTCTAATATTGCGGTATCCACCGCTATGAAGACTGGGGCTGTACTGTATGTAATGAAAAAATAAGAGTTGGGGCATAGGAGTCATATAATAGTAAGAGTTATCCATAGTGCTCACTATAGAAAATGGTCGCCCAAATACCTCAACCGGGACGCTATCCGAGCGGACTGTGTTTCCTCGTGGAGATGTGAGAGCCGGGAGTGAGGTTATAGCACTGTGTGTCCCATTATATGAGAAAGGGGTGGGACTAGGAATGAAACCGCCGGTCACAGGAGAAAATCGGAAGTGACCCGGCAGAAGTAACATGGCCGTGCGTTCCACTGCGCTGCTATATGCGTGTCAGCGTTGGAACAGGCCGATATGTTACAGCGAAATAAAAGAACTAACAAGTGGCAGTGGCGTTAAACTAAATCTGAGTGTTGGGAGCATGAATGGTAACATTAAAAGCTGTAATCGCTTCAGTTGGTATAAATTGCCATGGTAACTCTAAGGGGCACTAAATGGGTGGTAATATGAAACCGAGGAGGAGGAAGAAAAAGGGAAGGAATACAAAGGAAAGTGCTCTTACACCATTTTATTCTTTATAATAAGCAGAATCATACATAGTGCTAGGTGAATTCCCATTTCGCCGTGAATTTTAAAGGTGAAGTGGTCACAGAGAGAATCCCAATATGAGAGGCGTGGTGACTTGTGATTAGTAGTCCAAACATTCTAATATAGGCGGCTCTGAAGGGAAAGGGAAAGTGTGTTAATAAGATGGAGATATATAAGTATACCACAGTATCAGTGCAACATTGATATATAACACATTGTCAGTGATAAAAATCTTACAAAAAAGCAGACAGTTCATATTCCCTATTGAGGCCTCTTGGCTTCATAGTCTCTAGTGTATGTATCCAATAGGCCTCGCGTTTTTTTAGAAGTTGGATTACTGTTTCCTCCTCTACGGGAGGGTGGGATTTGTTCAATCACTTGGAATTTCAACTGGGAAAAATTGTGACCGGCGGTAATAAAATGGTAGGGGATCGGGAGAAGGAGGTTCTTACAACGTACGGTGGATTTGTGCTTTGAAATCCTGTCCCGTATTGCTTGTGAAGTCTCCCCTACATATAACAGGCCGCAAGGGCACTTAATGAGATACACTACGTGAGTGGAATCGCAAGTAAAGTAATTTCTAATTTTAAATTCCTTTCCAGAATGTTGATGAAAAATTTATCCCCTTTAGTAACATTGTTGCATTGTATGCAACGTAAACATGGGAAGGTACCACATTTTGGTTTCTGTAAAAACCTCTGTGTTGTAGTAGAAGACTGCTAACATTATTCATAGGGCCATATGTAAAAATTGGCACCTACTAGCAACGGCATACCCAGAGGTCAATGAGTTTAAGGAACCATTTCTACCTTGTTATAAACGCCCACCTAATTTACGTGATTCCCTGGTACAGGCCGACTTTGGCTCAAAGTCTTCTACTACAACACAGAGGTTTTTACAGAAACCAAAATGTGGTACCTTCAAAATGTTTACATTGCGTACAATGCAACAATGTTACTAAAGGGGATACATTTTTTCATCCACATTCTGGAAAGAAATTTAAAATTAGAAATTACTTTACTTGCGATTCCACTCACGTAGTGTATCTCATTAAGTGCCCTTGCGGCCTGTTATATGTAGGGGAGACTTCACAAGTAGTGTTGAGCGATACTGCTCGATATCTAAAAATATCGGATCGGAATAGTATCGCCGATATCACTAAAATATTGGCGATAACCTATACCGATACCGGAAGTCCAATGTAAGTCTATGGGAACCAAATATCGACATTAAAAAAAACCCATTCTTGCCTTGTTGGTTAATTGTACATGAAGGAAAACAACAAAGAGTAATGTAGAATGTATTGGGGGAGGTTGAGGAGACAATAAAGGCATACATGTTTAACCCAATGCATTGGAATAGCATTAATATATTTTTTTTCGAAATACGTTTGGATTGACGAACAAATTGACAATGTTGTTAACCTTTTTTCTATTTTGGCAAATATGTATGTTTCACAACTTCCATGCTCTTCACCTTTTTAACTTTTGCCAGTGCCACACTTTCTCCTTCATAATCTTCAGCAGCATCATCTTTCTCATCAAATTATTCTTCATCTTCACCTTCTTAATCTTCTTCTTAAACTTCTTGCTATTCATGTTTTTGTTTACATTACTCATATTGTTATTATTAAACTATTAATCTTCTTCATATTCAAATTCTTCATCTTCTTCCTCTTCATCTTCTTCATCATATTCTTATTTGTGACAGAGATTCCTGTACTTGTAATCTGTAAAAGTATGAATTTTTCATCCTTCCGTTCTTGCTGTCACAAAAGATTTAAATTACAACAGTATTTGTCTGTGTTCAGTTTAGCCTGCAGTAGCAGGTATTTTCCAGGGGCACCACGAGGAGGAACGGACTCACCCCCATACACTGCTTAGTCTTCTTCTGCTTATAATTTAGAGCATATATTTTGCTCTTCATTTTGGTCTTATACTTCATGTTCTTCTGCTTTTTGATCTTCTGCTTATTGTTCTTCTGTCTCTTGTTCTGTATCTTGTAGTTTGTCTTAACCTTCTTTGTCCTGTTGGTGATCTTCTTCTGGGTAATCTTTTATTTTTTCTTTGTGATGGTGTTCAGGCTGGTTGGCTTCATGCTCGTCGTCCTTGTTGTCGTCATCTTCTTCTGGGTGGTCTTTAAGGTCGTCTAATTTCCGAGAACCAGCTGACGTTACTGGAACCCGGACGGGTATCAGATGGAACAAGAGACAATGGAAGTAACGAGGACCAGCTGACTGTGCTGGAACCCGGAGGGGCAGCAGAAGGAAAAGAGGCAATGTCACAACCGAGTACCAGCTGACGTTACTGTGACACGGTTACTAAGCAGGAGGTACCTGTGCTCCAAAGCACTACCAAGGACCAGCAGACGTTGCTGGAACTCGTATACGGAGATGGAGGCACCTAGGCCAAAGGCACTGGGGAGAACCAGTTGACGGTACTGGACCCCGGACGGGTAGCAGAAGGAAAAGAGGCAATGTCACAACCGAGTACCAGCTGACGTTACTGTGACACGGTTACTAAGCAGGAGGTACCTGTGCTCCAAAGCACTACCAAGGACCAGCAGACGTTGCTGGAACTCGTATATGGAGATGGAGGCACCTAGGCCAAAGGCACTGGGGAGAACCAGTTGACGGTACTGGACCCCGGACGGGTAGCAGAAGGAAAAGAGGCAATGTCACAACCGAGTACCAGCTGACGTTACTGTGACACGGTTACTAAGCAGGAGGTACCTGTGCTCCAAAGCACTACCAAGGACCAGAAGACGTTGCTGGAACTCGTATACAGAGATGGAGGCACCTAGGCCAAAGGCACTGGGGAGAACCAGTTGATGGTACTGGACCCAGGACGGGTAGCAGAAGGAAAAGAGGCAATGTCACAACCGAGTACCAGCTGACGTTACTGTGACACGGTTACTAAGCAGGAGGTACCTGTGCTCCAAAGCACTACCAAGGACCAGCAGACGTTGCTGGAACTCGTATACGGAGATGGAGGCACCTAGGCCAAAGGCACTGGGGAGAACCAGTTGACGGTACTGGACCCCGGACGGGTAGCAGAAGGAAAAGAGGCAATGTCACAACCGAGTACCAGCTGACGTTACTGTGACACGGTTACTAAGCAGGAGGTACCTGTGCTCCAAAGCACTACCAAGGACCAGCAGACGTTGCTGGAACTCGTATACGGAGATGGAGGCACCTAGGCCAAAGGCACTGGGGAGAACCAGTTGACGGTACTGGACCCCGGACGGGTAGCAGAAGGAAAAGAGGCAATGTCACAACCGAGTACCAGCTGACGTTACTGTGACACGGTTACTAAGCAGGAGGTACCTGTGCTCCAAAGCACTACCAAGGACCAGAAGACGTTGCTGGAACTCGTATACAGAGATGGAGGCACCTAGGCCAAAGGCACTGGGGAGAACCAGTTGACGGTACTGGACCCCGGACGGGTAGCAGAAGGAAAAGAGGCAATGTCACAACCGAGTACCAGCTGACGTTACTGTGACACGGTTACTAAGCAGGAGGTACCTGTGCTCCAAAGCACTACCAAGGACCAGCAGACGTTGCTGGAACTCGTATACGGAGATGGAGGCACCTAGGCCAAAGGCACTGGGGAGAACCAGTTGACGGTACTGGACCCCGGACGGGTAGCAGAAGGAAAAGAGGCAATGTCACAACCGAGTACCAGCTGACGTTACTGTGACACGGTTACTAAGCAGGAGGTACCTGTGCTCCAAAGCACTACCAAGGACCAGCAGACGTTGCTGGAACTCGTATACGGAGATGGAGGCACCTAGGCCAAAGGCACTGGGGAGAACCAGTTGATGGTACTGGACCCAGGACGGGTAGCAGAAGGAAAAGAGGCAATGTCACAACCGAGTACCAGCTGACGTTACTGTGACACGGTTACTAAGCAGGAGGTACCTGTGCTCCAAAGCACTACCAAGGACCAGCAGACGTTGCTGGAACTCGTATACGGAGATGGAGGCACCTAGGCCAAAGGCACTGGGGAGAACCAGTTGACGGTACTGGACCCCGGACGGGTAGCAGAAGGAAAAGAGGCAATGTCACAACCGAGTACCAGCTGACGTTACTGTGACACGGTTACTAAGCAGGAGGTACCTGTGCTCCAAAGCACTACCAAGGACCAGCAGACGTTGCTGGAACTCGTATACGGAGATGGAGGCACCTAGGCCAAAGGCACTGGGGAGACCCAGTTGACGGTACTGGACCCGGACGGGTAGCAGAAGGAAAAGAGGCAATGTCACAACCGAGTACCAGCTGACGTTACTGTGACACGGTTACTAAGCAGGAGGTACCTGTGCTCCAAAGCACTACCAAGGACCAGCAGACGTTGCTGGAACTCGTATACGGAGATGGAGGCACCTAGGCCAAAGGCACTGGGGAGAACCAGTTGACGGTACTGGACCCCGGACGGGTAGCAGAACGCACCCATGAAAATGTAAGTTGACAGGGACGCAAGCCGTCCACAGTTACCGAATCACACAGTCCTACAGTGGGTGCTTGTCCTATTGTCACAATGGAAACAGCCTTATTTACATATCCACAGCACACATAGGAATCACCTAAACTGCAGGCACCATAGAGTCGGCTAACCCGAATGCAACACGACAGCACAACTTATTGGTGGATAATTGACATTCACACTGCCAGGAAACAGCTGTCGTGCTGTAACCAGGCTGGCCAGGAGTCAGTACCCCTGCCAATTACTTACGAGCAACAAATGGCGGTGTTGTAGCCCAGGGAGTAGAGTTCAGGTGGTAGAAAGATGAACATAACAGGAGACATGGAAAACGTTGCCAAACAGTTATTTAATCTGAAAACGGACAGGCAAATTCAGGTGAGATCCATGCCTTGTTCATTTTCAGAAAAGTAAGCCGGTCTACATTCTCTGAGGATAGTCGCATGCGACGGTCTGTTACTACACCACCTGCAGCACTAAAGACGCGCTCAGATAATACACTGGCAGCAGGGCAAGCCAGCACCTCCAATGCATACTGGCTAAGCTCTGGCCATGTACCCAACTTAGAGACCCAAAATTTGAAAGGGGAAGAGGCATCTGGGAGTACACTTAGAGGGAAAGACAAGTAGTCTGTCACCATCTTACGGAAACGTTGCTTCCTGGTGACTGGAGCCGTCTCGGATGGTGTAGACCTTGCTGGCGCTGTCACAAAACTTTGCCACATTTGTAACATACAGCTCTTGCCCTGTGCAGAGGCGCTGCTTGTGCTCCCTCTTGTTGTAGAGGTGTCTACACTGCCTCGACGCACAGAGCTGCTTTGTAAAGCAGTAGCAGCAGCAGCTCTCTCGGCTGGAATGTACAACAGTATGGATTGCACCAGTGTGTCTTGGTACTCCCGCATTTTACGGTCCCGGTTCACCGGTGTGATGAGGGTTTGTAAGTTGTCCCGGTAGCGAGGGTCTAGGAGGGTGTACACCCAATAATCTGACGTGGTGAGAATGTGGGCGATGCGGCGGTCGTTTCTCAGGCACTGAAGCATGAAATCAACCATGTGCTGCAGACTCCCAACTGGCCAACAAAAGCTGTCCTCTGGAAGAGGCGTCATCTCTGCCTCCTCTGCATCACCCCACCCTCGCTCTACATACTAACTAGAGCGTTGTGTACCTCCCTCTGTAGGGATTTCTTCCTCCTCCATTGACTCCTCCTCCTCCTCATCCTCCTCACAAAGTGAGCCCTGCCCAGCCCTTTGTGAGGAACCACGTTGCGCTGACTGTCCTGAAGGTAATTGAATTTGTGACTCCTCATCCTCCACCTCTTCCAAAACCTCTTCCTTTAGTGCTTTCAGTGATTTCTGAAGCAGGCAGATAAGGGGGACAGTCATGCTGACTAGTGCATCATCTGCACTCGCCATCCGCGTGGAATCATCGAACGCACGCAAAACGTCGCAGATGTCCTTCATAGAGGCCCACTCAGTAGTGGTGAAGTGTGGACGGCGCAAAGAGCGACTTGATTGCGCCTGATGCAGCTGATACTCCATTACTGCTGTCTGCTGCTCACACAACCGCTCCAACATATGTAACGTGGAATTCCACCTGGTGGGTACGTCACATATGATGCGATGTTCAGGAAGGCGAAATCGGCGTTGCAGAGCAGCAATGCGCGATCTGGCTATGCTGGAACGTCGCAAGTGAGCGCACTCTAGGCGGACCTTCTGCAGCAGTCCAGCAAGATCCGGATAGTCCCTCAAAAAACTCTGCACGACCAAGTTGAGCACATGTGCCAGACATGGTATGTGAGTAAGGTTGCCAAGGCCCAGAGCTGCCACCAGATTTCGGCCATTGTCACACACTACCAAGCCTGGCTGGAGATTCGCAGGCAAAAACCACACGTCGCTCTCCTGCTTGATGGCATTCCAGACCTCCTGCGCTGTGTGGCTTCGATTCCCCATTGAAATTAATTTGAGGACGGCCTGTTGACGTTTGGCCACGGCTGTGCTCATATCGGTCGCAACGGGTAAGCGTTCACGGGTCCATGTGGAGGTATACCGTGACGGCTCGTGCAGCGATGATTCTGAGGAACTGGAGTAGGAGGAGGAATCAATGTGTACAGACTGGATTCCTGCAATCCTTGGAGTTGGCAGAACACGTACAGCGCCACTGGCAAGATCTGTACCCGGCTCCACAACATTGACCCAATGGGCAGTGAGGGAAAGGTATCGTCCCTGGCCATGGGTACTGGTCCACGCATCGGTGGTCAGGTGGACCCTGCTACTGACGGCGTTTAGTAGCGCATGTTTAATGTTTCCCTCGACATGTTTTTGCAGAGCAGGGACGGCTTGCCTGCTGAAATAAAATCGGCTTGGCACATTATATTGTGGGACTGCCAATGCCATTAAGTTCCTGAAACTGTCAGTCTCCACCAGCCTGAATGACAGCATTTCAAGGGACAGGAGTTTTGCAATGCCAGCATTCAGAGCCTGTGCTCGTGGATGGTTTGCCGAGTATGCGCGGTCTTTTATCCCATGCCTGTGGTACCGATGGCTGTTTTGTGGTCTGGGAGTGTGACGATGACTGTGAACTTGCTGCTGTGGGTGGAATAACAGTTTGTCTATGGACAACAGTGACCGAGGTTCTTCCATGGAGATCCTGTGAGGAAGCCGAACCAGGTGTGTGTGAGCTGGAGGTAGAGGCTCCAACACGACCTGAAGATGTAGGTGCTGCTGTAGGTTGGCCTACATCTCCAGTGTGTCTTTGTAACTCAGCTACGTGCTTTGTCCGTACATGTTTCCACATATTTGTGGTATTCAGGTTACTGATATTTTTACCTCTTTTAACTTTTTGCTTACACAGCTTGCATTTAACATAGCAAATATCATCTACAAGTCTGTCAAAAAAGGACCACGCAGTGCAAGTCATGGGAGCGCCAATTTTGACATTTGTAAGAGAACTGCTCCCAACAGGTGCCAAACTGGAGGCTACAGGCAAGCGAGTCTGCAGCCTACCTTTCCCTCCTCTTTGTACCGTTGGGACAATCTCTTCCTCAGAGCTGCTCCCACCACCTTCCTGTTGCTCACGCCATGTTGGGTCTCGGACTTCATCATCTCCACCACCCTCTTCCAACACCTGCTGCTGTTGGATGGTCTGGGCAGCACCATGCTCCACAAAACCTGGCACCTGAGTCTCATCATCATCATGAGATGCGTTCTGCGGTGTGCTGTCCATCGGCACTGGCTCACCCGCCTCTTCAGATTGAGAGAGAACCAGCTGTTGCGCATCACTGCATACTCCCTCTTCTTCAAATTGCAGAATGCTGCTTGCCTGTGCCCGTGTTTGCGAGCCAACAGATTCTGAGAACAGAAGCAGAGACTCAGCTGGCTCCTGTACAGAACTCTCTGACTGCCTGGCCAATTTGACAGGCGGTGAACAGACAGATGGTTGCTCAACAGTGTTGTGTTCCTGAGAGGAGGTGGAAGGAATTGAAGTCGATGCATTGGCTGCCATCCAACCAACAACGGCTTCAATTTGTTCTTCCCGCAGCAGGGGGGCACGCCGAGCTCCTACCAAAGTGCGCATAAAGGAACGCTCACGGGGAAAACTAGTGGATGCTGTGTCACTGAGGGCGGCAGCAGCCACAGAATCCCCACGTCCTCTCCCTGCTGAAACTCCACGGCCACGACCACGTGCCTTACTCACTGCCTTCTTCATCTTGGTAGATTGATAAAGAAAGTCAGAAAAGTTATAAGGCCTAAGTGTGGTTATTATGCAGAGACTGAAGTGAACACTGAAACACAACTGTTCACAATCTGTGAAAGGCTACTCCTTTGTCTACTTCTATAGTGTTTGCAACCAATGTATTGGATACGGATGGAAGCGCGTCACACTAAAATTTAAATTGCATGGAGCAGCAATAATTACACTGAAGAAAAAAAAAAGAGTCTGTGAGTGACACGTGCAGATGCCTACAGACAGCGTTGCATGAAGAGCAAACTGCAGCGTCACCTGCACTCACACACACCTTGCAGAGCTGTTAAAACAACACTGCAGGCAAAAGGAAGCTTTACACAGCGGTTGGTGCTAGCCTGCCTAAAGCACAGTACACTAAATCGCAATCTCTAACTGTCCCTCAGAGTCAGCAGACAGCGTTCTGTCCCTTACTGAATTCACAGCACAGTGACGCTAAAATGGCGGCGGCGCCTTTTATAGTGCATTCTGACATCATTTCAGCATCCAATCACAGCCATGCCATTAGTTAACATGACCGCAGCAGTACAGGATGTGCCCACACTTCTTAGGATTCCTCATTGGCTGACTAAAATCACATTGCCTCTCAAAGAATTATGGGAACTTCCGATTCCGGTATACGATATATGGAAAATATCAGAACTAAGTATCGAAAGTCCGATACAGCTGATATCGGCCGATACCCGATACTTGCGGTATCGTATCGCTCAACACTATTCACAAGCAATACAGGACAGGATTTCAAAGCACAAATCCACCGTACGTTGTTAGAACCTCCTTCTCCCCGATCCCCTACCATTTTATTACCGCCAGTCACAATTTTTCCCAGTTGAAATTTCAAGTGATTAAACAAATCCCACCCTCCCGTAGAGGAGGAAACAGGATCCAACTTCTAAAAAAACGCGAGTTCTATTGATACATACACTGCAGACTATGAATCCAAGAGGCCTCAATAGGGAATATGAACTGTCTGCTTTTTTGTAAGATTTTTATTGCTGACAATGTGTTATATATCAATGTTGCACTGATACTGTGGTATACTTATATCTCCATCTTATTAACACACTTTCTCTTTCCCTTCAGAGCCGCCTATATTAGAATGTTTGGACTACTAATCACAAGTCACCACGCCTCTCATATTGGGATTCTCTCTGTGACCAATTCGCCATTAAAATTCACGGCGAAATGGGAATTCACCTAGCACTATGTATGATTCTGCTTATTATACAGAATAAAATGGTGTATGAGCACTTTCCTTTGTATTCCTTCCCTTTTTCTTCCTCCTCCTCGGTTTCATATTACCACCCATTTAGTGCCCCTTAGAGTTACCATGGCAATTTATACCAACTGAAGCGATTACAGCTTTTAATGTTACCAATCATGCTCCCAACACTCAGATTTAGTGAAACACCACTGCCACTTGTTAATGCTTTTATTTCGCTGTAACATATCGGCCTGTTCCAACGCTGACACGCATATAGCAGCGCAGTGGAACGCACGGCCATGTTACTTCTGCCGGGTCACTTCCGGTTTTCTCCTGTGACCGGCGGTTTCATTCCTAGTCCCACCCCTTTCTCATATAATGGGACACACAGTGCTATAACCTCACTCCCGGCTCTCACATCTCCACGAGGAAACACAGCCCGCTCGGACAGCGTCCCGGTTGAGGTATTTGGGCGACCATTTTCTATAGTGAGCACTATGGATAATTCTTACTATTATATGACTCCTATGCCCCAACTCTTATTTTTTCATTACATACAGCCCCAGTCTTCATAGCGGTGGATACCGCAATATTAGACATACTCTACTTATCTGGCATTACCACTGAGGTAAATAACATGCTGTATTGCATTACTCCTTCTTTGACAATTCACCACTGATTTTTGTCAACCTTTTATTTTTCTCAGCTTTATTGTAAGCCACGCTTATCTTTATGTAAGTACTGCCTGGTTGGTCACAATTTATTCACGGTTGGATGCTTGTAGTCATTCTCACAATTATTATACCCCTATTTAGGCAGTATACTCCACTTGTGGCACTTGTCTCTCTAGGAGCCATTTTCTCTTTACATACAGTACAGACCAAAAGTTTGGACACACCTTCTCATTCAATGATTTTTCTGTATTTTCATGACTATGAAAATTGTAGAATCACACTGATGTCATCAAAACTATGAATTAACTCATGTGGAATTATACATTACACTTTACAAAAAAGTGTGAAACAACTGAAAATATGTCTTATATTCTAGGTTCTTCAAAGTAGCCACCTTTTGCTTTGATTACTGCTTTGCACGCAGAAAAGGTGAACGGATGGACTCTACATGCCTGGTTCCACCGTGAAGTATAGAGGAGGAGGTGTGATGGTGTGGGGGTGCTTTGCTGGTGACACTGTTGGGGATTTATTCAAAATTGAAGGCATACTGAAGCTGCATGGCTACCACAGCATCTTGCAGCAGCATGCTATTCCATCCTGTTTGCGTTTAGTTGGACCATCATTTATTTTTCAACAGGACAATGACCCCAAACACACCTCCAGACTGTGTAAGGGCTATTTGACCAAGAAGGAGAGTGTTGGGGTGCTACGCGACATGATCTGGCCTCCACAGTCACCATACCTGAACCCAATTGAGATGGTTTGGGGTGAGCTGGACCGCTCACCGCTTCAATTTTGAATAAATCCCCAACAGTGTCACCAGCAAAGCACCCCCACACCATCACACCACCTCCTCCATGCTTCACGGTGGGAACTAGACATGTAGAGTCCATCCGTTCACCTTTTCTATGTGCAAAGCAGTAATCAAAGCAAAAGGAGGCTATTTTGAAGAGCCTAGAATATAAGACATATTTTCAGTTGTTTCACACTTTTTTGTAAAGTGTAATGTATAATTCCACATGTGTTAATTCATAGTTTTGATGCCTTCAGTGTGATTCTACAATTTTCATAGTCATGAAAATACAGAAAAATCTTTGAATGAGAAGGTGTGTCCAAACTTTTGGTCTGTACTGTATAAGGTATGGCACTATTTTCTCCTATTTTGGATATCACTATGACTGTCAATGTATACTCGTAGTCAAGCCACTCGTTTTGGCTATTTTTTCTTGTTGTGACCCTTGTACACACATTTTGTATATACCTTATATTGCATTTCATTTTGTCTGTATAAAACTCAAATTCTCATGCATTTGAATTGTTATTTCAGTAGTTACTGATGAAGGTCACCAAGACCGAAACGTTTTTGAAGATACTACTAATAAATATTTAAGTTGAGTGCTTAGTCTTTTCTATGTTATTATACTTCACAGGATGTGACGTCACTTCAGGTTCTGTTGCCTGGAGATGAACTCTATAGCTCCATGCTGCTCCAGCCACAATCTCTCAAGGAGAATATCAACATTTTTTGGAAAAAATATAAATTTGGTCAATCTGAGGAGCGCTATGGCTATAGAGCACACTGCAATAGATTAGTGGTAAACAAACCTTTTATTACACCACTATGCGTTTTGGCAGCGGTCCGCTAGCTTCCTCAGGTGGATTTACAGACAGTGTAGGAAGTGACACATTAAATAGGGGTAGTGACCAATAGGATGAAAGCATTCAATGATGTTGATTAACCCTTTGAATACAAGTGTTCGGCTCTCAGAAATGCAGCAAATAAAAACAAAAACTAAAATAAAAAAATAATCAAAAAATGATCAACAAGTAAAATGATATAAAATATAAAATACAATATATGAATTTAAAATATGTAAAATATAGCGTATCACTATAAAATAAAATAATATTTGACCTAAAGATAATATATTTCAAAGTGATTCAACCACTTAATCACCTACAAAACGTTTTTTGCAAAGTATTTATAATACACACAATCTAAAAATAATAAAAACAGATTGCACTGTAATATAAAAAATTCTTATTTAAAAACCATAAGAACATGAAGGAAATATGAATTGGTCTTTTTTATCAATGTCATAATCAGGGATTCCCTGCCAGCCTCAGCCTGCTTAGCATCTGTAAGCTGACAAAGAAATGCACATTCAGTCCTTTCCTCCTATCCTTTCCTAACCGTTAATACAGTGCATTTACTTTATCCTTACTACTGTTACTTAGCCACATTCTCAACGGTTAAATTCAAACCCTTAGGACTCAAAGTGCCCAATTTAGAGATCCAAAATCTTTTTTTCTTTATCAAGCTACTATAACGAGTCAGAGCAGTGACAGCTACTTGATCTATAATTATAAGTTTTAGGAATTTTGGGCTTTTTTGATGGACAGTGCAAAAATGTTTGGACACACTATGTTGTTGAAACCCATTGCGTATATTTTGTGACAATGCTTGTTTAATCTAGTATGCATTGTCTGAATAGTGCGACCCACATATTGTAGGCCACACGTGCATTGCAGAAGATAAACAACATAAGTGGACTGACAGTCCACCCTACAATTAATGGTGAAGCTCTCCCTAGTGGTTTCTGATCTGAAAGAGGTGGCTCCACCAACAATTGTGCCACAGCACAGACATTTTGGGGTGTTGCAAGTATAACAGCCCAAATTAGAATTAATGGGTTTCTCCTTTGTATTTTTTAAATTAAAAAAATTATTGCTAGGTGACACCACACTCCGCAAACTGTGGTTTCTTCTATAAACAATATGAACCTGTTGGGCAAATGGTTTGAAAGAATTGAGTCAGCCTGTAAGATAAACCAATACTTACTTAATAACCTTTGAATACTTGCTCGAGATTGGTTGTAAGTGGTTACCATACTCCATTCCCTATATTTCGCTTCATTGTTCTTATTATCGGAAAGGACTTTTTGCAATACAAAAATCTCGTGTGAGGGGTTGAGTTCTCTTATAGGCATTTATTAATAACTTCTTAAGATATCCTTTCTGTAGGAATCTTTGCCTAAGAATTCCCGATTCCTTCACATAATCCTGATCATTTGTGCAATTTTTACACACCCTCCTGTTGTGAATGGGCTTGAGATGAGTTCTGAGCAGAGGCTCCCTCTGGTGGTTACTAGCGGTACTGGACTGTCCAGTGAAGATTGTGAGGATTGGGAATCAGGTGTCACTGACTGGTCTTATATAAGGGAGTCGCCTTCCCATCAGGGTTTGCCGGTGATCAATTGTTCTGGTCTCAATCCTTGATTCCTGTTTCCATTGTAGCCTGCTGTGTCGTGTCTGCATCTCCTGCTTACAGATAAGACATTTCCTTCTTTTTGTTTTTGTGCTTA
Organism: Oophaga sylvatica; assembly: GCA_033576555.1. NCBI lineage: Eukaryota > Metazoa > Chordata > Amphibia > Anura > Dendrobatidae > Oophaga > Oophaga sylvatica. The sequence continues at coordinate 131,966,858 of JARQOD010000004.1, read as the reverse complement.
ATTTTTGCATTTTGTCCTGCACTTCTGTGGGGGCCTTCAGGGTCCCCTCCGGGGGCTTTTGCCCTCTTAGTTTAGTTCAGCCACTGATGTTTGTACATTTGCTTTTTCCAGTTTTTTCAGTGGCTGCTGTTTTGATTTTGTTACACCAGAGAACTAATTTAGGTGGTAGAGGTCGTGTGATCTCAGGTGTTTTTGAAATTAGTAGAGTTGGTGCTTTTCAGGGTTTTTTGGGATTGCAGTAAGTACCCTTCCTATCCTTTTCTATTTAGGTAGTTTGGGCCCCAACGTTTGCTCATACTATTTTCTGTCTGTGTCAGTATTTCTTCTTGTCTAACCGCCATTACATGTTTGGGGGCTTTCTGTTATCTTTGGGGTTCTGCTCCGGGGCAGATAGCTTTCCTCTTTCTATCTTTAGGTGTAGTTAGTTTCTCAGGCTGTGACGAGGCGTCTAGGACCAACGTAGGAACGCTCCACGGCTGCCTCTAGTTGTGGTGGTTAGTCAGGGTACTGCAATCTCATAAGATTCCAACTGCTCTGGTGTATTGCCTTTTTTACCTGCACTCCTCAGCTACCGAAACATAACAGTATCACCGGCCCAAATTTAAAATTGTATGGTACTCACAGAAGGGAAAAATATTGTGAAAGAAAAAAAAAAAAGGTTGTCAGATTTGTCAGAGAGATTTTTCTGTTTGTTGCATTTTTTTTTTTTTTCCCTCTGTATCTCTGGGTGCTGGGGAGTATTTTTTCTCTCAATGGAGTTTGCACAGTTGTCTGGCCGTGTGGATCAGCATGCCACTGAGGTTCGGAGTATTGCTGCCTATCTTGCTAGGTTGCCTGTTGTGGAACCTAGGATTCCCATGCCAGATTTGTTTTTAGGGGATCGAGCTAAGTTTCAGAATTTCAAAAATAACTGTAAATTGTTTTTTGCCTTGAAATCTAAGTCCTCTGGGAACGCAGCGCAACAGGTTCAAATTGTCATCTCTCTCCTGCGCGGCGATCCTCAGGATTGGGCTTTTTCCCTGACACCTGGGGATCCTGTCTTGAGTGATGTTGATGCATTTTTTCAGGCTTTGGGGTTATTGTATGATGAGCCTAATGTCACTGATCAAGCTGAAAAAGCCTTGTTGGCATTAAATCAGGGGCTTGATGACACTGAGTTATACTGTCAGAGATTCCGTAGGTGGGCAGTCCTGACCAAATGGAATGACGACGCTTTGGCAGCCCTTTTTCGGAAGGGTCTGTCAGATAATGTAAAGGATGTAATGGTGGGATTCCCTGTCCCCTCTGGTCTCAATGATTCTATGTCATTAGCAATTCAAATTGACAGACGTTTGCTTGAGCGGAGAAGTATGCGTGGAATAGTGTTGCCTTGTGAACCTGCTTCTGAATCCATGCAGTGTGATAGAGTGGTTTCTGGGGCACAGCGTCATGAGTTTCGGAAGCGCAATGGGTTATGTTTCTACTGTGGTGATGCCTCTCATGCTATTTCAGTCTGCCCTAAGCGGGGAAGACGTTTTGCACGCTCAGTTGTCTTGGGTAGTGTTCAGACTAAGTTTTTGTTAACTGTTACTCTGATATGCTCTCTGTCCTCATTTTCTGCTCAGGCTTTCGTTGATTCAGGAGCAGCTATTAACCTGATGGATTTTGATTTTGCTAAACGTTGTGGGTTTCCCTTGATACCCCTACGGAAGTCTATTCCCCTTCTGGGGATCGATTCTACCCCTTTGGCTGAGAATAAACCTCAGTTCTCTACTCAGGTGATAATGAGGGTGGAACCTGATCATCAGGAGAGCTGCAAATTTTTGGTTCTGTATAATCTGCATGACATTATCGTACTGGGTTTCCCTTGGTTACAATCTCATAATCCTGTTTTGGATTGGAAATCCGTGTCTGTAACCAGTTGGGGCTGCCAATGTGTTAATACCATCACTCCTGTTTTTTCTGCATCCCCCCAGGCTCAGATGTTCCTGACTTTTTGATTGATTTTTCTGATGTGTTTAGCGAAAGTAAATCTGCATCCTTGCCTCCCCATAGGAGCTATGACTGCGCTATTGAATTAGTGCCTGGTAGTAAATTCCCTAAAGGTCGCCTTTTTAACTTGTCTGTACCTGAACATGACGCTATGCGGTCTTATATCAAGGAGTCATTGGAGAAGGGTCATATCATACCATCTTCTTCACCCTTAGGTGCCGGTTTTTTTCTTTGTGGCCAAAAAGGATGGTTCATTGAGGCTGTGTATTGATTATCGTCTTTTGAACAATATTACTGTGAAATATCAATATCCGTTACCCTTGATTTCTGACCTGTTTTCCAGGGTTAAAAATGCTACTTGGTTTACCAAGCTTGACCTCAGGGGGGCATATAACCTTATTCGCATTAAGCACGGGGATGAATGGAAGACGGCATTCAATACCCCTGAAGGGCATTTTGAGTACCTTGTGATGCCCTTTGGGCTCACTAATGCTCCTTCTGTCTTCCAATCATTCATGAATGACATTTTCAGGGATTTTGTGGATAAATTTCTGATTGTTTATTTGGATGATATCTTGATTTTTTCCAATGACTGGGAGTCTCATGTGAAACATGTTCGAACTGTATTCCAGATTTTGAGAGAGAATGCTCTGTATGTGAAAGGATCAAAGTGTCTTTTTGGCGTACAGAGGATCTCATTTCTGGGATTCATTTTGTCCCCATCTGTTATTGAAATGGACCCGGTCAAGGTTCAGGCCATCTGTGATTGGGTCCAACCTACCTCATTAAAGGCTCTTCAAAGATTCTTGGGTTTTGCCAATTTTTATCGTAAATTTATTGGTAATTTCTCGGTTATTGTTAAACCTTTGACTGATTTGACCAGAAAGGGTTCTGATGTGGTGAATTGGCCTCCTGAGGCAGTCTCTGCATTTCAGGAACTTAAGCAGAGATTCACTTCTGCTCCTGTTCTACGGCAGCCTGATGTTTCTCTGCCATTTCAGGTGGAGGTTGATGCCTCTGAAATTGGGGCAGGTGCCGTTTTGTCCCAAAGAGATCCTGAGACCTCTAAAAGTAACCCTTGTGCCTTTTTCTCTCGAAAATTTTCTCCTACTGAACGTAATTATGACGTGGGTAATCGGGAGTTATTGGCCATGAAGTGGGCTTTTGAAGAGTGGAGACATTGACTGGAGGGAGCCAAACATCAGGTGGTGGTCCTTACGGACCATAAGAATCTGGTTTATCTGGAATCTGCCAAGCGACTTAATCCTAGACAGGCCAGGTGGGCCTTGTTTTTCACACGTTTTAATTTTGTGGTTTCCTTTCTTCCTGGCACTAAGAATGTTAAGGCGGATGCCCTCTCGAGGAGTTTCCTTGCGGACTCTCCTGAGTTATCTGATCCTTCTGTTATTTTGAAAGAGGGTGTAGTTCTTTCCGCCATCTCACCCAATTTGAGACTTGCTCTGGAGGGATGTCAGGAGGATAGGCCCGAGCGCTGCCCGGTTGGAAAATTGTTTGTCCCGGACCAGTGGAAAAAGAGTGTGATGTCTGAGATTCATTGTTCCGCGTTGGCTGGTCATCCCGGAATTTTTGGTACCAGAGACTTGGTTAGTCGGTCCTTTTGGTGGCCTACCTTGTCTCGTGATGTCAGGGAATTTGTGCAGTCCTGCGGGACTTGCTCTCGCTCCAAGCCTTGCTCTCGCTCTAGTGGTTTGTTGATGCCATTGCCTGTGCCCAAGAGACCATGGACCCATATCTCTATGGATTTCATTTCCGACCTCCCTGTTTCTCAGAGAATGACCGCCATCTGGGTGATTTGTGATAGGTTTTCCAAGATGATACATCTTGTGCCATTACCTAAGTTGCCTTCCTCCTCTGAATTGGTGCCGTTGTTCCTTCAGCACGTGGTTCATTTACACGGCATTCCTGAGAACATTGTGTCTGACAGAGGAGTCCAGTTTGTTTCCAGATTTTGGAGGACCTTTTGTTCTAAACTTGGTGTTCAATTGTCTTTCTCCTCGGCGTTTCATCCTCAGACCAATGGTCAAACTGAGAGAACAAACCAGAAATTGGAGACTTATCTAAGATGCTTTGTGTCTGCTGATCAGGATGACTGGGTCTCTTTTTTGCCTTTTGCTGAGTTTGCTCTTAATAATAGGGCTAGCTCTGCCACTTTGATGTCTCCATTTTTCTGTAATTCTGGGTTTCACCCTAGATTTTCTTCAGGACAGACGGAGGCTTCTGTCAGTCCAGGTGTTGACTCTGTTGTGGAGCGTATGCAACAGATTTGGGACCAGGTAGTGGAGAGGTTGTCCTTCTCTCAGGAGAAGGCCCAGCGGTTTGCTAACCGGCATAGGACTGATGGTCCTCGGTTTAAAGTGGGGGACTTGGTCTGGTTGTCCTCAAAAAATATTCCTATGAGAGTGGCATCTCCTAAATTTAAGCCTAGGTTCATTGGACCTTATAAGATCATGGAAATTCTTAATCCTGTTTCTTTTCGTTTACTTCTTCCAGGGACATTTAAGATCCATAACGTGTTCCACAAGTCCTTGTTGAAGAGGTTTGTTGAGCCAGTGGTTCCTACTGCTGTGCCTCCTGACCCTGTTTTGGTTGAGGGCAATCTGGAGTATGTGGTTGAGAAAATATTGGATTCTCGTTTTTCTAGACGGAAACTCCAGTATTTGGTTAAGTGGAGAGGTTATGGTCAGGAAGACAATTCTTGGGTGTTTGCTTCGGATATCCATGCTAGGAGACTCATCCGTGCGTATCATAGAACTCATCCTGACCGACCTGGTTGCTCAAATGAGGGTTCGGTGACCCCTCCTCAAGGGGGGGGTACTGTTGTGAATGGGCTTGAGATGAGTTCTGAGCAGAGGCTCCCTCTGGTGGTTACTAGCGGTACTGGACTGTCCAGTGAAGATTGTGAGGATTGGGAATCAGGTGTTACTGACTGGTCTTATATAAGGGAGTCGCCTTCCCATCAGGGTTGCCGGTGATCAATTGTTCTGGTCTCAATCCTTGATTCCTGTTTCCATTGTAGCCTGCTGTGTCGTGTCTGCATCTCCTGCTTACAGATAAGACATTTCCTTCTTTTTGTTTTTGTGCTTAATTTTTGCATTTTGTCCTGCACTTCTGTGGGGGCCTTCAGGGTCCCCTCCGGGGGCTTTTGCCCTCTCAGTTTAGTTCAGCCACTGATGTTTGTACATTTGCTTTTTCCAGTTTTTTCAGTGGCTGCTGTTTTGATTTTGTTACACCAGAGAACTAATTTAGGTGGTAGAGGTCGTGTGATCTCAGGTGTTTTTGAAATTAGTAGAGTTGGTGCTTTTCAGGGTTTTTTGGGATTGCAGTAAGTACCCTTCCTATCCTTTTCTATTTAGGTAGTTTGGGCCCCAACGTTTGCTCATACTATTTTCTGTCTGTGTCAGTATTGCTTCTTGTCTAACCGCCATTACATGTTTGGGAGCTTTCTGTTATCTTTGGGGTTCTGCTCCGGGCAGATAGCTTTCCTCTTTCTATCTTTAGGTGTAGTTAGTTTCTCAGGCTGTGACGAGGCGTCTAGGACCAACGTAGGAACGCTCCACGGCTGCCTCTAGTTGTGGTGGTTAGTCAGGGTACTGCAATCTCATAGATTCCAACTGCTCTGGTGTATTGCCTTTTTTACCTGCACTCCTCAGCTACCGAAACATAACACCCTCCAATACTGGATATATGGAATATTCTTAATCCATCTGGGAAGGTGCACACTATCAAGCCAGAGACATCTGTTTACATCAATAGGTGTGAAATATGTTGACGTGGACAACCTCCCCAGATCATCCACTTTAATGAGTAGATCGAGAAATTGGATGGATGTGTTGGGTAATTGTTTACTGCAAACCTTAGATGTGGCATCACTGTATAGCAATATCACTCATGAATTGGGTATGCAAGCAGTGGATCATTTTCTAAGTACTGATATATCCATGCTGGAGGATCAAAGGAATTTTATTTTAACAGCAATCAGTTTTATCTTAAACAATAATGTCTTAATTTTTGATGGCAAAATATATAGGCAGGTCAGGGGCTGCGCGATGGGAACGAGATTCGCGCCAAGTTATGCCAGCTTATTAAGGGGCCTTTTTTAATCCGTTTTCATCACACAGTCCCCTTGGCTTTGGGCCGTATTCATTTCTTCTGTCGTTTCATAGACGTTTTGATTTTGATTTGGAATGGCCCCGAAACTGTGGCCCTCGATTTTATTGATGAATTAAATAGGAATCCATGGGGCTTAACATTTACAGCATCCATGTCCAACACATATCCATCCATTTAATTAAAGATATTAACCCCTTCACCCCCAAGGGTGGTTTGCACGTTAATGACCGGGCCAATTTTTACAATTCTGACCACTGTCTCTTTATGAGGTTATAACTCCGGAACGCTTCAACGGATCTTCGCGATTCTGAGATTGTTTTCTCGTGACATATTGTACTTCATGTTAGTGGTAAAATTTCTTCCATATAACTTGCGTTTATTTTTGAAAAAAAACGCAAATATGGCGAAAATTTTGAAAATTTAGCAATTTTCAAACTTTGAATTTTTATTCCCTTAAAACAGAGAAATATGTAACACAAAATAGTTAAGAAATAACATTTCCCACATGTCTACTTTACATCAGCACAATTTTGGAATCAAAATTTTTTTTTGTTAGGAAGTTATAAGGGTTAAAAGTTGACCAGCGATTTCTCATTTTTACAACAAAATTTACAAAGCCATTTTTTTTAGGGACCACCTCACATTTGAAGTCACTTTGAGGGGTCTACATGACAGAAAATACCCAAAAGTGACACCATTCTAAAAACTGCACCCCTCAAGGTTCTCAAAACCACATTCAAGAAGTTTATTAACCCTTCAGGTGCTTCACAGGAACTAAAGCAACGTGGAAGGAAAAAATGAATATTTAACTTTTTAGCAACAAAAATGATCTTTCACAAACTTTTTTTTTATTTTCACAAGGGTAAAAAGGAAAATGGACAGATAAGGTTGTTATGCAATTTCTCCTGAGTACGCCAATACCCCATATGTGGGGGAAAACCACTTTTTGGGCACACGGCAGAGCTCGTAAGGGAAGGAGCGCCGTTTGACTTTTTCAAACTAAAATTGGCTGGAGTTGAGATTGGACGCCATGTCGCGCTTGGAGAACCTCTGATGTGCCTAAACAGTGGAAACCCCCCACAAGTGACACCATTTTGGAAACTAGACCCCCTAAGGTACTTATCTAGATCTGTTGTGAGCACTTTGAACCCCCAAGTGTTTCACAAAAGTTTATAATGCCTGGGTGTGAAAAAAAAAAAAAAAAATTCCACAAAAATGATTTTTTAGTCCTAAATTTTTGAATTTTCCCAAGGAAATTGGACCCCAAAAGTTGTTGTCCAATTTGTCCTGAGTACGCTGATACCCCATATGTGGGGGTGGAAAACTGTTTGGGCGCACGGCAGGGCTTGGAAAGGAAGTAGTAACGTTTTGGAATGCAGACGTTGATGGGGGTCATGTTCCGTTTGCAGTGCCCCAGATGAGCCTAAACAGTGGAAATCCCCCACAAGTGACCCCATTTTGGAAACTAGACCCCCTAAGGAACTTATCTAGATCTTTGGTGAGCACTTTGAACCCCCAAGTGCTTCACACAAGTTTATAATGCCCGGGCATGAAAATAAAAAATTCTATTTTTTTCCCACAAAAATTATCTTTTAGTCACTAATTTTTTATTTTCCCAAGGGTATCAGGAGAAATTGGACCACATAAGTTGTTGTCCAATTTGTCCTGAGTACGCTGATGCCCCATATGTGGGGGGGAACCACTGTTTGGGCGCACGGCAGAGCTCGGAAGGGAAGGAGCACCATTTGACTTTTTCCAACCAAAATTGGCTGGAATTGAGATTGGATGCCATGTTGCATTTGGAGAGCCCTGATGTGCCTAAACAGTGGAAACCCCCCACAAATGACCCCATTTGGGAAACTAGACCCCCTAAGGCACTTATCTAGATCTTTGGTGAGCAATTTGAACCCTCAAGTGCTTCACACAAGTTTATAACGTAGAGCCGTAAAATTTAAAAATCATATTTTTTCCACAAAAATGATCTTTTCACCCGAATTTTT
>JARQOD010000004.1:131937771-131958656 GCA_033576555.1 Oophaga sylvatica | reverse complement strand
CCCCAAAAGCAGTGTGAAAACGGTGGAAAGAAACCCAAGGGGACGCATGAAGCTTGATTAAAAATCATGGTTATTCCACAAAATTTTGATTTCTAAAACTCTTCTGATTAAAACTTTAATTGTTGTTTTAAATAATTAGACCTTGTTTTCTTAGCATTATTTGAGGTCTGCAAGCACTGCATTGTTTTTTTTGTAATTTGACCATTTCTCATTTTCTAAAAATAAATACAAAATTCATTGCTTGGGAAATTCAGAGACATGTTTCAGTAGTTTATAGAATAAAAGAGAAAATTACATTTTACTCAAAAATATACCTATCAAGAGAAAAATCAACAAACTGAAAATTTTGCAGCGGTCTCTTAATTTTTGCCAGAGCTTATGTTTGGTATCTATGACTGATACTGACCTGACTTGACGAATTACATTGGCTGGTCACTTGAAACGCCCCTATTGAACAGGGAAATCAAATTCCACTCCACAATTGTGGAATTGTACTTTTTTTTAAAGCAATTTCATCCACTTGGAACTTTTTCCTACCTTCTAGTGCATTGCATGATAAATGATTAAATTCAAAAGTACAACTGGTCCCAAAAAGAAAGCCCTCATATGGCTATGGGGAAAGGGAAAAATAAAAAAGTAAGGCTCTTGGAACAAGGGGAAAAAAAAAAAAAAAAGGAAAATCGGCCATGGGGGAGGGGTTGTCAAATGCTTGTGCTTTAGTCTTCCCTGCAGTGATATTCAGATGAATTATCTTCTAACAAAGCTTTCATGGTGTCCTAAAATGCATGACTTAGAAGGAGTGCCTTTTTTTTTTTTCTGAAGAACGCCGCAGTTACCCAGCTACTGATCCTTGTATTTTTTGCAGCCAAAGACCATAGACCTCTTCTGTCTACTAAGACATTGCTGTGCTAGCTCGACTCTTAGTGGGGAGTGGTCAACACGCTCTGTATCAGATATTCCACCTGGGGGAATAATGGCACAATAAATCTGACTCTATGGCCAGATTTATTTTAGATATAGAGTGGTGTGAAGCAAAGCAGCATGAGTATTGCTTGATTTTTTATAGTTCTCCACACCTTACATCTTTGAAATTAATTTGAAAATTGATGTGCCAATGAGGCAGTGGGGGGTATTGATATTATATGAAATTTGTTCCAAATGGGTGAAAATAATTATTACCCCTTCACCCCCAAGGGTGGTTGCACGTTAATGACCGGGCCAATTTTTACAATTTGACCACTGTCTCTTTAGAGGTTATAACTCTGAACCTTTTAACGGATCTTTGCGATTCTGAGATTTTTCCGTGACATATTGTACTTCACGTAGTGGTAAAAAAAAATTTCGATATAACTTGCGTTTATTTTTGAAAAAAATGCAAATATGTGAAAATTTAGCAATTTTTGAAACTTTGAATTTGTATTCCCTTAAAACAGAGAAATATGTCACACAAAATAGTTAAGAAATAACATTTCCCACATGTCTACTTTACATCAGCACAATTTTGGAACCAACATTTTTTTGTTAGGAAATTATAAGGGTTAAATGTTGACCAGCGATTTCTCATTTTTACAACAAAATTTACAAAGCCATATTTTTTAGGGACCACCCTACATTTGAAGTCACTTTGAGGGGTCTATATGGCAGAAAATACCCAAAAAGTGACACCATTCTAAAAACTGCACGCCTCAAAGTACTCAAAACCATATTTAAGAAGTTTATTAACCCTTCAGGTGCTTCACAGGAGCTGAAGCAACGTGGAAGAAAAAAATGAATATTTAACTTTTTAGTCACAAAAATGATCTTTTTACAAACTTTTTTATTTTCACAAGGGTAAAAGGAGAAAATGGACAGATAAAGTTGTTGTGCAATTTCTCCTGAGTACCCAATACCCCATATGTGGGGGAAAACCACTGTTTGGGCACACGGCAGAGCTTGTAAGGGAAGGAGCGCCGTTTGACTTTTTCAAACCAAAATTGGCTGGAATTGAGATTGGAAACGCCATGTCGCGTTTGGAGAGCCTCTGATGCGCCTAAACAGTGGAAACCCCCCACAAGTGACACCATTTTGGAAACTAGACCCCCTATGGAACGTATCTAGATCTGTAGTGAGCACTTTGAACCCCCAAGTGTTTCACAAAAGTTTATAATGCCTGGGTGTGAAAAAAAAAAACAATTTTCCACAAAAATGATTTTTAGTCCCAAATTTTTGATTTTTCCCAAGGAAATTGGACCCCAAAAGTTGTTGTCCAATTTGTGCGGAGTACGCTGATACCCCATATGTGGGGGGGGGAAACTTTTTTTGCGCATGGCAGGGCTTGGAAAGGAAGTAATAACGTTTTGGAATGCAGACGTTGATGGCTCATGTTCCGTTTGCAGTGCCCCAGATGAGCCTAAACAGTGGAAACCCCCCACAAGTGACCCCATTTTGGAACTAGACCCCCTCAGGAACTTATCTAGATCTGTGGTGAGCACTTTGAACCCCCAAGTGCTTCACACAAGTTTATAATGACCGGGCATGAAAATAAAAAATCCTATTTTTTTCCCACAAAAATGATATTTTAGTCACCAATTTTCTATTTTTCCAATGGTAACAGGAGAAATTGGACCCCAAAAGTTGTTGTCCAATTTGTCCTGAGTACGCTGATACCCCATATGTGGGGGGAACCACTGTTTGGGCGCACGGCAGAGCTCGGAATGAAAGGAGCTCCATTTGACTTTTTCCAACCAAAATTGGCTGGAATTGAGATTGGACGCCATGTTGCATTTGGAGAGCCCCTGATGTGCCTAAACAGTGGAAACCCCCACAAGTGACCCCATTTTGGAAACTAGACCCCCTAAGGAACTTATCTAGATCTGTGGTGAGCAATTTGAACCCCCAAGTGCTTCACACAAGTTTATAACATAGAGCCGTAAAATTAAAAAATCATATTTTTTTCCACAAAAATGATCTTTTCACCCCAATTTTTATTTTCCCAAGGGTAACAAGACTCCAAAAGTTATTGTGCAATTTGTCCTGAGTACGCTGATACCCCATATGTGGGGGTGAACCACTGTTTGGGAGCATGGCAGAGCTTGGAAGGGAAGGAGCGCCGTTTGACTTTTTCAACGCAGAATTGGCTGGACGCCATGTCGCGTTTGGAGAGCTCCTGATCTGCCTAAACAGTGGAAACCCCCACAAATTACACCATTTGGAAACTAGACCCCTCAAGGAACTTATCTAGATGTGTGGTGAGAACTTTGAACCCCCAGGTGTTTTACTAAAGTTTATAACGCCCGAGCATGAAAAAAAAAAAATCATATTTTTTCCACAAACATGATCTTTTAGTCCCCAACTTTTTATTTTCCCATCGGTAACAGGAGAAATTGGACCCCAAAAGTTGTTGTCCAATTTGTCCTGAGTATGCTGAAACCCAATATGTGGGAGAAAACTACTGTATGGGCACACGTCGGGGCTCGGAAGGGAAGTAGTGACGTTTTGGATTGCAGACTTTGATGGAATGGTCTGCGGCGTCATGTCACATTTAGAGAGCCCCTGATGTGCCTAAACAGTGGAAACCCCCCACAAGTGACCCCATTTTGGAAAATAGACCTCACAAGGAACTTATCTAGATGTGTGGTGAGCACTTTGAACCCCGAAGTGCTTCACAGAAGTTTATAACGTACAGCCGTAAAAATAAAAAATCTTTTTTTTTTTTTTACAAAAATGATTTTTTCGCCCCCAATATTTTATTTTCACAAGGGTAATAGGAGAAATTGGACCCTAAAAGTTGTTGTCCAATTTGTCCTGAGTAAGATGATATCCAATATGTGGGAGAAAACTACTGTATGGGCACACGTCGGGGCTTGGAAGGGAAGTAGTGACATTTTGGATTGCAGACTTTGATGGAATGGTCTGCGAGAGTCATGTCGCATTTGGAGAGCCCCTGATGTGCCTAAACAGTGGAAACCCCCCACAAGTGACCCCATTTTGGAAAAAAGACCCTACAAGAAACTTATCTAGATGTGTGGTGAGCGCTATGAAGCCCCAAGTGCTTCACAGAAGTTTATAACGTACAGCCGTAAAAACAAAAAAATAATTTTTTTTTACAAAAATGATATTTTCGCCCCGAATTTTTTATTTTCCAAGGGTAACAGAAGAAATTGGACCCCAAGAGTTATTGTGAAATTTGTCCTGAGTATGCTGATACCCCATATGTGGGGGTAAACTACTGTTTGGGTGCATGGCAGAGCTCAGAAGTGAAGGAGCACTGTTTGACTTTTTCAACGCAGAATTGGCTGGAATTGAGATCAGACGCCATGTCACATTTGGAGAGCCCCTGATGTGCCTAAACAGTGGAAAACCTCCCAATTCTAACTCCAACCCTAACCCCAACACACCCCTCAACCCTAGTCCCAACCCTAACCATAACCCTAACCACAAACCTAACCCTAACACACCCCTAAAGCTAATCCCAACCCTAACCCTAATCCTAACTTTAGCCCCAACCCTAACCTTAACTTTAGCCGCAACCCTAACCCTAACTTTAGCCGCAACCCTAACCCTAATCCTAATGGGAAAATGGAAATAAATACATTTTTTTAAATTTTATTATGTTTCCCTAACTAAGGGGGTGACAAAGGGGGGTTTGATTTACTATTTATAGCGGGTTTTTATGATTGGCAGCTGTCACGCTAAAAGACGCTTTTTATTGCAAAAAATAGTTTTTTGCATCACCACATTTTTAGAGCTATAATTTTTGCATATTTTGGCCCACAGAGTCATGTGAGCTCTTATTTTTTGCGGTACGAGTTGATGTTTTTATTGGTATCATTTTTGAGCACTTGACATTTTTTGATCGCTTTTAATTTCGATTTTTGGGAGGTTAGAATGAACAAAAATCGCAATTCATGAATTTCTTTTGGGGGGCCTTTATACCGTTCCGCGTGTGGTAAAATTGATAAAGCAGTTTTATTCTTCGGGTCAGTATGATTACAGCGATACCTCATTTATATCATTTTTTTAGTTTTGGCACTTTTATACAATAAAATCAATTTTATATAAAAAATAATTATTTTTGCATCGCTTTATTCTGCGAGCTATAACTTTTTTATTTTTTCGCTGATGATGCTGTATGGTGGCTCATTTTTTGCGGGACAAGATGATGTTTTCAGCGGTACCATGTTTATTTATATCGGTCTTTTTGATCGCGTGTTATTCCACTTTTTGTTCGGCGGTATGATGATAAAGCATAGATTTTTTGCTTTTTTTTTTAAGGGTTCACTAAAGGGGTTAACTAGCAGGACAGTTTTATATGGGGGGTTGTTACGGATGCGACAATACCAAATATGTGTACTTTTATTGTTTTGTTTTTTTTATTTACAGGAAGAAATTGAATTTATTGGGGAATATTTTTTTTTTCCTTTATTTTGGAATTTTTTTTTTACACTTGTGATTTTCATTTTTTTAATTTTTTTACTTTGTCCCAGGGTGGCACATCACTGTATTTTATCAGATCGCTGGTCTTACAGTGTGCACAGCACTCTGTGAGACCAGCGATCTCACAGGCAGTGCTGCAGGCTTCCTCAGCGCCCGCTCTCAGAAGGCACTGAAGAAGCCGCCTCCCTGCAGGACCCCGGCGGCCATCTTGGATCCGGGGTCTTGCAGGGAGGAAGGCCTCAGAACAGCGCGATCACATCGCGCTGTTCTGAGGGCCTCAGGGGAGCACGCAGGGAGACCCCTCCCTGCGCGATGCTTCCCTGTGCCCCCGGTACACCGGGTATCATGTTTGATCGCGGTGTGCCAGGGGTTAATGTGCCGGGAGCGGTCCGTGACCACTCCTGGCACATAGTGCCGAGTGTCAGCTGTGATAATCAGCTGACACTCGGCCGCCCTGAGAGCGCGGCCGATCGCTTCGACGTACTATCCCGTCCATGGTCAGATTGTCCCGGGTTTCATGGACAGGATAGTACGTCGGATGGCAGAGAGGGGTTAAATTACCAAATAATAACACAAGAACCATTGGGGACATTGGGAATTTTCACAGAGACATTGCGAAAAACAAGTAAATTGCTCTCAGGCATCATAAAGGATATCCAATAAAAAGAAAAAACGTTCCAGCTCCTTAAAAAATTGCAAAATTTTATTCATCCATTGAAGATAAAAGACATAAGTGGTACATGCTCCACATGGAAAGCCACATACAGCGACGCGTTCGATCTGATTTTCAGCTGCAGTGATGATCTTCATCAAGGCTGACTAGCTGGATAACATGGAACTTTTTTCTTTTTATTGGACTTCCCTGGACGTTTATCAGACGTTGTTCCGTGCACCTGTGGTACTAGTTGGTGAGCTGGCTTGTTTTCTCGTTTTCTTCTATCATAAAGGATATATCATAGTGAACATCTGTTTGCTATCCTGTATCTCTTATGGTTGTCCTTCCTGGATAAGGGTTACTTAGGTGAATTATAAATATAGACTTTACCCAAGGCAGCAATTCAATCTTTCTGGATAAAGCATTCAGAAGGTATAAGCAGTAGAGATGAGTGAATTTGTTCGGATTTTGGCCCCAAATCTGATTTTGACATATTTGAGCCATATTCGAACACTACAGTATTCGTGCTGAATGTATGTCTTATGATCGTTTCCGAACATATTCGGTAATTTCTACTCCCTTTGACTCTAATGACATTCGGCTGTGTTCAACGAATATTGCAAAAACAATATTCAAGTCGGATTGTATTCGAAACCGAATCCAAACAAATTCGCTCATCTTTAATTAGCAGCCCACAAGATGAATTGGAGTCCTTAAGCTTATAGGTCTGGGTGAGCAGCATCAACCAGAGGCAACAGTGCAGCAGACCGGTTCTGGACAGCAGAGCAGGTCTTGAGGGATGACACATGAATCAGTGAGGACTAGCACAGCAAGGTATGCTGGGTGTCAGACAAAAATTGGAGCGAGTAGCACAAATTATGTAGAGCAAGGTGTGTGGGTATGTGCAGGAACAGTAGCAGCATAACTAACTGGTATCTTCCAGCAGGGAAGCAGTTAATCATAAGAATGCAGTCTGGCATCTGAGAAGTACCAGTAAATGAAATCTGCCAAAGTCAAGAAGTGCAATTGTTAATAGCAGGGATATAATAGAGAAGTAAATGCAGCCAGGTATCTTCCAGCAAAGTAATGATTAATTGTAGGAATGCATTAACTTATAGGAAAGCTGGAAGTTTGTCTTAAGAGATGTACTATCTTGATTGCAGAGGTCGGGTGTGAACTGTATTGAGAATTGGTTTGAGAAGTTGGTAAACTGAACTGAGCCTTTAAGTAACATTGGTTGTAGCATGGAAGTCAGGAGTAGCTGACGTTATGACTGACACCTGGCTGGAGCTGGACCCAGTGAAATAGGATACAATCTCCTGATCAACTTGATGTAACTGTGTACAATGCTACCTAATATCCAAGCACATGGCCTCTGCCAAAGCCAGCATTGAAAGGCCTAGTGTGATAATACCAGAAGAGTTTGCCTAGTTACCTGAGAAACCCACTGTGCACTGATGCAAAGGAAAGTGCACACTGCCTGTTCGCGCCAAACTACCACCACTGCGTGCGTTTTTGCTTTTATCCTGCCCCTCCTACCCGGGTCATGAAGTTGGTCCGGTCTCTCATTCCTTCCCCCAGACAACATGGGAGGCAGCCTCAACAGTTTCGAACCCGGCTCGATACAGGTACCTGCAGCCTGGTCTTCCTCCTTACACTTCCCCTCTCCTTTAGCTTGCCATTCCACGGGCGAGAGTTCTTGCAGTAGATATTGAAACTCCTCCATCTCTTGAATGATCCGCTGCCAAATAAACTGTTCTTGTTCATAATGATTGGGAGGTATTTCAGCTGTCGTTCTTTCTGTACGGCGTAAGTCGGGTTGAGTGGTTGAGTCATGTTGGGCGGTCGAAGACGGGGACTCGTTCGAGTTCAATGGAGCAGCCATCTCGGGAGTTTCAGGTTCTGGACCTTCTCCTCGGCTAGTGGGTAGCGAATTGTCCAGGTCAGAGGATGAGGCAGATGGTTCTTCTTCATCGCAATCAAAGGTCGCAGATGTTGGCATTTCGGGGTCACTTGGCGCTCTCTCTTCTTTTTCAGGATCTCGTGACAGGCAAGGATGTAGCATGCTTTTGTGGACTTCTCGGGTAGGGGCACCTTCTTCCCCTTCAGGCTGGACTTCATAGATGGGACCATTAGTTCCAATTCGGCGTTTCACCTGATACGGAGTCTTCTCCCATCGATGCTCTAACTTGCCTCGAGGTCGCTGGTCTCGGACCAGTACTTGGTCTCCAGCCTTGACGGCTGTCCCTCGCAGGGTCGTCGTCTCATGGTGCTCAAGTTCCTGAAACTTGGTCTGGTTTGTACCAGTCAATGTAGATTCTGCAAATGATGTCGATGTTCACGGACCCAGTCTGTGGGTAGTCCTCCTCTGGGTCCAACTCCAGCTCCGTAATCTCTCATCCTTTTCAGCCGAACAGCAGGGTGTATGGTGTGTATCCAGTTGTGCTGTGCACTCGGTTGTTGTACACCCAGACAAACTCAGCTACATTCTCAGGCCAACGTACTTTCCTTTCTTCTTCCAATGTTCTTAACATTTGAACATCTGAATCAGTGTCTTGTTGAAATGCTCGCAGGCTCCATTCCCCTGTGGATGGTAGGGCGTCATCCTGGACTTTTCAATCTGATACAGGCGATGGAGCTCCTCCATCACTCGACCTTGAAAGCAAGTGCCCTGATTGGAATGAATTCTTTCTGGACATCTATACACCCAAATGAAGTCTCGACAGATGGCCTGTGCAGCTGACTCGGCCGTCTGAGTCACCACGGCAAACTTAGTGAAGTGATCGGTCATCACAAGACAATGTTCATATCCAAGATGAGCGGGACCCACGGTCAAGTAGTTGATCATTAGCAGTTTCAGGGGAGCAGAAGTCACAATGGCCTGCGTAGGTGCTCTCTGTTCTGGAGGTTTAGCCAATTCACAACTTTGGCAGTCGACAGGCCTCTTCCACTGTAGTCTTCAATAGAGAATAATAGACCAGCTTCTGTAACCACTGAAACGTCTTTTCCAGACCAAAGTGAGCTCCTTTTACATGAGCTTCTGTGGCCACCTCACTGATCACCTTTTTGGGGAGCACCACTTGCCATGTAACTCCCAATTCTTGTACTAAGCCGTCTTCCAGTTGAAGCCTCTCCCATTGTCGGAGAATCTGCAGCATTTCCAGGGACAAAGCGTCTCGTTCACTCTGGCTGGGGAGTCTTTTAGGGCCACCCAATGTCTCAGCTAGGCGAGTTCTCTGTCTTCCTGCTGAAGCCACACCCATTCTTCTCAAGGTCAGCCCAACAGGTGTTTTCCTGACGCCTCTTCAACCTGTTCTGCATTGTCACCAACGTCCTGGCGAGGTTCCGGAACCCAGAAATCTCTTCTGCCTCCAACTCTTAGTCTTGGTCACTGCCAGATTACTCGTGGATCACTCTGGACAGAGCATCAGCATGTATATACTCAGCTCCTTTTCGATATGCGATCTTATATTGGTATTTTGCCATATGGGCCACCAATCTTTGCTCCAAGTCCCCCAGTTTCGCATTTTCTAGGTGGGCTAGAGGATTATTGTTAGTGCGTACCAAGACTTCGGATCCCGACAGGTACTCGAAAACTTCGCGGTCATCGCCCACACCAATGCCAGTAATTCCAACTTGAAAGAACTATATTTGTCTGGGTTTCGTTCTGAGTCATGGAGGGACCGGCTCGTGAAGGCAATCACTCGTTCCTTTCCGTCCTGCATTTGTGACAGTACAGTTCCTAGTCCCTGTAGGCTTCCATCGGTTTGAAGAATGAAAGGTTGAGAGAAGTCTGCATAGGCCAGTACAGGCGCTTCAGTCAGGGCCATCTTCAGGGCTCGAAAAGCTTCCTGCCTATCCTTCCACTGAATGGTCCGATTCTTCTCAACAGACAGCACTCCTTTCAATACTTCCAGCAATGGGTTGACAATACGAGTGAAGTTTTTCACAAAGCGTCGATAGTACCCAGTAAGCAACATGAAAGGCCCGCACGTCCTTCACTGTCTTCGAGGTGGGCCAGTCCTGTATTGCTGCTATCTTCTCACGCGCAAGTCTTACTCCCTCGGCGGATACAACATGCCCTAAGTATTCAATTTGCTTGCTGAAAAGGTGACACTTTTGAGGTTTCACTTTCAAGCCGTGCCTCTGCAGCCGACCCAACTCTTGCTCCAGCCGCCGGAGATGCTCCTCAAACGTAGCTGCATAGACAATGATATCATCCAGGTAAATAAAAGCAGCTTCAAAGTTCAGGTCTCCCAGACATCTCTCCATCAGACGCTGAAAGGTTCCAGGGGCTTTGGTAAGACCGAAGAGCATCCGGTTGAATTCGAACAATCCCATAGGTAATATGAATGCTGTCTTCAGCCGGTCATGCTCAGCCATGGGCACTTGCCAGATCCAGCGATGAGAAGTACTTGCTTTTCCCAATGCGGACTCCTCAATTCTTGGTAGGGCATAAGAGTTCCGCACAGTACAGGCATTCAGTCACCGGTAGTCAACACAAAAGCACAGGGTTCCATCCTTTTTCTGAACTAATTCGATGGAGGCGGCCCACGGGCTCTGGCTCTCCCGTATGACTCCACTCTGCAGCATGTGTGCCAACATCTCTTTTACTTTTTGGTACATTTGTGGTGGGATCTGTCAATATCGCTCCCGAATCGGTGCGGTACTTCCTGTGGGAATCTCGTGGGTTATGGCTGTGGCGCACCCAAAATCATCGTCATTCGGGCAAAAACATCATGGTAACGCTCCAGCACTGCTTCCACCTCTTGCACCTGTTGTGATGAGAGTCCCATCAGTGCAGCCTGCACCTGCTCCAGGATCCGGCACCCTTCTTTCATATTGCTAGGCGGAGGCCCTGAGGACACGGTAATGGCCACAGTCCAGGGTTCTCCTTGTTTCACCACTAACTGAACGGCCTCTGGTTGCATCAGTTCTTCTGGCATACCCATTATTTGTCCCACTTCACTTATGGGCAAGAACGTAAGATTATCCTCCCCTAGGTTGACACAGCGCACTGCCACATTAATGTCGTGAACGGGGCTAACGTTTGCGCAGTGAGGGGCCCTGAAGTTAGTTGATCCTTTAGGGCTGGCTCTATCTGGACTTCAACTCCTTCGAGGGGTGTACAGGCTCGCACGGGCAGCATGAGCACAGTCTGACCATGCAGTATGACAAGTTTGGCAGCGGCCGGAACTACCACCTTCCTCAAGACTTTTCCTTCACTCGACGTCTCTTGGGCCTGGGCCAACAGTATCAGCTGTTGGAACACCTTCCTCTGGAGGCTACGGGGGCTCCATCAGTTGAGAAAAGCATCTGGTGACTCACTGACCTGGATGTTCTCAGTTCCTTCAACACATTCATTCCTACAGTCACGGTGGGGCTATTGCCAGGGTCTCCGGCGGTCAACACTACTCCTTTCCAGCCCATGTCTTTGCCGCACATGGTGATTTGCATCCAAGCCACCCCTGCGACTGGGATGGGCAGTTGGTTGGCTTCTTTTAGCTTGATCACTGGGCTCCATTCAGTCCGCATCGCCTCAGAGAAATGGCGCTGGAAATAAGTCTCTGGCATGGTGGTCACTTGGGAACCGGTATCAACTAGACAGCAGACGGCCCGACCATCCAATTCGGCCCATACGAGAGGACTCAGGGAAACCAAACTTGTGGGACTACATTCTCTCCTTTTTGGCTGCTCAGACTCTGGGCGGCATCCCTAGCCACGGAGCCCACTAGTTTAACGCCCGACGGGTAAGTGGCCTCCCCAGTCTTGCTCATCCTCGGGCACATAGTGTTCAGTATCCCTGCACCTAAAACAAATCAGATGTCTCTCTGCGTGGAATTGCTCCATTTCCTGACCAGACTCGGGGTTAGTTCTGCCTCAGGAGGGGTTCGGGACCACCAGGGTTTTTTTCTTAAGTTGGACCACTCTTCTCGCATGTCCTGGATTTCTTTCCGGATTTCCCAAACCCAATTTGTTTGGCTGCAGGTGGAACGAATACCTCCCCGCTCCGGATCTTCCCTGTCGAGGCTGCCATCCCCTGCTCTTGCTTGAGCGCATGTGCTTCCGCCCCAATTTCCAGGAAAGACATGCGCGGATTGACCCGCAAGTGCTCCCACACGGCCTGTTTAAGCAGCGCGTCCCTGAGGCCTGCCACTAGTTGGTCTCTCAAAATTACATCAGGATGCCCCACATCAACGTCATCTCGCTTAGTGATCGCGGCGTGGATCTCCTGCAGCGCATTCATATATTGGGTCACTGATTCCCTCTCCCTTTAGACGCGGCTAAACAAGCGCATCCACAATTCATCGACATCCGTGGGGTCCCCATGCATCTCTTCCAAGATTTGCAACACCTTGGTGAAGGTGTTCCGCTCATTCGGGGGCCGAAACATGACAGAGGACCTAGCTTCCCCGTCCAGGGCCATCACAGCAATCTCTGCCTGCATAGCGGGGGTCATGGGGTGCATTCTTAGCATGCCTTTAACCAGCTCAGACCAGTCCCATAATAGTGAATTGCTCCCTGTAAACTTTGGGTGATTGCTGAGCATGGCCCCCAGTGGTAAGCTGGCCCTTGGGACATCCACGGCCGCTTGGGCTGTCACCTCTGTACTTGTGGACTGCATCCTGCCAACTACGCCAAGTGTAAGCAGGTTGCTGGATGCAGTGACAGACAGAAGGCAGGGCAAGGGTTAACAAAATTTAACAGTTTAGTTGAACAGGATATCAACTCATCGCAGGGAGATAAATGGTTAAAGGGTAAATGGCAAAAACAACAAGTGCAGAACAATAGCAGTCCCGTTATTAAACGTATCATGTCCTTTTACGCTCCTCCACCACAGATGATCCCACAGGGGTTGCAGCACCGGCAACTGCCGGAAAGATGTCCACAGAGGGGGTCCTTTGAACGGTGATCTATCTTCTGGTGGCAGAGGTCAGTCTCTGGTACCGTCCGCTGAGCCCCTAGTCCATGAATTTGTGGGGCCAAAGCTAGCCAGGCTGCAGCGCTCTCACGGTTGAATGTGGGCTGGTGTCCAGCAACTGGCAGGGTAGGCCGCAAACGAGTACCCTGTACTCGGCCTTCTCTCCTCCGCACGTGTGCAGTACTCACAGTCTCTGGGCGCATGGCACCTCTCTCACTCTCAGCTCCGCTTGGCGATGACAGGAGCTGGCAAATGCAGCCTGTCACAGCGACGGTGCTCAGGAAGCGGTGCACGCTGCTCACTCTGCTGTGCACTACCTGTTCATGCCAAATTGCCCGCCACTGTGCACAAATTTGCTTTTATCCTGCCCCTCCTACCCGGATCATGAAGTTGGTCCGGTCCCTCATTCCCCCTGGCAACATGGGAGGCAGCCTCAACAGTTCTGGAGCTGGGCAGCATAGGTGCTTGCAGCCCGGTCTTCATCCTTACAATGTCACAGAGGGGGCACGGTTACTGTTTGGAGCACAAACAAGGTACTATTACTGCATATGGCACAGAAAGGCCATTAATAGTCTCTAGAGAACTGGTTATAGCACTATATATGGCTTCTGAAGAGATGGGTGAACATCAGAAGGGTGTTGGAAAAGTGATAACTTAAACTTGTCTCTGTGTTAGATTTTGCATAAACAATTCATGGATGGTAGAAGTAGTCATGGTGGTCTGATCTAATTGGAAAATAAAAGGGAAAGTGAATGACTTCAATCAGCAAGAACATCACCGATAAATCACTGAATGTATCTGTATATTATACAAATATATGATCTGCAGCGCACTGGAGTACAACTAATATCTATCGTTACATGGTTAATGATCAGTATGGCTGTATTATCAGTACTTTGCTAGAAATACAGTATTTGGTTATAGTCTTATGGTATTATCCATCACTAATGGGGTTCTCATTGGCTCAGTGGTTAGCATTGTATCCTTGCAGTGCTGGGTTCCTCTGTTCCAATCTTGCTCTCCAAAGATATAGTGAAAGATAATTTAAATTGTGAGACTTAATGGGGATAGTGATAATGAAGCCTGGAATTAATGGTACTATGTTACCGAATAAAATAAAATATTATTGATGTTAATATTGGTCTTGGTACAGTCATGTTTGTTAATTGTGGCATTATTCTGTCACTATATGGATTTGTTATTTAACCTCATATGCAGGTGTGGACATATCATTGGTGCAATCTGTGTAGCTGGAGTTCTAGTCCTCTTCCTCTCTCAAGAGACAATTTGCATATTTAATTTCCAAGAGGAGCATGTATGGCTTACAAGTCTCCTCACCTTGGTATGTCAGTCTTAACATGTTATTCTCCGAAAGGTGAAACGTTGCCCCTCGGATCCTAATAAATAGGGAAAAACACATCAAAAATGCATGCAAAAAAACATGAACATATTTTAAGCAACGTTTTTCCTGGCAAGAGATGCATTTTTTGGTGCACAAATTTCTGCTGTAAATACTTAACGGGTGCCCATACTCTAAGAATACATTAAAAATGGGAACAAAATTAATACCTCACTGGTGTCTATTTCCTGTTGCTGTTGAGGCCAGTTAAAGGCGATGATTGGCTTGTATCAGTCATGCTTCTGTGTTTGGACATCAGTTCGGCAGCATGTAGTAGAGACTGGCTAGGGAGATGAGGATGAATGAAAGCAGATGGGAATCAGTGACCTGAGTATTGAATCTTTCAGTTTTCAATTCCATATCTATGAAGGTGAAGCTATAGATCACTGAAAAACAGCTACAAATCCTATGACTATTTACATAAATGTAGTAATTCATCTGACGGATATGCTTATTAGATGATTCCTGCAGTATGAATAATTAATATTCTTATTAACAAGGAGCTTGGCTAGATAGCGTTAATCGGCAGTAAATAAATGTTTTCATATGTATAGACTTGAAAATTTCCCTTTTATTTAATATAATGTCACTCCTTTATGCTATTCCAGTCACAAATTAATAAGACTTATTAGCAAACATGACCTCTTTTATGAAGACACCACTGGATTAGTCCTTTACTAGCCTTTGCTTTTTAGAAGTGCCAGCAGATCTATGCACAGGTCAGAATAAAATTACTGTTCTTCTAATTACAATTACTAATGGACATAAATTGTAGCAAACGTTGTTCGTGTAGTGATGTCTAATTGTTACTAGTTGTTAGATGGGGCACAGCACAAATAACCTGTGGGCCTGGATCTAAAGGTTATAACGACCATTTGGTGTAAAGGTTGGATAGATGTGGACATTAACGTACATAGATGCTGAAACTCTGCAGTTGTGTGCCAATGCTCAGTGCTATTGGCTGCCAAGGGAGAGAGTTTCAGGCATACAGCAGCCGACATCTGGGTTACTAAGGGTGAGGGGAAACGGCATATTATGAGGTCGTGGTGATTGTAATTTATTAAGCCTTGAATATTTGCCAATGGTACTGGCACGAAATCACACACTCATGCTTGGCCAATGTGCAAAGCTGAATGGAAGAAAGACGAGTGCTGCACTTAAGATAGGCATGAAGCTCATTAAGCCAATGAGTATACTTGGTGTATCATTAAAAGGCCCCTGAGACACAAAGAAATGGCTGTACAACGTCATCACAATAAGCTGTGGGTGTATCTGAAATGAGACAAGAGGGATCGGGCTAGATACATTAGCCTGAAACATGTCTTATGACCTTGCTTTGAACACTGGGCAATCAGAGAGACTCAAACTGTGCTCACAAATTGGAAGCATGCATTGTCCAATAGCCTTGGTATCTGATACGTTAAGATTTTTATTCACTAAAAGGACCAAGGCCAACCGAGCATAAGTCTTTTCCACGAAAGTTGTCCACTGAAACAGTTGATAGAGAACGATGGTGGCTTTGATGCACTATGACCACAAAGCTCAGTGACCTCCTGAATTTACTGTTTCCACTTCATGGTTAGCATTACAGTGGGTCCCAATACTTCACTTCAATAATTCATACAGTTGATTGTGGAATTTTGAGAGAGAAAAGTCCAACTGATAGTGCAACGTGGTACCTATGACAATGTCATGCTCAAGTCAGTGAGTGACCTTGTCACAAATGTTAGCAAAGGCGTTGCATGGTAGTGGCGATTATACATTATTGGCAAGGCTGAATGAAAAACCTGGAATTAAAAGGTGCGCCAGACACTCTCTACTTCAATACAAATCCTGTACTGACTGGTATTCTTCTTTGAATTGTATTGATAATTTCTTCTTCTTTTTGGCATGCAGGTGTATCAGACTAGTGTCTCTCTACTTTTTATACTGCTAAGAGAATCTTTGCCTCTTTTTGTGCAACCTTATGATGTCAACATGAGCCAGAATTTTCTACGAAATGTATCATGTGTAGTTGCTTCAGTTGCTAAAGTAGCAAAAGATGTACATGAAAGCGGAGTACACTCTGGAGCAATGAAAACTTGGATACAACTCAAAACAATGGAACCACTGTATCAAAAATGTAGCCTCACTAAAAGCGTAGAACAAAGAGCTCCAAAACAAATGATACAAAAAAAGTAAATCTCTGGAACTGCTGATGGTTGATTATATAACTGAACAACCTCCAAATAGCCATCAATATATCCTTTTGATGACTGATTATTTTACAAAATTTGCAGTAGCGACATCCACTAAAGACCAGCCAGACTGCTGAATCAGCAGCAAAAGTAATCTGCAAACATTTTATCCAAATTTAAGAATGCTCAAAAACAATTGCCAACGTGAAGGAAAATTAATGGAGGAACTTCGTCAACTATACTACATACTAAACTCTCAAACCATTAGATCTTAACCTCAATGTAATGGGACTTTGTCACACTCGTTGGTGGCACACATAGTTCGTGGACCCACTGTGCCATGGGGCTGGGCTTGCCTAGGAGGGGCGTAGCTAAGAATCTACCTGGTGCTCACTGGAGCTCCTGAAGGTGGAGTCAGGCTTGAGCTGCAGTTAGCCACCAGGTACCACTCCTAGGTAGTCCCTGGAACCACAGCTACCAACCCCATGGGACGAGTTTGCTAGACAGGAATATGTGCCCAAAGTCACGCACAGGCAGGATTCAGAGACTGACAAGCTGGGCAATGTGGACTTCAGGAATTGGTTCTCGTTCAGACACAGGTCTTGGTAAAAGGTCCAGGCACAGCCAATGTGGTTTAAGGGTTCAGGTACCGCTGAAGTAGCTTCCGGGTCATTTACACACTATACAAGACTAAATGGATGACACTGGATAAGGGAATAGCTGTAATAGACTAAGGATGGGGGACCTGGTAACATACATTTGCACACACAAACTACCACTAAAAACTATAGGGGTTGCTCAGGCACCTCCATATTGGGGGGTGCCTTTTATACAAGATGATGCCTACTAGCTATTGGCTGGAGGCATCTTTTCAGGTGTGCGCACTGCACCTGTAAGAGCAGAGTGTCACAAACTGACTGTCCTGGTGTGACGCGACCCGATGGTTAGTCGGTCACCAGACGGCAAAACAAACAAGGGAACACCGGGGACACAATTACAACTGTGGTCCCTGTGACAGGGAACGAGGGAAATGGACACCTCCTGCACTCACTTAAGTCTGTGCCTGAGCAGGATACCGTAATCCCTCACAATCCCTGCGTTAATCCCTAGGTAGGGAGCAGGCCGGTGAGAGCACTAGTCTCTCCACTGCACTAATAATACAAAAGGAAAGAAAATACAGACACCACAGGGAATGGGGAACAAAAAAACAACACTTAGCTTTCTCTGCTGCAATGCACCGCACAGCAGAGTAAAGCACCAGATCACAGGATTCAGCTGCAGCACCAGAAAGCTCCAGACTCCAGCTTGGTTGGTCTCCAAAGAGGAAGTGTATCATCAACAGTCAGCTAATGCATCAGGTGGTCTTTTAAAGGATGGTGGGAGTGGTCACCACCTGCATCAGCAAACTCAACAGCAATATAATTACACCAGCGGCCACCGGGCGAAAAAACAGACATTAACCCCAGATGGCCTGAAAGGAAAAAAGTTTTAATATGAAATGCAAAATCTGCCACAGATCCAGAAATGGATCGTGACACAGAGAGTGCGCATGAACTAGGTGCACCGCTGGAAGCCTGTGCAGCATGCACAAGGGAAGGATCGGGAGGAGCGTGAGGACACTGCTGTGGCCGGGTTGGTGAGTATGTCGTTGTCCCTGCATGGAGAGAGCAGGAGAACCATGTTGAACCACCAACAATGGACGTTACAGGCTTGTGAAAGATTTAATAGAACATGACTGCAAATGTTGAAAATGCTAGATACTGAAAATAAAACAAGATGGCTACAATATATCTCATAGCTATTGTGGGACTATAACAATAGAGTTCATAGTATAACTGGCTATTCTCCATGATTTTTGGGCGATATGCACAGGAAATGGTGAAGCTAGATGGAGAGTTTCCAGATGGCAATGAGACACACACTGCTAATTCTTGGGTCCATAAGCATGGAAAAATCGTCAAATTATCCATCAGATAGCTACTAGATGCATGAAGGAAAGGTTCATCAAGTAAGGATCCCTTTTCAATATGTCTGACTCTCAAAAGAAAAGGTAAAGACACTCAAAGAAAAGTTGTCTAATAATTGGGAAGCCCACTTCCAAAAGTGCAAAAACGATTCTTGCCATTTGTATGTAGTATGTCCCAGAAATAGAGTGGGACTCTCAAATATTTTCCATAGGAACACACTGATATTATATGAATTTGAACATAAATCAGTTCAAAACTTTGATTAATGGACCAGATGTAAAAAGGTGAGTTATGCCTGTAGCACAACCAGTAAGAGAACAAAGAGATCCAACCCTTCCACAAGATGAGAACGATACTCCAGATGTAAATAAACAAACTACAGTCATCTTTGAAAATGCCCTAAAAAAGTACAGGAGGTTGGCAACCTATTGGGAAGTAAAAATATCCAAGGCACCAATGTCTTTATTAAGCACATAGAAAAAATTATGACGTTTCAGCCACAAACAACCTTTATCAATCCATATCAAAAAGTAGAGATTATATAAACAAACATAAAGACATGCAGTGTTAAATATTGTGGGAAGTCATTTGGTCATCCTTCCATGCTCTTCCTGTTGATTCCATCTCCCTTGTCATAGTATATGGGTGTTACAGGGACTGCCATATGCCTCTTCCACTTAAAACAGCATTTATACAAAGTGTGTGATATTACTGCAT
Organism: Oophaga sylvatica; assembly: GCA_033576555.1. Classification (NCBI taxonomy): domain Eukaryota; kingdom Metazoa; phylum Chordata; class Amphibia; order Anura; family Dendrobatidae; genus Oophaga; species Oophaga sylvatica. Next base: position 131,939,404 of record JARQOD010000004.1, on the reverse strand, counting down.
TTTTGTGATTGTTATGATATGTAAAACTGCATAAAGTTTTATAGGCACTAATGTACTTGTTTAATGTAATGTATTTGGATTAATGTACAGTATAATGAAATTTATGTGTAGCATATAGGGAAAGTACAGGATTAAGTTTAAAGCATCAGGTATAGGATGGTGCTCATAGCTTTTAATAGGAATGTGAAAGATTCAGTTGTGTGCATATTTGATATAGGTAGTGGGTTTGCAGGTTAGCATACAGTTAATATTGTTGGGACCAGCAAGGGAGGGGGCAAGGTTATAGAAAAAGGGGAGCACTTCCTGGTTAAAGAGAGTTGGATTTTTATATTTAAGTATTAGCAGGAGTTCAAGGCAAGGTGGATGGCACAAGAAGTACAAACAGTTTGGCATTAAGAGAACATCAGCAACTGTCTTCAGCGGACATTCCTGTAATGTCCGAGTACTATGGCCCAAACTAGGCACTGAGAAGTGTGCCTTATTTTCTTCGTACAAGGGGAAGATGGAGTATCTCGGAGGCCAAGGGAGCCGTTAAGCAAAGGGATAGCTCAGGTGGACAAACAGAGAACGTGGAAGCGTACTGTGCTGTAACATCAATTGAACTCAAGATGCTAAGTAAAGTTGAACTGTTTGTGTGCGGATGTCACTTGATCCAGGAGTAGGGTTGAGCATTCCGATACCGAAACCCGGTTCCGATACCTGAAATCCAATGTAAGTCTATGGGAACAAAATATCGGAATATTTTTAATTCCGATATTTTGTTCCCATAGACTTACATTGGATTTCAGGTATCGGAACCGGGTTTCGGTATCGGAATGCTCAACCCTATCCAGGAGCCTTGAGACAGCAGAGGCCTGGGGACGAAACGTTAGTGTTCTGCACCAAATGCACAGCATAAAGGAATAGGGGTGCTATTCATTTGTAGGATGCCAGGGTGTGGGAACACAGCAGTCCCTTGCCAATGACTACTGACCTGTGCACCTTGCAATAATAACTATAAATATAGGGTAAAAAAACATGATAAAAAGATTAAAATCATGGAGGTTCATAGTGTCTAGGAGATAATTTTATTTGTCATGCTGGAAGATGAAACTATGCCCAGTCTCAAGTCTTTTGCAGTCTGCTGAAGAAAAGAATCCAACAGCATGATGCTGCCACCAACATGATTGACAGTGGGATTGGATTTTCAGGGTGATGAGCAGTGTTAGTTTTCTGCCACACATATCACTTTGCATTTAGCCCCAAAAGTTCTGCTTTGGTCTCATCTGACCACAGCAGCTATTTCCACGTACTAGGTGTGTCCCCTTCATGACTTTTTGCAAACTTATTTAGGGGTATCAGACTACAGATGGCTGAATACAAATATTCAGATTTATATTTTTAAAATATTTAGAAAGCCATGTATCATTTCTTTTACTCTTCACAAATACTTGCTACTTTGTGTTGGTATATCACATAAAATCCCAATAAACCCATTTAAGTTTGTGGGTGTAACATGAAAAAATGTGGAAAAGGTCACAAGGTATGGATGTTTTTTCAAGGCACTAACAAAATAGTAGTAGTAGTATGTAAAATAATAGTGTATTTAGTTGACATTGTTTTGATCAAAAGAGCGTAACAGCCTGCTGACACG
>JARQOD010000004.1:131795314-131937671 GCA_033576555.1 Oophaga sylvatica | reverse complement strand
AGGGGAAAGGGGAAATTTTTGGTGTTCCTTTGCTCTAAAAACAGGGAATACGTTCAGTGAAGAAGGCTACTCCATACAGATGGAAACTGTGGATGGCTCCCTGCTGACCTCTGGACCAGTGGATCAGGAAACAGAGCCTTTGAGGGTTCTTATGGGTAAAGATCATCAAGAGAAACTGTCCTTTATGCTTATCCTTCTCCCCACTTTCCCATTATTCTAGGGCTACCATGGCTGCAGGCTCAGAACCCTGCCATTAACGGGGAGACCAAGGATTACACTTTCCAGAGAAACCAGATGAGTCCAAAAGTTTCAGCTTGCTCTGTTCCTAAAGGAATCATGTCAGCCCTGAACTACCAGCTGTATACCAGGACTATGTGGATTTATGTGACAAGAAGAACGCTGACCAGCTTCCTCCTCACCGTCCAATGATTTCCAATTGAATTATTGCCTGGAGCAGAGATACCTTTTGGTAAGATCTACCCCCTTTGGGGGGGCCCGAGCTAAAGGCTTTAAAGGATTTCATAGATGAAAATCTAGCCAAGGGCTTCATACGCCCCTCTTCATCTCCTGCAGGTGCACCCATCTTCTTTGTAAAGAAGAAAGATGGATCTCTGAGACCATGCGTAGACTATAGGGAACTCAATAAGGTTACTATTAGAAACCGTTATCCATTGTCTTTAATCCCTGAGTTATTGGAGAGAGTGCAACATGCCAAAATTTTTTTCTAAACTAGATCTTCGTGGGGCCTATAACTTAGTCCGTATTAGACCTGGGGATGAATGGAAGACTGCATTCAGGTCCGCTATGGACACTTTGAATATCTAGTTATGCCTTTGGTCTGAGTACTGCCCAGCCCCTTTCCAACACTTGGTGAATGACATCTTCAGGGATCTCCTAGATACATTCGTGGTAATTTATTTGGATGATATTCTAACTTTTTCTAACTCCACGAGGAACATCATGGACATGTGAGAATGGTCTTGGGAACGTCTAAGACAAAATCATCTTTACATCAAACTTGAAAAGTGTGAATCCATAGGACCGAAATTCAATTTCTGGGGTATGTACTGTCTACACAAGGAATTAGTATGGGGTGGAAGCAAAAACCCAAGCCATCAAGGATGGCCAAGTCCTGAAATGTGAAGGAGGTACAGCGCTTCATCGGGTTTGCCAACTTCTATAGACGTTTCATTAGAAATTTCTCTGAGGTAGTGTCACCTATCATCAACTTACCCGGAAAGAGTCTAGGTTTTCCTGGACTCCCCAAGCCCAGAAGCATTTTCCCATCTAAAAGATAAATTTACCACTGCACCTATCCTAGTACATCCCAACCCGGCTTGCCTTCATAATAGAGGTGGATGCTTCAGACTGTGCCGTTGGAGCTATATCTCTCAGAGAACAGGTGAGAAGAATGTCTTGCATCCCTGGGCCTTCTTTTCCCAGCAGTTGTCTTCGCTGAGAGGAACTACGATGTGGGCAATAGAGAGTTGTTGGCCATTATTGCCGCCTTCAAAGAATGGAGACACCTTCTTCAGGGAGCTGCACAGCAAATAGTCGTCCTGAAGACCATCGTAACCTTGAGTTTATCAGGTCGGCTAAGTGCCTGACTCCTCGCCAGGCTCGCTGGAATCTTTTCTTAAACCAATTTTAAATTTTATCATCTCTTATAGACCAGGATCGCGCAATGGAAAGGCTGATGCACTCTCTAGGATTTATCAGCAGAGACACGTCCAATTACTCCTCCTAAGGGCTATTCTTCCTGACTCTAGATTCTAGGAGTAATTCATAATCAAGACCTACTTAAGGACATCAAGGAAGCATACCATGCGGATTCCTTTTTGGCACAACCCCCAAGGGACGTAAGTCTTGTCTTTAAGAATGGTGGTGGATTCAGGGACAACGTCTGTATATTCCTGAAACAGTCAGATTAAGAGTATTGCAACTCATTCACGATTCCAAGATAGCTGGGCATAGAGGAATTCTAAAGACACAGGAATTTCTTTCTCGTTTCTTTTGGTGGCCCACTTGCAGGAAGGATGTTTTGAATTATGTCACTTCATGTGAGGTCTGTGCAAGATGCAAAACACCTCGCTCCTCACCAACTGGTCTGTTACAGCCTCTTCCCACCCCGTCCCGCCCGTGGGGATCCATTTCTATGGACTTCATTGTGGAGTTACCAACCTCTCAGGGAAGAACACCATTCTAGTGGTGGTTGACCGTCTAACAAAGGCAGCTCATTTTATCCCTTGTGTCGGCTTACCCACTGCAAAACAGACATCAGATTTGATGATTAAAGATGTGTTTCGCTTACATGGAGTACCGGATGAGGTTATTTCGGATCGAGGGGTGAAATTCACTTCTAGGTTTTGGCAAAATTTCTGTGCAGCATTGGACATTAAAGTAAACCTTTCTTCTGCTTTTCATCCCAGACTAATGGACAGACCGAACGAACCAATCAAACCCTGGAGCAGTATCTCCGCTGCTTTATCTGCCACCTACAGGATGATTGGGTGGATCTACTTCCATTAGCTGAGTTCTCGTATAACAACTCTCAGAGTGCCTCCACTAAACAGTCTCCTTTTTACTCTAATCTAGGTTATCATCCTAACATTCTACCACGATTTCCCATAGAAACGCCTTTACCAGCAGTGGCTGAAAGAATCACGTCTTTACAGAAGAATATGGATCTTCTAAAGGAAAATCTGGAATGGCTCAAGAAAGGTACAAGAAAGCAGCAGATAAATTTCGTAAACCTGCACCAGCTTTCAAGGTAGGAGACTTGGTCTGGCTGTCAACCAGAAATCTTAAGTTAAGGATTCCATCGTCTAAGTTGGGACATAAGTACACTGGACCCTATAAAATCAGTAAAATTATAAGTGCCGTTGCTTGTCGTCTTCAACTGCCCAGAACTATGAGAGTCCACCCTGTCTTTCATGTATCCCTACTAAAGGCTGCGACACCCAATACGTTTCCTGGACGTTCCTCTCCTTGCCCTGACCCAGTGCTAGTCGATGGTCAGGAAGAATTTGTGGTGGAAAGGATTTTAGATTCCAGGTTGTATAGAAATCAGTTACAATATCTGATTAAATGGCAGGGCTATCCAGTGGAGGACAACTCATGGGAACCGGTCAATAACGTTAATGCTCCTCGCTTGCTCCGTCAGTTTCATCAGAGGTACCCACACAAGCCTGGTCTGAGGTCATCCGGAGGTTGTCCTTAAGGGGGGAGTAATGTAAGGTTCTATGTATATATTCCTGAAACTCAGTTTGTTCGTCAGCCATTTTACTTTCTGTCTTGCTGCAGCTATCTTGCCCTCAGTCAAAATGGAGTTTCCAGCTTGCATGTTCCCGCCCTGATTCTCTCCTTTGCTTCTTAAGCAGCCACAGCTGAGCAATCAGTGCTTCAGAATCTAGCCTGCAGTGAACCTGTGACTTGACTCCTGTAAGCCTTGGACCTTGTACTCCAGCTATTCCTACTGAGGAACTCTGAAGCACTTGTGGACTCTGAACCCTGCTCTTTGAAAGACCCACGTTTGCATGGACTTACGGTAACAGAGAAGAAGATCCTGAATCTGTATTGGAGAGTGATTGCTGAGCTTGGATTACTCTGGCCTGCTGTGTCTCCTGTTTCTGTGTCTGCAAACTGTGTGACTATTTCTGCCAACTTGTATGAAGTAATACAGGACTTTTCTATATCAAACCTGTGACTCCTGTGTTTTCATCGCACCCAAGCACAAGACGCTATATGAACTGTACTACATACATTACACTATGTTTTGAATCGAAATTTTAACCCCGCGCGTTCCAAATCGCCAAACAATTTTGGCCCTATCTACATAATGGGGAGAAAGCTGAATGCTTGTGTGTATGTCCGGCATAGGAATCTGCATTTACGGGCATGAAATTTTGCACACCCGCACGTCTCGACCCGGGAGCGTCATAGGCTAGGTTTTGAGTCGAAATTTTAACCCCGCGCATTCCAAATCGGCAAATAATTTTGGCCCGGGATAGGAATCTGCACCGTTGTACTTACGGGCATGAAATTTTGCATGCCCGCACATCTCAACCCCAGGAGCATCATAGGCTATGTGTTGAATGGAAATTTTAACCCCCGCACGTTCCAAATCGCCAAACAATTTTGGCCCTATCTACATAATGGGGAGAAAGCTGAATGCTTGTGTGTATGTCCGGCATAGGAATCTGCATTTACGGGCATGAAATTTTGCACACCCGCACGTCTCGACCCCGGGAGCATCATAGGCTGTGTTTTGAGTCGACATTTTAACCCCACGTGTTCAAAATTGCGCGCATTAAAAACACACACACGTCTGGTATTTTTATCTTTTAAAAATAAATATCTGATTAATAACCAGCCAAACTACAAGACCAATTTGTTACAAATTTGCCATATAGGGAAATAAGACAGATGTCAGTAACATGAGCTGTATATTATTTGTATGTGTGAGGTAATATATACTGCCAGAGGGGAATGTTTTCTGTTGGCTGGAGAATTATCAGGCTGCCTATAGCAACCAATCACAGCTCAGCTTCTATTTTGCGACAGGAATTAATATGACCATATAGGGAAATAAGACAGATGTCAGTCACATGAGCTGTATATTATTTGTATGTGTAAGGTAATATATACTGCCAGAGGGGAATGTTTTCTGTTGGCTGGAGAATTATCAGGCTGCCTATAGCAACCAATCACAGCTCAGCTTCTATTTTGTGACAGGACATTAATATGACCATATAGGGAAATAAGACAGATGTCAGTCACATGAGCTGTATATTATTTGTATGTGTGAGGTAATATATACTGCCAGAGGGGAATGTTTTCTGTTGGCTGGAGAATTATCAGGCTGCCTATAGCAACCAATCACAGCTCAGCTTCTATTTTGCGACAGGACATTAATATGACCATATAGGGAAATAAGACAGATGTCAGTCACATGAGCTGTATATTATTTGTATGTGTGAGGTAATATATACTGCCAGAGGGGAATGTTTTCTGTTGGCTGGAGAATTATCAGGCTGCCTATAGCAACCAATCACAGCTCAGCTTCTATTTTGCCATAGGTCATTAATATGAGCTCTGTTTGGTTACTATAGGCAACAGAGGACATTGTCAGTATAAGAAAGCTTGTGTGAGGTAATAGGATTTCAGTTACTATGCTTGGCCAATGTTGGTGTAATGACTGATGTAAGTCACATCACCTGTATGTGGGAGGATATATATATAGTAGCAGCCACAGCTTTGTCCTTCTATGTTGCTATCCTGATGAGGGCACAGTTAAGTACATTAACCCGGGCGAAGCCGGGTACTACAGCTAGTGATTTATATATTAAAGAGGAAGGAGTTTGGGGCCCAATTTATAAAGTTCCTGAAAAATTCTATCTGTCTTATCAGTGGAATACAACATTGTACTTCTGACTGGACTAATGGAAAACATGTTCACGTTCTAAACTGTAAATCATGCTTTCATTATTGTGACATTTAGCTGAGTTTATAACATTTACTTGACACTGAATAGTCGGTGTCATTTGATGCGTTTCATTGTTACTCACTTTATTTCAATTTGTGCATCTTGGCTAACTGCACTATGGATTACACCAATAAGCAAATGTAATATTGTTACATATTTTCACTTATGAACACAATTATGTAAAGGTCTTCACGCAAATGGATTTTAGGACTTTGTATTTCTAGTTACCTATTTGTAGAAAAATATAGGTAGTAAATGTCTTGTAATTTTGTTTTTGATGTGCTTGTCAAGTTTATAGTTAACTACTTTGTTAAGTTCATGCTAAAGGTGGCTGTAGAGGACCAGGGTCAGATGTCTTGGCTGTGCTAATGAACTCCGCTATGGGGAGCGGCAAGCAGCTTAGGTCAGAGTACAGTATGACAATTGCCTAAGCATTGCAGTCACAAGAATGTAAACATTTGCTACTATTCCCACTTGTCAAGATGAATATTTGTCAATAACACTTCACCGTGTAAAACGCCTTTGCCATGGTTGTCAGAGCTAGCCTTGTTTGTGAATAGTAGCAATGATCTAAGTGCTACAATTACCAATAAAAACATAACATCACATTTCATCATCAATCACTAAAAACGAAAGTTTGTATTTCATTTAAAGCCCACATCCAGTAGTGTTGGTTGTGTAACATAATATACGAGCACACCCAAGAAACTCGGAGAGCACCCAAGCATGCTCGAATCAAACGTTATCCAAGCACGTTCGCTCATCACTAGTAGGTGCCTTTGCGCCCATTTAATGGTGCGCAGCTCTTCCTATTCAAAGAGCTGAGGTAGAACGACCTAGCTACTCCAAATTGCGTCTTCATAGAGGAAGATGATTTGAACTGTAGTGTCATCTATTGGTAGTAGCAATCCTAAAAGTCAATATCGACTCTTTAACAAGCCTTGTTGCCACATGACTTATTATTAAAGCCAAACCAGAATCTTAATTTGCAGACACGTGTTTTGAGGTGTTGCCCCTCCTCAGTGCAAAGCAAGAGATCTGATTTGGGTGCATGAAAGGCCGCTGATTGAGATTTAAGGGATAACACCATTGCATGGCCTATAAGTCTACTTACACTGGCATGTCAGGCATGTCACTACCTACTCCATAATATATTAAAAAAACTGACACTTCTTTTGAATGGTAAGGTTATACTTCTGAACCCCTGAAATACACAATTTTAAGATTTTTTTCCTATTTTGCGTATCTATATCATCTTCAATTCACAATTTCTTCTAGCTTGTCTTTGATACACCTGCTCTACTCACTGGTGATGATGCTCTTTCTTTTTTATTAATCTGTTAAGTTGCTGTTATTCATCTTAGATAATATTTTTAGTTAAAGAAATTGAGGCTACAGTATATGTTGTTTTACACATGAATTTACATTGCAAGATTTTGTAGTCCACTCTGATCAATCATGACTCCAGGGATAAAGACGGACATTTATTACAAATTTGTGGATCGTGCTGGTGACAAGACGTGGTGATGCATTATGAAAGTATAAGGTTCTGGGAAAAGGAGAAGTCCTTGGTACATGCTTGATAAGGAACTAGTGAGGCATTCCTTCTCCAGTGTAGGAGGGAGGGGTTGAGTCTGCAGACTCTTGGCTCACAGTCAGTGCATTCTACACTTGGAAACTGCAGTCACACACCTAAATCCTGTCAAGACTCCTGCCATGCTCGGCACTACAGGGGAAGCCGTGATCAGAGGCAGCGGACCGGTCTGGTAAGGGGACACCAGCATGGCACTTGATTTGGCTCATCTCAGCCTTTATTTATAGAGTGGAGCCAGGGTTGGTTACTTGCTGTTAGGCATGCACACACCTTATTTTATCTTCTCCATAGAATGACTATGCTCACTATATTTAGAAAACTAGAAGAATCACATTGCTGCCTTTGACAGCCATTGAGAAATTTTTAGATTGTTAGTCCCATATTTTTTAGTAACATTGTAAACTTCTTTTTTTATGGGAAATTCATTGTTGACTATGTATCTGCCTCTACATGTGATGTCATAAGTCTTGTTGTGTTTGACCCACATCAGTCAGTTTCCTAGGAAGCTAGTCAGTATATTATTGGGTATTAGAGGTGTGTAACACCATACCTGCTTCCTCACTTGTTCCTCCAGCTTGCTGCAGCCAGGCTTTTAATGCCTTTTTCTGGTTACATTTTAATTCAGGCCAGTGTGTATGGTGTTCTATTACAAAACAATATGTCACCAGCACATGGAGTTAACCAGCAGTAATGTCTAAAGTCAGCAAGAACAGAAACTCATTGGCGTTTAGTAGAGCAGGATTTAAAAATGCTGCAACTAACGCAATGATTTGTGCACTATGATTCAAGTCTGTATTTTATATTTCTTTATTTTTTATTTTTAAGTCGGTTTCACTTTTAGAATTAAAGGGGTCATCCAATACTTAAAAAAAAAATAAAAACATCTGCAAATGTTTTACAATAAAATAAAACAAAACATTACTCACCTACCAATCCAGGGCAGAAGCTCAGAAAGGTCACAAAGTCTTAGTTTATAGCAGCCATGATGTCCCTAGTACAGCCGGTGGCCACTGAGGCTACTGACTGGTCACATTCGGACTGCTTTTAAACAGATGATATATTGAACATGTAAAGGTTTATTTTGGCGCCACTCACCTTTGCACGTTTTTGCATTTCCATTTTTTGTTCCCCTTCTTTCCAGAGCCATGACTTTTTTTTATTTTTCTGTGAATATGGCCATGTGAGGGCTTGTTTTTTGTAGGATGAGTTATACTTTTGAACGACACCATTTATTTTACCATATCATGTACTGAAAAATGGGAAAAATATTCAAAGTGCTGTGAAATTGCAAAAAAGTGCAATTCCACAATTGTTTTTTTTTTTTTACCATATTCACTAAATGCTAAAACTGACCTGCCATTATGATTCTCCGCTCATTACGAGTTTGTAGACACCAAACATGTCTGGGTACTTTTTTATTTAAGTGGTGAAAAAAAAAATCCAGAATTTGTCAAAAAAAAAAAGTCACCATTTTCCGAGACCTACAGCGTCTCCATTTTTTGGGATCTGGGGCTGGGTGAAGGCTTATTTTTTTGCGCACCAATCTGATGTTTCTATTGATACCATTTTGATGTACATGCAATCTTTTGGTCACCTGTTATTGCATTTTATTGCAATGTTGTAGCACCGAAAAAAAGTAATTCTGGCATTTTGATTTTGTTTTCTCGTTATGCTGTTTACCAATCTCATTAATTCTTTTTATATATTGATAGATCGAGCGATTCTGAACTCGGCGATACCAAATATGTGTAATTTTTATTTTTTTTAATTGTTTTATTTTGAATGGGGTGAAAGGAGGGTGATTTTAACTTTTATTTATCTACTTATTTTTTATATTTTTAAAAATATATATTTTTACTTTAATAGTCTCCATGGTGCTCATAGCGATCCAGCAATGACAACCACAGGGTTGTCATGCCAAACCATCGGCAACCCGTGGTCATGTGACATGTGAGCCGATGGGCGGGATTAGCTTCCGGCGCATGCACGTTAAAGAGATTGACAGCGGCATTTAACATGTTAACAGTCGCGGGTGGAAAAGTTGCGGGCTCATCGCCGGGACCTGCACCAAACAGGGGTAGGCGTCCAATGTCGGATATAACCATCATTGCATGCTAAGGGGTTAAAGAGAACCTGTCATTCCATTCATGCTGCCTAAACCACAGGCAGCATGAATCAGAATCTGGCTACACGATTGCGACCTAGTATGTTTCTCTCCGAAAGGCTCCAGAGTTTCAGAGAAAACATAGTTTGAAGAGTCAGTTGATTTCTCCCTGCACCGCTCTAGTTGACTTGCAGATCTCTCTTTGCATACACATGCATGTGGAGAGACCTGTAAGTTATGTTGAACGGTGCAGGAAGAAGTTGGCTGAGGGCTCTTCAAACTATGTTTTCTCCTAGGCCACATGCACACATTGAGTATTTTGTGAGTTTTTTACCTCAGTATGTGTAAGATAAAACCAGGAGTGGGTGATAAATACAGAAGTGGTGACGTGTTTCTATTATACTTTTACTCTGATTGTTCCACTCCAGGTTTTGGCTTACAAATACTGAGGTAAAAAACTCACAAAATACTCAACGTGTAAATGTGGCCTTAAACGCAACGCTGAAGCATTTCAGAAAAAACATACCAGGTTACAATGAATCAACTGACCGGTTTCCTTTAAAACCACGTTCTCTGTCAGATTATAGCTGATCACTGGGGTAGCAGCCATACAGTCTCCATGCACATTAGAATAATGTCTACATGAGTCCTAGGAAGATGTTATATAGACCATACGATTAAATAAGCAGTATTTCTATATTTCTGGTAGTGTTATGGAAATTTAATTAGGATAACTCTATCCTGAAGTGTTTGCTGCTTCTGTTCCCAATTTTCTATTAAATGTCTTTTTGAGCGCTCAGAACAAAATAAGGACTGTCCACACGGAAGTGTCAGTATAACAGTTCGTCAAGACCACACGTTTATTATTCATTCAAGGTTTTATACGTTTACAAAAAGGGGCTGGTTAGTCAATTAACATACAATTAAAAGCTGCTAGATTATTGGCTGTTCTAGTGTAAGTATGATAATTATGATAATTATGATAAAAGGGCTGAAGTTGCAGATTTATTGTTTTTGTTCTTTGCCCTAGCTTTCTTGCATGACTAGTAAAGAAAATAATAGATATCTATTAAGACTTTCTGTTCTTGTTTCTTATGAAGGCCAGGGTAGTTTAAAACGACTGATTATAGCTGGCATCAGCTTTTTGCATAGATATGTGTGAGCACAGGATTTTTAGCAAGTGAGATCTATCTAACTGTGAATACATATATATGAATATACTTTGAATATATGGAATACATATATATTTCCATGACAGTAGTAGGAAAGTGCTTTTGACTACCTAGTAGTTATTTCAATGTGTATTGAATTAGTTGTATTTAAAGCGGTTGTCTAAGATTGGAAACAATGGCAGATTACTTAAAAAACAGTGCTACATCTGTCTACTGATTGCCCATGATGTTGCCTCATTGTGCTCAAAGAGACAATGGCAGTCAATAAGTAGGGATTGGCCATGGAGGACATTGCTCTGATCACATTTCAATTCAGAACTGAGATGGTACTTGACCAGGCAGTTTATCCATAGTGGACATGCCTTTATGATGATGTATATGGCATAAGTAAAAGTATGAGCAATGGATTGCAATGTTACCATGCTGCTATGTATGTAATGGGAAATCAATATAAGCATCAAGCAGGAAAACATGACCCATCCAACATGTTCATCACTGAATGCAGGTTACATCTAGGGACAGCTAGTTGTCATTGTATGCTTTAACTTTTTGATAAATACAGTTGTGCTCAAACGTGTACATACCCCAGCAGAATTTTTGCTTTCTTGACCTTTTTTTCAGAGAATATGAATGATAACACCAAAACTTTTTCTACACTCATGATTAGCGGTTGCTTGAAGCCATTTATTGTCAAACTACTGTGTTTTCTCTTTTTAAATCATAATGACAACCTAAAACATCCAAATGACCCTGACAAAAAGTTCACATACCCCATTTCTTATTACCATGTATTGCCCTCTCTAACATCAATGACAGCTTGAAGTCTTTTGTGGTAGCTGTGGATGAGGTTCTTTATTTTATCAGATGGTAAAGCTGCCCACTCTTCTTGGCAAAAAGCCTCCAGTTCCTGTAAATTCCACTCCTGGGCTGTCTAGCATGAATTGCGCGCTTGAGATCTCCCCAGAGTGGCTCAATGATATTGAGGTCAGGAGACTGAGATGGCCCCTCCAGAACCTTCACTTTGTTCTTCTGCAGCCAATAACAGGTTGACTTGTCCTTGTGTTTTGGATCGTTGTCATGTTGGAATGTCCAAGTACGTCCCATGGTGATCATTGCAAATTTGCCTCCAGTATTTGCTAATAATGTGCTGCATTCATCTTTACTTCAACTTTGATAAGTTTCCTGTGCCTTTGTAGCTCACACATCCCAAAACATCAGCGATCCACCTCCATGCCTTACAGTAGGAATGGTGTTCATTTCATCATAGGCCTCGTTAACCTCTCTCCAAATGTAACATTTATGGTTGTTGCCAAAAAATTAAATTTTTGTCTTATCACTCCAAATTACCTTGTTCCAGAAGTTTTGAGGCTTGTCTCTGTGCTGTTTTGCGTATTGTAGGCGAGATACTTTGTGGCATTTGCGCAGTAATGGCTTTTTTCTGGCGACTCTACCATGCAGCCCATTTTTCTTCAAGTGCCTCCTTATTGTGTATCTTGAAACAACCACACCGCTAGTTTTCAGAGAGTCCAGTATTTCAGCTGATGTTATTTGTGGAGTTTTTTTGAATCCCGAACTATTTTCCTGGCAGTTGTGGACAAAATTTTTGTTGGTCTACCTGACCGTGGTTTTTGTTTTTACAGAGCCCCTGATTTTCCATTTGCTAATCACAGTTTGAACACTGCTGACTGCATTATCAATTCCTTCGATATATTTTTGTATCCCTTTCCTGCTTTATATAGTTCAACTACCTTATAGATCCATTGACAATTCTTTTGCTTTCTCCATGACTCACAATCCAGAAAAGTCAGTGGCTGGATGAAAAATGCAAAAGTCTTTCTGGATCCCACGAACTCACTCAGCTTTTATGCACACACACTGATTACAAGCAAACAAGTCACAGGTGAGGATGTTACCTTTAGTAGCCATTCAAACCCATTTGTGCCAACTTCTGTGCATGTAATCAGGCCAAAATCACCAGGGTATGTGATCTTTGGTCAGGGTCATTTGGATGTTTTGGGTTGTCATTATGATTTAAAAAGAGAAAACACAGTAGTTTGACAATAAATGGCTTCACCCAACCACTAGCCATGAGTGGAGAAAAAGTTTTGGTGTTATCATTAATATTCTCTGAAAAAAGGCCAAGAAAGCAAAAATTCTGCTGGGGTATGTAAACTTTTGAGCACAACTGTATGTCTCTTGGGCCTAAAGGGTATGCCACACTGAACAATATCGCTAACGGGATCGCTAAAAAACGTCACTATTTAGCGATCCCGTTAGCGATGTTGTTCAGTGCGGCATCTGCCAGCGACGAGCTTCCTGCTGTGATCTCGCTCGTCGCTGGAATCGTTCCGGACCCTATTTTCTCGTCGGCGCTCCCGCTGGGTAAGTATATATCGCTAGTGTGGCACCTTTTCTTAGCGATTTAGCGGTACTTTTGTACCGCTAAAGTCGTTAAGAAGATCGCTAACGGCGATAGCGTCGTTAACTATATCGCTAAATGAGGCCGCACTTAGCGATATAGAAACAATCCCGCTAGCGATCGCATTAGTATGCGTCGTTATCATGATCCCTAGCGGGATTGTTTAGTGTGGCAGTACCTTAAGCACAGATCAGAGCACTAATAGACAACTATGGGCTTTGCTTTGCCTTTGTGGATTTCTAACTTCATACAGAAGAACAAATAGTTTTTTTCCCCTGAATGAGTCATATAAAATCCGTAGGAAAAATTGAATATGAAGGAAATATTGTTTTCCATGAATGGGAAAATATTCTTCACCAATGCAACCTACAGCTGCAGACGGAGTATCAATATCTCTGTAACATGGAATCTTAGGGACTCAGGCTACAGTACATGGCACTTGATATATAAATCCTAAGGCCAGCTTAAAACATCCAACATTCACGGTCCTAGTATGGACAGGAATATCCAGACCAGCTATGAGTCTCCTGACCTGAACTCAACAGCCTCATAGACATATATGAGGCTGTTGAGTTCAGATCAGGAGACCAGTAACATTGGCTTGTCCCGGCATTGCTGTCAGAATTGTGAAACCAGCTAGTTTCTTGTTGTTTGGCTGCAGCCAATCACAGGGACTCTAGAAGACATTTACGCAAACCAAAGTCTTAGAGAAGGCCTACCCACTATGGATTTAGTCACTGTATTGCAGCAAATCTGAATGCAATTTTTACTGTGAATTTGCCACAAATTTCACTCAAAGGGTAATATCAGCAAAACAATTGACATGCTGAGAATGTAAAATCCGCACTGCATGTCAATTTCTGTATGGATTTTCCTCTGCAATGTGTGGATGAAAATTGTAAAATCTCACTTGCTTTGGATCTACTGTAATATGCTGCAGAATTTCCATCTGTGAATCCAGACAGAAAATCTGCAGCATGTCTGCCCCATGTGAGCATACCCTGTCACCAGGACTAATGAAATAGCATTCAAAACGGAAACTCCAATAGTTAAATAAGACAGATCATCTAAAGGGTATGCCACACTAAACGAGATCGCTAACGAGATCGTTAACGACATCGCTAATACGTCACTATTTAGCGATCTCATTAGCGATGTCGTTGTGTGTGGCATGTAGCAACGATGTGGCCCCTGCTGTGATGTCGTTGATCGTTCACTAGAGTTCTGGACCGTATTTTGATAGTTGGCGTCCCGCTGGTGAGCCTGAATCGCTGTGTTTGGCACCTTTTGTGAACGATGTGCGACGTCGTTGACGACGCATTAGTCAGCAGCGCAGGCGGGACTGGGTTTTCTTTAGTTAACGCCCTTCAGCTCCGATTGGTGACCACAACATCACCTCAGCTATAATAACTGCGCCCCAATCCATTGTTTCCAGAGCGCTTTGTGGGTGACCAACGGTGCTTTGTGCGTTGTTGCGAGGATAGTATCGTGTGTGAGAGTTTTGCGATCCTGTTTGTGGCGCAGTGGTGGGTTTTGCATCCTGTCTGAGTCTCTAGAGCGCTTCATCTTTCCCATTTGGATTTGGATCTTCAAGATATTTGGATTCAAGGTACATATTGTTTGTGATGTTGTTTGATACGTTTTTTGATCTTATTTTTTTTTTTTGCCTGCTTTATTTATTTTACACCCCCCACCATTTTAGACATTTGTAAACTGTATTTTAAATGTTAACTGAAAAGTTAACAAACATTTTTTTTTTTATATATATATTTTTTATTTTATTCTTTATTTTATTTTGTTTAAACACTTTATTAATAGTAATTAATTAGTAATTAACTTTTCTCTTCTTTACCGTACAGGTTGCACATAATGAACCTGACCACCGCGGAGCGTGTGATTGTGGCAGTTGCATTATCAATGGAGGCAGATCGACAAGAAGAGGCGCGGGTGGAAGAGAGGCGCTCCAAACGAAAGCGTCGCATGTGGACCAGAGAATGGCTGGAGCAGAGGTCCAAATTCACCCACATGCATCTAGTGAGGGAGTTGCAGGAGAAGAATCCGCAGGATTTCCGGAATTATCTACGGATATCGGAGGATTCATTCAAGCTCCTACTGGAAGCTGTGAGGCCACTCATTGAACGGCAGGATACACAGATGCGTGCAGCTGTTTCAGCAGAGGAACGTTTGGCAGTAACGCTGCGATTTCTGGCAACCGGACGTTCAATGAAAGACTTGCAATTTTCTGCTGCAGTTTCTCGATCGCTGCTTGGAGTACTAATTCCGGAGACATGCAACGCCATCGTCCGCAGTTTACGGAGCTACATGCCATTTCCAAAATCAGTGGCGGAATGGCAAATTATTGCCTCTGATTTTGAAAGGATTTGGCAGTTCCCAAACTGTGGTGGTGCCTTGGATGGCAAACATGTGCGGATCACGCAACCAGCCAACAGCGGATCCTATTTTCATAATTACAAGGGCTACTTCAGCATGATCCTCATGGCCCTTGTTAATGCCAATTATGAATTTATAAACGTTGATGTTGGCATTAACGGAAGGGTTTCTGACAGTGGCGTTTTGGAGCACACAAGTTTTGGTGAACGGTTGTTGAATAATAAACTTAACTTGCCAACCAACATGGACACCATCGCCAACCTAAACTTTGTGTTTGTGGGCGATGAAGCCTTCCCCCTTCATGCGCATTTTGTGAAACCATACCCACAAAAGAATTTGACAGGGGAAAAGACGGATTTTTAACTACAGACTGTCTAGGGCACGGCGCGTTGTGGAGAATACCTTCGGCATAATGGCCAACCGCTTCAGGATAGTTCACACTCCAATCAACATGAAGCTGGAATCGATAGACTCTGTGGTGTTGGCCTGTTGTGTGCTGCACAATTTTCTACGAAAACGAGATGCTGGTACTTACAGTCCGCCGGGCTTCATGGACTCGGACAGCAATGGTGACGTGGTGCTTGGAGAATGGCGTGACAATGATCCCGCTATTGCAGGCCTTCAACCTGTCAATCAAGGCAGGAGCAAGGACGATGCGAAGGCCGGCTGAGGCAAGTACTGCCATTACTTTAATGGGCCTGGTGCAGTGAGTTGGCAGCATCATATATAGTTTGATTTTGAGAATGTTTTACTTTTGTCTTTTGTTAACAATCTTTTTATAATAAAATTTTTTTATTTTAAAAATGCCTTCGTGTTTTTTTCAATTATTTTACCAATATGGGAGAAGGGATAATGATGGGTGAGATGTCGGGAGGGAGTAATGGGGATGGCAACATGACATGTTACCAGCACCTGTAGTTTTTAAATCTTTTCTAATGTTTTTTGTTGTCTATATTTTTTTTTTTACATTGTATCTACTTGTCACACACGGGGTCATGGGAGTACCAGCAGTCATAGGAGTTCATTGTTAAAAAAAGAAAAAGAAAAAAATTTCAAAAATTTACAATTATTTTAAAGGCCCATGGTCTCACTAGCGTTCAAACCTTATAATTAAAAATAACACATAATACACCACAGCTGCATATATAAAGTTTAAATATATAATATATATTTTTAGTCATATATGAAAGATTAAAAAATTGTTATAAATATATAAAAAAAATTTTGGGAGGTAAAGGTCAACATTCACCAGGGAATCCTTTGTGTCACACTTGAGTTCTCAAATCCGACGCAAGACGCCACAGCGATCGCAAGGTGACGATTCTCGCATGGTGCCCCAGCTATTCACAGATATGCGACGCCACTGTGATCGCAAGGTGACGATTCTCACATGGTGCCCAGCTATTCACAGATATGCGACGCCACTGTGATCGCAAGGTGACGATTCTCACATGGTGCCCAGCTATTCACAGATATGCGACGCCACTGTGATCGCAAGGTGACGATTCTCGCATGGTGCACCAGCTATTCACAGATATGCAACGCCACTGTGATCACAAGGTGACGATTCTCACATGGAGCCCCAGCTATGCACAGATATGAGACGCCATTGCGATCGCCTAGCTTGGAACCATCATCTTGGGATCGCAACAGCATCTCATATCTGTGCTTGGCTGGGCGCATGGCTGCTGCGGCCACTTTGCGATCGCAATACCGTTTTGCGTCGCGAGTGCGGCCGCACGTAACATGCGCACGCTGTGACGTCATGGCGCTGGCGTCGCCCAATGCGGTGTTGTTTGTAATGGCAGCGAGACAGCGCGGGGCTAAGTGGACGGATGAGGAGGTCTGTTTTTTAATAAAAAAAACGGACCAATGGGACTACTACTGCAGGCTACCTGTGGCGCATCTTATGCGCCACAAAAAAGTATGCCTGCAGGAAATCCGGCGGGGCCTGGAGAGGCGCTTTAATGTGCGGCGGACCACCATCCAGATCCGCAAGAAGCTGGCGGACCTTCACTACCGCTCCCACGAGAGGGTCGCCAGCATCCGGGCCCAGCTACGCAGGCCTCTGAGTGAGTATTGATGAGGGTATCTGGAGAGGTTATGTTTTGTGGGTTATCTACCTATATCAATGCACCCGCAGTGATGGGAGTACCAGCAGTGATGGGGCAGGCAGTGATGGGAGTACCAGTCGTGAGGGGGTTTACAGGCATAGATGGAAGTACTGGCAGTAACGGGAGGACCAGTAGTGATGGGAGTACCAGCAATGATAGGGCAGGCAGTGATGGGAGTACCAGTCGTGAGTGGTTTAAAGGCATAGATGGAAGTACTGGCAGTAACGGGAGAACCAGTAGTGATGGGAGTACCAGCAGTGATAGGGCAGGCAGTGATGGGAGTACCAGTCGTGAGTGGTTTAAAGGCATAGATGGAAGTACTGGCAGTAACGGGAGGACCAGTAGTGATGGGAGTACCAGCAGTGATGGGGCAGGCAGTGATGGGAGTACCAGTCGTGAGGGGGTTTACAGGCATAGATGGAAGTACTGGCAGTAACGGGGTTAGTAGAAGGAGTATTTGACTGAATTGTATATTTTATTTACAGCACCACCTTCACCAGCTGCTGCGGCTCCACCGTCCCCAGCTACCCCTCCACCTCCATCACCTACCCCTCCACCTCCATCATCTCCGTACCTGTCTACCCCTTCCTCTGGAGCAACCCCCTCTCCACAGTTGGGGTCATCCAGCCCTTCTACTGGAAATGGATTCTCTCCAGTGTCACCCCGTGACAAGGATGCAGGCTCCCCATCAGGTAATTAACGCACATTATATAAGCTTCAGACAAGTTTGAGAACTTTGTTAGGTCTTATGTGTAATGGCTGTTGTGATATAATTTTTTTTCTGTGTTTCTCTAGCCGGCGGAGCAACAGGTTCTGGGTGGGCGGTCAGCGGGTCGTCTGACGAAAACCGTAAGTGTTAATAAACATAACATGTACATGTTGATGTTGCAACAGAATTCACTATTAGGCCGGAGTCACACTACCGTTTAATACAGACGAGCGTGAGGCAATAAAAAATCGCATTGCGCTCGTCCCCCTGTTAATCTATGGTGCAGCTCTCATCATCCGTTTTTTTATCGCACATGTTGTACGTGCGAGTGAAATCGCAGCATGCTGCGATTGGACTCGTATGTCGGCCGAGAGTCGCCAATGCAAGTCTATGGGAGAGCAAAAAAAACGGATTGCACACGGACCATGCGTGTGAATTGCGATAAATACGCATGCATTGGGCAGGTGACAGGAAATTGCCTCAGCCATGAAATCATGAAGGTTTGACATGCTAATTAGCCTGTGAAGGCCTTAAACCAGGAAGTAGCACGCCTCCACGGAGTCCAGCAAGATGGCTAGACAAATTAATGTGGAGCTCCTCATTGTTCTTGTTCAGGAGACCCAGAACTGTGGGATGTACGTGATGCACATTACGCAGACCGTTTGCGGAAAGATGCGTCCTGGAAGCGTATATGCCGCCAAATTTTTCCCAACTATGCGGAAAGTTCACCTGAGGTACAGCAGGAAATGAGTAAGTGATAACCTTACTGCAGCATTGTTGCAAACACGATCCTATGTCATAATCTGCCTGGTAGCCTGCATGTTTGCCACTTGTGAAATAGCATGCATTTCAAAAATACATGTCACAATGCTTATACTGTGATCCTAATGTGAAACATTTGTTGCATTGCTTTGTAGTGGGTGATGTCACTAGACGCTGGCGGAGCTGCCGTGACCAGTTCGCAGAGAGCGGCAGAATCGTGCCAGGAGTGGGTCACAGAGAACACAAAAGCGCAAATACATTTATTATGATCGCTTGAACTTTCTGGCACCAATTATGGATCTGCGTCCGTAAGTTCATGCTTCAACTCTGCACACCTTTGTCTACTTGCCTTAAGGTATGATTTTAATCTTAATTTTTTACATGCTAAATAGAACGGAATCCAATATAACCGAGCGTGAGACCGGCTCGGACTCAGAGGTCCACGTGGACCCAGTTGCTGATGCGGAAGAAGAGGCTGGTCCTTCTTCCCAAACAGTTTCCAGCCAACAACCACCCCCACCAGCACGGCCTTCTGCAGGACAGGAGGCACAGGAAGAGGACGACCGTGCCCAGAGTAGTAGCCCAACCCTCCGCCTTGATACCTCACCACAGGCTGCAGTAGTGTCACGACGGGACGACGCCGAAGGGAGCTCAACACCACTGGGACCAAAAGCCAAGTGGATACAGGGGTATTAAACTATCTGTCCCGCACGGAAAATGATGATGGGGAAGAGGCCTATGCAAGGAGTCTGGCTCGCTATCTACGCACTATCCCCCGAGAAGTAAGGCTGCGCGCCAGAGGTGCCATTCAAATAGTCATAGATGCTTGCACCCCACCCAATAACCCAACGCAGATCTTTGCTTATCTAGAAAGATGGCAACTGTCACGGGCAAACCGTCTCCAAATGCCTGTGCCACCTGATGATAATCCAAGACCTGAAAGTGATCCCCCTTCCACACGTAGTCCATCCCCACAGCAACCTCAAGATGTTAGTCAATACCGTCCACAACATGGTCAGATATATCCGCCAGCAGTACATCACCAGTATGGCCACTTGCCCATACCCAGTGGAGGAGATTGGCCACTACTTGGGTATGGTCGACATGGACATTCTGGGATGTATCCGCACATGGGCCCTGTGAATAACCTTGATTATGTCCCTCATTACCAAAGTGGACAGTACCAACACGTTGCACCCCAACTACCTTCCATGGTCCTTCATGGCACCTCAGCCCCAACTCAGCATCATGTCCAATTGGCGCAACAAAGTAACCAAGCCACTCAGCCTGATGCTCCTCCTTCTCCACCACATACATATGAGAATTTGTGAATACTTTTTTTTTATATTATGTTTTTATCTTTTATTTTTCCATGTTGTTCTGATAATTTGTTTTTGTTGAATGTGGGTTTGTGGCTGCCAATAAAGGCCATCATTGCCATATGATGCAAATATGGTATGTTATGGCCACAAAGTGTTACTAATAAAAACAACAAACTCAAATTGGGATTGTTCACATTTTGTTACATGTAACTGATGCTATCAATGGGTTATTTCACACATTATATTGCATAGTTGAAAAACGGTACATGTAAAATTAGTCTCAGCTTATCACGCACACATACATTAAATCATAACATAGACAATGCATTTTCTTGCCAAGGAGTATATCCCTCTGGGGATAAAAAATAATTGGTAAACACGTCCCGCACTTTAAGTCCAGATGGTGGGCGACGTGGTTGATGTCCATGTGGAGTTGGGAGCACATTATTTGCATCTACAACATCATAAGCCTCATTTGCAAAACAGTCATATTTTCGAGTAAAATTGTGTAGTACCACACATGCTTTTATTACTTGATTCACATTTTGTTCGCTTAGTTGTATTGCAGACTGCAGAACCCGCCATTTTGCTGTGAGTATTCCAAAGGCACACTCGACGAGGCGTCGGGCACGGGATAGGCGGAAATTAAAAATGCGCCGCTGGTTGTCCAGGGTTCGCCGTGGATAGGGCCTCATCAGGTTCCTGGTTAGCTGAAATGCCTCATCACCAACCATCACATAAGGCACTGGTTCCAGATGAGACCCTGGAAGCTGACGTGGGGGTGGGAGGTCCAACTGATTGCTCCGCATACGCCGACCCATTATTGAGGTATTAAACACTCTGGAGTCTCCTGTTCGCCCATAGGCCCCAATATCTACTAAAGTAAACATGTAAGCACTGTCTACCAGGGCCAACAGAACAACTGAAAAATACTCTTTGTAATTATAGTATTGTGAGCCAGAGTTAGGGGGCTTACGTACACGAATGTGCTTCCCATCTAGTGCCCCTATACAGTTGGGAAACTGGCACGTGTCCTCAAATCCACGGGCTATACGCACCCAATCTGCTTGTTTGGGCACAGGCATCACCGAGTTATGTAGTCTTGACCAAATTTCAAGGCAGGTACAGCGGACAATCCCACAAATAGTGGATTTGCCGAGTAAAAACTCAAGGTGTAGGGCTGCATATGACAGGCCAGTGGACAGAAACCTAGAGGCAAAAAGAAAAATAAATATTAAGGGATAAACACATAACATTTTCTGTATTACACACCATTAAGGTATATGACATACCGTGAAGTCAGTAGAAGACGCTCCTCCGCGGAAATCGACTTGCGCATCACCGTATCCTTATACGTGATCCCAGGGCGGACCGTCTCGAGAAGAATGTCAAAAGTGTCCAGGCTCATATGACAATATTGATAAAATTTGTCGGGATGGCTGCGTAGTGAAGCATAAAGACGGTGAAAATGTCCTTTTGTCACCCGGCGTCTCACAAGTGGATGAACCCACATTCTTCTACGCCTCCTCGGATCAAGAATGACAGGGTAAGGCTCTCTGAAACGCTGAGACAAAACCCAGTGGAAAAGAACCTGCTCTGTGGTGTTAAAGGTGAGCCTGTATGACATGATGCACACAAGTCAGCTAAACACACACAACAGGAAAGTAGTAGGAACAGGAGAATTGTTTCTCAGCCAATAAATAGCCTTCAACATTATTTCATAATTACTTTCAGCTACGAAATTCATAGTATGCTCATTTTGCATTACTGCGATAAAATAACGCCATACGGACGCCATACGGATGTCACACGGATCCTGACATGCGAGGAAATCGCATCATCGCATTGAAAACGGATTACATACGGATCAACATACGGAGGACTGTTGTGCGATTATTGCCGTACAAAATCGGACCGTTTTTTTAATCGTTCTGTGTGACTCCAGCCTTAACTATTACCTTTACCTCCACAGAAATCCCAACTGCCCAGGACCTGTTGCTGTCACACCGCCGGTTGATGGCGGCAATGAACAGTGCGGTGTCAGCGATGCACACTGCCATGGGAGCTCTGCATCACCACGGGGTGATGCTGGAGAGGCTTGTGGCTGGAATGCGGGGCCCACTATAATTTTTTTTTTTAATTATTTTGTAAATATTTTGTTTATAATTTTTTATTTTATTATTATGTTATTGTATTTTTATTTACATTTAATTTATTTACAAAAAATATATATATATATATATATATATATGAATATAATATATATTATATATTTAACGTTTATCTACGCAGGTGTGTTGTATTCTTTTTTAGTATAAGGTTTTAGCGCTAGTGTGACCAGGGCCTTTAAAAGAAATGTTAATTTTTGAAATTTTTTTCATTTCATTTTTTACCCTATGATGGAACTCCTATGACTGCTGGTACTCCCATGACCCCGTGTGTGACAAGTAGATGTAATAAAAATACAAATTTTTAATAGTTGTCAACAAAATTGTTGACATTAATAAGAATACAAGTCCACAATTCATTAGATAAATAAGATTTTTATTAAAAAAAAGTAACAATGTAAAAAAAATATAGACAACAAAAAACTTTTGTAAAAAATTTAAAAAACTACAACTGCTGGTAAGATGGATCGCTGCCATTACCACGTTGCCTCAGCGGTGTATAAAAATAAGGTGGAGCAACAACGTTTTGGTTTGGTGGATTTATCCCAATTGGGTTCGGCACAGGATTGTGCGACCATGAGTAGTCCAGGTACTGCGGTCTTGGCATGACGACATAATTGTTATCCAGGTTTCCTAAAGACTCTTGAGTCAGGACCTCAAACATGAGTCTCTCTGCATGAATCCGCTGTACAGGATCCAGTGTTGGGAGCTTCTCATTAGCGAAGTAAGCAAAGCCAGTTATTTTTGTTTGGTCTTTTTCTGCCGTAAGCACTTTTTTTGGCAATTTCAACCAATTCTGGAGTAGCTGAGGTGGGAGCCTTCCTTTTTCTGCCAGAAAGTGAAAGCCGGCTCCGCACAGATGAGGATGGTGGCTCGACTACTTCTTCGTCTTGGATCAACGCCATGCTGTCTTCTTCAGTTGGAAGTGTGGAGACAGCCTCTTCTGTGTCCTGAATGAACAAAAAACAAATGGTAAATCACAAAGAAAAAGAAATTTATCTTCACACCCAAATACAGCAAAAATGTGAAAACGACACTTGTAAAGACAAAGAAATTTATCTTCACACTATAACACCCAAATACAGCAAAAATGTGAAAACGACACTTGTAAATGGATAGGCCTCAACCATTGAGCTACATAAATTATCAGTACATGAAGGGATATATTCAGGCATTTTATCTACATTTCACAATTATATTTTTAATTTCAAGTCCACTTTGGCATGTACATTAAAATGTGTTTTAATACAAAGGTACTTACATGTATGACAGGGGTGTCCGGCTGGATCACCGGGTCTAGATCCAACATGGATGTCGCTTGTCTCGGTACTTCTTGGTCCCTTGTGAAAGAGAACAGCTCAAAGTACCACAATTTGGGGACATACACATCTTCGGCCCCGGCTCCAGATTTTGTAGAATTTTGGACTTTATTTAACTCTTTTTTGTAAACAGTGCGGAGGGCCTGAATGCGTTTTTTCACCGATGACTCATCCGCTGGTTCATCGGGGTTATGGTTCTTGCACAGCTCCACCAGTTTTTGGTACGCGTCCTTCTTTTTAAGCCTGTTGCAGTAATCAGCCGACTTTATTTTCCACAGGCAAGGCATCGAGTGGTACATCTCAATGAATTCCCGCAGAAATTCATGCTTATCGGCCATCTGTAATAAAAAAAGGAATATGTGAGAACGGCAGAATGGTTAAATAAAATGCTTACATAGCCTACAACATAGAACACAGCAGGGAACATAAAATGGTGGTGGTGGGCGCAGCAGGTCAAAACAATGGCAGACCTAAATAAAAATCATAGATGGATAACTACGGTAAAAACAGAAGGGATCATAAAATGGTGGTGGTGGGCGCTGCAGGAGAAAACAATGGCAGACCAAACTAAAAATCATAGATGGACAACTACTGTAAAAACAGCAGGGATCATAAAATGGTGGTGGTGGGCGCAGCAGGAGAAAACAATGGCAGACCAAACTAAAAATCATACATGGACAACTACGGTAAAAACAGCAGGGATCATAAAATGGTGGTTGTGGGCGCAGCTGGAGTAAACAATGGCAGAGCTGGGATCATAAAATGGTGGTGGTGGGCGTGCCAGAATAAAACAATGGCAAAAAAAAAAAAATGGATCTGTAAAATTAAAAAAAAAAAAAAATTAAATGTGACAAAAAAATACCTACCTTACAAGACTTGTTTGTGATCCTGAAAAAAATAAAAAATAAAAAATGGAAACGCAATAGCGTCACAAACTGGATCGCAGAGAATATAACGGCTCAGCCTGGATCGCAGCTAATGCAAGAGGCACAGCCTGGATCGCAGCAAATGAAATAGAGGCACAGACTGGATCGTAGAAAAAAATCAACGGCGTAGACTGGATCGCAGCAACCGCAATAGTGGCACAAACTGGATCTCAGTAGCTACAAAGAAGGCTAGCAGGACGCACTGGAATGATGCTGGAGATTTGAAAGAACCGCTTCTGCTCGAGAGCAATGGAAAGGAGTGCTGGTACGTCGTCTTTTATGACGCGGTCATCCAATCACAAAGCGAGAGAGCTGTGACAAACATTTATGACATAAATAGTGACCACCAATCTGTGATGAGGGGCGTGGAAAAGGTTGCGCTCAGTCACGCCTATCGAGGTCGTGATCTTTCACAATACATGCAGTGTGGCACGTCCCAACGACCGCCAAAGTCGTTAAAGAGATCGCTGACCGCTGATGCGTCGTTAATGAGATCGTCCAGTTTGGCAGCTACTAGCGACCTTAAAACAATCACACCAACGATCTCGTTAGCTTGCGTCGTTATCGTGATCGCTAGCGAGATCGTTTAGTGTGGCAGTACCTTTATGCTACAATGATGATGTAAAGATACACTAAGGATTTCTAAAATATTGTAAGTACCGTATACTCAGACCTCCAATGATCTGGCTTCAATTGAATATGTAATGTAGGTTCAAACATTCCTTGTTTAGTACATAGCTCACTAAGGTGTTTTCCAGGACTATTTATTTTTTGCTAAGGGCCTAAGAACTTACAGGTAGATAATTGCTTACTATCTGCCTGTTCTGTTTGCCATCGATCCCTGCCCACTCCTGCCGGTGATTTCGCTTCCAGTACCGTCACATTGACAGTATCTTCATTTCCACTCTGCTCTGTTGGTGGGGCACGACTACTTATATCATACTGATTGACAACTGACTCCCTGTCAATCAGCATGATGCCCTTTTGACAGAGCAAAGGAAGAGCTGTTCTGTTGATGTGAAAAACCAGAGGCACCGGCAGAATCATTTGTGACCGCTGTGAGACAACACAATTATAACGGGCAGGTAGTTAGTAACTACCTTCCTGTTAGTTCTTAGACCCATAGTAAATGTGGAGAAACGGGGGGGTCGGCAGGCACCCAAGTCTGCTAGCCGAAACCGCATGGACCAGGGATCGTCCTGCCTAACACCCGCTCTCCTGTTAAACGTGGGCATAACACTACACAGACAACACAAGGTTAGGGTAAAACAGTGTGGCAATACTATTGAACCACAACATCCAATAGAAAACAGAACATTCCCAGCAATTACCCCCAAGATGGTGCACAATACAGGGCGTAACCCTTCCGCTGACTCGCCTGGATAACGGTAGATGTTACGTCAGAGCTCCCAGGGTCGGTATTCCACCTGTGATATACACAGAGAGAAGAGATATTGACAAGCGTAGGGAGATGACCGAGAATAGTCCATAGAGTCCGTAGAAGGTCCAAAGCCAGTTGACACAATGTCAGAGCTCCCAGGGTCGCTATCCCACCTGTGATATACACACAGAGAAGAGATAACAACAAGCGTAGGGAGATGACAGTCCATAATGTCCATACAAGGTCCAAAGCCAGTTGACACGAGAGTCACCACCTGGCTTATCCGACCATCTTCATGGAACCAGGCGACCAGCAGGTCCCAAAACCTGGCTTTCTCCAAACATATCCATGTCCATGGTTCAGAGATGGTCACTGGATCAGATCTGTGTCCTTCCAACCGGAGCCGAAAACCCCTAGGTTGTTTCCTATAATATCATAGATCCGTGTCCCTCGTGATGGTGCCATGATGAATTGGCTGCAGTCCTCTCATATGTTGAGTGTTTTACAGAATGTACAACTGGTAGCTCTGGGTGATTAGATGAGATCTGATCTGCTCTCTCTGTCTCTTGTTTTTATACCGAGACATGCAAGCTAATTTTAGAATTACCCAGTGTGCTTCAGTTCATCCTCACAGCCTTTCCCTATCTACCTTTGAAGTCAACAAACTGATTATATAATACAATACATAATTAGCATATCAGCTCACAATAAACACAGATAAACACACACTATGTACAAGTCACTGTTACAGACTAAAGCCTGGGTCTCACATAGCAATACACCAGCGATCCTGACAACGATCAGGATCGCTGGTGTATCGCTACATGATCGCTGCTGAGCTGCCAAACAGGCAGCTCAGGCAGCGATCAGCACAGGGACACTGCGGGTAAACATCGCTTATCCGCAGTGTACTTGATACCCGCCTGATGCAGGAGCTGGTACCAGGTACAACGTTGCGCTGCGCGGCTGGAACCTGTGTACCTTGGTTACCAGCTCCCTGCATCAGGGCACTGGTATCCAAGGTACACAGCGGGTTTCCAGGCACAGCCCCGTGCCTGGAAACCCGCTGTGTACCTTGGTTAGGGCAGAGACACACTGCCGTATTTCTCGTGCGAGAATCGCATTGTAAAACTCGTCCTGGCTGGCGGCTCTCCTGACCTGAGCTTGACCTCTGCATAGTAATCCATCACGCTGTCTTGCTCAGGTCAGGAGAGGTGTCAGGCCAGTCTGTGCAGTGCGATGCGATTATCGCACGAGTTTTACGGCCGTCTGACTCCAGCCTTACCAGCGGATCGCTGGTCTCCCGCATGTCACACGCAGCGATGCGTGCCTGCCAGCAGGAGACCAGCGATCAAAAAAATGTCCTGACATTTCTGACACGACCAGCGATTCACAGCAGGGGCCTGATCGCTGGTACGTGTCAGAAATAGCGAGATCGCTGCTGAGATCGCTGTTTAGCAGCGATCTCGGTAGCGATCTCGCTATGTGAGACGGGCCCTTTAAGGTACTGCCACACTTAGCGATCTCATTAGCGATCACGATAACGACGCAAGCTAACGAGATCGTTGGTGTGATCCCTTTTAGGTCGCTAGTAGCTGCCAAATAGGAGATCTCATAAACGACACATAAGCGGTCAGCGATCTCTTTAACGACTTTGGCGGTCGTTAGGATGTCATTAGCATGTACTGAGCGCTTCTGATTCATAGGAATTTCCAGCATCGCTCCTGCTCTCTGCGTCCTGCTAGCCTGCTTTGCAACTTCTGCGATCCTCTCTGTGACGCAAAAGAGAACATATATTGCGATCCACTCCGTGACGCTAAAAACCCTAGTCCCGCCTGCGCCGCTGTCATATGCGTCACAAACGAGGTCGCTCGTCGTTCGCAAAAGGTGCCAAACACAGCGATATAGGCTCACCAGCGGGACCCCAACGATCAAAAAACGGTCCAGAACGCTAGTGAACGATCAGCGACATCACAGCAGGGGCCACATCTTTGCTACATGCCACACACAACGAGGTCGCTAACGAGATTGCTAAATAGTGACGTTTTAGCAATCTGGTTAGCGATCTCGTTTAGTATGGCATACCCTTTACATAGCATGTTAAATTGTATGCAATTCTGTCTTCTTGACCCACCAGACATATACACTTAAATCCATAAGCCAATATACAGATAAAAAAATCAATTTTGAACAGCTGACATGTGCCTGCAATAGCCGCGGGTGGAATCGTGATCCACCCACGGCTATTAACTAGTTAAATGCCGATGTCAAATGCTGACAGCTGCATTTAACGAGCGCATCCGGCAATCGCGCCAGAAATATGCTCACCGGTGACCTGCGTCAGGTGATCAGCGCTCACAGCAAGTGACAACAAGATCTATCTTCAGGAGACTGGCACAGCTATGGGAAGTAAAATGGCTCCACAGTATGCAAATCTTTTCATGGCCAAGCTTGAAAGCGAATTTTTGTCCTCCTGCCCCATCAGGCCTCGGGCCTACTACCGCTACATTGATGACATTTTAATCATCTGGACGGAGTCTGAACAACAGCTAAAGACGTTCCATGAACAGTTCAATCAATTTCATCCCACCATCAACTTAACACTTAACTACTCCAGCACTGAAATTAACTTTTTAGACACCACCATTAAGCTAAAGAACAATGAAATAGAGACATCCCTGTATCAGAAGCCAATCGACCGTCCAACATATCTTAAATGGGACAGTTTCCATCCTAAACACATAAAAAACTCTATTGTCTACAGCCAAGCCATCAGATACAACCGTATATGTTCCAACCCCATGGATAGAGATGAACACCTTGGGCGCCTCAGAAAGACTTTTTTGAACCAGGGCTACCATCCAAGAACAATTGAAAACCAAATTACAAGAGCCACCAGAATATCAAGGAATCACCTGCTACATTACAAAGCTAAAGAAGAAAATAACCGGGTGCCTCTAGTGGTCACCTACAATCCAAGTCTGGAGATGCTAAGGGGAGCTGCACGGAAACTACAACCTTTACTACAAAAAGATGCCCGATTACAATCCATATTTCCAGACCCCCCACTACTATGTTTTAGGCAGCCTCCAAATCTAAGAAGCATCATTGTCAGAAGTTCCCTGTCCTCCCCAACAGCTGCAGGAACCTTTCCTTGCAGACAAAAGAAATGCAAGACCTGTACATCTATAATGACCACGGACAGGATAAAGATCCCCAACTCCCATCAGGACTACAAGATACCAGGTACTTTCAGCTGCATCACATCTAATGTGGTGTACCTAATTATATGTACTAAATGTCCAACTGGGGGTCTGTATGTGGGGGAGACCGGGCAAAAACTGAGAACAAGGATGAATTCTCATCGCCACACGATAAGAGAAAAAAGAATGGATTTACCTGTGGCCAAACACTTTTGTATGCCGGTCATAGCATGACAGATATGGAATTACTTGTATTAAAATCTAACTTCAAATCTGAGAAGGATAGAAAAGTCTGGGAATATAAACTTATGATGACCTTTGACACTCTTAGTGCTGGGATGAATATATCCCAGAGTTTTATGTCGTTCTACAACAATTAAGGAATCTGCCTCCCTGACCTTTTAGGGTCATCACAACACAATACCAGACCCCAATCAGAGGGTAATAAAACCTTCACTCCTTATCTATGAACTAGTCATATTTATGTTAATCCCTCTGCCATAATGACAGTTCTGCTTCATGTCACTTGTCCTACCTATTGCATTTTTTCTGTGCTATTTTGTGTATAAATATGTGATTCTTCAGATGTTGTATTAGTCTATGCCTGATGAAGAGACCTGAGTAGTCTCGAAAGCTTGCAATTTGTTACCATCTTTTCAGTTAGCCATTAAAAGGTATCAACCACTGAGGACTCTCAAGTCTAAATATTTTTCTATCTACTGGCTAACACGGTACGAAGATACACATCTTTCCACACAGCAAGTGAGTAATTCTGCTACATAGAAGTGATCTGATCATTGCCTCTATGTAGCAGAGCCGATCAGGTAGTGGCAGCTTGTAGACTCCCGTGGAGACTATTGAAGCATGCCAAAAGAGAAAAAAAAATGTTTTTAAAAATATTTAAAAAAGTAAAAAAAAAAAAAGAGTTTAACCCCTTAACGACCGCCAATACGCCTTTTAACGGCGGTCATTAAGGGTACTTAAACCACAGCGCCGAAAAAGTGAATAGCGCCCCCAGAGGCGCATTTTCTCCGGGGTCTCGGCTACCGGGGGTAGCCGAGACCCCAGAGAACATGAATCGGGTCGGTTTTTACCGACACCGATGTTGCGATCGCCGTTATTAACCCTATAACGGCGACCGCAACAAAAAAAAAAGTTGTGCCATTTAATTTCTCTGTCCTCTGATGGCTAACTGAAAAGATGGTAACAAATTGCAAGCTTTCGAGACTACTCAGGTCTCTTCATCAGGCTGAACTAATACAAAATCTGAAGAATCACATATTTTTACACAAAAACACAGAAAAAATGCAATAGGTAAGACAAGTGACGTGAAGCAGAATAGTCATTATGGCAGAGGAATGAGCATAAATATTGGAACAATTCATAGATAAGGAGAGAAAGTTTTATTACCCTCTGATTGGGGTCTGGTAATGTTTTGTGATGTTTTCACAGGGTATTTGGAGTAAATTCCTTAATTGATGTAATAGGCCATAAAACCATGTGACAGGTTCATTCCAGCATTAAGAGTGTCAAAGGTCACCATCAATTTGTATTCGCAAATTCTTCTCTGCCTTTGAGATGTGAATCTGCTTCTTAGTACCAGTATTTTCATATCTGACATGCTATGATCAGGGGAGCAAAAATGTTTTGCCACAGGTAGATCCATTCTTTTTTCTCTTATTGCGTGGCGATGAGAATTCATCCTTGTTCTCAGTTTTTGCCCGGTCTCCCCCACATACAAAAACTGAGAACAAGGATGAATTCTCATCGCCATGCAATAAGAGAAAAAAGAATGGATCTACCTGTGGCAAAACATTTTTGCTCCCCTGATCATAGCATGTCAGATATGAAAATACTGGTACTAAGAAGCAGATTCACATCTCAAAGGCAGAGAAGAATTTGCGAATACAAATTGATGGTGACCTTTGACACTCTTAATGCTGGAATGAACCTGTCACATGGTTTTATGGCCTATTACATCAATTAAGGAATTTACTCCAAATACCCTGTGAAAACATCACAAAACATTACCAGACCCCAATCAGAGGGTAATAAAACTTTCTCTCCTTATCTATGAATTGTTCCAATATTTATGCTCATTCCTCTGCCATAATGACTATTCTGCTTCACGTCACTTGTCTTACCTATTGCATTTTTTCTGTGTTTTTGTGTATAAATATGTGATTCTTCAGATTTTGTATTAGTTCAGCCTGATGAAGAGACCTGAGTAGTCTCGAAAGCTTGCAATTTGTTACCATCTTTTCAGTTAGCCATTAAAAGGTATCAACCACTGAGGACTCTCAACTCTAAATATTTTTCTATCTACTGGCTAACACGGTACGAAGATATACATCTTTACTGTATCTGTCCTCTGATGTCATCGGACATCAGAGGACAGAGAAAAAGGTCCCCGGGACCCCCATGTGGCCCCCGATGTCCTGCATGTGGCCCCAGGGCCCTCCGGTGTCCCCCGGGGCCGGCGCGATGAAGAAAATGGCGGGAGCATGCTCAGTGAGCCCGCCGTTATGTGCCGCTGTGTGCTGGGGGGGATGGGCAAATATTCTCTGGGGTCTCGGCTACCGGGGGTAGCTGAGACCCCAGAGAACATGATCCGGGTCGGTATTCACCGATCCCGGTGTTGCGATCGCGTCTATGCAAGCATAGACGCGATCGCAAAAAAAAAAAAAAAAAAAAAAATGATTTCTCTCCCCTCCGATGTGATCGCACATCAGAGGGGAGAAAATGAGGGTCCACAGGTCCCCCGATCGCCCCCCCCTATACTTACCGGTGTCCTCCGTCCTCCCGCAGGCCCCAGGATCCTGGCGTCTTCTTCCTGCAAAAAAAAAATGGTGGGCGCATGCGCAGTGCGCCCGCCGATCTGCTTGGCGACAGATTCAAAATTTTTTTCATTCATTCTCCAGAAAGTGCATTTTGATCACTGTGATATACAGTCATGGCCAAAAGTTTTGAGAATGACACAAATATTATATTTTCACATGATCTGCTGCCCTCTGGTTTTTATGTGTGTTTGACAGATGTTTTTATCACAGACAGAAATATAATAATTGCAAACATATGAGTAACAAAAGCTTATATTGACAGTTAGAATGAGTTAATGCAGCAAGTCAATATTTGCAGTGTTGACCCTTCTTCTTCAGGACCTCTGCAATTCTCCCTGGCATGCTCTCAATCAACTTCTGGACCAAATCCTGACTGATAGCAGTCCATTCTTGCACATTCAATGCTTTGATTTTGTCAGAATTTTTAGGTTTTTGTTTGTCCACCCGTCTCTTGATGATTGACCACAAGTTCTCAATGGGATTAAGATCTGGGGAGTTTACAGGCCATGGACCCAAAATCTCTTTGTTTTGTTCCCTGAGCCATTTAGTTATCACCTTTGCTTTATGGCAAGGTGCTCCATCATGCTGGAAAAGGCATTGTTGATCGCCAAACTGCTCTTGGAGGGTTGGGAGAAGTTGCTCTTGGAGGACATTCTGGTACCATTCATTATTCATGGCTGTGTTTTTAGGCAAGACTGTGAGAAAGCCGATTCCCTTGGCTGAGAAGCAACCCCACATATGAATGGTTTCAGGATGCTTAACAGTTGGCATGAGACAAGACTGGTGGTAGCGCTCACCTTGTCTTCTCCGAATGAGGCATTTTCCTGATGTCCCAAACAATCGAAAAGGGGATTCATCAGAGAAAATAACTTTACCCCAGTCCTCAGCAGTCCACTGCCTGTACCTTTTGCAGAATATCAGTCTGTCCATGATGTTTTTTTCTGGAGAGAAGTGTCTTCTTTGCTGCCCTCCTTGAGACCAGGCCTTGCTCCAAGAGTCTCCGCCTCACAATGCGTGTAGATGCACTACACCTGCCTGCTGCCATTCCTGAGCAAGCTCTGCACTGCTGGTAGCCAGATCCCGCAGCTGAAACACTTTTAAGAGACGGTCCTGGCGCTTGCTGGTCTTTCTTGGGCGCCCTGAAGCCTTTTTGGCAACAATGGAACCTCTCTCCTTGAAGTTCTTGATGATGCGATATATTGTTGACTGAGGTGCAATCTTTCTAGCTGCGATACTCTTCCTGTTAGGCCATTTTTGTGCATTGCAATGATGACTGCACGTGTTTCTTTAGAGATAACCATGGTTAACAGAAGAGAAACAATGATGCCAAGCACCAGCCTCCTTTTAAAGTGTCCAGTGGTGTCATTCTTACTTAATCATGACAGATTGATCTCCAGCCATGTCCTCATCAACACCCACACCTGTGTTAATGGAGCAATCACTGAAAAGAGGTTAGCTGGTCCTTTTAAGGCAGAGCTGTAATGATGTTGAAATGTGTTTTGGGGGATAAAGTTCATTTTCTAGCCAAATATTGACTTTGCAAGTAATTGCTCTTAAGCTGATCACTCTTTATAACATTCTGGAGTATATGCAAATTGCCATTAGAAAAAGTGAAGCAGTAGACTTTGTAAAAATTAATATTTGTGTCATTCTCAAAACTTTTGGCCATGACTGTACTATCACAGTGATCAAAATAAAAAAAACAGTACATAACCCCCCCATTTATCACCCCCTTAGTTAGGGACATATAATAAAAAATAGAAATTATATTTATTTTCATTTTTCTGTTAGGGTTATAATTAGGGTTAGGGTTATAATTGGGGTTAGGGTTATAATTAGGGTTAGGGTTAGCATTAGGGTTAGGGTTAGCATTAGGGTTAGGGTTATAATTAGCGTTAGGGTTAAGCTGGGTTCATACTGCGTTATGGCAGTTCGTTAGACGGACTGCGTTACACCGCGGTATAACGCGGTGTAACGCTGTCCGTTAACGCTGCCATTCACCCCCATTTGAGGGCGCATCGCGAGCATGCCGTAAAGCGGCATGCGTTTGCGACGTGCCATTATTCAGTGACGGAGCCTCGGACGCGGGCTGCAGCGTCTGGGCTCCGTCACCGCTAGCGCAGAAGAATCATCTGCTGATTCCTCTGCGCTAGCGGGTATAGCATAACGCGATCGCGTTATGCTATACCGTTACCAGCCCTTCAACGCTATGTGTTGAACGGGCTGGTAAAACGGAAAATGAACCTAGCCTTAGGGTTAGGGTTATAATTAGGGTTAGAATTAGGGTTAGGGTTACAATTAGGGTTAGGGTTAAAATTAGGGTTAGGGTTACAATTAGAGTTAGGGTTACAATTAAGGTTAGGGTTTGGTATTAGGGTTGGGATTTAGGTTAGGATTAGGGTTGGGATTAGAGTTAGGGGTGTGTTGGGATTAGGGTTGGAGCTAGAATTGAGGGATTTCCACTATTTAGGCACATCAGAGGGTCTCCAAACACGACGTGGCGTTCAAAAAGTCAAATGACGCTCCCTCCCTTCCGAGCTCTGCCGTGCGCCCAAACAGTGGTTTACCCCAACATATGGGGTATCAGCGTACTCAGGACAAATTGCACACCAATTTTGGGGTTCTAATTTCTCCTGTTACCCTTGGGAAAATAAAAAATAGCTGGCTAAAAATCATTTTTGAGAAAAAAAATGATTTTTTATTTTCACAGCTCTGCGTTTATAAATTTCTGTGAAACACTTGGGGGTTCAAAGTGCTCACCACACATCTAGATAAGTTCCTTAAGGGGTCTAGTTTCCAAAATGGGGTCACTTGTGGGGGGTTTCCACTGTTTAGACACATCAGGGGGTCTCCAAACACGAAGTGGCTTTCAAAAAGTCAAATGGCGCTCCCTCCCTTCCGAGCCCTGCCGTGCGCCCAAACAGTGGTTTACCCCAACATATGGGGTATCAGCGTACTCAGGACAAATTGCACACCAATTTTGGGGTTCTAATTTCTCCTGTTACCCTTGGAAAAATAAAAAATAGCTGGCTAAAAAAAACATTTTTGAGAAAAAAAATGATTTTTCATTTTCACGGCTCTGCGTTTATAAATTTCTGTGAAGCACTTGGGGATTCAAAGTGCTCACCACACATCTAGATAAGCTCCTTGGGGGGTCTAGTTTCCAAAATGGTGTCACTTGCAGGGGGTTTCTACTGTTTAGATACATCAAGGGCTCTGCAAACACAACATGACGCCCGCAGAACATTCCATCAAAGTCTGCATTACAAAATGGCGCTCCTTCCCTTCCAAGCACTCCCATGCGCCCAAACAGTGGTTTCACCCCACATATGGGGTATCAGCATACTCAGGAAAAATTGCACAACAACTTTTTGGGTCCAATTTCTCCTGTTACCCTTGGGAAAATAAAAAAAATAGCGGGCTAAAGAATCATTTTTGAGGAAAAAAATTATTTTTTATTTTCACGGCTCTACGTTTATTAATTTCTGTGAAGCACTTGGGGGTTCAAAGTGCTCACCACACATCTAGATAAGTTCCTTAAGGGGTCTAGTTTCCAAAATGGTGTGATTTGTGGGGGGTTTCGACTGTTTAGGCGTATCAGGGGCTCTCCAAACGCGACATGGCGTCCAATTTCAATTCCAGCCAATTTTGGTTTGAAACAGTCAAACGGCGCTCCTTCCCTTCCAAGCCCTGCCGTGCGCCCAAACAGTGGTTTACCCCCACATATGGGGTATCAGCGTACTCAGGACAAATTGCACAAAAACTTTTGGGGTCTTGTTACCCTTGGGAAAATAAAAATTGGGGTGAACAGATCGTTTTTGTGGAAAAAATATGATTTTTTATTTTCACGGTTCTAATTTATAAACTTCTGTGAAGCACTTGGAGGTTCAAAGTGCTCACCACACATCTAGATAAGTTCCTTAGGGGTCTAATTTCCAAAATGGGGTCACTTGTGGGGGTTTCCACTGTTTAGACACATCAGGGCCTCTACAAACACGACATGAGTCCAGCCAATTCTGCGCTGAAAAAGTCAAACGGCGCTCCTTCCTTTCCAAGCTCTGCCTTGCACCCAAACAGTGGTTTACCCCCACATATGGGGTATCAGCATGCTCAGGACAAATTGCACAAAAACTTTTGGGGTCTTGTTACCTTTGGGAAAATAAAAATTGGGGTGAAAAGATTGTTTTTGTGGAAAAAATATGATTTTTTATTTTCACTGTTCTATGTTAAAAACTTCTGTGAAGCACTTGGAGGTTCAAAGTGCTCACCACACATCTAGATAAGTTCCTTAGGGGGTCTAGTTTCCAAAATGGGGTCACTTGTGATGGGTTTCCACTGTTTAGACACATCAGGGCCTCTACAAACGCGACATGGCGTCCAGCCAATTCTGCGTTGAAAAAGTCAAATGTCGCTCCTTCCCTTGCAACCTCTGCCGTGCGCCCAAAAAGTGATTTACCCCCACATATGGGGTATCGGCTTAATCAGGAGAAATTGCACAACAAATTTTGTGGTTATTTTTTTCTTTTAACACTTGTGAAAATAAAAAAAATAGGTTCCGAAGTAAAGTTTTTGCAAAAAAAGTTAAATGTTAATTTTTTCCTTCCACATTGCTTCAGTTCCTGTGAAGCACGTAAAGGGTTAATAAACTTCTTGAATGTGGTTTTGAGCACCTTGAGGGGTGCAGTTTTTAGAATGGTGTCACTTTTGGCTATTTTCTATCATATAGACCCCTCAAAGTGATTTCAAATGTGATGTGGTCCCTAAAATAAAAATGGTGTTGTAAAAATGAGAAATGAGAAAATAACCCTTATAACTTCGTAACAAAAAAAAATTTTGGTCCCAAAATTGTGCTGATGTAAAGTAGACATGTGGGAAATGTTATTTATTAAGAAATTTGTGTGACATATTTCTCTTATTTAAGGGCATAAAAATTTAAAGTTTGAAAATTGTTAAATTTTCAAAATTTTCGCCATATTTCCTTTTTTTTCATAAATAAACACAAATCATATCAAAGAAATTTTACCACTAACGTGAAGTACAATATGTCACGAAAAAACAATCTCAGAGTCAGCGGGATTCGTTAAAGTGTTCCAGAGTTATAACCTCATAAAGTGACAGTGGTCAGAATTGTAAAAATTGGCCCTGTCATTAAGCTGCAAAATGGCTCTGTCACTAAGGGGTTAAATCACCCCCCTTTCGTCCCATTCAAAATAAAACAATACAAATAAAAGATCAAACATACACATATTTGGTATCGCCGCATTCAGAATCGCCCAATCTATCAATAAAAAAAGTATTAGGCTGTGTTTCCATGGTCCGGAAACACAGCGCTTTGGACGGAGCAGAAAGTCCGCTCTGCCCAAAGCCCCGCCCCCTTTTGAACGCGCGGTCAATCCGGATGTGTTCATGGAACACATCCGGAACACATGCGGAATGACCGCAGGGCTACATAGCTCTGTATTATTTCCCTTGAGGAATAGGACCTTCCCTTGGGAATAGGACATGCTGCGGTCTAAAAAGACGCGCCGCATGTCCGGAAACGCAGGTCTTCCGCCTGCGTGTTTGTAAGCATAATGAAGACGGGATTTCTTGAAATCCCCTCCACTATGCTGTAACATCTGGACGCTGCGTGTTTGACGCTGCGCCAACGCACAGCGTCGAACACGCAGCTAATCCGGACTGTTTCCTGACCGTGGAAACATACCCTTAATCTGATAGCTAAACGGTGTAACGAGAAAAAAATTCAAAACGCCAGAATTATGTTTTTTTTGTTGCCGCAGCATTGCATTAAAATGCAATAACAGGCGATCAAAAGATCGTATCTGCATCAAGATAGTATCACTAAAAACGTCAGCTGGGCACGCAAAAAATACGCCCTTACCTGACCCGAGATCACGAAAAATGGAGACGCTACGGGTCTCGGAAAATGTTGCATTTTTTTTTTTTTACCGAAGTTTGGAATTTTTTTTCACCACTTAGATAAAAAACGTACAGCTCGTCCCACAAAAAACAAGCCCTCACATGGCCATAATGAGGGAAAAATAAAAAAGTTATGGCTCTGGGAAGAAGGGGAGTGAAAAACGAAAACGCAAAATCAAAAAAGCTCCCAGGGTTAAGGGGTTAAGTATGATTTACAGAAGAAATTACAGGAGATCTGAGAAGGCAAATAATTCTGCAAGATAAAATTCCTTTCGATTTGTGGTCAGCAATTTGTGAAAGTAGACTAGGCATTCCGGTGCCATATTAGTCTGCAGTTTCCAGGGCATGATTGTGCCTGGAGTTTTACAATAGATGCAGACCACTGTCTTACACATAGTATATTTATATTTTGCCACATCAGATATGTATTATAGAACACATATCTATTTATGTATTTATAAAAAATGGCCAAAAATAACAAGAATGCAAAGAATCCACATGCAGGAGTGGGTGCAAAAAGCAAAATGTGTCATGTTGCCAGGGTTAGGAACTCATTCTGCATAAATCAGGCTTCTTTCATAAGGCCTCCGCCATTCTCTCTCCTCCTCCAGCCTACAGATGTGCAGTGCTGTCAAAAGATGCATTGTGCAAAGCACTGGGCCCCTGTCACAGCAAAGTCATGTCACTGCTCTGCACTCGGGGTACTGTCATTGCTCCGCTGTAACAGACCCTTATACCAATGGGCTGCTGTTTTGGAATACTCCTGGGGAAGAAACTCTTCTGGTGTCCAGGTTAGTTCAGCAAGAATCAAAAAAAGATGTCCAAAATCATACATGAACAATTTATGAAGTTGCATCATCATTAATGGTACAGTGGAGGAGAATCTGTAACTTAACTCTTTGGGAATGTGTATAGTGTTTTTTTTCTTTCTGCAGTCCTACATAAAACCACATGTAAAGTTGATGAAGAAAATAAAGAATGCTTACGACGGACACATTACTAACTTAGTCTTGCTTCTTCTGCATACTTTCACAAATCCATTTCTAGTTTTATGTTCCCATGTTCTTCATAAACCTGATTTTGAAGAGTTAATCACTTTAAAGCCTTTCAGCTTTGCTTTTTAGTCTTTAAGTGATTGTTAAGTGGTGTTTCTTGGAGAGAGCTGGATTCTTCCGATCTGCTGACCTCACTGTATCTTCTCCTGTAGCATTAACACAGGATATTAGATACTTGGCTACTTTGCTAGGGCTAAATGCTGCTGAATT
This sequence comes from Oophaga sylvatica, assembly GCA_033576555.1. Classification (NCBI taxonomy): domain Eukaryota; kingdom Metazoa; phylum Chordata; class Amphibia; order Anura; family Dendrobatidae; genus Oophaga; species Oophaga sylvatica. Next base: position 131,898,578 of record JARQOD010000004.1, on the reverse strand, counting down.
CTGTTCACTGATACATGTATTGACTAGAACAGGTTGCAATTTCAATGAGGTTTACTTTTCTAATGATGTTAAATGGTAAAGTGCTTCTTGTAGGACATCTGAGCATTACTATTTGGGTAAATGGCTTGTTATGTAACTAAACTTGGCACACCGCACCTTTAAAACTGACATGTTATCTACATCTGATAAGCTGCTTTAATCATTACATGTGTTTAGTGGTTTTGTGGAGCCACTTTTGATCTGGTGATAAAGGATATTGGTACTTACAGGCTGTTTTCATATGACATACTGGATTGTTACATCCCATTCAAGACCACTGTATACCTTTAAAGGTTTTATCCCCTTTCATAAAATCTTCATCTCCTGCTGCAGTTTGTTATAAAAAAAAAGCCAAACTGCACTTTACTCATTGCCCCTCAGGTCCAGTGCTGAGTCTCCGGCACTGCTCCCAGTGTCCGGTGTTGGTTGCTGCAATGACGCCACATTGACAGCCAATCTGTGAGATCTTTTGCTCTGACGGGGCGTTCCTTCTACACAACTGACGTCACATTGATACCCAATCTGTGAGATCTGTTGCTCTAATGGAGCGTTTCATCTACACCACTGACGTCACATTAATATCCAATCTGTGAGATCTGTTGCTCTAACGGAGCGTTCCATCTACACCACTGACGTCACATTGATACCCAATCTGTGAGATCTGTTGCTCTAACGGAGCGTTCCATCTACACCACTGACGTCACATTGATACCCAATCTGTGAGCTCAGTTGCTCTGACGGGGCGTTCCATCTACACCACTGACGTCACATTGATACCCAATCTGTGTGATCTGTTGCTCTGACGGGGCGTTCCATCTACACCACTGACATCACATTAATGCCCAATCTGTGAGATCTGTTGCTCTGACGGGGCGCCACGTCTACACAACTGACGTCACATTGACATCCAATCTGTGAGCTCGTTTGCTCTGACGTGAATAATGTGAGGACATGTGCCGAATTATATGATCGTCTACACAAGCCCTTTGCAGAAATATATTACTTTGTCCTTTGTTCCGATGGTTTGATTAGGGAGAAATAATACTTTCTCAATGGGGCCTGGACAGTCAACAACAATGATGAACATTTGTAAGAAGTCTGACCCTTTTCTCAAAAAGATCTAAAAGCCAGCTTTTGATTTTTTTTACTTTTCTTCTAGTCTATGGCCTGAATGTATCTTCAATGCAGTGCCTATATTTTAGTGACCTATGGGGATCTGCATTCAGTATATCATGGCCTCATGAGATGAGATGGCCAAAGGTTTGCTGAAACTTGCCCCATATATTTTGTAGTCCATATTTCACCCCGTAATATAAATTTGGCTTACCTTTAGTGGGAGGGTTTTGGGGAGGATGAGTAACATAATCATAATACAGCATGAAGATCACATTATTCCCCTTCTAATCACAGTGTCTCTGATGGAAAAAGAAGGATTAGGATGACTTTAATGTAGCCGTTCATGTCTGTACCATATATTTAGTGGGTCCTGTAAGGAGAAGATTTACTAAGGTCTGTAAAATGAGTGACTTATCTTATGTTCTATCATTATTGAGCTCATTCATTAACAGTCGGTGCCATGTGCAGTGACTTTTGGAACTTTTCTTTAGACATATTAGCCAATGCTTTTGGATACAGCACAATACCATAGGTATTGCTCTGATAGGGATGTTGATCTGAACATCTTTGGTCACTATATGGCATATTTAAAGAGAAATTGCAAAAGACATGATAGCCTATAGTATACGCTAACATGTCTTATGCAATTTCTCTTTAAATAACATCATATAACTGTTCAGTGATGCTGGTTACAGAATAGGGGTATGCCAGCCCCTCAGTAGAGATTAATGTTTTACTACGGTCAATTAATATTCCTGGGAATTTCAATGCAGTTTATTAATAAGAGAGCATAAACTAATATAGCAAAACTGCATTACATAGCTGCCAATGGCTAACATAATAATAAAATTTGCCCCCCATGTCTTAAGTAGGAACCATTGAGAGAGCTGAAATTGATGACATCCATAATGGAGGTGTGAACTTTTTTGGAGATTGAGAATAGGTTCAATGGTCACATCTTATTCACCTATAATAGATGAAATGATGGGTGGCCAGGTCCAGAGGTCAGACAGACCTCCTTGTCCTTGAAAAGAGAGCACAGTGCCCCATTTTGCTTCTAGTGACCCTACACTGTATGTCAGCTTTTTATGACAGGAATTACCTCTTGCCTTATGTTCTTTATGTTTTTTACTATAGTCATTACTTTACCAGATATACATAATATGTGCCGATAACATGTTTCCAGTCCTTCAGATATAACGTCACCCCTTTCTGTACACAATCAATGTACATGAATGGATTTTTAAAGCACATCCATGCGTATCTGTGTCCTACACATGGATATTTAGGGAATATCTTCATCCAGCCTGACTTTCCCAGGAACAGGAACCTCAGGGACAATCCTACAATAAAGACCTGACTCTCATGAGTGTTTGCTCCATGGATGTCAGTTTCCTGTACAATTGTTCTCCTGCATAAATAAAGCCATTAGCTAATTTTCCTGCCACAATCTGTTGAGTCCTCGTCTCTCAGAAGAGTCTGTGAACTGCGTCGATTCCATGTGCGGTTGCGTTTGCTCCTGTGGTGTGTTCAGGAATTTTTGTGCATTTCTTTCTTATTCTTAAGATTCTCTCCCCCTCCTGGGCTCTCTGCGCTTTTATTTCTCTTATGTAATTCTATTTTTTTCATTCACGCTTTTTCTACTGACGTGTTCCTACAGTAAACAAGGCTCACCTTTTCTCAACATAGATATCTCCATGGATACTGACAACCCCCTTACCTCATGTTCTTGAAATACCAGCCTTAAATAGATGGGATTTGGGACAGATATAGAAGTGCAAGCTGATAAGAAAATGACAATAATTCTCAAGAACACCCTTTCTGCAGCAAAGCTTAACCCTTCTACTGACACATGCCATATATCTAACAAAGGCACTGAGCTGTTTATTTCAGGGTATGTCTGGAAGGACTTGGAAGTAGGATATTTTTCATTGCTACTGTGTAACGACTGATTGAAGGATTCCTTATAATTTTTGTTCTACGATCTCCAGTATCCTCTGCAGGTAGAGGATCCGTGGACAGCACCGACTCAGGTTTTCTGGCCGGCTGGACACACGGGCAAAGCTGCAGTCCTCAACGTCAAGAAGGATGTCCCGGTGTGGAAACAATGGCATCAGGCAAGTACATATCTTGGATTTTTGGATTTGTGAATGTGTTCAGTGTCAGTATGGACCTTCATATCCTATTTTGTGATGTGTAGATTCTGAGACATTACTAACATTGGGTATGTCATATGGCATTTATTACCATTACTAATAACTATATCATTTAAGGCACTATCCATTTTTGTTGCCTAATTAATAAATGCATAGCATACAAGTATTAGGATATTTGAGCGCACTTACAAATTTAAGGAGTACTATATATCTTTGGAGTGAGAGTTTTGTTCACGTGAGCGTGCAATCTATAATGTAACACGTTTCAGTTAATAATTACGAGTTAATAGATTATTCCACTGAGACCCTAAAAGAAGGCATGATTGCAGATTAGCCGGAATATCCCCACTATGTCAAGCTCACATGGTTCCATGCTGAGAGCTGGAGTGCCCATATTGTGTAAGGGATAGACTGGGGGAGGGAGTGGGATGTTCCAGTTAACTGCAGTTAGTGATATACATTTTTAGCATGGGAATGGAGATAACCTTTAGACACCTAAAAATTACACCAGATGGGCAGAAGATGCAAAACATGTATCACAGTTTTCTTTTCCTTACACCAATAATTGCTTGCCTTACCCATATATTGCGACAATAGCAAGCTTTTATACCACTTCCCTTTTGTCTTAACCGTGCTTCCTTTTCTGCACACTTTTCAAAATTGTCTATTGAGGTCAAAATGTGTTTAAAATACATAATAACTCCGACGTAAGGCATGTGTGCCATTTTTTGGTGCAAATTGTGGCAAAATTCTGGTGTACTTTGCTTAGTAAAGACGTTGCATTATACAGGGGCAGAAGCATTCAGCATATAACTTTAGACAAGCTGGCTGTATTTCAAAAATTGGATTAAAAATTGGATAAAACATATGTGTCTGATATGTTCACAGAGATGTAATCTCTGTTATGATTTGGTAGCTGAGGAGAGCAGGCAAAAAAGGAAATACACCAGAGCAGTTGGAAACTATGAGATTGCAGTACCCTGACTAACCACCACAACTAGAGGCAGCCGTGGAGCGTTCCTACGTTGGTCCTAGACGCCTCGTCACAGCCTGAGAAACTAACTACACCTAAAGATAGAAAGAGGAAAGCTATCTGCCCCGGAGCAGATCCCCAAAGAACATAGAAAGTCCCCAAACATGTAATGGCGGTTAGACAAGAAGAAATACTGACACAGACAGAAAATAGTAAGAGCAAACGTTGGGGCCCAAACTTACTAAATAGAAAAGGATAGGAAGGGCACTTACTGCAATCCCAAAAAACCCTGAAAGCACCAACTCTACTAATTTCAAAAACACCTGAGATCACACGACCTCTACCACCTAAATTAGTTCTCTGGTGTAAACAAAAACAAAACAGCAGCCACTGAAAAAACTGGAAAAAGCAAATGTACAAACATCAGTGGCTGAACTGAACTGAGAGGGCAAAAGCCCCAAAGGGGACCCTGAAGGCCCCCACAGAAGTGCAGGACAAAATGCAAAAATCAAGCACAAAAACAAAAAGAAGAAAATGTCTTATCTGTTAGCAGGAGATTCAGACACGACACAGCAGGCTACCAAGGAAACAGGAATCAAGGATTGAGACCAGAACAATTGATCACCGGCAACCCTGATGGGAAGGCGACTCCCTTATATAAGACCAGTCAGTAACACCTGATTCCCAATCCTCACAATCTTCACTGGAAAGTCCAGTACCGTTTGTAACCACCAGAGGGAGCTTCTGCTCAGAACTCATTTCCAGCCTATTCACAACAGTACCCCCCCCTTGAGGAGGGGTCACCGAACCCTCATTTGAGCAACCAGGTCGGTCAGGATGAGTTCTATGATACGCACGGATGAGTCTCCTAGCATGGATGTCCGAAGCAAACACCCAAGAATTGTCTTCCTGACCATAACCTCTCCATTTAACCAAATACTGGAGTTTCCGTCTAGAAAAACGAGAATTCAATATTTTCTCAACCACATACTCCAGATTGCCCTCAACCAAAACAGGGTCAGGAGGCACAGTAGTAGGAACCACTGGCTCAACAAACCTCTTCAACAAGGACTTGTGGAACACGTTATGGATCTTAAATGTCCCTGGAAGAAGCAAACGAAAAGAAACAGGATTAAGAATCTCCATGATCTTATAAGGTCCAATGAACCTAGGCTTAAATTTAGGAGATGCCACTCTCATAGGAATATTTCTTGAGGACAACCAGACCAAGTCCCCCACTTTAAACCGAGGAGCATCAGTCCTATGCCGGTTAGTAAACCGCTGGGCCCTCTCCTGAGAGAGGGACAACCTCTCCACTACCTGGTCCCAAATCTATTGCATACGCTTCCACAACAGAGTCAACACCTGGAAAGACAGAAGCCTCCGTCTGTCCTGAAGAAAATCGAGGGTGAAACCCAGAATTACAGAAAAATGGAGACATCAAAGTGGCAGAGCTAGCCCTATTATTAAGAGCAAACTCAGCCAAAGGCAAAAAAGAGACCCAGTCATCCTGATCAGCAGACACAAAGCATCTTAGATAAGTCTCCAATGTCTGGTTTGTTCTCTCAGTTTGACCATTGGTCTGAGGATGAAACGCCGAGGAGAAAGACAATTGAACACCAATTTTAGAACAAAAGGTCCTCCAAAATCTGGAAACAAACTGGACTCCTCTGTCAGACACAATGTTCTCAGGAATGCCGTGTAAACGAACCACGTGCTGAAGGAACAAAGGCACCAATTCAGAGGAGGAAGGCAACTTGGGTAATGGCACAAGATGTATCATCTTGGAAAACCTATCGCAAATCACCCAGATAACGGTCATTCTCTGAGAAACAGGGAGGTCGGAAATGAAATCCATAGAGATATGGGTCCATGGTCTCTTGGGCACAGGTAATGGCATCAACAAACCACTAGAACGAGAGCAAGGTTTGGAGCGAGAGCAAGTCCCGCAGGACTGCACAAACTCCCTGACATCACGAGACAAGGTAGACCACCAAAAGGACCGACTAACCAAGTCTCTGGTACCAAAAATTCCGGGATGACCGGCCAACGCGGAACAATGAATCTCAGACATAACACTCTTTTTCCACTGGTCCGGGACAAACAATTTCCCAACAGGGCAGCGCTCGGGCTTATCCTCCTGACACCCCTCCAGAGCCAGTCTCAAATTGGGCGAGATGGCGGAAAGAACTACACCTCTTTCAAAATAACATAAGGATCAGATAACTCAGTAGAGTCCACCAGGAAACTCCTCGAGAGGGCATCCGCCTTAACATTTTTAGTGCCAGGAAGAAATGAAACCACAAAATTAAAACGTGTGAAAAACAAGGCCCACCTGGCCTGTCTAGGATTAAGTCGCTTGGCAGATTCCAGATAAACTAAATTCTTCTGGTCCGTAAGGACCACCACCTGATGTTTGGCTCCCTCCAGCCAATGTCTCCACTCTTCAAAAGCCCACTTCATGGCTAATAACTCCCGATTACCCACGTCATAATTACGTTCAGTGGGAGAAAATTTTCGAGAGAAAAAGGCACAAGGGTTACTTTTAGAGGTCTCTGGATCTCTTTGGGACAAAACGGCACCTGCCCCAATTTCAGAGGCATCAACCTCCACCTGAAATGGTAGAGAAACATCAGGCTGCCGTAGAACAGGAGCAGAAGTGAATCTCTGCTTAAGTTCCTGAAATGCAGAGACTGCCTCAGGAGGCCAATTCACCACATCAGAACCCTTCTTGGTCAAATCAGTTAATGGTTTAACAATAACAGAGAAATTACCAATAAATTTACGATAAAAATTGGCAAAACCCAAGAATCTTTGAAGAGCTTTTAATGAAGTAGGTTGGACCCAATCACAGATGGCCTGAACTTTGACCGGGTCCATTTCAATAACAGATGGGGACAAAATGAATCCCAGAAATGAGATCCTCTGAACGCCAAAAAGACACTTTGATCCCTTCACATACAGAGCATTCTCTCTCAAAATCTGGAACACAGTCCGAACATGTTTTACATGAGAGTCCCAGTCATTGGAAAAAATCAAGATATCATCCAAATAAACGATCAGAAATGTATCCACAAAATCCCTGAAAATGTCATTCATGAAGGACTGGAAGACAGAAGGAGCATTAGTGAGCCCAAAGGGCATCACAAGGTACTCAAAATGCCCTTCAGGGGTATTAAATGCCGTCTTCCATTCATCCCCGTGCTTAATGCGAATAAGGTTATATGCCCCCCTGAGGTCAAGCTTGGTAAACCAAGTAGCGTTTTTCACCCTGGAAAACAGATCAGAGATCAAGGGTAAAGGATATTGATATTTCACAGTAATATTGTTCAAGAGACGATAATCAATACACGGCCTTAATGAACCATCCTTTTTGGCCACAAAGAAAAAACCGGCACCTAAGGGTGAAGAGGATGGTCTGATATGACCCTTCTCCAATGACTCCTTGATATAAGACCGCATAGCGTCATGTTCAGGTACAGACAAGTTAAAAAGGCGACCTTTAGGGAATTTACTACCAGGCACTAATTCAATAGCGCAGTCATAGCTCCTATGGGGAGATAAGGATGCAGATTTACTTTCGCTAAACACATCAGAAAAATCAATCAAAAAGTCAGGAACATCCTGAGCCTGGGGGAGGCAGAAAAAACAGGAGTGTTGGTATTAACACATTGGCAGCCCCAACTGGTAACAGACACAGATTTCCAATCCAAAACAGGATTATGAGACTGTAACCAAGGGAAACCCAGTACGATAATGTCATGCAGATTATACAGAACCAAAAATTTGCAACTCTCCTGATGATCAGGTTCTACCCTTATTATCACCTGAGTAGAGAACTGAGGTTTATTTTCAGCCAAAGGGGTAGAATCGATCCCCAGTAGGGGAATAGACTTCCGTAGGGGTATCAAGGGAAACCCACAACGTTTAGCAAAATCAAAATCCATCAGGTTAATAGCTGCTCCAGAATCAACAAAAGCCTGAGCAGAAAATGAGGACAGAGAGCATATCAGGGTAACAGTTAATAAAAACTTAGTCTGAACACTACCCAAGACAACTGAGCGTGCAAAACGTCTTCCCCGCTTAGGGCAGACTGAAATAGCATGAGAGGCATCACCACAGTAGAAACATAACCCATTGCGCTTTCGAAATTCATGACGCTGTGCCCCAGAAACCACTCTATCACACTGCATGGATTCAGAAGCAGGTTCACAAGGCAACATTATTCCACGCATACCTTTCCGCTCACGCAAACGTCTGTCAATTTGAATCGCTAATGACAGAATCATTGAGACCAGAGGGAACAGGGAATCCCACCATAACATCCTTTACATTATCTGACAGTCCCTTCCGAAAAAGAGCTGCCAAAGCGTCGGCATTCCATTTGGTCAGGACTGCCCACCTACGGAATCTCTGACAGTATAACTCAGCGTCCTCAAGCCCCTGACTTAATGCCAACAAAGTTTTTTCAGCTTGATCAGTGACATTAGGCTCATCGTACAATAACCCCAAAGCCTGAAAAAACGCATCAACATCACTCAAAACAGGATCCCCAGGTGTCAGGGAAAAAGCCCAATCCTGAGGGTCGCCGCGCAGGAGAGAGATGACAATTTGAACCTGCTGCGCTGCGTTCCCTGAGGACTTAGATTTTAAGGCAAAAAACAATTTACAGTTATTTTTGAAATTCAGAAACTTAGCTCGATCCCCTTAAAACAAATCTGGCATGGGAATCCTAGGTTCCACAACAGGCAACCTAGCAAGATAGGTAGCAATACTCCGAACCTCAGTGGCAAGCTGATCCACACGGCCAGACAACTGTGCAAACTCCATTGAGAGAGAAAAAAAAAATCCTCCTTAGCACCCAGAGATACAGAGGGAAAAAAAAATGCAACAAACAGAAAAAAAAAAAAATCTCTGACAACTCTGACAACTTTTTTCTTTCCACAATATTTTTCCCTTCTGTGAGTACCATATAATTTTTAGTTTAGGCCGGTGATACTGTTATGATTTGGTAGCTGAGGAGAGCAGGCAAAAAAGGAAATACACCAGAGCAGTTGGAAACTATGAGATTGCAGTACCCTGACTAACCACCACAACTAGAGGCAGCCGTGGAGCGTTCCTACGTTGGTCCTAGACGCCTCGTCACAGCCTGAGAAACTAACTACACCTAAAGATAGAAAGAGGAAAGCTATCTGCCCCGGAGCAGATCCCCAAAGAACATAGAAAGTCCCCAAACATGTAATGGCGGTTAGACAAGAAGAAATACTGACACAGACAGAAAATAGTAAGAGCAAACGTTGGGGCCCAAACTTACTAAATAGAAAAGGATAGGAAGGGCACTTACTGCAATCCCAAAAAACCCTGAAAAGCACCAACTCTACTAATTTCAAAAACACCTGAGATCACACGACCTCTACCACCTAAATTAGTTCTCTGGTGTAAACAAAAACAAAACAGCAGCCACTGAAAAAACTGGAAAAAGCAAATGTACAAACATCAGTGGCTGAACTGAACTGAGAGGGCAAAAGCCCCCAAAGGGGACCCTGAAGGCCCCCACAGAAGTGCAGGACAAAATGCAAAAATCAAGCACAAAAACAAAAAGAAGAAAATGTCTTATCTGTTAGCAGGAGATTCAGACACGACACAGCAGGCTACCAAGGAAACAGGAATCAAGGATTGAGACCAGAACAATTGATCACCGGCAACCCTGATGGGAAGGCGACTCCCTTATATAAGACCAGTCAGTAACACCTGATTCCCAATCCTCACAATCTTCACTGGAAAGTCCAGTACCGTTTGTAACCACCAGAGGGAGCTTCTGCTCAGAACTCATTTCCAGCCTATTCACAACAAATCTCATTATGCTTTTGCCGCATGAATACAATATGCCACATGGCAGCACTAGCAGAGCTCATAGTTAAAGCCTTTCCTATACATGAATGAGTGTGCTCTTTAGCAACCAGATTTATTTTTTGGATGGTGATTGCACATTATTTTACTTTGGCTATCGAGTCGCTCACATTGTGAAGTCTATCATTTCTGTATCAGCTGAAACATAGATGAAAACTCCTGGACCTGTGAAATCTATCTATATTACATTTCATTTATAATAGAGGTGAATCTAGGTTTTTCTGCATGCGAGGAAAAAAAAATCAGTTTGGTGTCCCCTCCTATTCACAGCTTAAGCGATTAGAGTAGTCATCATATAACCTTTCGTATGTGATTTGCATACTTATTCACGTACCAACTACCAGCTCTTCCTAGTTCTCCCAATATTCAGTGAGGAACTGCAGCCCCTGCCTTAGTGAGAGAAGCAGGAAGAAAAGCTGGTTGTCACCTAACCATAAGTATGACAATCGCACATATGTGGTCATGTGATGAACGATGGAATCATCAAGCAGAGCTGAATCCTGACAGTGAGTATATTACAGTAATGTAGAGTGGTGCGCACTCTGTGTGGAGAGTTCCGAGGTGCCAGTGAAGTGGGATGAGGATCCCCGTAGACTAGCAGTGTATGAAAGTGTGGGAGCACCGAATTTCATACACACCACAAGGTTTCCCATGTGCCTCACACCTAGGGTATACCATTCAAACTCCTAATTACCCATCTACAGCGACTATATGAGTAAGACCCTGGCAGGGTCGAAACGTTATCTTGTCACTTGCCACCTGTAAATACTTCATGTACCTTAATCATATATTGCTACTTTCCTCGTTCACTGTATGTGAAATAAATTGCTGCTATGAATTCAATACACAGTTACAATTTGACAGGATTCAGTGCTTAATTTCATAATTAATGCCCATCATAAATACAGATGTAGTAACCCTTAACTTGTGTAAGACAGCGCAATACATTATTAACATAGTCATGTATCACGTTGTCTGACAAATTATGAATTTCTACATGTGTACAGGATCAGAACCTGTAACAGTAATGAATAGAGCACCATAACCACCAACAGTACAGAAATGCAGCATCACAATGACCGTCGGTACAGGAATGCATCATCAGAACCCTCCTCAGTGCATAAAAATATCACCAAAAACATAAACAATGCAGAAATATTGCAACCCAACCACCATCAGTACAAAAATAAATGGTCAGAAGCACTATCAGTACAGTAATAGTGCATCATTAGAACAACAATCAGTACAAGAATACATCACCAGAACTACCAACATTACAGAAATACAGCATCACAACATCAGTACATGAATTCAGCACCAGAACCATCATCAGTAAATGAATGCAACACAGAACCACCATCAGTACATGAATACAACATCAAGCTTAGCACAGGGATCAATTGTAATGTCAAGTCAGTTCCATGTGCAATTGTATCGCATGACCCTACTACTCACAGTATGTAAGCCAGGTGACAGTCATTAGTTGTGGAGCAAAGGTGATTCTGGCAGCTAATTAGGAATATTTACAGTTGGAGCAATCAGGCTGTGAACTGCCTTACCGCAAGAGGTAGAGATGGCAGAAACTACCAAGAGGTACCAATGGCAGCTAACTGCATTTAAAAAAGGGCTGAATGCTTTTCTCACAAAAATGGAATTTTGGGTTATAAATAATATTTCAATAAAGAATATATGTAACTAGTGGATAAATATGGAACTTCAAGGACCTATGGAGTTTTTCAACCAATATAACTATGTCCTTAACAATGGAAAGAAGATACTGGGAATTTTTATTAACTATCATCATCAGACTACAGACCATCCATGAGCCACAGGACTGATGAGATGTAATTAGTATCACAAATATACATTTACATTTTCATCCCATACTGTCCCCTCGCACTTTTCTCCCGTACTGTCCCTTCACACTCTGTCACGCTGTCTCTGCATACAGGAGGACCGGGGTCTATGCTGACCCTAAGCTGGGGTCCTGACTAATCCCTCTACCTGGAGGTACTGTTGATGGTACAGAGGTCCAGGCCGCCAGCGTAACCCTATCTCCTGTGAATCCCTGACAACTGTAATCTAGTCCTGAGAAGGACCCTGATTACCACCACAGGGAACGGGAAGGTAACTGCCTACACACAGTATAAGACGAACGAGACAGTACAAGGGGTAAAAATAAAGACACCTTGCATACAAAACTACAACTACAGAGGGAACACCAACAGGTAAGGAGATAAATAATAAAGCGAGGAGAGGAGAAAACCACAACAGGTACTCTTAGCTTTAGACTTCTCAATATGATCCGCTCTGCTGGTCTGCATGAATGCTTTCACCGACACTTCCCTAGCAGACAGGCAGGTATTTGAAAGAATCCAATTATCGCAACATTAATTGCAGCTGAGCGAGGCTGGTCTTGTCCAGCACAGAGAGAGGGAGAATTAACTCTCTCACTGCCGAAAAACACCCAGCAGCAGAAACTCAGCTGTGAGAAGTCAGGGTGTGCAATCGCGACGATCTTCGCAGCGACACACCCGTGACACACTCTCCCCATATTGTTCATCCGCACTATTTACTCTCATACTGTCCTCTCACACTCCCATCATACTGTCCCCTCGCACTTTTCTCCCATACTGTCTCCTCACACTATTCCTTCCTATATTGTCCCCTCATACTGTCCACCCACGCTGTCTCATTGCAGTTCCCCATCTTGTCCCTTCACACTTCTTCCCCATACTGTCCCCTCTCACTGTTCCCACATACTGCCCTCTCATACTTTTCCCCCCACATTGTCCCTTCACACTCCACCCATACTGTTGCTTCACACTATTCGCTTTCTTACTGTCCTCTCACACTGTTCCCAATAATTGTCTCCATATACTTTTCCATGAATACTGTCTCCTCACACTGCACCCAAAACTGTCCCTGCTCACTTTTCTCCCAATACTGTCCTCTACAGTTTCCCCCATATTGTCCGCGCACATTTTCCCATATTGACCTCACATACTTTGGCCCCCCACACTTCCCTTTCCATACTGTGCTTTCACACTTTTACCACCCACCATACTGCCCTCACACACTTTTCCACTCTTTCTGTCCCCGCACAGTTTTCTTCATACTATTCTGTAACACTTTCCTCCCCCATACTGTTCACACTCTCCACCCTCCAGCCTGTCCCCTTACACTACCCCCTCATATTTCACTCTCACACCCTCTCATATTGTCCCATGTTATTTTGAGCTTCTCGTATAATGTGTCCACATAATGTGGCCAATACTGGTAAGAAAAGCCACTTCTCTTGCTTTTATTCTTATTATCCAGCCTGTAGACTAGGATGAGTAACTTCCTCACCTGTTTACAAGAGGATACAAGCTGCTTGACTGACTGAAGTACTGAGCATCTGTGACCTCTGATACTGGACAGATTAGGTGGATATTATAAGTTGGAGTCAATAGAACACCAAGGTGCGCCATGATAAAAATACAACAGCAATATCTAGGACAATTTTAAATGATTCCAATTGAAAAACTGTAATTATTTGTGCAATCTAACTTTTTTGTACTTTGACAATAAATCTTAAACAATATTCACTAGACGATAGAATATAATTGCAGTTTTGTTAGCACATCAAGAAAAATCCCTGCCTAAATTATTAAAGAAAACCATAAAGACACTTGATATCACATATTATGGAGTGCTAATGATGTAATTAACTGACTTATTCCATTTGGCATGAAAAAGCCTGTTCATCTATACCACTGTGTATGGTTTTATATTATTACATTATTAATCGGGTATGTTACAACATGATGGTGCTTGCAACAAATTCTCTGGTTCCAGTCACGTGACTCCTTCTTTGAAAGAACCTTCCTTATTATTTTAGATGTGGTATTTCCAGAGTGCCAGTAGACCAGTTGGCAAGCATGAAGGTATCTTCATCTAAAATAGCTGTGTTGCCCTTAGGGTACGTTCACACTCTACAGACTCAGTATGAAATTCTGTCTGTTCCATTCAGATTAATAGGATAGTCGTAAAAAATTTCTGCAGCAAATTTGCTATCTACTGAGCATATGAGCTTGCCCTTCCGATGTTTCCCCATTAAATAACTTGTAACATGGAAGATAGCAATAATGGAATATAGCTAATAATACTTTGCTTCTAACCTTACTCACTACACAATAATCAGTTTGTAGAGTAGGGAAATGTTTGACGAATCTCCTCCGCTTGTCCATTTTGTTATTGAGTATAAGAACTCCTAAAAAATCTGACCCACGGAGATTTTCCTTATGCTATTGTGCTATAAAAATAACGATATATTCCAAGAATGGTTATTAATATACAGTGCTTTGTTCTTCTTTCAAGCATGCATGATGTAATTACCAGGTAAGCATGTGTTAATAAAAAATCTGTAGTAAACATTTTCAAGGATCAGACTACAATGTGACAATGAGGAGTCATAAAATGACCTGTTTACACTTAGGCTGGAAAATGTGAGGGATGGTTGAGATTGGGGCGGCTGTTGATGTTTGGCGCAGTATGTCCTCTATTATTTTTACTATAATACAAGGAACGAGACAGGGTATGGAGAAAAATATTTTTAGCATGTCTAATAAAGTCTAATTTCACCTTAAAAAAACAAACAAAAAAACAAAACAAAACAAAATGTATGTGATTTTGCTGTTGTCAATGTAATACAATGCCCAATGCTGATATATATTTTTCACTTCTGCATTGTGTAATCCCTTCCTCTACCCAGTTGTCAATGGACTATATTGTCTATACATGTAGTAATCAAACACTGAAAATGTGGTTACTGGTGTCAGACCACTCATATACAGACAGAAAATAAAATGAATATAATAATATCTGGTCACAAAAAAGGTCGAAAGAACAGGTAGCAAAGAAGAGGTGAAGAGTAGAACAAAATGGAACGCACAAATTAGGCATTAGTGGGTCTCTACTTAGATATTAGTATATTTGTTAAACTAGCATAGATTAGAGAGTAACTAAACTTTCCATTGTTATTTAATAATTTTTGTCCAGCTTAGAAAATGATGCAAATGTTGCAAATCACTTTATTAGGAGATTTGTTCTCATTCGGCCGCTCCGCCTATGGGCGCATGATGCTGCATGCGACTTGCGTACCCTATCTTTAGCATTGGGTATGCAGGCCGTGCGCAGGTAAGCGTTTGCCGGCGCATGCGTCCTTTTGACGGTGCGTTGGGCGCAGGTCGGCGCACCGTCAAAAGAACGCATGCGCCGGCAAACGCATACATGCGCACGGCCTGCATACCCAATGCTAAAGAAAGGGTACGCAGTTCGCATGCAGCATTATGCGCCCATAGGCGGAGTGGCTGGGGGGAGGTGTGGTCAGGGGCGGAGCTTAGTGGCGGCCGTGCGCAGACTGACGCAGGTCGGTGAAACTAGCCTAACAAAGTTACATGTAAGTGGCTTCCAAACCCCTGCTTTCCCCCGTCTACGTCCCTGCCTTCAGCCTCGTTGATATCAGAACGTACTCATTAGGAGTTTAGATGATGGCACTGATGGGTCAGCATGTCTCCTCCTCTGAGTGTTGTGCTTAATCAGAACCATCTCCTGCAGCAGCTTGTCCCCAAAGATAGTGAGACACAGGTACAAAGTTACATCTAGCTTACCATAGGAGACATCTTGGAGATGTTCGGAGCTCGGAAAACACCACGTCAAAGCATGGAACAGTCATAAAATGAAGACAATCAAGCTCAACAAGCCATGAATAGGCTTTTACTCAAGACTAAGGTTGGGTTGTCACCCGAAACGCGTTGATATCGCATTTCATCTAGCTGTACTGCTGCGGATCTGGTTCTGTGTCATGCACTTTATGTTAATAGAAGCCTATTCACGGTTCGTTGAACTGGATTATCTTCATTTTATGAGTGAGACACAGATGCAGAGCTGACTCTTTTACTGCCATCAGCTGCACTCCAAATTAGTACGTTCTGATATCAATGCATCTGAAGGCAGGAAAATAGATTGGGAAAAATCAGGGGTTTGGAAGTCACTTACATATATTTTTTTTTTACAGTAGTGAAGACAGATGCCCTAAGAAAGTGATTTGCAAAGCTTCTTAACTTTGCATGCTGGAGAAATTAATGAAAAAAAGTAAAAGCTTAGCTACTCATTAATATACATATAACTGCTTTAGTCAAGGTTAATATATACAGTACACTGACGGACACAAACAGAAGGTGGCCCATGTGCAAGAACAATATATGGGCCCTTTGCAGTAATAAAGCTCCATATAATGCACAATATTACCTGCTTTGAAGGTATAAATGGGCCTCCTTACTTCTTGGGCCCCTGTGCGGCTCCACAGGTGGCACCAATTATATGTTCTCCCATGATACAGTAGCTTTCCATATTCAGTGCATGTATCTGTCAGTTAAGTAGTAGTGGTCTCAGAAACATGCTCAGCTAGAAAGCTGCCTTTGTTCCTTCAGCACGTGGTTCAGTTACACGGCATTCCTGAGAACATTGTGTCTGACAGAGGAGTCCAGTTTGTTTCCAGATTTTGGAGGACTTTTTGTTCTAAACTTGGTGTTCAATTGTCTTTCTCCTCGGCTTTTCATCCTCAGACCAATGGACAAACTGAGAGAACAAACCAGACATTGGAGACTTATCTGAGATGCTTTGTGTCTGCTAATCAGGATGACTGGGTCTCTTTTTTGCCTTTGGCTGAGTTTGCTCTTAATAATAGGGCTAGCTCTGTCACTTTGATGTCTCCATTTTTCTGCAATTTTGGGTTTCACCCTCGATTTTCTTCGGGACAGACGGAGGCTTCTGTCTGTCCAGGTGTTGACTCTGTTGTGGAGCGTATGCAGCAGATTTGGGACCAGGTAGTGGAGAGGTTGTCCCTCTCTCAGGAGAGGACCCAGCGGTTTGCCAACCGGCATAGGACTGATGGTCCTCGGTTTGAAGTGGGGGACTTGGTCTGGTTGTCTTCAAGAAATATCCCTATGAGAGTTGCATCTCCTAAGTTTAAGCCTAGGTTCATTGGACCTTATAAGATCATGGAGATTCTTAATCCTGTTTCCTTTCGTTTACTTCTTCCAGGGACATTTAAGATCCATAACGTGTTCCACAAGTCCTTATTGAAGAGGTTTGTCGAGCCAGTGGTTCCTATGGCTGCGCCTCCTGACCCTGTTTTGGTTGAGGGCAATCTGGAGTATGTGGTTGAGAAAATATTGGATTCTCGTTTTTCTAGACGGAAACTCCAGTATTTGGTTAAGTGGAGAGTTTATGGTCAGGAGGACAATTCTTGGGTGTTTGCTTCGGACATCCATGCTAGGAGACTGATCAGTGCGTATCACAGAGCTCATCCTGACCGACCTGGTTGCCCAAATTAGGGTTCGGTGACCCCTCCTCAAGGGGGGGGTACTGTTGTGCATGTGTTAGAAATGAATTCTGAGCAGAAGCTCCCTCTGGTGGTTACAAACAGTACTGAACTATTCAATGAAGATTGTGAAGATTGGCAATCAGGTGTTACAGACTGGTCTTATATAAGGGAGGTTCCCTCCCATCAGGGTTGCCGGTGATCAATTGTTTTTGTCTCAACTTTGGTTCCTGGTTCACTTGGAAGCCTGCTGTGTCTTGCCTGCATCTTCTGCTAACAGATAAGATTTTTTCTGCTTTTATTTTTGTGCTTGCTTTTTGCATTTTGTCCTGCACTTCTGTGGAGGTCAGCCAGGTCCCCTCCGGGGGCTTGTGCTCCTCTCAGTTTATCTGAGCCACTGTTATTTGTTCATTTGCTTTTTCCTGTTTTTTCAGTGGCTGCGGCTTAGTTTTGTTACACCAGAGATCTGATTTTAGGTGGTTGAGATCGTGTGATCTCAGGTGTTTTTGCAATCCGAAGAGTTGGTATTTTTTAGGGTTTTTTTTGGATTGCAGTGAGTATCCTTTCCTGTACTTTTCTGTCTAGACAGATTGGGCCCCAGCATTTGCTCATTCTATTTTCTGTCTGTGTCCGTGCTTCTTCTTGTCTAACCGCCATTACATGTTTGGGGGCTTCCTATTTTCTTTGGGGATCTGCTCCGGGGCAGATAGCTTTCATCTTTCTGCCTTTAGGTGTAGTTATCTCTCAGGCTGTGACGAGGCGTTTAGGATCAACGTAGGAACGCTCCACGGCTACCTCTAGTTGTGTGGTTAGTTCAGGGTACTGCAATCCAATAGGTTCCAGCCTCTCTGGTGTATTGCCGTTTTTGCTTATTCTCCTCAGTTACCAAAACACAACAGCATTCACTCCATTCCGAAGTGGCCGAAGGGAAGAGACTTAAGGGTATGCCACACTAAGCAAGATCGCTAACGAGATCGCTACTGCGTCACCATTTATGATGCAGTATCGACCTCGTTAGCGACTTAGCTGTGTGTGACATGTAGCAGCGATGTGGCCCCTGCTGAGATGTCGCTGATCGCTTATGAACGTTCTGAGCCGTTTTTTGGTCGTTGGTGTCCCGCTGGTGAGCCTGAATCGCTGAGTGTGACACCCTTTATGAACGACCTCACCAGCGTCGCAGGTGGGACTAGGTTTTCTCAACGACCGCAGATGTCGTTATACAGATCGCTGATGAGTTGTGTTTGGAATCACAGATTGCTGATGAGTTGTGTTTGGAATCTGACTAGCGATCACATAGCGATCGCACTAGCGATCTCGCCAGGTTAAGTCGTTGTCGTAATCGCTAGTGCGATCGCTAAGTGTGGCAGTGCCTTTACAGATTACTATGTAGAACTTCATAGAAACTTTTTGTTTGTAGTCTTTGACCCTGACCGACTGTGATAATTCCTAGTCATGGGGTAAAAATAGTTTCTGTTTATTTTTCTGGAGATGACGTACAGGCAGTCAAGAACTAGCAGCATGTTAGCAGTACAGAACAAGGGACAGAACAGGTTCCTTCCAGGATTTCATTGTATTCTGCAGAAAGAAAAGATGAAGTGCAAATAGTTTCTGCCTGAATGATAAATCTGAACATTTTTGCCACCTGTTGTTATGAAAACATGTATTGAGGTATTTGAGGACTGTCCAGGTTCTGCTCTTGCCATTTTTCTATGCAGAAATTTTAAGGCTGTTGTGAAGGACAACGTGGATGTAGTGACAAATCTGAATAAGGTGTTATACAGAGACAAACCTGAATTAATATTGGACCTGTAATTTTTACAAAACACCAATATAGCAGACTTGTAGCATTTGATATTATGCCACTAACCCATAAATAATGCCACTTGAGTAACCCCTTATAACAAATAATGTTCTGTGAATTATCTTAAAGCAGTGCCCAGTGAATACCCCTTTAGAAAACATTAATGTCCCTCACTGTCCCTTTAAGAAAGTGATGGTGTTCCCTGAATGCCCCTCCAAAAATCCTAATGTCAACTTGATGCCACCCTTGTCGTGAAAAAATAAAGCTTATACTTGTCTAATCCGACTGACCAAGTCCTCTTCCCTCCTGCACGCAAAGCAAGCCAACACCTGTGTGGGAACGCTGATATCTTGTTGACTGTTGACCTTCTGCAGCCTGTGGCCTACATGATGGACAGTGGTGGGTCAGGGAGTCTTTTGCTTCATGCTCTACCACAGGATCCTGCTGTATCAGTGACATGTTGACACCCATAGCGTTCAAACTGGCATTTCCACAGAAATCGTGGGCACACTGCCAAAAGTCCAAAGCATGTGCACTGCCCCAGATCTTTTGCAGTAGTTATGCCACTGCTTCTCTCTTTTTTTCTTTTAAAATTCTGTGTCACTAAGAATTTTGCACCCAGGGTAACCTGCCCTGATTTTCCCTCACACTGTGCCACTTCAATACAACACCGTTTCAGTAAATGCATAGCGATAAATGAAAGAAAGAACTAGAAAATGTTGCACGATAAATTAATTTTAACTAGTATCTGAGAATAGGATCAACCCTCCTAAGCCATCAACATGTGTATGTAGGTCATAAAAAGTTGAATAAAATGATAGCTTGATATTGGAGCAATTAAGAACTATGGGCAAGACATAGATCTCCTGAGCATCTGCCTCCAGAGCTATTTTAAATGAAAGGGGGTATTACCAGTGTGAGATATGTAATGACTGACAGTTTGCTCTTCTGATCTCATTGCAGAGCTGTGTGTGATTACAACTAACACAGTAGATCAGATCTGAGTTGTGTCTCCTTACAAAGACATCTACAGCTACAGCTCTCCTCTCATAGTGTTGCAAACTCTTATTCAACTGACTAGGATCTGCATGCCCATGTAGACAGCTTAAGAGTTTTTATCCACATAAATCTATAGTGTTTTATGAGCTACATTTGCAAATTTACCCAATTTTTCCATTCACTCATATATCTAGAAAGGACTGATAGACAAAAACTATTATTCAAAGTTGATAGATAAGCAAACAAAATCTAATACTTTCCTTTGAAAGTTCATGTGGTACTATACTCAATTCAAAAGACATACATTTTTTAAAAACTGCTATTTTATTTCAGTTTGTATGAAGAGTTTCCATTCTTTCTGTCTCCATAGATGACCTGGAGGATTCAGAGCTAGTCTCTGTGACTGAGGAGACCCCACTGGGGAAGGAAATTATCTCCTTGGGAGTGGGAGAAGGATATATCACTGGTAATATCTGGTGTAAAACCAGAAATGTTCTTCAAGAGTCTTTGAAGACTCTTGGCTGCTTAAACATTGTAAGATATAAGCAACAATGCCATAAACTGATTAGTGTAAACCCATTTTAATGTATGGATTTGTGAGGAAATGAATGAATGTCTAGTACACTTGTAACAATTCTACTGTAGCCTACAGGTAAGTATCTGCCACCAGTTATCAAATTAAGAAATAATTATCCTGTAAGCAAATTCATCTTGAGAAAAAAAAATGAATTTTTATCAATCTCAAATATTTTTTCATAAGAACTACTTATTACTAACCAGTTAATAAATGCTATTAATATGCTCATAAATATATGCACTTTATGCTATGTTATTGTGTCCACTTCATGTCCTTCCATGCTGTTGAATCATTTCTAGTTATTATAAGGGAGAAATTATATAGTAAGTGTTTCCATACAATGATTAACTGCAGTTATAAATTGACCCTGATTTTACTGACTGTCTATACTATCTATGAGTGTTGTGGGCATAATCCCCAAAGTATCTTATAAGATGCAACTTCAGGTTTCACCTCTTGCCCCTGCTTGTAAGGGCTGACAGGGAGAAATTTATCACAAGCAGGAGACAGTAGAAATAAGCTAAAGCTACATCACAAAGAATACACCAAGACTCAGCAATGTGAGTCAGACAATTAATCACTGGTGGCCATTAGGCAGGACTCATGGCAAAGCAAATGTACCATGATGTAACTCTGCCATTTCTGCAATGTTATATGCATCATAGGAAATCTAGTCTGCGTTAGGGGTACTATGTTAGAGAGGAAGAAGAAATCAATGTGCTAGAAAACCCAGAAATAACACCACAACTAAAATAGGTATACCCAAGACATATAAAAGCTGATCTACTTATTCACTAAGTATAGTATAAGCTTCTTTACATAGAAAAAATGCTTGAGTGCTGCTGAAATGGAGAAAATGCTCTGTATAACTATTAGAGATCAGTAAATCAAAATTCAATGTTGCTTTAAAATCTGTTGTACAGCAGTATCTTTTCCCTATGCATTACAATATATATAAAGCATGAAAGATGCATTTCTCTTACAATATTTCTGTTTCCCTAGTAACAATGACAAGATGGAGCTTAGAAACTATATACACGAGTAGGGTTGAGCATTCCGATACCGAAACCCGGTTCCGATACCTGAAATCCAATGTAAGTCTATGGGAACAAAATATCGGAATATTTTTAATTCCGATATTTTGTTCCCATAGACTTACATTGGATTTCAGGTATCGGAACCGGGTTTCGGTATCGGAATGCTCAACCCTATACACGAGTTTTGAATGTACAGCATAGAGCTTGCAACTATAGATCAGAGCTACGGTTAAGTGGTTATTTTGGTGCAAGTAAAGATTTGGCAGCAGTCTCAAAGAACTTTAAGATCTAGAGATGCGCCACTTGTGCCACACTTGTCCCCTAAATTTTGGTGTAAATTCCTATCACAAAGTATAGCAGCTGATAAGCAAAGCAGCAAAATGAGAAAACTGTTTGTTTCTCAGGCGAGATTATATTTAAAATGGTTTAAAAATAATCATTCTTGGCAGCACATAGCCAGTGATACAGTGATGTGCTACAGTTGTGATGTGCTGCTTATAACAAAATAATATAAGCGCACAGAACGATCATATTAACAATCGTACTGTTGACATAGAATTCTAGTAGGCCAATCTAAACAAAAAAAATTACTCAATCTCTAATCCCAAGTATTAGACTAGATGTTCAAAAAATGCACCAAATTCATCATCTAGCAACAATCTGAAGAATTTTCTTCATTTAAGACTACCTAAGTGAACCGGCCCATATATATATATATATATATATATATATATATATATATATATACTGTTCAAAAAAATAAAGGGAACACTCAAATAACACATCCTAGATCTGAATGAATGAAATATTCTCATTGAATACTTTGTTCTTTACAAAGTTGAATGTGCTGACAACAAAATCACACAAAAATCATCAATGGAAATCAAATTTATTAACCAATGGAGGCCTGGATTTGGAGTCACCCACAAAATTAAAGTGGAATGTAATGTCCTTAAAACAAGTCAAAATGATGCTCAGTAGTGTGTGTGGCCTCCACGTGCCTGTATGACCTCCCACAACACCTGGGCATGCTCCTGATGAGGCGGTGGATGGTCTCCTGAGGGATCTACTCCCAGACCTGGACTAAAGCATCTGCCAACTCCTGGACAGTCTGTGGTGCAACGAGACGTTGGTGGATGGAGCAAGGCATGATGTCCCAGGTGTGTTCAATTGGATTCAGGTCTGGGGAATGGGCGGGCCAGTCCATAGATTCAATGCCTTCATCTTGCAGGAACTGCTGAAACACTCCAGCCACATGAGGTCTGGCATTGTCCTGCATTAGGAGGAACAAAGGGCCAACCGCACGAGCATATGGTCTCACAAGGGGTCTGAGGATCTCATCTCGGTACATAATGGCAGTCAGGCTACCTCTGGCGAGCACATGGAGGGCTGTGCAGCCCTTTAAAGAAATGCCACCCCACACCATTACTGACCCACTGCCAAACCGGTCATGTTGAAGGATGTTACAGGCAGCAGATCGCTCTCCAAGGCGTCTCCAGACTCTGTCACATCTGCCACATGTGCTCAGTCTGAACCTGCTTTCATCTGTGAAGAGCATAGGGCGCTAGTGGTGAATTTGCCAATCCTGTTGTTCTGTGGCAAATGCCAAGCGTCTTGTACGGTGTTGGGCTGGGAGCACAATCCCCATCTGTGGACATCGGACACTCAGGCCATCCTCATGGAGTCGGTTTCTAACCGTTTGTGCAGACACATGCACATTTGTGGCCTGCTGGAGGTCATTTTGCAGGGCTCTGGCAGTGCTCCTCCTGTTCCTTCTTGCACAAAGGTGGAGGTAGTGGGCCTGCTGCTGGGTTGCTGCCCTCCTACGGCCCCCTCCATGTCTCCTGGTTTACTGGCCTGTCTCTTGGTAGCGCCTCCAGCCTCTGGACACTACGCTGACAGACACAACAAATCTTCTTGCCACAGCTCGCATTGATGTGCCATCCTGAATAAGCTGCACTACCTGAGCCACTTGTGTGGGTTGTAGAGTTCGTCTCATGCTACCACGAGTGTGAAAGTACAACCAACTTTCAAAAGTGACCAAAACATCAGCCAGAAAGCATTGGTACTTAGATGTGGTCTGTGGTCCCTACCTGCAGAACCACTCCTTTATTGAGTGTGTCTTGATAATTGCCAATAATTTCCACGTGTTGTCTATTCCATTTGTACAACAGCATGTGAAATTGATTGTCAATCAGTGTTGCTTCCTAAGTGGACAGTTTGATTTCACAGAAGTTCGATTTACTTGGAGTTAAATTCTGTTCTTTAAGTATTCCCTTTATTTTTTTGAGCAGTGTATATATATATATATATATATATATATATATATATATATACATGTGCTCCTCACAAAATTAGAATATCATCAAAAAGTTAATTTCATTTTTCAATACAAAAAGTGAAACTCATATATTATATAGTCATTACAGAGTGATCTATTTCAAGTGTTTATTTCTGTTAATGTTGATGATTATGGCTTACAGCCAATGAAAACCCAAAAGTCATTATCTCAGTAAGTTAGAATAATTAACAAAAAACACCTGTAAAGGCTTCCTAAGAGTTTAAAAAGGTCCCTTAGTCTGTTTCAGTAGGCTCCACTATCATAGGGAAGACTGCTGACTTGACAGATGTCCAGAAGGCAGACATTGACACACTCACAAAGAGGGTAAGCCACAAAAGGTCATTGCTAAAGAAGCTGGCCATCAACAGAGTGCTGTATCCAAGCATATTAATGGAAAGTTGAGTGGAAGGAAAAGTGTGGTAGAAAAAGGTGCATAAGCAAGCGGGATAACCGCAGCCTTGAAAGGATTGTTAAGAAAAGGCCATTCAAAAATTTTGGGGAGATTCACACGGAGTGGACTGCTGCTGGAGTCATTGCTCCAAAAGCAACCACACACAGACATGTCCAGGACATGGACTACAAGAGTTACATTCCTTGTGTTAAGCCACTCATGACCAATATACATCGCCAGAAGTGTCTTACCTGGGCCAAGGAGAAAAAGAACTGGACTGTTGCTCAGTGGTCCAAGGTGTTGTTTTCAGGTGAAAGTAAATTTTGCATTTTATTTGAAAATCAAGGTCCCAGAGTCTGGAGGAAGAGTGGAGAAGCACGTAATCCAAGCTGCTTGAGGTCTAGTGTGAAGTTTCCACAATCAGTGATGGTTTGGGGAGCCATGTCATCTACTGGTGTAGGTACTGTTGTGAATACGTTGGAGGCGACTTCGGAGCTGGGGCTCCCTCCGGTGGTTGCTGAGGGTAATGAACCAATTGAGGAATGACTTTCAGCTGGGTCCGAATGGTCTGATATAAGTGACCTGAACTCCCAGCAGCCTTGCCGGTAATCAATTGTTCTTCAGGTCTTGCTTGGAGCTCAGCTTGCATTCCTGCTTTCATTCAGATAAGTGATTTGCTGTTTTTTTTCCTCCAGTTGGATTTTCTTTGCTTGTTTGCTGCCTTGCAGTAGACTTCAGCCTGGTCCCATTTGGGGCCTGGCGCTGCAATTCTGCTCAGTTTGTGTTTGCACTTTTGCTCTGTACCTGTTTCACTTTTTATTTGCTGAATTGATGTGTGTTACACCAGAGATCTGATTTAGGTGGTGGAGAGCGTGTGATCTCAGGTTTTTTGTTAATCAGAAGTGTTAGTATTTTTGCCAGGGTTTTTTTGGGTTGCAGTTTGAATTCTTTCCTATACTTTTCTATCTAGACAGTATTGGGCCCCAGCATTTGCTCATTCTATTTTCTGTCTGTGTTCGTATTTTCTTCTTGTCTAACCGCCATTACATGTTTGGGGGCTTCCTATTTCTTTGGGGTTCTGCTATGAGGCAGTTAGTTTTCATCTTTCTGCCTTTAGGTGTAGCTATCTCTCCGGATGTGACGAGGCGTCTAGGATCACCGTATGTACGCTCCACGGCTACTTCTAGTGTTGCGGTTAGTTTAGGGTCCTGCAATCCAATAGTTTCCAGCCTCTCTGGTGTATTGCTACTTTGGCTATTTTTGCTATTTCTCCTCAGCTACCGAAACATAACAAGGTACACTGTGCTTTATCAAGACCAAAGTCACAGCAGCCATCTGATTCCAGGAAATTTTAGAGCAATTCATGCTTCTCTCTGCCGACAAGCTTTTTGGAGATGGAAATTTCATTCTCCAGCAGCACTTGGCAACTGTCCGCACTGCCAAAAATACCAATACCTGATTTAAAAACAGCAGTATCACTTTGCTTGATTGGCAAGCAAACTCCCCGGACCTTAACCGCATAGAGAATAGACACCAGAGCCAACAACGCAGACGAGCTAAAGGCTGCTATCAAAGCTACCTGGGCTTCCATAACATCTCAGCAGTGCCACAGGCTGATCGCCTCCATGCCACGCCGCATTGATGCAATAATTGATGCAAAAGAATCCCTGCCCAAATATTGAGTGCATTTACTGAACATACATTTCAGTAGGCCAACATTTCGGGTTTTAAAATAATTTTTCAAGCTGGTGTTATAGAGTATTCTAATTTACTGAGATAATGACTTTTGGGTTTTCATTGGCTGTAGACCATAATCATCAACATTAACAGAAATAAACACTTGAAATAGATCACTCTGTTTGTAATGACTCTATATGATATATGAGTTTCACTTTTTGTATTGAAGGACTGAAATAAATTAACATTTTGATGATATTCAATTTTGTGAGAAGTACCTGTGTGTGTGTGTGTATATATATATATATATATATATATATATATGTATATATATACATATATATACACATATATACATATATTATATATATGTATATATATATATACATAGTGCCTTGCGAAAGTATTTGGCCCCCTGGAACTTTTCAACCATTTCCCACATGTCATGCTTCAAACATAAAGATACCAAATGTTAATTTTTAGTGAAGAATCAACAAGTGGGGCACAATTGTGAAATTGAACGAAATTTACTGGTTATTTTCAATTTTTGTGGAAATATAAAAACTGAAAAGTGGGATGTGCACTATTATTCGGCCCCTTTACTTTCAGTGCAGCAAACTCACTCCAGAAGTTCATTGTGGATCTCTGAATGATCCAATGTTGTCCTAAATGACTAATGATGATAAATATAATCCACCTGTGTGTAATCAAGTATCCGTATAAATGCACCTGCTCTGTGATAGTCTCAGGGTTCTGTTTGAAGCACAGAGAGCATCATGAAGACCAAGGAACACAACAGGCAGGTCCGTGATATTGTTGTGGAGAAGTTTAAAGCCGGATTTGGATGCAAAATGATTTCCAAAACTTTAAACTTCCCAAGGAGCACTGTGCAAGCGATCATATTGAAATGGAAGAGTATCATACCACTGCAAATCTACCAAGACCCGGCTGTCCCTCTAAACTTTCATCTCAAACAAGGAGAAGACTGATCAGAGATACAGCCAAGAGGCCCATGATCACTCTAGATGAACTGCAGAGATCAACAGCTGAGGTGGGACAGTCTATCCATAGGGCAACAATCAGTCGTACACTGCACAAATCTGGCCTTTATGGAAGATATCCATAAAAAGAGTCGTTTAAAGTTTGCAACAAGCCACCTGGGAGACACACCAAACATGTGGAAGAATGTCCTCTGGTCAGATGAATTAAAAATCGAACTATTTGGCAACAATGCCAAATGATATGTTTGGCATAAAGGCAACAAAGCTCTTCACCCTGAACACACCATCCCCATTGTCAAACATGGTGGTGGCAGCATCATGGTTTTGGGCCTACTTTTCTTCAGCAGGAACAGGGAATCTGGTTCAAATTGATGGGAAGATGGATGGAGCCAAATACAGGACCATTCTTGAAGAAAACCTGTTGGAGTCTGCAAAAGACCTGGGACTGGGACGGAGATTTGTCTTCCAACAAGACAATGATCCCAAACATAAAGCAAAATCTACAATAAAATGGTTCACAAACAAATGTATCCAGGTGTTAGGATGGCCAAGTCAAAGTCCAGACCTGAATCCATTAGAGAATCTGTGGAAAGAGCTGAAAACTGCTGTTCACAAACGATCTCCATCCAACCTCACTGAGCTAGAGCTGTTTGCCAAGGAAGAATTGGCAAGAATTTCTGTCTCTCGATGTATAAAACTGATAATAATAATAATAATCTTTAGTTATATAGCCCAACATATTCCACAGCGCTTTACAGTTTAACAGTTTCAAAACACAAGTCATAAGTAGCAACGTTAACAATACAATAATTAAAGCAAAATAAGACGACCCTGCTCGTGAGAGCTTACAATCTACAATGAGGTGGGGGAGATACAAAGTACAGGTGTGTATATACAATGGTGTATTTACAATGATGGTCCAGCCATCTTGAGGGAGTGAGGGAGGGATGGATGGAGATAGTGAATGGGCTACACACACACTTACACATAGAATGACTTTGATTCGTGAACGTGATAGGCCGCTCTGAACAAATGTGTTTTGAGGGAGCGCCTGAAACCATGCAAATTGTGGATAGTCCTAATTTTTTGGGGTAGAGCATTCCAGAGCATTGGCGCAGTGCGGGAGAAGTCTTGGAGTCGGGAGTGGGAGGTACGGATTAGTGCAGAGGTTAGTCGAAAGTCATTTGCAGAGCGCAGCAGTCGGTTAGTCCGATGGATAGAAATGAGGGAGGAGATGTAGTGGGGTGCTGCACTGTGGAGAGCTTTGTGGGTGAGAACAAGTACTTTGAATTGGATCCTAAAATGAATGGGCAGCCAATGTAAGGACTTGGGAAGAGCGGACGCGTCTGAGTACCGATTAGCCAGATGGCTGACCCTGGCTGCTGCATTCAGTATGGACTGGAGAGGGGATAGTCAAGTAGCGGGGAGGCCAATTAATAGAGCGTTGCAGTAGTCCAGGCGGGAGTGGATCAATGCAACAGGGAGGGTTTTTTTGTTGTTCCATGGTGAGAAAAGGGCGGATTCTAGAGATGTTCTTTAGGTGTAAGCGGCAAGAGCGGGCAAGAGATTGTATGTGGGAGGTGAAGGAGAGATTGGTGTCAAACATAGCACCCCGACAGCGAGCCTGCTGCCTGAGTGTTATTATGGTGCTGCCCATGGAGAGGGAAATGTCAAATTTAGGGAGGTTAGTAGACGGCGGGAGCAGAAGAAGTTCAGTTTTGGAAAGGTTGAGTTTCAGATAGATAGCAGACATCATGTTGGAGACTGCGGACAGACAGTCGGTGGCGTTCTGTAGTACAGCGGGAGTAAGGTTGGGGGATGACGTGTATAGTTGTGTGTCATCAGCATAAAGATAGTACTGAAAGCCAAATCTGCTGATGGTCTGTCCAAGTGGGGCCGTGTAGAGAGAGAAGAGAAGGAGGCCAAGGACTGAGCCTTGAGGTACCCCAACAGCGAGAGGAAGAGGAGATGACGGTGGAGCCAGAGAACAAAACACTGAAGGAGCTGTCAGAAAGATAAGAAGAGAACCAGGAGAGAGCAGTGTCCTTAATGCATAGTGACTGGAGCCTAGAGAGTAGTAGACGATGGTCAACCGTGTCGAAAGCTGCAGAAAGGTCGAGAAGAATGAGCTGAGAGTGGTCACCGTTACGTTTTGCTGTCAGAAGGTCATTGGTCACTTTGATAAGTGCAGTTTCAGTCGAATGTAGGGGGCGGAAGCCGGACTGTGAAGGGTCTAGGAGGGAGTGAGTGGAGAGGTAACGGGTTAAGGCGAGAGTAGACTAGGCGCTCCAAAAGTTTAGAGATGAAAGGAAGATTGGAGACTGGTCTGTAGTTGTTTGTGCAGGAAGGGTCGAGAGCGGGTTTCTTTAGTAATGGTGTAATGATGGAGTGTTTGAAGGAGGATGGGAAAATGCCAGAGGAGAGTGAGAGATTAAAGATTGTAGTTAGGTGAGATGTGACAACTGGAGAGAGTGACTGGAGGAGATGTGAGGGGATGGGGTGCATGTAGTCGGACGAGAGGAAGAGAGGAATCTGGAGACTTCTTCTTCTGTGATGGGATCAATGTGGAAAGTGAGCGAGGGGAAATGCAGGGAGGGATGGGAGTCACAGCACTTGATGGTTGAGAGCAGATTTCCTGACGGATATTATCTATTTTTTCTATAAAGTGGGAGGCCAGATCATCAGCACAAATGTCTGTGACAGGGGCTTGTGCTTTTGGCCTGAGAAGGGAGTGATAAGTGTCAAAAAGTTTCTTGGGGTTGTTAGCTAGTGAGGAGATCAGAGTGGTGAAGTAGGTCTGTTTGGCGAGGTGAAGGGCAGCGTTATAAGTTCTTAACATGAATTTAAAATGGATGAAGTCTTCTGGTGTGCGGGTTTTTCTCCAAAGGCGTTCACCATTCCTAGAGCACCGCTGGAGAAGTTGAGTTTGCGATGTGAGCCAGGGCTGTTTTACTGTGTGTTTGGAAGTTCTGAGGGTGAGCGGCGCTACTTGGTCAATGGTGCTTCTAAGAGTGTCATTGTAGTGATGAACAGCCAGATCAGGACAAGAAAAAGAGGAGATTGGGGACAGTGATGAGTGTAGGGAGTCTGAAAGTGTCTGAGGGTTGTGGATTTCTGAATGTGTGGTAGGTAGGAGTGCACTGGGTGGTCGAGGATTTGTGAGTGTGAAGGAGAGAATATTGTGGTCAGAGAGTAGAAGCGGTGAGTTATTTAGGTGGGAGATTGAACAGAGGCGGACAAAGACCAGGTCAAGGGTGTTACCATCCTTGTGTGTCTCAGAGGTTGAAAGCTGTGAGAGGCCTAGAGAAGTGGTTAGTGATAGAAGCTGAGATGCAGATGTGGAAGTAGGGCTGTTAATGGGGATGTTGAAGTCTCCAAGAATAAGGGTTGGTAGTTCTGAGGACATGAAGTGCAGCAGCCAGGCTGAGAAGTGGTCAAGGAACTGGGTGGGCGAGCCTGGGGGCCGATTTATGACCGCTACTCTGAGGGAGGGGGATGGAAGAGCCTGATGGTGTGGACCTCAAAAGAAGGGAATGAGAGTGATGGAATTGGGGGGATGACCTGGAAAATGCATTGTGGGGACAGGAGTATGCTGACCCCACCACCATGTCTATTTGTGGGTCTCGGGGAATGGGAGAACTGTAAGCCACCATAGGAAATGGCAGCAGGGGAGACAGTGTCAGAATCCTGAATCCAAGTTTCAGTGAGGGCCAACAGATTAAGAGAGTTGTTCAGAAAGTAGTTGTGCAGGAAGGGAAGCTTGTTACATACAGACTGTGGATTCCAGAGGACACAATAATAAGAAGGAGATGAGGGAGTGCAAGTAATATTAATAAGATTATTATGGTTTCGATATAAGATAGGGTAGGGATTGAGGTTGGGGGATGGTGGACCAGGGTTGGGGGAGATGTCTCCTGAAATCAGTAGGAGTAGGAAGATAAAGAGCAAGTAGTTGTTGGAATTGTAAGTAGGTTTTTTCTGCGATGTGTTTGGGCATGATGGGCTGAGGTTTTTCAGGAAGGTGAGAAGTGCATGGGAGCTGTACATGGGAGAGGGAAGTATAGAGGGGCTGATGTGTACGAGTCGTGATGGAGGGGGATGGGGCGGTAAATGTGGATGGCAAGGGAGCACAGGAGGATAGAGATAAAGTACATGGTGAAAAGGGAAAGCAAAGTGTGGGCTACCTGATTCCTGCCCTGATTAACTGCCATGGATAACTGCCCTTTAGATGATGCTTAGCTTCTAACTGCCATGGATAACTGCCGTTTACATGATGCTTAGCTTCTAACTGCCATGGGTAACTGCCGTTTACGTTTTAGCTTCTGTGATGCTTTGCTTATGGGATGACTGCGTGCACCCCACACTGCATGCCCCTTAGAATGCTTGTGGGAGCTGGTTTGGGAAAATTTGGCAGCTAGGGCCAGCACACCAGGGGGTGGCTAGATGATCAAAGGCACTAGACCTGGCTACATCTATATGCTATAGCACCTTCCACCTGATAAGATCTAGAGAGGCCTCAGCCACAGATATAACGCAGTAAGTATTAAATACAGTGCAACAAATTAATTATACCAAAGCTATAGCAGACACATTAAAATATGTAGCAAAATGGTAAAGCAGCAGATGACAGCAAGCAGAAGTATAGAGTTGTACCATTAGGATATATTGCAGCAGGAAAGACAGCCAGCAGAGGTGGGGATTGTACCATTCAGCTGCTTGCTAGTAATGAATGGAGTGCGTACCATTAGGATATATTGCAGCAGGAAAGACAGCCAGCAGAGGTGGGGATTGTACCATTCAGCTGTTTGCTAACAATGAATGGAGTGCGTACCTGTGTGAAGAGAGAAAATGAATTTTAATTCCTTGCCATGGATTACTGCCGTTTACATGATGCTTAGCTTCTGGATGCTGCTATGCAGACCCCACACTGCGTGATAGAGACATACCCAAGTGACTTGCTGCTGTAATCGCAGCAAAAGGTGGCACAACAAAGTATTAAGTTAAAGTGGCCGAATAATTTTGCACGCTCCACTTTTCAGTTTTTTTATTTCCACAAAAATTTAAAATAACCAATAAATTTCGTTCAACTTCACAATTGTGCCCCACTTGTTGTTGATTCTTCACTAAAAATTAACATTTGGTATCTTTATGTTTGACGCATGATATATGGGAAAAGGTTGAAAAGTTCCAGGGGGCCGAATATACACATATAGATATAATTCTGGTGTGTGATCTGGACTGTTGATATTCTGTTAACTCTTCAGGTCTGTTACAGCACAGTTACTCAGTAAACTCTGCTCGTTTCCTCTCCTGTTTCTGCCCTTCCTGTTTTCTACAGAAATCTCCTTGTCCTTTTCCATCCTGCGACGTTCCACCCTGGGCCCTAATGTCACTCTACAGGAGGCAGCTAGGAAGACTCTTTGGGCTCTCGAAAATGATAACAAGGAAATGCTGCTATTATTCAAGGTAGATATATTAGCTTCTATTGTATTACAACCAGTGAATCTACCAATATACACAAAAGCAGGATATACTGAATACTACTGCTCTAATAATACACAATGAGGTTTGGGACAATTGCTTTTTATCTATAGACCAGATATGCTGTCACTTAAAGGGATGGTTCTTTCAGATTTAAATTAATTTTGTCAATACAGGAAATCTTCTGATTATACTTATGAATTAAATGGGTTGTCCAGACTTGGGACATATGTCACTGTATAGGATTGCAGAATGCTAAATCAAGACAGCATTCGGTGATCATGCTGTCACTATTATACGGTATTCCCGGTGTAAGTAGACTCGCCAAGCTTCTCTCAATTTACTTATATTAAGAGAAGCTATAATAAGTCGGCACGTGACCGCACGCTTGCAGCAGGAATACCAGGGAATAGTGGCAGCACACTTTTGTCTCAAACCCTGACAACCCCTTTAAGAAAGTAAACGTGTAAACAGTAGTTATATAAATTGTTTAACATTCCTGAAAATTTCTTCGTTCACAGTATAGCCATCCTCAAATCCAGGTTTTGGTCTAGGGAAATCAGCCATTACTATACCGTAAATGCCATATAAATGCCATATACTGCCACACTTAACCCCTTTAGCCCCGAAGGTGGTTTGCAAGTTCATGACCAGTGTCAATTTATGAGGTTATAGCTCAGGAACGCTTCAACGGATCACACTGATTCTGAGACTGTTTTTTTCATGACATATTGTACTTCATGTTAGTGGTAAAATTTCTT
The DNA here is from genome assembly GCA_033576555.1 of Oophaga sylvatica. NCBI lineage: Eukaryota > Metazoa > Chordata > Amphibia > Anura > Dendrobatidae > Oophaga > Oophaga sylvatica. The sequence continues at coordinate 131,864,949 of JARQOD010000004.1, read as the reverse complement.
CGATATGACTAGCATTTATTTGTGAAAAAAATGGAAATTTGGTGAAAAGTTTGAAAATTTCGCAATTTTGCAACTTTGAATTTTCATGCCCTTAAATCACAGAGATATGTCACACAAAATAGGTAATAAGTAACATTTACCAGATGTCTACTTTACATCAGAGCCGTATTTGTCCCCCCACCTCAGACTTCCGGCTGCTGCGGGGGTCTCGGATCCGTGCTGTCACCGCTGTGGAGGGCGAGCAGAGGCGTATCTAGGGGGGGCAGCCGGGGCATGTGCCCGGGTGCAGCTGGCAGGGGGATGCAGTCGGGCCACCTAATGCGGCGGCCCGTAGTCTCTCCCACGGCGGCTGCAATCTGCCGCCCCCCCGGACGGGGAGTCGGCTGTTCTCTGTGCCGGCTGTCACGCGAGTACAATTGAACCTCTGACCACCGGGTCAGAGTGACCCCAGCAGCATGATCAGATCATGTGATCACGCTGCTGACATCACTCGTTGGTGCTGCAAGATGCAGGGTGGGTGGTAAGTGCTCCAGTGGAGCTGAAGACACCAAAGATTAAGTGCAAGGGGCATGGCGTGGGATGGGGGGAAAGATTTAATGTGTGGGGGAGAATTTGAGTGGGGATGGGGGATTTATTGTGTGGGGAGAATTGGAGTGGGGATGGGGGATTTAATGTGTGAGGGGAGTTTTGGAGTGGAGATGGGGTTATTTATTGTGCGTGTGAACATTTGTAGTGGGGATGGGGGATTTAATATGTGGGGGAGATTTGGAGTGGAGATGGGGTTATTTATTGTGGAGGAAGATTTGGAGTGGGGATGGGGGATTTAATGTATGGGGGAGATTTGAGGACACAAAATGAGGAGCAAAGGGGAGATGGGGGCATGTATGAGGAAATAGTACAGGGAAATGGGGGCATTTACGAGGAAACAGTACGGGGGAAACAGTACGGGGGAATGGTTTCATGTACGAGGAAACAGTACAGAGGAATGCGGGGCATGTACAAGGAAACAGTACGGGGTATGGGGACATGTACGAGAAAACAGTACAGGGGATGGGGGCATGTACGAGGAAACAGTATGGGGGAATGGGGGCATGTATGAGGAAACAGCACTGGGGAATGGGAGGCATGTACGAGGAAACAATATTGAGGAATGGGACATCTATGAGGAAATAGTATGGGGGGATGGGTGCAGAAACAGTATGGTGATTGGGGATGGGTGCAGACAGTATGGGGAGCGAACGGGGAATGTATGCGGACACAGTATGAGTAGTGATGTGAAAAATGTATGTGTACAGAGTATGGGGAGTGAGGGTGATGGGATGTGTGCAGATACAGTATGGGGAGTCAGGGGTATGTGTGATCAGGCAGTATAGAAAGTGAGGGGGTAAATATATGAGGAGACAGTATGGTGAACAGGGGGGATGTGAGAGAAGACAGTATGAGGAGGGAGGGGAAAAGTGTGAGGTGACAGTATGGGGGGAGAAAAGTGAATGGGCACAGAATAGAAACTGAGTAGTGGGGGTGTAGCATGGGGACAGTGTAAGGGCATAGCCAGGAGGGGACAGTATACCAAGGAGGGGGAGTGTGATGAGAGAGTACAGTATAAATACTGGGCCCTATAGGGGGGACACAGTATGAGAGGACAGTATGAGGAGGGGGCCGGTATGGGAAGGAGAGGTCAGTGTAAAGAGTATGTACCATAAGAGGGACAGTGTGTAGGTCATATTTTGTGCAGACAATATAGTGAGGGGCATTTATTTATTCGGGCTCAGCGTACTGCAGGTATTTTTACTCAGGAGCATTATAATGACACTTCTATCTTTAAGGGCATTGTGTGGGGATGTGCTGCAGAAGACTGGAGAAGATGGAAGTCTGCAGAGATGAGCTGTGGATGAGAAAACTCATCATGGGGTCTGGACAAGATGAAGAAAAGAAGGAGAATGACTCCAGGGACGACATCATCTATAAGGTACCTGGATGTAAATGTTATTTGTGATACTGACTAATTCTCATAGTTTTATTTATGCTAGGAGCATTAGGCTATGTTTCCACGTGGCGTGTTGGCAGCGCTTTGGACGCAGCGGATACCTGCTCCCCCCAAAGCGCTGCAGGCTTTTGTACACGTGGTGATACCGCATGTGTTCATTGAACGCATGCGGAATCACCGCATCCTATACATAGACTGTGTAATTTATCTTTCGGAGACTGAGCGTCTCCACAAGATAAATAGACATGCTGCGATCTAGAAAGATGCGCCGCATGTCCAGTTACACAGGGCCGCCGGATGCGGCCGTGCACGCATAGTGGAGATGGGATTTCATAAAATCCCCTCCACTATGCTGTAACATCTGAATGCTGCGGATTGGATGCTGCAGCTATACGCAGTGTCCAATCCGCAGCAAATACTGAAGGAATCTGGCACGTGGAAACATACCCTTAAAGGGGTTCTCCAAGTCTGTGATAAGTATGCAGTCATTCTTTGTGACTGCAGACTTCAGAATTCTCACAGTGCACACTGCATACTGTCAGGATTCTGTCGTGTTGGCGATTTACAAACATGCGGTCACGTGCTAACTAGAAGTGTGGCCTCACTCAATGAAAATGAACTGAGCGAGGCTGGGCACGTCTAGTCGGTATGTGGCAAGAAGTATACAAATCACATACTTCTGCTGACAAGACCGTCCACCGGCAAGGGAGAATCTTAAATGTGTGCAGTGCATTTGTTGTGAGAATTCAGAAGCTGCAATGTCGGGATTCAGCTCTGCAGGTTCCAGCAGTCATCACAAGGACACTTCACTCAAATGCGATTTTCATACTTATGGTCCTGTGACCTCGAACTTCTCTTCCATTATCTCTCAGTTTTTCACTGAGCATTGAGAGCATTAGGGAGAGCAGCTCATCGGTACATGACTAACTGTGCAAATCGCATATGTCCTTGGAGGGGGGGGGGGCGCCAAACTGAATTCTTGCCCGAGAGCCAGAAGACCTAAATACACCTCTGCCGACAGTGTCTGCATTAGTCATACTCACCAATGGGGGAGGCAGCACTAAAAGTGCCTAAGGCAGCATAAACTCTAAATACTGCCCTGCTTTACATCAGCAAAACTTTTGAACCAATTTTTTTTTGTTAGGAAGTTAAGAGTTAAAAGTTGACCAGCGATTTCTTATTTTTCCAATAAAATTTACAAAACCATTTTTTAGGGACCACCTCACATTTGAAGTCACTTTGAGGGGTCTATCTGATAGAAGATACCCAAAAGTGACAACATTTTAAAAACTGCACCCCTCAAGGTGCTCAAAATCACATTCAAGAAGTTTGTTAAGCCTTCAGGTGTTTCAGAGAAAACTAGATCCCTCAGGGAACGGATGATCAGCAACTTTCCTAGATCTGGTGACCCGGATGTCGTCATGACAATATTGGGTCACCATAGCAACGATCGGGAACCCGTATCACGCCGCAGGGTCTCTGATCCAAAAGCAGTGGGGCTGCCATCTCTCTGCCGCATTTAGGGGGTTAAAGTACCGTTCATTCGCAGCATTTATGGAGTTAAAGTGCTGGGAGCGGTGCGTGACCACTCCTTGCACTTAGTGCCTAGTGTCAGCTGTCAGAATCAGCTGACACCCGGCGGCAATCGCCTGCGCACAGCCCGTGTGTGCAGGTGATCGCGATGACATATTAATCTGTCCCTAGTCAATAAGGCCCAGGGCACAGGGACAAATTTATTATGTCAGATGTCAGAAAGGGGTTAAAATGGAAGAAAAAATCAAACTCTGCTCATCAACCGTTGGAGTACTGCTAACAGCAGCAGATCTCGTGACCTCTATAGGGTCTTTTGAGTCATGAGAGGCTTGTACTGATGCAAGCAATGGGGCCCCCTGCCTGGTGTTTTACTTTCGATGGTATCAGCATCCTGGATGCAGTTAAAATTGAACACAATGTCAGAACAGGGAACAAGTTCCTTGTTCGATCGTTGGTTCCACCATTGATTCTACATCTGAGCTTTGACTCTGGCACAATGACATCACTACATCGCGTCCACGTTGCAGAGACCAAAGCAGTGGTGGAATGGGGAGAGCTGTGCAATTTACTTGCTTTATTTTATGAATGACTACTTGTGTGGATATATTTTGTGTATGGGGATATTCTGTAGATATTGTGTGTAGGGGTTTGTGGGACCATCATAAAGTGTGGGGAGCTTTGAGAGCTATCAACTTTATGTAGGGTGACTGTAGGGGCAAGCAGATTGTGTGAGACTGAGAGGGCAATCATACTGTGTGGGGGGATGCTTTAGCGGCTATTTTACTGTGTGGAAAGCTGTGTAAGGACCATTATACTATGTGGAAGACTGTGTTGGCCACTATATAAAAATGTAATAATAATTATATTGTGTGGAGGTCTGTGAGAGCCAATATACTGTGTGGAGGGCTATGGGAGCCATTATGCTGTGTGGAGGTCTGTGAGGGATCTTATACTGTGTGGTGGGCTGTGGGGGTCATTATACTATGTGGAGACCAATATATTGTGTGGGGGTCATTATACTGTGTGGAGGGCTGTGTGGGTCATTATGCTATGTAGAGGCCAATATATGTTGGGAGGGCTGTGTGGTGACCATTATAATGTGTGGAGGGTTGTGTATGGACCATTATACTGTTTGGAGGGCTGTATTGGGGCTATCATACTGCGTAGAGAACTGTGGGGCCAGTATACTGTGTGGAGGTCTATTAGGGTTGTTATACTGTCTGGAGGGCTATGGGGGTCATTATACTATGTGGAGACCTATATACTGTGTGGGGCCATTATACTGTGTGGAGAGCTGTTTTTGGGCCATTATACTGTGTGGAGGGATGTGAGGGTCATTATACAATGTTTAGACCAATATACTTTTTGGAGGGCTTTGTAGTGACTATTATTATTATTATGTGTGGAGGGTTGTGTAGGGACCATTATACTGTGTGGAGGACTGTATTGGGGACTTTATACTGTGTGAGTGCCATTATACTTTGTGGAGGACTGTAGGGAGTCATTATACAATGTTGTGGCCTATAATAATCTTTTTTTTTAATAATCTTTTATTTTTTATATAGCGCTAACATATTCCGCAGCGCTTTACAGTTTTCACACATTATCGTCACTGTCCCCGATGGGGCTCACAATCTAGATTCCCTATCTGTATGTTTTTGAAGTGTGGGAGGAAACCGGAGTACCCGGAGGAAACCCACGCAAACACGGGGAGAACATACAAACTCCTTGCAGATGTTGTCCTAGGTGGGATTTGAACCCAGGACTCCAGCGCTGCAAGGCTGTAGTGCTATCCACTGAGCCACCGTGCTGCCCTAGGTTATCATATGTGGAGGGTTGTGGTAGGCCATTATACTGTGCAGGGGTCAATATACAATGTGGAGAGCTGTGGAGACCATTATTTCTTGTGGCGGGCTGTGCTAATTATTAAGCTGTGGAGGATTTGGCGTTTTACTGTGTGGAAGGCTGAGAGGGCCATTATACTGGGGGGGTGGCATCATACTGTCTGGAGTACTGTGTTAGGGCTTATACTATGTAGAGGGCAATGTTTGAGCTATTTTGTTGTGTAGAGGACTGTCTGGGAGAAAATGCTGTATGGAGGGTTAATAGGGACCATTATACTGTGTAGGGACCACTATAATGTTTAAAGGGCTGTTTGGAGGCCATTATACAGTGTGGGAGTCATTGTATTTTGTTGTGGGTTGTAGGAGCCATTGTACTATATATACGGCTGTGGTGCACCATTATGCAGTGTGTAGGCCATTATACTGTGTGGAGGGATATTATATTGTGTGGAGGGCGCAAGAGACCATTATATTGAGTTTTCAACTGTGGCTTCTATCATACTGTTTTGCGGGACTGTAGGGGCCAGTATGCTGTCTTGTAAGACTGCGGACCATCATACTATGTTGGGGTCACTGAGTGCCCCTTAATGGGTGTAGGGTGGACTGCAGGGGACTGCAGGGACATCACTAAATTAAAGGAACTATTGGGGTATCATACTGTGTTGGGGGCTTTATGAGTGTATCATGCTGCGCTTTTGTATGGTATTGTGAAGGAACTCACTGTGAGGGTATCATACAGTAAATGGGAGCATTTTTGATCGTATCAAAATTAATGGAACCATGAAAGTGGTATTGTAGTGAATGAAAACAATAAGGGGCTTCACATAACTTTGTACCATATTTTTCGGACTATAAGACGCATCAGACCATAAGACGCACCCCAAATTTTCAGAATGAAAATGAGGAAAAAAAATGTAATGCTTCAAATGGAGGTCCATCTTACATTCCTGTATTCAGCTTACCCTTGGGGGATCAGCAGCGCTGGTGGAGCGGAGTCACAGGGATGTTTGGTGGTCCGGCAATAAAATGACTCACACTGGTGCGGCAAGTTCGGCAGTGCAAGGTGGTGCGGGGGGCTCTGCCGACATTTTGTGAAAGCCCGGATACCCAGCACATCTATTTCTGCGATTCGGTGGTGTCCGGGAAATCCCATCCCAAGGCTGGTGCTGCAGGCTCGGCGGTGCTCGGTGGTGCAGAGGGCATGCGCAGATTGAGATCTCAGCAATGAGATCTCGACTGGATCTCATTGCAGAGATCTCAGTCTGCGCATGCGCCGTCACCAGCGGCAATTTTCTCTCGTTGCCAATAACTCAATCTGCGCATGCGCCGTTTCCGGCAGCCATTTTCCCAGAGGCCACAGCATCGAGGCAATGGAAGTGCACGGGCTCTGGGCTTTCACAAAATGTCGCCAGAGCACCACCGAGCACCGCCAAGCTTGCCGCACAGGGATGGGAGTGAGATCATTGCCCTGCAGTATCGGACGACAGGAAGAATAGCCCGACTCCTGCTGCCACCTCGCTAATTGTAAGTACATTATATTCTGACTATAAGATGCATCCCCGTTTTCCCCCAAAATTTTTTGGGTAAAAAAGTGCGTCTTATAGTCCAAAAAATACGGTAATTGCTGCAATATATATCCTTCTCTTTTTCTTTAAAAATTGAGGGTTATCCCGTCGGTAATTGTGTTTATGTGCAATAACCCTACCTACTATACTGAATATTTCTTGAGGGACGAACTACAATTAGGTATTTTCCTATGGGGCCCCATGTTTTCTATGTAGGCCCCTGCCATCAACCAATTCTTATTTTTATTTTTAATGGATTTTTTTTTAAAATATTGCAGTATTAGGACATGTGCACATAGTGTGTGTACACAGGTGGTTTTTTATTGCATTTTTCAGTGCTTATTGCTTACTTCAGAAACATCATCGTTCATGAGCTTTCCCAAAATCTAGTTCATATGTTGCCTATTTCACGAGTTTTCGGTATAGACTGCAAAGAAAGACAAAAAGAAATAAGCCTGTTGTAGTACATATATAAAATTCAGTACATAGTCTGTATATTGCACCAGTTTGTTATAGGCATAAAACTGTTCAGTCAACATGTAATACAAGCTATAGGACTTTTATCCATAGAACCTACATGTAATGAACCAGTTATAACAGAACGAGATAAACTATGTTACAAGTGCAATCTTGGAGAGGTAGCTACCTAATACGGTATGTAAATGTATGACCATTTAATGAACTAGGCAACATGACCAGCAATTACAGATGAGTAAAAAGATTCTGGAGTCCAGTTTAGTCCTTCGAGATAGCCTAACCAAGGAAGTCTTCAATTCTGTGACCGGCATCCTTGACCCGGCATAACGTTGCTTAAAGTCTAGTCATAAAGCTTCACAAGACGTCGACTCACGATGTCTTTCGCCCTGCAATGTCTTGATGTTGCAGAGGCTAGTAAATAACAGAGGTTCCTAAGATGATGCTGTCCACAGAAGAAGTCTACCTGCCATAGATTACCAGACTGGAAGTGGACCTGATTGAGATGCTCATGATAAAACTTCAAGGCAGTACTGGCTCTCTTTAAAAAGATTCGATGAGTATGGCATCTGTTTGGAAATGCTCATGAGAAGAAAAGAATGCTAATTAGCTATCTCAGAGAATGAAATAATCTATCATGGAAGTACCATCTAGTAGAGGCAACTACTATATATGTCAATGCATTATCTATTAATGAGCCTTGCAACATGACCAGAGATAAATGCCAAGCCAGATACATTTCTACATAAGAAGACCAATACTTCCTCGAAATTTACTCAAGGATGTCTCACTCAGTTGGCCAGACTTTACTCTCAACTAGACCTGGGCAAATTATAGTACTCAGGCCACATCTGTCTCTTTGGCTGTTCCTGTCTGGCCCATGGCTCGGGACAGCCAAAGGGCTGGAAACAGCGGTGTAGTACACAACACGTCTAACTCTCTACCTAGCATCTCAATTTCACAATTTTGGAGCAGGGAGCAGTCAGCTCCCTCTTCCACCATTCAACCTGGCTAATAAGTATCATCGCTTAAGGGACGATAACAACACTGGAATACACCTGCTGCTTCAGAGTATCAGTCAACACACTGCACAGAGCTAAGCAGTGCATTTAAGAATCCTGTGGTGGTCATTATATTGTGTGTGTGGAGCTGTGAAGTTCACCACATTGTGTGTCTGTATAGGGGGGTGTGGAGTCATTCATACTTTGTGAGGGCACTGTCATCATACTGTGTGTAGGGAACTGTGGGGGCCATTATATGGTGTGTGTTTGTGGGGAAATTGATGGCCATCATGCTGCGTGGGGGATTTAGTGGCCCACCATACTGTGCGTGGGCTGTGGGAGCCATCTACTGGGTGGTTGGAGATGTGGGAGTCATCATAGTTTCTGAAGTGTGTGCGGGGGGTGCTGTGGGGGATCGTACTGTGTGAGGGAGCTGCTGATCAAGGTTCAAGGGCTGAATAATAGGAGCAGTATTATTTACTGTTTTTATAAACTTTATAAAGCCTGTAAGTTATATGGTTTTGATTAGTCACTACTGGTAAGAATATGTTACAATAAGCCCTATCGTAACATGTATTAGCAATAACAGATAGTCAGCAATCAGCATACTTAATTTTGATCAATATTAGATACTAAAAACTATATAAAATAATAACAATAATATTGAATACAATAAGTTCATCCTGGTGGTTTAGTCCTCCACAAGAGTTACCATCTCTCATCTGACCCCTTTACAAAATTAGGTGCCCACTTCTGTGCTACACTGATGAGGGGCAAGAACCACGAAACAGGCTGTCTGTAAATATGTTTCTTACATAGTTGTCATATGTGCCATAGTTGTTCCTGGGTCATACGAGCTGAAAGAAGATTGGCACCCCCATACAATTAGAGGAAACCTGCCAGTAAATCCATGCTGCCCAGACCACTGTTGCATAAATGAGACCTTGGATGCATTACTGCATAGAAAACATAGTTTGAAAAGCTGTACATCTGTAAAATCTCAGGTGACAAGTCAGAGTCAGTTCACCAGTGGCTTCTCCCTACCCTGCTCCCTTAGACTGATGGGTGTCTCACCATATATTTATATAGGGAGAGATCTGTTTGTTTACGGGAGTGGGTTGGGGAGAAGACATCGGGGATCTGCCTCAAATTAATCGTCTGAGACACATATTCACAGCATTTCAGGGTAATTAATTGAATATTAAAACAGCCAGTCTCTGATTCATTCTGCCTGTGATTGGGCCAGCAAGACTCTACCACCAGGTTCCCTTTAACAGCAGTTGTGGACTTTAATAGAACTGTAGTGCATGTGCAGAAGCTTAGGAAGGCCCCAGTATTGTTATCTTCTTTCTGTGTCAGAGCTTTGTTTGGAGACTTTAAAGTAAGTTGCAATCTCAGCTAAATAAGGTCATATACAATTTTAACAAGCAAAATGTACTACTTGTTAAAAGAGGGAAACTGTTGTCCAAACCATAGGAAGAATGAGTCACAGCCTGGCTACACGATTGCGGCCAGGTAATGTATGTTTTTCTCTGGAACATTGCATGGGTTTTCCAATGTGGAGACACTTGTCAACCATCTGAAGTGGGGTGGGTAGAAGCTGGCTAGGAGCAGGACCGGACAAGACTCAGGAGCAGACACTGATGACAGTCCCTGTGCAAGAACAATATATGGACTCTTTGCAATCTAACAGCTCATGATAATGCACAACATTGGCTATGCCAATAATATGTCCGTCTTTGGGAAACTCTTCTAACTATTTTTACTTTGAAACCCTGGGTTGGGCAGCATACATTGAATGATAGGTTCCCTTTACATTAATTTTAGAATCCTGTGTATCCTTAAAGCACTACAGTCTATGTAATAAAAAATTTACAGGATATAATTGTCCAGAAATAAATGTTTTTGCCTGACCAGTACAATGATTCCAGCAGTGATGTCTCTCTACATGTCAAAGGTGAAACAACTAAAACTCTAAAGGAATGTCCATTCCTCTCACTGATACCAGAGAAGGGCTGAGGCACAGACCTTTCATACCACGTTGTGTCACGTAAAGGTCAACAAATCTGGGCATCTTGCCAATTGGCCAGAGTCCTCTTCTAAACAGGGTTCATAGTAGGAGGCTTGGGATTTGTAACCAAGACAGCCTGTGTTGACCTATAGTTTACCATTCATAAGTAAGGTTGGAGGTTGGGTGAAAGTGGAGATACCATTCTTAGATATATACAAACAGAGATCATCCCTGGGATGAAGAATATTGACGTAATAAAGAATAGGGTGAGTTTATTTTTAAATATATTTGTTAATATTGCTGTTTCCTTATTAAGTGTTATTATATAGCTGTTTTTTATTTTAAAATTTCCATATGTCGGCAACGTGCCCCAATCATGCATGGAAATGCGAGCCTATATTCTGTAGAGAAAGTAATGAGGCTGTCAATTTTAAACTGTCCCATTAGGTTGGAAGGGACGTTTGACAGTAAAGGGTATGCCACACTAAACAGCGTCGCTAACGAGATCGATAAAATACGTCACTATTTAGCGATCTCGTTCGTGACGCTAACGTGTGTGGCATGTAGCAACGACGTGGCCCCTGCTGTGATCTCGCTGATCGTTCACTAGAGTTCTGGACCGTATTTAGATCGTTGGCGTCCCGCTGGTGAGCCTATATCGCTGTGTCTGGCACCTTTTGTGAGTGATGTGCGCTGTTTTTTACATCGCAATGACCGTTAAAGTCGCTAATGAGATCGCTAACCGCTTATGCGTCGTTAACGAGATAATAAGTGTGGCAGCTACTAGCGACATTAAAACGATCACAAAAACGATCTCATTAGCTTGCGTCGTTATTGAGATCGCTAACGAGATCACTAAGTGTGGCAGTACCTTAAGCCGATACCAGGATCACAATTATTATTATTATTATTTATTTCTATAGCACCATTGATTCCATGGTGCTGTACATGACAAGGGGTTACATGACAAATTACAGATATCACTGACAGTAAACAAACTAACAATGACAGACTGATACAGAGGGGAGAGGACCCTGCCCTTTCGGGCTTACATTCTACAGGATGGTGGGGAAGAAGACAGCAGGTTGGTGGGTCGCAGCAGTTCCGGTGTTGGTTGAGGCGATATCTCCGGTAGTGGGGAGAGGAGGCAGCGGGTCATTGCAGGCTGTAAGCTTTCCTGAAGAGGTGGGTTTTCAGGTTCCGTCTGAAGGATCCGAATGTGGTTGATAGTCGGATGTGTTGGGGCAAAGAATTCCAGAGGATGGGGGATATTTGGGAGAAGTCTTGGAGGCGGTTGGGTGAAGAGCGAATAAGTGTGGAGGAGAGAAGGAGGTCTTGGGAGGATCGGAGATTACGTGAGGGAAGATATCGGGAGATTAGTTCAGAGATATTTGGAGGAGACAGGTTATAGATGGCCTTGTAGGTCAGTATTAGTAATTTGAACTGGATATGCTGAGGGAATGGGAGCCAGTGAAGAGATTTGCAGAGGGGAGAAGCGAAGGAGTAGCGAGGAGAGAGATGAATTAGTCGGGCAGCAGAGTTAAGGATGGACTGGAGAGGTGCGAGGGTGTTAGCAGGGAGGCCAGAGAAAAGGGTGTTGCAGTAGTAGAGGCGGGAGATGATAAGGGCGTGCACAATCATTTTAGTAGATTGAGGGTTGAGGAAAGGACAGATCAGCAAAACACTTTGATGTAATCATGTATATATTTAAAACATGACTTTTCAGATTTAGAAATAAGTGTATAGCGCATAAAAGCCCTTCTTATAATCCAGGACTAGGCTTATGTAACGTTATGGTGGAGGTTTAGGAGGGCCTGTGCAGCTGACAGGTTCACTTTTAATCATGTTCTTTGGGCAGGTTCGACCTACCTATATCGGCCCGTATGGAGGCATTTTGGGCTTTCTTGGCTATGTCCAATTGCTGAGAGCTTTGCTATTTGTGTTACTATTTTATTTAACAATCACCTGTACTTAAACATGAAGTTGCAAGAAAAAGAATCCTAACACTTCCTCCATGCTCTGCTCTGTAAAACCTATTTTAACCGAATGTATATAATTACACTGATAAAATTAGCATTGGACATTTTGAATTGGACTTTTCAATGTAGCTTTCATTTTTATGATTGTTTTTATTTTTTCTTATTTTAGGAGTTGTCTGCCCGGTTAGTGTCCATTCAAGCACAGAATGATGTTTTCATTGTCACCTTCAAAACGATAGAGGAAATCTGGAAATTTACTACATATCCTCTCTTGGTAATGGGAACATTTGTAAGAAAAATAGTCTAAATTTCCTTAAATCACTGACAATTAGTGATGAGCGCAACTGCTCGTTACTTGGGTTTGTCTAGGGTGCTCGGGTATGCACTGAGTATCGCAGGTGCTCGAGTGACATAATCGAGTCTCCGAGGCTGTATATTTCGCAGCTGTTAGACAGAAGCAAAACATGGTGTGATTGCCTGACAAACATGGCCAATCCCTCCATGTTTTGTGGCTCTCTAACACCGCAAAACATGTATCCTCGGGGTCGCGAACATGTCACTTGAGCACCTGCGATACTTGGTGCATACCCGAGCACCCCACGAAAACCCAAGTAACGAGCACTTTAGTTCATCACTAGATATCAGTGGTCGGATACCCAGCAATCAGTAAGTTATCCCCATCCTTTAGTATGGGATAACTTCCGATTCTGGAAATGATCCTTTTATGTCAAATACAATTGAGTTTTCACTATATATATTTAGAGTTGTATATATGTTTAAAACTTATCATAAAGCATAACACTGCCTTTTCCTGATAGTGTCTTGGGCCTCTTTCACACATCCGGCGGGCGCCTGGCGGCGCCCCCGGCATTTTACCGCAGCGCCGCATCTGAAAATCTGATGCGCCGCATGCGGCTTTTTTCGCATTGACATGCATTAGCGCCGGATGGCGCCGCATGTCAATGCGTTGCATGCGGTTTTGTCCGGATGCGGCGCAAATGTACATTGCGGCGTCCGGAAAAAACGCTGCATGTAACGTTTTTTGTTTTTGCCGGATGGTTTCTTATCTCTCCAAGCATCAGAAACCATCCGGCAAAAAAACGCATTTTGGCCGCCAGAAGTGTGAAAGGTTTTCACATGCGGCGCTGCGGCAAAATGCCGGGGGTGCCGCCAGGCCCCGCCGGAAATGTGAAAGAGGCCTTAGAGGAAGATGCCTGTAGATTCTCTCTTGTTCCACTAGATGGCACAATATTTCCATTCATCACGCCTCACTGTGTGTAATCATTGCTTGATTGATCTAATCTATTTATATTTTTTTTAATCATAAACTGAGCATCATATAATGTCATAATTAGCAGCATAGTTGTAAAGGAATCCCTCTATACTAGCTTGGCATTGATATTTAGAAAAGAATAAATGAATACTGAATATATAATTATGTTACACTAGGTATTGTGGCTTGTACTCTGGAACATCTGCTCTTTGATGAGAGATATTGGTTGAATGCCGCCTTGGTTGAAGACACAGAAATACAAGTATCTGTAAATCAGGATGAACTGGCTACATTGTATCTTGGTTTGCTTCTTCAAGAAGGTAAGTGAAATCACTAAAGGATTAATCTTATCAGAGAAAACATCCTTTAAAATGCAGGGCAACCAGCTTATTACCTTGGGTCCTGCACCCTACTTTTTGCTAGGGAAAGCTATGGTCAGTCAGATGTTTCTAATATGTACCATGGTATGGCTGCCTTTCAGATGATGGGTTGTCTTTGCAATAAGAGAATTGCTTGAGTATAAATGAACAGAACCGGTGCCTATAAAGTATCTCTGTTTTCGGTCTCATAAAGAATGGTTCCTAGTGAGGCACCTACCTCTATGACACCCATTTGTCCTAAGATAACATAGGGACAGTAATAGTCTCCTTGAGATGACCCATTCACATGTTCAGTATTTGGTCAGTATTTTACCTCAGTATGTGTAAGTCATAATCAGGAGTGGAACAATCAGAGGAAAAGTATATTAGAAACACGTCACCACTTCTGTATTTATCACCCACTCCTGGTTTTAGCTTACAAAAATTGTTGTAAAATACTGAACAAGTGAATGTGGCCTTAAAGCACCACTCCAGTGTTGTTTATATTTCACCACTAGAGTAGTGCTTAACATCCAAGTCTCCGGACCCCTGTCTGATATTCACCTTTTGGCATTTTCATCCGTTTTTGCAGCTGCTCCAGTCCATCCTCTGCTGTTTGTGACCTACCGGCTGCTCCAGTGTTTGCTGGAGCTGAGCGGAGGCCACTAGTTAATGTAAGTCTATGAGAGCCTTGTTCTGGCTCTCATAGACTTGCATTGGGAGCTTGTGATGTAACTTCTGACTTCCGACCAGTCAGCAGCTGCACTCACAAGATAATGACAAGGGACCGGAGCAGGATCGAGAAATGGTAAAGACGCCAGAGAGTGAGTATATGACTGTGGGCAGGGGACTTACGTTTAAAGCATCACTCCAGCAGTGAAAAAAAAAAACACTCGCTGGAGTAATGCTTTAAATTCCCATTTGCATGGGACTCCAATGACTGCAGGGACCCCCACTAATTCGAGAACTGAAACGCTAAAGAGCCCCTTGGGAATACAGTGATGGTTGATGTGCACGACTGCTCCATTCATTATTATTAAGACTACAAGAAGTAGCTCAGCACTGCTGTTTACTGTTATTTGGCATTCCCATAAGAATGAATTGAGCAGCAGTACACATGATCAACCAGTGCTCGAATTCACACACCCTGGTTCTCGGATTGGAAAAGTCCCAGTGGGACCCCTAGCAATCGGGCTCTTTAAACTTTTGAAACCCCTTTAGATCAGACCAGAGTCAGCTAACATTTATTGCTCTCTTGTAGCTTACTGTACGTCAAAGAGACTAATGTTTTCATCTTGTGCTTTGAAGGGTGCTTCTATGCAAGAGCCGTGGTACATGATGCTGGTGCACAAGTGGAAGAAGAGAAAGAATTCCTAGCAGTGTCTATAAACGATGTGGTATATGTTAAAGACGTTGGTGATGAGTCATCATGGGAAGGACAGTCATTAAGTACAGGAGAACGAGGCTTACTGCCCATTATTGCAGTGGAGCCACTGCCGCATCCCTTCTACCAGTAAGTGCTCTTCAGTGTTTCATGATACACAAAAGAAATGAGCCATATATTGTCCCCTTCCTCATAGATAGGCATTATTGGAGAGTGCTTGTTAAAACAAACATCAATAATCAATAAGCAATCAATTTAACAAGAAAAAGACTTCAATGTCTACTACCAAAGAGTTCCAAGAGTAACAGGAAGACAACTACCGTATAATGTCACGCTAAGACATTGAAGAACTTTTCTCTGAAGGGGGTTATTTGGGTGAGAAATAAAAGAACATGCTGGAAAAGAAACCCTGACACAGTGATCAACTCCTCAATCAAGTGTTCAGATCTCGGTGCCCTAAAAGAAGATAAGGCTAAGTTATGTACAGTAGATTTTCTGAAAACACTAAGGCTGGTCACATATTAGAATACTGTTGACTGACAGCTATCTCTCGCGACCCTCCATTATACACTAGAATGCTCTAGTGTGGCCATGCATGCATATGTTCTCAGTACGACGAGAAAACAGGCTGCTGCAGGTTTCTCTGGTGACAGCTAATCTCTCCGAGAACAAAAGCATAGAAAAATTTAAAGGTTTTCTATGGGGTTGAGATCTGTAGACTGGCTAGGCCATGCAAGGACCTTCATATGCTTTTTATGAAGCCACTCCTTCATTGCCTGGCAGTGTGCTTGGGATCATTATCATGCTGAAAGACCCATCCACGTTTCATCTTCAATGCCCTTGCTGATGAAAGAAGTTTGCACTCAAAATCTCAAGATACATGGCCCCATTCATTCTTTCATGTAGATGGATCAGTCATCCTGGTCCCTTTGCAGAGAAACAGCACCAAATCATGATGTTGCCACCCCCATGCTTCACAGTAGGTATGGTGTTCTTTGGATGCAACTCAGCATTCTGTCTACTCCAAACACAATGAGTTTTGTTTCTACCAAACAGTTCTACTTTGGTTTCATCAGACCATATGACATTCTCCCAATACTCTTCTGGATAATCCAAATGCTCTCTAGCAAACTTCAGATGGGCCCGGACATGTACTGGCTTAAGTAGGGGGACACGTCTGGCACTGCAGGATCTGAGTCCCTGGCGGCGTAGTGTGTTACTGATGGTAGCCTTTGTTGCGGTGGTCCCACCTCTATGCAAGTCATTCACTAGGTCCTCCTGTGTGGTTCTGGGATTTTTGTTCAACGTTCTTGTGATCATTTTGACCCCATGGGGTGAGATCTTGCATGGAGCCCTGATCAAGGGAGATTATCAGTGGTCTTGTATGTCTTCCATTTTCTTATTATTGCTCCCACAGTTGATTTCATCACACCAAGCTGCTTGCCTATTGCAGATTCAGTCTTCCCAGCCTTGTGCAGGGCTACAATTTCGTTTCTGGTGTCCCTCGACAGTGCTTTGGTCTTCCTCATAGTGGAGTTTGGAGTGTGACTGTTTAAGGTTGTGGACAGGTGTCTTTTATACTGATAACCTGTTCAAACAGTTGCCATTACTACAGGTAATGAGTGGAGGACAGAGGGGCCTCTTAAAGAAGAAGTTACAGGTCTGTGAGAGCCAGAAATCTTGCATGTTTTTAGGTGACAAAATACTTATTTTCCACCATAATTTGCAAAATAAATCTTGCCAAATCAGAAACGGCGATTTTCTGGATTCATTTTCTCATTTTGACTCTCATAGTTGTGGTATACCTATGATGTAAATTACAGGCCTCGCTCATCCTATTAAGTGGGAGAACTTGCACAATTGGTGGCTGACTAAATCCTTTTTTTCCCCACTGTATGTTCATTTTATGGGGCACTTTTTCAGAATTCCAAGAGGAACGGGTCTGAAAGAGATGCCATGTGCACATACATATTTATTTTTTTTCTGTAAGCTATATAAACTATTTTACGTCTTTCCTGCCCGGATGATTTCCTAAAATGAATCAGTGTAGACAAAGTTTTTCTATCTGCTGCTATACTTGGGCTGCATTCACACACAGCGGATATGCTCGCGGCAGCCCTTCAACTCCTCATTTACAAATCACTTAATTTTGCTGGGAAACAACTGTTTCAACTGAAATTGCTCATGTATTTTCTAATAAGAAAATATTGGTATGATATTAATTTTTCTCTAATTACCATACGTCACCTTTCCTATGACTAAAGACATATAGTAATATGAGAAGTTGGGATAATAGTGCTAACTAGTTTCAATATTTTTATTTTAGATGGTTTCTGAAAGCATACCCAACGTCCTGTAACGTGACCGAGCAGAACTGCCGGAACATTACATCTCAGCCAATAGGTAAAGTATCCTTACCCTACTATTCACAGACATGCTATTGTTACACTTGTGTGTATCAATTACTCATAGCACAATCTTCCTTTGTATGGCTCAGAATCACCATGTCCCAGCAGTGAAGTGTACCAGGAATGTTTGTATAGTAAAATATGATGAAGATGTACTAATACACATTTGCATTGAAATAAAGACTAGCAAATCCCTTATACTGACTTACCCCCTTTACCATTGAGCTGGTTATTAGGATCCATTACATCAGGTTGTCTGCTTTTTATCACATCTAACTTATTCATTATCTGTCCTTCTTCTCAGCAGGTCATCAATATATTGATAATTTGATATCAATGAAAAGTTTGTTCAGTATCTGTTCTCAAACAGTTTATATCTGATCATTGGTGGCTGTGCTCCAGTCACTATGAAGATAACTGAGTTTGTATTTCGATACTGAGATATCATAATGTGTTACCTTTTTTTTTTTACAGAGGACCACAGCTAGGCCTCCTGCTTTATGTTTTTAGGTTGAGCCATCTGGAAAACCAAGTTCACACTCCATGACTCTCACTGCCCAATGACGTTAGGGTATTGAGGGACACAGAGTTTGACCTTAGTTAGTAAGGAACTATAGCCATCCTACATTTTATATAGGCATTATTGTCCATTTTTGTGAATTTGTGTCCTTATAATACAATTTTAGGCCCCATTCAAACGTTGAGTTTTGTGTATGACATCTACCTGTGTTTTTTTCTTCTGGATAGAACACATACAAATTATAACCTATGCCTGCAAAACCAAAAAAAAGAGACATGTCGATGTTTGTACCAATTTATAAACCAAACTTGCCCATTCAAAGTGAATAGAACAGTAAAAAATACACTGCATTCAATTTGCAGGCTAGTATTTTTGTTTGCTAGAAGTATCTCATGCTTCTCCTTCTTTCTTTTGCCCACAATAAAAATGGATAACACATGTGTCAAATGGACAAAAAATGAATGAAAATACGATCCAGCACGCTGTTGAAAATTGTTCCATTATTGCGTATGAGAATAGAAAACTGATGTGTGAATTCAGTCTCTCATCCCAGAAAATCAGTCCCATTATGCTAATCAAACTCCGATCAAAGAGTTTGATCACAGTGGGATCCAATTTTCACAGATGTGCAATACGTGTTTACACGCACCCATTGACTTGTATGGGTCCGTGTGATCCGTGCGCATCCACAAACACTGACATATCTCCGTATTTTGCACACGGACACACGGTCCGTGAAAACACGCTGACGTGTGCAAAGACCCATTCATTTTAACGGGTCTACGTGTGTCAGTGTCTCTGGTACATGAGGAAACTGTCACTACACGTACCGGAGCCACTGACGTGTGAAACCGGCCTTAAAGGGAATCTTTCAGTAGGATTTCACACCATAAACTATTTATATATACTTGTAGCCAGTGGCGTAACTGCAAAGTTATGGCCCCGGTGCGAACTTTCAAATGTAGCCCCCCATGCCAAAATATTTTCCACCCAAATTCACATTTTCCCTATTCATTTTGCACACTATAGTCTTGTTGGAATGTTTTATAGTGCAATATTTAATAAATATAGGCATAGTTAACAAATACAGTATTTAAAGCAAAAAATATTCAAATTATACAGAAACAAAGGTTACTTACAAGAGTAGAAATCAACCTGGATTATATGTCTTGGTAAGTCAACTACAAATAGAATTATCATTATGTCAGTATATTCTGCTAGTTAAGTAAGTGACGGTACGCGGCAGGCTGTGACTTCACCTATTGTGAATGGTGGATCCTGTGTTATCTACTGTATATAGAGGCGTTATCAGCCATTATATAGGAGGAGGAGGTGAGCTGTGACCTCACCTATTGTGAATGGTGGATGCTGTTTTATCTACTGTATATAGAGGTATTATCAGTCATTGCACAAGAGGAGGAGGTGAGCTGTGACTTCACCTATTGTGAATGGTGGATCCTGTGTCATCTATTGTATATAGAAGTGTTATCAGTCATTGTAAAGGAGGAGGAGGCGGTGAGCTGTGACATCGCCTATTGTGAATGGTGGATACTGTGTTATCTACTGTATATAGAGGTGTTATCAGTCATTATATAGGAGGAGGAGGTGAGCTGTGACATCGCCTATTGTGAATGGTGGATCTTGTGTCATCTATTGTATATAGAAGTGTTATCAGTCATTGTAAAGGAGGAGGAGGCGGTGAGCTGTGACATCGCCTATTGTGAATGGTGGATACTGTGTTATCTACTGTACATAAAGGTGTTATCAGCCATTATATAGGAGGAGGTGAGCTGTGACATCACCTATTGTGAATAGTGGATCTTGTGTCATCTATTGTATATAGAAGTGTTATCAGTCATTGTAAAGGAGGAGGAGGCGGTGAGCTGTGACATCGCCTATTGTGAATGGTGGATACTGTGTTATCTACTGTATATAGAGGGTTATCAGTCATTATATAGGAGGAGGAGGTGAGCTGTGACATCGCCTATTGTGAATGGTGGATACTGTGTTATCTACTGTACATAAAGGTGTTATCATCCATTATATAGGGGGAGGTGAGCTGTGACATCACCTATTGTGAATAGTGGATCTTGTGTCATCTATTGTATATAGAAGTGTTATCAGTCATTGTAAAGGAGGAGGAGGCGGTGAGCTGTGACATCGCCTATTGTGAATGGTGGATACTGTGTTATCTACTGTACATAAAGGTGTTATCAGCCATTATATAGGAGGAGGTGAGCTGTGACATCACCTATTGTGAATAGTGGATCTTGTGTCATCTATTGTATATAGAAGTGTTATCAGTCATTGTACAGGAGGAGGAGGCGGTGAGCTGTGACATCGCCTATTGTGAATGGTGGATACTGTGTTATCTACTGTATATAGAGGTGTTATCAGTCATTGTACAGAAGGAGGATGAGGCGAACTGTGACATCACCGATTATGAATGGTGCATTGAATGTATAAAGAGGTGTATGTCAGTTTGTGAGTAAAGCAGCATTAATAGGATACAATGGCCACACCATTTTAATAGGATGTAAGGATGTAAGTAAATAAAGACTGAAACCAACTAAACTACCAGTCAGAAATATATGGTCAGATATGTTGTGTTAATCTCACCTAGTGAGGAGTATCTTTGTTGAACTTGGTTATGGCGTTGGTGAACTAAGGTGATCTGAGAAAAAAGGAGGCCAATGAAACCATTTTTGGATTGTCTGGGGGTCTACTGACCAGAACCCAACAGCCTCATAAACATAGAAGACTGTTGGGTGCAGGTAAGGAGACACCTGGTCAGCCTGATGCATACTCTGACCATGGCACACGTATGTCTGTAATTGGCCTTAGCCAGCATTGTGGAACAGAGGAGCTGGGTTTGACAGGTGGTTCAGTAGTGTGCACACCATCTACCTCTGTACAATAGCCAGCATTGTGGAACAGAGGAGCTGGGTTTGACAGGAGTTTCAGTAATGTGCACATCATCTGCCTCTGTACTCAGGGGCTGTTTTGCGCCTGAGCCTGGCTATATGGCCCAGGAAAATGACATCACAGAGGTTTATCGGATTGTGCGGCCATCCGGTGTGCAGAGGAACAGACAGGCGGGCGGATGAACGGATGGATGGGCGGGCCTCTCTGCACTCAGGGCCTTTAACGCTTCTACATCAATGCTCACTCCAGCATCAGGAGGTGAGTGCTGATGATGATGTTAGGTTGGTAGATGCCTGCTAGGACATGTGCACAATCGGAAGTATTAAGCACATGTCTGTTGTCTTGTGAAGAAAAAGTGAGCGACTCTGGATAAGACTTTAATGATTCATGGGCTTGACACAGGATATTGCATGAGGTCAAAGGGGCACAACCTTTCCTGGCCCAAATCCCACAATGGATTAATATCTGAGACATTCATAGCCTATTGAAAGTAAATACCATAAATGTCTAATCGCTGTTGATTCCACTTCTAGGACCCCCAACTATCGTGTAAGTGGGGGTCACCTTCTCCCTTATTTGCACTGCAGAATACACCACTCATGCATGTGGCTTTCTTCAGCATAGTTAATTTGAGTTGATGAAACAGATGAGCGTTTACTAATCTCATAAACTTCGATGAAGATAGATACTCTCATGCATGGCCACTTTACCACCTCATTGACTTCTTCCTAAAGTGCCACAGTCACTCCTGAGTTTCTACACAAACTAGATCCATCCATCCTTCTTTTTTGCTGGAGATGTGTCTTATCAGATATCCATTTTTCATTTATTTTGGGATTGCACCCTAATCAAGTCATTTTGGACGAACATGCAATCTCTGATTAAGCAGGTTTTTAACTTAGCGGTATCTCTAGAACCCCAGCATTTCTTATTTTTCCACAGAATATTTCTAGGAGGACCACCAGACTCAAACATATATTAACATCTGCTCAGTGCTTAAACCTTATTATTGGAAGCAACCTTCCCCTCCACCTATATATACAGTAACCTAGCATTAAAAACCTCAAGCGGGAGCTGCCTTCAGCAAGGCCTTCCCTTCGGTGCGGCTGAAGGACCCTCGGTGACATTGCCTGACGCACCTCTCTCTGGTCACAAAGTTGGATCACGTGACCACATTCAATCCATTTTCCCCCTAATGTAACTGGAGGACCTGCGGTGACGCCACCCTCCGCGTCACATGGTAGGGGTCCTTCAATATTGCTCTCCCTGTTTATCGTTTTTCTACATCTTTGCTGGACGGGTGGGCGGACGGACGGGTGGGCCATTAAGCACTCCGGGGCCTGTCGCAGCTGTGAATGCTGTAGTTACGCCCCTGCTTGTAGCTCTTTCAAAGACAAGTCCAGCAGTACCTTTATATGGCCAGTCTGTTCATCTATTACTGAGAAATCAGCATTTTAATTGATATGCAATTGAGGCTGAAGAAATATTTGTAGATCTGAAGCCTCTGTCACTCCACCTCTATTCCCCACCCAGCGCCGCCTCCTCCTTTCTGACTGACAGCCTCTTTGGCATGCCATGTGACTGCTGGTAAAGAAGCCGTCAGTCAAGTAAGACTTATACGCTGTTGTGTCTTCAAGGATATTAATAGGGCATGCATATTTTCAGTATTCTTGAAAGTCTCTTTAATATAGGGAACCTTATTGAAATAAATTCAATATTTCTAGAACAATGGGATAATTAAAGCCATAAGGTTGTAGGACTTATATTTCTAATGAAAAGCTATTTATCCTTTATGTTCACAGATTTCTTAAAATGCATGGACCCTCTGCATAGTTCATATAATCTAAAGGGAACTGGTCATGTACAAAAACCACTACTTTCCTGCAGATATAAAGAAAATCTGCAGGTAAATAACGTGAAAATGCTACCCAGCCGCGTTACTGAAAGCCCAGCTACCAGGAATAGATGAACTTATATCCTACTGAGAGCAGCTTGCTTTTAGTCAAAGAGGTGTACACGGAGAGATTGCAGTCACCACTCACTAAACTGTGACGGGCAGCTGTGATCATTCCCCAGCACGTCTGTTGACAGCCTTCTCTGCACCTAGATATGCCACACACACTGCAAAGCAAGTTGTCAGTCAAAGTTACGGAAAGTGATTAGAGCCGCCGCTCACAGTATAGTGCGTGGTGACTCAAACTGCGCTGCTCACGCCACGAAGATTGAAAGTGAGCGGCTCCCGGAGGGTTATAAACTCATTTCCTCCTGGTATCCGCACTCCTAGTAAGGTAACTGGGCAGCTATTTAACACAATTTATCTACAGATTATCACTATATCTGCAGGTAAATTGAATTTTTTTCACACGACAAGTTCCCTTTAAGTGTATAAGGATGTCTTTATACAAGCAAGCATGAAAGACATTTGTGTATACGATACACTGAAATGAAATCTACAGTAAATAGCCGTGACTTTGTTTATGATGCAAATCAAATGAAAAATCTAAAACTCACTTACACTAGCGTAACATCATCTGTTCCTAATTACTCTGGAGGTTAGGGGTATTGGGAATCTCAAACTCCCAAACATTTGTGTAGTGACAAGCAATCCATATATGTGGATATCCTTAAGATATTCTTCTAGCGGTTGGATCTGCTTTAAATACAGAGGGTGAAATAAGTATTGAACACAACACAAATTTTCTAAGTAAATATATTTCTAAAGGTGCTATTGACGTGAAATTCTCACCAGATATTGGTAACAACCAATTCAATTCACACAGGCAAAGAAATAAAACCATAGATGTCCATAAATTAAGTTATGTGTAATGATGAGGAATGACACAGGGAAAAAGTATTGAACACACTTACTGAAATGTAATACTTTGTGTATTGAACAGCTAACATGTGCCTGGAACAGCCGCGGGTGTAACTGCGATCCACCCACAGCTATTAACCCATTAAATGCCGCTGACAGAAGCATTTAACAAGCGCTTCTGATAATCGCGCCGGAAATCCGCACACCGGTAACCCATGTCATATGATCGTGGGTTACCGGTGGGTTGGCATGACAACCGGAGGTCTCCTGGAGACCTCTATGGTTATCACTGCTGGCTTGCTGTGAGCGCTGCCCGGTGGTGGATAGCAAGCGAGTAATTCTACTACATACAGGAGAACTGATCATCGCCTGCATGTAGCAGAAGCGATTGGGTTATGGCAGCTTCTAGTCTCCCATGGAGACTATTGAAGTATGCCAAAAATAAAAAAAATATAAAAAAATATAAAAGTTCAGATCACCCCCCTTTCGCCCCATTCAAAATAAAACAATAAAAAAAATCAAATATACACATATTGGGTATTGTCGCATTCAGAATCGCCCTAGGTGTCAATAAAAAAAAAGGATTAACCTGATCACTAAACAAGGCTCGTTAAAGGGTCAATATTGACATTTAGGATTCCTACTTCCAATAGGTGGCACCAGAGATAAAGTCCTCTTTCATTCTGAAGAGACAATTTGCATATTTCTCCTTATTACACATAATTTAATTTCTGGACAGCTATGGTTTTCTTTTGCCTGTGTGGATTGGATGGATTGTTACTGACATCTGGTGAGAATTTCATGTAAATAGCACCTTTTGAAATATATTTACTTAGAAAATTGGTGACATGTTCAATACGTATTTCATCCTATGTATATAATATGAGCAGTATAAATATTGAAATCCTATTTATAAGTCGTTTATTCTCTTTTCTTCTCTAAATGGCTGTACCGCAAGTTGGGGAAATGGGGGTAGTGCAACTGGTCTTATGGCTTAGTAGGCTCCAAATCTGCCACCAAGTCTGTCTGCTTATGGTCTACTAGTATTTATATGTACATTCTGGAGCATTTAGAATTATACTGTTTATAACATTAACTTATCGTATTAATATATTGGTATAATATCCGTGGAACTTCTATTTTCCTTTAGGATTGGGGCAATGCACTGCTAGGGAGAACCACTCAGCCACAGAATGGGATGAGCTCAGCTACTGCAGGGGAGATGCCATTGAAGTTGTCGGCTTCTTTGTCCCTGGACTCAAGTGGTTTGTGGGGAAATGTCCTTCAACTGGAGCAACGGGTTTTGTCCAAACAAAGCATGTTGACCCCAACTGCTTGAAGCCTTTGTAAGTACCCCTGCTTCTTTACTACTGAAATGAGCCGTGAGGTTAAAGGCCAAGTTTTAATTTTTGGTCCAAGTGAAAAAATGGATAACACTCGGACTAATAATATTAAATGGAGCTGTACAGATAAGTGAGTTTTTTTTTTCAATGAATGCATATAAAAAAATTGCAACATGCATTAGTTTCTTCCATAAATTAGATAAGACTCCCTCATTCAAGTCTATGGGTACTCAAAAAAAATCAGATGCCATAAGGAGATACAGTGCAGCATCCGATTTTTACTGATACATTAAATGGTCTTATAGATGATTAATAGCTGCTGTTGTTAAAAAGGGGATTGTATACGGACTGAACACGTATGACAAGAATATTATCTGAGTGATGATGGCTTTTATGAGGTCGTGTGAGACTAGTCTTACTGTTATTCTTATAATGCAGGAAGCATATACAGTATGGACTATGCTGTATTCATAAATCATAGGGCCCCTAAGCATAATGTGTAACTTCTAAATTGGTGGCCGGGGCCTAAGAGCAGTTATTTTTGTCACAATCAGGAAAGGTCGTATTTATTAGTTCAAGGGAAAGTTCTGGATTTTTGGTCATTAAGGTAGCATGTAAAGTGAAGCGGTCAGCCGGACATCATCATTACCCTAATGCAATCAAGTGCTTCTAAATATTTTCTCAGAGCAGCAACTAGAAATAGAAGTTTTAAAACCACTATGTGTTGCTCCCTATAAAGATCTGCGTGTTGCTGCAGCTATGATTTTAATGGGTTTTTTCTCTTTAATAAGATGCAAAAAAAAATTTAGAATGGCATAAAAAGCAAAAAAAGTAAAGCACCCCATAAAACTGGAATGCTCCTGTTCTAATGCTTCCTGGTCCGCCGCAGTTTATTAATTTATTTATTTTACTCACTTATATAGCGCCATTAATTCCACAGCGCTTTACAGACATTATCATCACTGTCCCCATTAGGGCTCATAATCTAGATTCCCTATCAGTATTTGGTGTGTGGGAGGAAACCAGAGAACCCTGAGGAAACCCACATAAACACGAGGAGAACATACAAACTCCTTGCAGATGTTGTCCTTGGTGGGATTTGAACCCAAGACCCCAGCGCTGCAAGTTTCTCCCTCAACACTCAGATAATGGCTGCTCAACTAACCACTAACTGCTTCAGTGTCCTGTCTCAGCGAGTGATTGGCTACCGTGGTCACATGTCTTTGCGTTGCCGCTCATTGCTGCAACAGGAAGTAGAGCTGACCAGGTAGCATCGGAATGAGGACAGCAGGAGATTGGTTAGGTATTTCTTCTTTTATCTGTTTAACCCATTCTAAGCTTTATTTAAGTCTCTATAAGGCTTTCAGTATGTTTCCTTATAAGATCTGAGATATTGTTTCATGTTTTAATGTATGTTTTGGATTTTCGCACTTCAGAAGATGATGTCTTATAAGAAAAAAATTCACTAAACATTAAACGTGTAGTACTAGGATTATCCACATGGTGGCGCTATGATTCCAATCTTACTTTCTGTATACGGATACACATCTTTCTGTATACGGTAATTAGAAACACTACTTAGGTCTATGATTTTAAAATCAGAAATTATATTTGATGATGCCATAAAAAACCTGCCCAAAATGCTAATGCGCATGGATTGAAAATGTTTTGTTAACTTTTTTGTAAAATATTAGCAAATGGTAACATTTCACATTTTTGTATTAGCAGTTGCGACAGGAATCCCAAAAAATAGTTTTTGGCAAAATCCAGCCTCTTGACAGTTTTTCTGTTAAATCTTGTAAGGCTAGTTATTGTGACAGGCACAAATGAACGATCACTGATAGAAATCAGATCCTTTTCTAGCGAAATGCTGGTAATTCCATGCAAATGTTCAGTTCCTAGATTGCCAGACCATTAAATGTAAGTGACATCATTAAAAGGCTCATAAAATAAGGATGACTGTTTGGAATGCCAGTCTAGATGGCAAATGAGATTATCCCTTTAATGTAGTCATTTAATTGTGTCACTAAGTGGTCTAAGAGATCAACAAGTGGTCTTGTGTAACCTACTAGGACTATGGATTTACTGGATGTTCCCCACATCTGGATCATTTAGGTAAACTGTGAAGATCAAAGTAATTGTCTTTTAGTGAAATGTCATCCTGAACGTAAATCTTACACACATGAAATAATAGCATGAAAGTGGGGAGTGATTGCCGGAAAACGAAGGACGGGAAATTCAGGGAGCGATAGAGAAAGGAAGGTATAATATCAGTCTGAAACGTGTTATGAGGCACACTGAGCATAAAAAATAATGCTTGTGAGAGTAAACAGGACCTAACGGTTATACTAATTATTATTATTCCTATAGTTTTATTATATGTCTCTCATTTTTTTAATAATTCTACTGATTTATTCAGATATTATGGCTCTGTGTAATCTTTGTACAGCCTTTACTATGTATGCTTTACAGCCAGGGCCGGCACTAGGGGCAGGCAGACCAGGCAGCTGCCTAGGGCCCCGCTCTCCCAGGGGCCCCAAGCCAGTGGCTGCAGCCGCTAAGGGGCCCGTGGGTTAGGGGGGCCCACCTGCCACCAGCGCCGACCCCCCTCCCGCATTGAACTATACCGACGTCATTATGACGCCGGTACAGTTCAAAGCAATGATAGAGGAGAGAACGTCAGCTGACGCTCCCTCTCCCATCATTCCCCTCTGCCTCTGACACTGCGGGGGCCACCATATTGGCAAAGCCTGTGGCAGCAGCGGGGACCAGGGACAGGCAGCTCCGGAGGGGAGTATTCTCACCTCTCCGCTCCCCCTTTATGAGCTGGCAAGGGGCGCAAACACGAAAGAAGCGACACTCGGGGAGCGCAGACATCATTCACAGATGAGGTAATGGACACAGTACCCGGGGTCTGCTGAAGAGGGGGGCAGCTGACAAAGGTACTGCAGCCACCATGCTGAACAACGAGATATATGTATGAATATGTGTGGGTGTCAATTTATATATAGTGTGTGTATGTTTGTACATATGAGTGCATGTGTATATACATATATATGTTATATCTGTGTATATATGTTATACGTATATGTGTGTATGTAATGAATAAATATATACACTGTGTGTATGTATAAATATGTTTCTCTTGAAGCTCATCAATAGAATGCCAAGAGTGTGCAAAGCAGTCATTAAAGCAAAAGGTGGCTACTTTGAAGAACCTAGAATATAAGACATATTTTCAGTTGTTACACACTTTTTTGTTAAGTATATAATTCCACATGTGTTAATTCATAGTTTTGATGCCTTCAGTGTGATTCTACAATTTTCATAGTCATGAAAATACAGAAAAATCTTTAAATGAGAAGGTGTGTCCAAACTTTTAGTCTGTACTGTATATATTATATTGTATGTGTATATATTAATACATGAGTGTGTATATATATATAATATATATATATATATAGTGTGTGTGTGTGTATATATATATATATATATAACCTCACAGAAAGAATCAGCTGTGATCCCATGTGGTCCTGTCTGTATACTCTCTTTTGCTTCCTCCCCTTCCCAGGAACTGTGATATTATCAGACCATGTTTCAGCACGGTCAGACACAGCCATTACACAGTACACAGCAGGGACACATATATAAGATTTTTTCAGCATAGGAACATTTTTTAACACATCCAATTGTAAAAACGTATTATTATTATTATTACAAGAATGTACTTTGTTCATGGGAAAACCCCTTTAATGATTAAAGTCTAATTGAAGGATTTATGCACCGTGCCTCACTTTCTGATATTCCTAACCCACTCTTTTAGGACCAATCATATAAGAATATTATTCTCACATACTGCTCACAAATAATTATACAAATGCACTAATTGCATTTAACTTAGCAACAAGTCAGCGACAACCACAGAACCGCACAATGCACAAAGGAGATGTCCTCCATATATAGTATGTAGGTTATTAAAATATGCAATATTCTGATTTGGGGAATAGATATGGCCAAGAACATTTGTATCATGCATTCATACAGATTTTCCCATTAGCGTGGAATACACAGAACAGCATTTCTACAGCAAATTGTGTCACTGCATATTTTAAAAACACCATTATCATATTTTTATTGAATTCCTACAGGGGTAAGGATTTATTATTCTTAAGTGAGGGGGAGAAGATTTCACTTAATTCGTTTGATGAAGAAGCTCAGAAAGGCCCGGTGGAACTGCTCAGCAGCTTGGCGCAGACAGACATCAGCTCAGTGTACAGGCTGGGTGAGTTCTGGAATCTATGACTATGGATACATTGATGAGTTACCGTTCCTAGCAGCGAGTAGACACAAGACGGATGTTGATATGACTGACATTGTGCTACCTATTTGTATATTGACAGAGGGATTTCATTACCCTTCTATGTCAGGGGACTCTGCTAGTCTCATGATCTAATCCTCTGTCTGTTACATCTCATTTCCTTTCATTCATCTCTTTAGAGCACCACATTGCTTCCAGTGTCTTTCACTAATGCTCAATTTACATGTGTGAACCCCGGCTGTTGACTAACCACCAAACAATTACCTGAAAGCTGATAGGCAGCTGTTTACACAGACACCATCAAACAATTACATGAAAGCTGATAGGCAGCTGTTTACACAGACCGACTACACTTCCATTCACGCAGAAAGCTAATAAGTTTGTTCTGTTTGCATATAATATTATTCTCGGCAGCACATATCCTGTTTATACAGGTCACTCTGCTGTCGAGAATGATGTTTTTTTTAAGCTAGCTTAAAAATAATCACTTTTTGCTCATTCGTCACATGATTGCTGGTCTGTTTAGACAGCATTAAAGTTCCTAGAACACTCATTCCCGAACTTATCGACCTATCTAAAACAAGCATAAAGACTAAATAATCTGCAGTGTTGTAGGAATTGTCTCTTCTGCACAATTTCTTAATATAGTGTCAGTTAGAGCTTATGAATATCGTGAAATAAGGGGTCTCTGTGATGCCCATGTATGAGCCAGAGTAAAGAACCAATGAAAAGACCAGGTACCAGGATATTGACTTCTACAGGATAACATTCTAGGCATGCCCTGATCTGGGCATAGGTCACTGTGAAGGGAGGGGTAAAAGGTGAACTTCTACCATCACCTATCATGAATGGTGGATTTGTGTAATATGTATGTATAGGTACTAACTTTCATTGTAATATTATCTGTAAGGATAATATAAGTCTAGCATTAGAAGCTAGTGTAAAAATTGCAAGATTTCTGAATTGTTTTATTAATAAAGACAGCAATATGTAAAATAGAAAATAAAATATAAACATTTAAAAAAAATAAATGTAATATAAAAACCTGATTAAAGCAATAGGTCATTTTCTGATTATATATTCTCCTTAAAGAGCACTTGTCAGGTGCTTTTGCTTCCTAATCATCCACCACTACCATACAGTTCTGCTCCAGTTCTTTCTATATTATTTTTTTTATATATTTGACCGCTGGAGTGGTGTCACTAATCTACTGTACATTTCCTGCACTTATCCTCATACTTACCAGTCGCCATCTTCTTCTGTTATCCGCACCTCTCCGGTCGGTCTCCATCAGTTTATGACCTGCCGGATCACTCCAGAGATTAGGAGGTCACAACTCAATGTAATTCTATGAGAGCCAGAATGAGGCCAGAACGATGTCCTCAGACTTACATTGCGACCTTGTGACTGTCTGTTACCTCTGACTTCCGGTCAGTCAGAAATTGCTGTCGCAAGATGTAGGTTCAGAGGCTCATAACTTAGTTTATTAGTAAATGGTATAATGATGGTGTTCAGTACAGATTGCAGAGTAGCAGAGTATTTCTTCACCCACTCAGTGTTCCTCACTAAGGTGCAGTACCCCATGTTCTTGTCTGGTCAGATAAAGTTTCAACTTAGTCCTCCAGGACTGGTTTGACATATTGTCAGTAGCCCACTCCACACTAGATTCCTACGGAATCGCACCTCCGTCAGCTCTGTTTAATGTCACTGCAGGTACTCACAGTCAGTGAAGAATCCCTTTGTACATTAGTCACATGGGTCAATGTTTGTCACTGTGACTTCTTTCCTGCCTCTATATCCCAACCGTTAGATGGTAACTATCTTCTGTGACACCTGGGCTAAACACTGACTGTTAATTCTATCGTAGGGTATCAAAATGCTTGCGTGCTAAAGAATGTAAAATCACGTAACTATGTCACATAAAACTGCAAATCCATACAATAACATTAGAGAAGTCATCAGAGAGGGTATTTGGACAACTTCTCCACCTTTACAGTCATTAGTGTTATTCCCAAAAAAGTCAAGTTATCATTATCCATGGCATATGGAATTGCTTGATGATCCCCAGATTGGTTGTCTGGAACCCCAAAAACTGGGTTTTGCAACCCCATCCTGAATGGAGCTGAGTTGCACATGCTTGGCTTTTGCTCCTATTATTATTTTTAGGACTGCTAGAATTAGCCGAGTGCTATACTTGGCAATCCTATAGACAATAAAAGGAGCATAGGCCAGACACACACACCTCCACACAAGTCAGGATGGAACTGCAGTGGTAAGTTTTCTGCTATCTCCATATTACAGGACCAGTGGTCCTTGTGATGCGGTGATAATATGTCACATATTTATGTGACTGCTGCAGCCAATCACTGACATTAGCAGTTTGTGTGGCACAGGAAGACATCAAAATGAAGGCCAGTGATTGGCTGCAGAGGTCATGTGTAGAAGTTCAGTATGTTATCACTGCAGGAAGATCAAGACTGACGAAGACTACAAATGCAGTGATGCTGGAGAGGTGGAGTAATATTTTTTTTTAAAATCCCATTCCCTGACTGTAGATTACCTCTAATTTGGAAATATCTATATTCAGCTTTCTCTGGTAGTCCCATAGAGCGTGAATGGAGCGGTGGTTGAGCATGCGTACTGCTGCTCCATTTAGTCAGGAGACAAAAGTGCCCTATTCTGGCGATTTGTAGTGTTCTAAGCAGTCAAACCCCCACTGATCAAAAATTTCCACCTTTCCTCTGGGTAGAGAATGTCCTGTAATGGTGAACTACTTTAGGCATATATAAAGTAGATATCCATAATACAAATGAGGGAAGATAAACTCAGTAGTTTCATTACTTCATCTACACTGTGTGCAGAATTATTAGGCAAATGAGTATTTTGATCACATCATCCTTTTTATACATGTTGTCCTACTCCAAGTTGTATAGGCTTTAAAGCCAACTGCAATTATGTAAATCTGGTGATTTGCATCTCGGGAATGAGGAGGGGTGTGGTCTAATGACATCAACACCCTATATAAGGTGTGGTTAATTATTAGGCAACTTCCTTTCCTTTGGCAAAATGGGTCAGAAGAGAGATTTGACGGACTCTGAAAAGTCAAAAATTGTGAGATGTCTTGCAGAGGGATGCAGCAGTCTTGAAATTGCCAAACTTTTGAAGTGTGATCACTAGGGTTGAGCATTCCGATACTGCAAATATCGGGTATCGGCCGATATTGGCTGTATCGGAATTCCGATTCCGAGTTCCGATATTTTCGTCATATCGGATACCGGAATCGGGATTGTCACTGTCACTGTCAGTGTCCGTCGGTCGGGTCTGCCAGGAGTCAGCGGCACTTACCTGGCAGAAGATCTCCGGCGGTCACGGGCTGGACTGCTTCATGGCCGCAATCTTCTTTCCCCGGCGGTCACATGCAGTTTCTCGCGATAACTGCAGTGACTGCTGGGTAATCCCGGCCGTAAAGCAGTCAGTCCGATGACGTCACCGCCGGGGAAGCAGGTAATCAGCTGTGCTGCGTTGCGATGACAGGCTCTGCCTGTCATTGCGATGTAGCAGAGCTGGATCGTCGTGGGACTGTCGTTACTATGGACTGCGTCGGACAGGTGGTATACTGTTGGTTTGTTTTTTTTCTTTTTTTACAGGAGATCGATGGCGTCGCAGGAATGAGAGAGTAATAAAATAAATGAAAACTGTGTTGTCTCTTTTATTTCATTAAAAGACTTTTTTCTTGCTGTGTCTTTTTTTTAAACATTTAAAAACTTTGGGATTAATAATGGATCGGTGTCTTATTGACACCTCTCCATTATTAACCGGGCTTATTGTCACCATGCAAGCAACGGTGACATTAACCCCTTATTACCCCGCTTGCCACCGCTACAGGGCAAGTGGGAAGAGCCGGGTAAAGTGCCACAATTGGCACATCTTTTGATGCGCCAAATGTGGGGCTGCTGTAGCCTGGTATTATCAGGCTGTTGAGGGCCAAAATCCATGGGCCTTGACAGTCTTTTAATACCAGGCCGCAGCAGTCTGCATTTTACTTGGCTGGTTAACAAAAATAGGGGGGATCCCCACGCCGTTTTTTTTTTTGAGGGGATCCCCTATTTTTGTTAACCAGCCAAGCTAAGCAGACTGCTGTGGCCTGGTATTATCAGGCTGGCAAGGTCCATGGATATTGGATCCTTACCAGCCTGAAAAACCAGGCCTCAGCGGTCTGCTTCATCTGGCTGGTTAACAAAAATAGGGGGGACCCCACGCCAATTTTTTTCGAGGGGATCCCCTATTTTTGTTAATCAGCCAAGATATGCAGACTGCTGTGGCCTGGTATTATCAGGCTGGCAAGGTCCATGGATCTTGGCTCCTTAACAGCCTGAAAATCCAGGCCTCAGCGGTCTGCTTCATCTGGCTGGTTAACAAAAATAGGGGGGACCCCGCCAATTTTTCGAGGGGATCCCCTATTTTTGTTAATCAGCCAAGATATGCAGACTGCTGTGGCCTGGTATTATCAGGCTGGCAAGGTCCATGGATCTTGGCTCCTTAACAGCCTGAAAATCCAGGCCTCAGCGGTCTGCTTCATCTGGCTGGTTAACAAAAATAGGGGGGACCCCACGCCATTTTTTTTCGAAGGGAACCCTATTTTTGTTAATCAGTTCCCTCTGACGTCACTGATTGTGTCCCTGGCTGACCTGAAGTGAAAGTGGAAAGCAATCAATTAAGCTTTCCACTTAAGGGCCCGTCTCACATAGCGATATCGCTACCGAGCTCGCTGCTGAGTCACTAGTTTTGTGACGCAGCAGCGAGCTCACCAGCGATATCGCTGTGTGTGACATTCAGCGACGATCAGCCCCCCTGCCAGGTATCGCTGATCGTCGCTGAAATGTCAGGACTTTTTTTGATCGCTGGTTTCCCGCTGACAGGCACGCATCGCTGCGTGTGACAGGCGGGAGACCAGCGATCCGCTGGTAACCAAGGTACACAGCGGGTTTCCAGGCGCGGGGCTGTGCCTAGAAACCCGCTGTGTACCTTGGATACCAGCGCCCTGATGCAGGGAGCTGGTATCCAAGGTACACAGCGGGTTTCCAAGCGCTGCGCGGTGCCTGGAAACCCGCTGTGTACCTTGGTTACCAGCGGATCGCTGGTCTCCCGCCTGTCACACGCAGCGATGCGTGCCTGTCAGAGGGAAACCAGCGATCAAAAAAAGGTCCTGACATTTCTGCGACGATCAGCGATACCCGGCAGGGGGGCTGATCGTCGCTGAATGTCACACACAGCGATATCGCTGGTGAGCTCGCTGCTGCGTCACAAAACTAGTGACTCAGCAGCGATCTCGGTAGTGATATCGCTATGTGAGACGGGCCCTTAAGCGATGTTACCCGCAGTGTCGCTGTCCCAGATCGCTGCCTGAGCTGCCTGTTTGGCAGCTCAGCAGCGATCATGTAGCGATACACCAGCGATCCTGACAAGTGCATATCGTTGTCGGGATCGCTGTGTATCGTTATGTGACACCCAGCCTTTACTCTCCTGTCAGCCAGGAGAGGAACTCATTCATTTGGGGGTTTACTGTGAGGCTGCAGCATTAGCTGCGGTCCCTGCAGTAAACATTAACCCTTTCTGAAGGATTACACCGTGGGACCTGACTGTGCATGGGATAGGTAAGAATAATTTTGCTTTTTTATTTTATTTTTATTACAGGAAATGGTTTTTGCAGTAAAATAAAAGATGGTCAAAAACATGTGTTCTTTATTTCATTAAAATGATTTTTAATTAAAGTGTGTGTGTTTTATTTTTATTTCATGCAATAGGATTAATAATTGATAGTTGTCTAATTGACAGCTCTCAATTATTAACCTGGCTTAAGGTCACCTTTCAATAGCAAGGTGGCTTTAACTCCATATTAACCCATTCGCCTCCGCTACAGGGCAATGGGAATAGACGGGCAAAGTGCCAGAAAGGGCGAATCTAATTATAGATTTGTCTTTCCTGGGGTGTCTGGGGGCAGATGTTAGTAGCCGGGGGGGGGCCAAAAATAATGGTCCCTCTCTGGGCTATTATTATCTGCCCCCACTCACTGGCTTTGTCTGTCTGGTTGCGAAAATAGGGCGGGAGCCCACGCATTTTTTTTCAGCAATTTTACACCTCATATATATATATATACATGTCATTGAATTTGTGACACATATATAATATATATATTTATATTTGTAGTTCATACACTTCTACATAGTATAATAGCCGCTAATTCAATTGCCGCTTTTGTGAAAATGCAGAACCCGACATGAAATGACACTTGGTGTACATAGGGTTAACCATGTCCTTTGCTATCTGATTTGCACAAACAATTACATCAGTCTATGTGTGCAAAATTTCACACCTGTAGGGGTTAATTAAAGGTGTAAATTCGTAGCAAAAAAGTCAGTTTTTTTTACAACGAATTTACACCTTTAATTAACCCCTACAGGTGTGAAATTTTGCACACATAGACTGATTTAATTGTTTGTGCAAATTAGATAGCAAAGGACATGAAAATACATGGTTAACCCTATGTACACCAAGTGTCATTTCATGTCGGGTGCTTCTGTCTTTTCACAGAAGCCGGCTTTACCCGGCAATTGAATCAGAGGATATTTTACTATGTAGAAGTGTATAAACTATACATATATGTATATATATATGTCACAATGACATGTATATATATATATATGTATTCTATGTGTGTATATTTAGTGTTTACAAGGAAAGAATGGGTTTTTTTAGTTACGATATTTTGTTCCCATAGACTTACATGGGACTTCCGGTATCGGTATCGGGTATCGCCGATATTTTAATGGTATCGGCGATACCATTCCGATTCCGATACTTTTGGTTATCGGAAAGTATCGCTCAACTCTAGTGATCACCGAACTATCAAGCGTTTCATGGCAAATAGCCAACACGGTTGCAAGAAGCGTGTTGATAAAAAAGGTGCAAAATAACTGCCCATGAATTGAGAAAAATCAAGCGTGAAGCTGCCAAGATGCCATTTGCCACCAATTTTGCCATATTTCAGAGCTGCAACGTTACTGGAGTATCAAAAAGCACAAGGTGTGCCATACTCAGGGATATGGCCAAGGTAAGGCTGACCGAAAAATGACCACCTTTGAACAAAATATTTAGAATTGAGAGTCCTCAGTGGTTGATACCTTTTAATGGCTAACTGAAAAGATGATAACAAATTGCAAGCTGGCTAGCACGGTACGAAGATACACATCTTTCCTACACCTTTGAACAAGAAATACAAGATAAAACGTCAAGACTGGGCCAAGAAATATGTTAAGACTGATTTTTCTAAGGTTTTATGGACTGATGAAATGAGAGTGACTCTTGATGGGCCAGATGGATGGGCCCGAGGCTGGATCAGTAAAGGGCAGAGAGCTCCACTCTGACTCAGACGCCAGCAAGGTGGAGGTTGGGTACTGATATGGACTGGTATCATCAAAGATGAACTTGTGGGACCTTTTCGGGTTGACGATGGAGTGAAGCTCAACTCCCAGACCTACTGCCAGTTTCTGGAAGACACCTTCTTCAAGCAGTGGTACAGGAAGAAGTCGGTATCGTTCAAGAAAAACATGATTTTCATGCATGACAATGCTCCATCACATGCATCCAAATACTCCACAGTGTGGCTGGCCAGATTAGGTCTAAGAAGAAAAAATAATAACATGGCCCCCTTGTTCACCTGATCTGAACCACATAGAGAACCTGTGGTCCCTCATAAAATGTGAGATCTACAGGGAGGGAAAACAGTCCACCTCTCGGAACAGAGGCTGTGTCTGGGAGGCTGTGGTGGCTGCTGCACACAATGTTGATCGTAAACAGATCAAGCAACTGACAGAATCTATGGATGGAAGGCGTCTGAGTGTCATCGTAAAGAAAGGTGGCTATGTTGGTCACTGATTTTTTTTTGTTTGTTTTTGAATGTCAGAAATATTTATTTCTAAATTTTGTGTTATATTGGTTTACCTGGTGAAAATAAAGAAGTGAGATGGGTATATATTTGGTTTTTATTAAAGGGAATCTGTCACCCCAATTTTGCCATATCAACTAAAGATATGGCTTAATTGTGCGCCCCATAACAAAGCTAACGGTAGGTAACATATATCCTGATACCCCCGTTTTCATATCAAAATACCTTTGTAAAGTTGGTTATTTTCCCTGTCAATCACGGCAGTCAGGTCAGGAGGGTGGCGTTTTCTCTGTCTCCCCCTGCTCCTCGGCATCCATTGCGTATCGCCGTCTGTGGGATTCACAGACGGCGTTCGGCTTCCCGCAATTGTTTAATTCAAAATCCGGCCCGGCGCATGCGCAGTGTGCTTTGCCCAACAGTGGGCAAAGCATAAAATCAGTACAGCGCATGCGCTACTCTTTCCTTGCCCCGGAAGTAGTCCAAGGCAAGCAGTCATTTCCGGGGCAAGGAAAGAGTAGCGCATGCGTTGTAACGATTTTTTGCTTTGCCCACTGTTGGGCAAAGCACACTGCGCATGCGTCGGGCTGGATTTTGAATTGCGCAATTGCGGGAAGCCAAACGCCGTCTGTGGGATTCACAGACGGCGATACGCAATGGATGCCAAGGAGCGGGGGGGAGGACAGAGAAAATGCCGCCCTCCTGACCTGACTGCCGTGATTGACAGGGAAAATAACCAATTTACAAAGGTATTTTGATATGAAAACGGGGGTATCAGGATATATGATACCCACCGTTAGCTTTGTTATGGGATGCACAATTCAGCCATATCTTTAGTTGATATGACAAAATTGGGGTGACAGATTCCCTTTAAGTTGCCTAATAATTCTGCACAGTAATAGTTACCTGCACAAACATATATCCTCCTAAGATAGCCAAATCTAAAAAAGACCCACTCCAACTTCCAAAAATATTAAGCTTTAATATTTATGAGTCTTTTGGGTTGATTGAGAACATAGTTGTTGTTCAAAAATAAAAAGAATCCTCTCAAATACAACTTGCCTAATAATTCTGCACACAGTGTATATAGAAGAATAATGTACTTTAAAAACTTTTGAATTCTTGAATTTTAAACTTTCTTAAAATGATGTCCCTTTTTGTTTATGGTGTATACAAATACTAACAAAGAAAAGTGTTAGAAGATACTTTTCTGGTGACACTGTACAGATATAAGGATCTAATGTCCATGTTTGTTGAGATTGATGCTCTAAGAGCCTTTTAGTATTGCATGGTCTTTACTTCTGAACTTCTGAAAGTTTTTTCAGTGATTTCTATGCAAAATCATTTTTTCTCTACCATAGCGAAATGTGTAATCATGTTTACTTATGCTAAAATATGAGCTTCTAACAGCTGATCAGTGGGGATGCGGGGTTTTGGATGCCCAACTATCTGGTATTTATGATCTATCCTCAGCGACTGGGAGCCAACCACCGAAAAATATAAGCTGGATGAGTAATGGGTGAACCACTGCTGAGACTTCTACCCATCTTCAGATTAGGCACTTGTGCCCCCCATTTGAGCAGTGGTCATACATGTTGCTGCTCTATTTGACTTCTATGTGACTTCCAAAGATAGTAATGTTCTCAGCAATTCCTGAGTCCCATAGACTTTCTATAGAACAGCAGCACGTGTGCACGACCACCACTACAATCGACCAGGGAAGGGAAGTCACCTCTTCTAGATATTGTTATTTAGGCCTGTTTGACTCTAATTTATTACATTGGTTGAGTAGTGTGTGTAATTTTTGTGCTGTCATGCAATGCTCTGAAATTTTTGCTGTCTTTTTTAGATGGTCTGGATCCAGTCGAAATATATCTGAAAGCTGTGCCAGGTAAGATAGATTATGAACTAAAAACATAAATATATATTGTGTGTATGTATATTAATATGTATACTATATATATATATATATATATATATATATATATATATATATATATATATATATATATTTGCTATTTCTAAGCACAGTTTTATGTTTCACATGTTCTTGGACAAGCTTTATTTATAGTAATAGTTATTTCCACTCCCCGTTAAAGTTAACTTTCACATTCTCCTGTTTCCTTTTATGAGAGAACAGCGCACTATGAGAAATGGCATAATCCATAAGTCTGTGGCGTGGATATAAACATACATTTTCAATAATATATGTACAGAAATAATAAATGTATAATAAATGTTAAAAATAAGAGATCCATATCATTCCAGCATTTTTTTAAGTGGGGTTTTTACATTAAGCCAAGATATATAGTAGATCTAGTTCTTATTAGAGTTGAGCGATACTTTCCGATATCCAAAAGTATCGGAATCGGAATGGTATCGCCGATACACAAAAAATATCGGCGATACCCGATACCGATACCGGAAGTCCCATGTAAGTCTATGGGAACAAAATATCGAAATAAAAAAAAACCCATTCTTGCCTTGTAGGTTAATTGTACATGAAGGAAAACAACAAAGAGTAATGTAGAATGTATTGGGGGAGGTTGAGGAGACATTAAAGGCATAGATGTTTAACCCAATCCAATGGAATAGCATTAATTTTTTTTTTTTAGGAAATACGTTCGGATTGACGAAGAAATTCACAATGTTGTTAACCTTTTTTCTATTTTGTCAAATATGTCTGTTTCACAACTTCCATGGTCTTCACCTTTTTAACTTTTCACACACTTTCTCCTTCATAATCTTCAGCAGCATCATCTTTCTCATCAAATTATTCTTCATCTTCACCTTCTTAATCTTCTAAAACTTCTTGCTATTCATCTTTTTGTTAACATTACTTATATTGTTCTTATTAAACAGTTATTATTCTTCATATTCTACTTCTTCATCTTCTTCCTATTCATCCTTTTCATCATATTCTTATTTGTGACAGACATTCCTGTACTTGTAATCTGTAAAACTCTGAATTTTCATCCTTCCGTTCTTGCTGTCACGAAAGATTTTAATTACAACAGTATTTGTCCGCGTTCAGTTTAGCCTGCAGCAGCATCAGGCATTTTCCAGGGGCACCACGAGGAGGAACGGACTCACCCCCATACACTGCTTAGTCTTCTTCTGCTTAGAATTTAGAGCATATATTTTGCTCTTCATTTTGGTCTTATACTTAATGTTCTTCTGCTTTTTGATCTTCTGCTTATTGTTCTTCTGTCTCTTGTTCTGTATCTTGTAGTTTGTCTTAACCTTCTTTGTCCTGTTGGTGATGGTACAAAAGCCAATGGAAGTAACGAGGACCAGCTGACTGTGCTGGAACCCGGAGGGTCAGCAGAAGGAAAAGAGCCAATGGCACAACCGAGGACCAGCTGACGTTACTGGGACAGGGTTACTAAGCAGGAGGTACCTGTGCTCCAAAGCACTACCAAGAACCAGCAGACGTTGCTGGAACTCGGATACCGACATGGAGGCACCTAGGCCAAAGGCACTGCGGAGAACCAGCTGACGGTACTGGAACCCGGATGGGTAGCAGAAGGTACAAGAGCCAATGAAAGTAACGAGGACCAGCTGACTGTGCTGGAACCCGGAGGGTCAGCAGAAGGAAAAGAGCCAATGGCACAACCGAGGACCAGCTGACGTTACTGGGACAGGGTTACTAAGCAGGAGGTACCTGTGCTCCAAAGCACTACCAAGGACCAGCAGACGTTGCTGGAACTCGGATACCGACATGGAGGCACCTAGGCCAAAGGCACTGCGGAGAACCAGCTGACGGTACTGGAACCCGGATGGGTAGCAGAAGGTACAAGAGCCAATGAAAGTAACGAGGACCAGCTGACTGTGCTGGAACCCGGAGGGTCAGCAGAAGGAAAAGAGCCAATGGCACAACCGAGGACCAGCTGACGTTACTGGGACAGGGTTACTAAGCAGGAGGTACCTGTGCTCCAAAGCACTACCAAGGACCAGCAGACGTTGCTGGAACTCGGATACCGACATGGAGGCATCTAGGCCAAAGGCACTGCGGAGAACCAGCTGACGGTACTGGAACCCGGATGGGTAGCAGAAGGTACCATGGAAATTAAAGTTGAGGCAGCAGGACTGTTTGCCGTTCACACAGCAGGGGAACAGCTGACATTACTGAACCCCAGTAACACGGGAGCAAGTGTAGACTGTGCTAACAGCACTTCCGAGAAACAACTGGCGGTGTTGTAACCCAGGGATGAGAAGAGAACAGGGTGGAGGCAGCAGGACTTTTTGCCGTTCACACAGCAGGGAACAGCTGACATTACTGAACCCCAGTAACATAGGAGCAAGTGTAGACTGTGCTAACAGCACTTCCGAGAAACAACTGGCGGTGTTGTAACCCAGGGATAAGAAGAAAACAGGGTGGAGGCAGCAGGACTGTTTGCCGTTCACACAGCAGGGGAACAGCTGACATTACTGAACCCCAGTAACACAGGAGCAAGTGTAGACTGTGCTAACAGCACTTCCGAGAAACAACTGGCGGTGTTGTAACCCAGGGATGAGAAGAGAACAGGGTGGAGGCAGCAGGACTGTTTGCCGTTCACACAGCAGGGGAACAGCTGACATTACTGAACCCCAGTAACACAGGAGCAAGTGTAGACTGTGCTAACAGCACTTCCGAGAAACAACTGGCGGTGTTGTAACCCAGGGATGAGAAGAGAACAGGGTGGAGGCAGCAGGACTTTTTGCCGTTCACACAGCAGGGGAACAGCTGACATTACTGAACCCCAGTAACACGGGAGCAAGTGTAGACTGTGCTAACAGCACTTCCGAGAAACAACTGGCGGTGTTGTAACCCAGGGATGAGAAGAGAACAGGGTGGAGGCAGCAGGACTGTTTGCCGTTCACACAGCAGGGGAACAGCTGACATTACTGAACCCCAGTAACACAGGAGCAAGTGTAGACTGTGCTAACAGCACTTCCGAGAAACAACTGGCGGTGTTGTAACCCAGGATGAGAAGAGAACAGGGTGGAGGCAGCAGGACTGTTTGCCGTTCACACAGCAGGGGAACAGCTGACATTACTGAACCCAGTAACACAGGAGCAAGTGTAGACTGTGCTAACAGCACTTCCGAGAAACAACTGGCGGTGTTGTAACCCAGGGATGAGAAGAGAACAGGGTGGAGGCAGCAGGACTGTTTGCCGTTCACACAGCAGGGGAACAGCTGACATTACTGAACCCCAGTAACACAGGAGCAAGTGTAGACTGTGCTAACAGCACTTCCGAGAAACAACTGGCGGTGTTGTAACCCAGGGATGAGAAGAGAACAGGGTGGAGGCAGCAGGACTTTTTGCCGTTCACACAGCAGGGGAACAGCTGACATTACTGAACCCCAGTAACACGGGAGCAAGTGTAGACTGTGCTAACAGCACTTCCGAGAAACAACTGGCGGTGTTGTAACCCAGGGATGAGAAGAGAACAGGGTGGAGGCAGCAGGACTGTTTGCCGTTCACACAGCAGGGGAACAGCTGACATTACTGAACCCCAGTAACACAGGAGCAAGTGTAGACTGTGCTAACAGCACTTCCGAGAAACAACTGGCGGTGTTGTAACCCAGGGATGAGAAGAGAACAGGGTGGAGGCAGCAGGACTGTTTGCCGTTCACACAGCAGGGGAACAGCTGACATTACTGAACCCCAGTAACACAGGAGCAAGTGTAGACTGTGCTAACAGCACTTCCGAGAAACAACTGGCGGTGTTGTAACCCAGGGATGAGAAGAGAACAGGGTGGAGGCAGCAGGACTTTTTGCCGTTCACACAGCAGGGGAACAGCTGACATTACTGAACCCCAGTAACACGGGAGCAAGTGTAGACTGTGCTAACAGCACTTCCGAGAAACAACTGGCGGTGTTGTAACCCAGGGATGAGAAGAGAACAGGGTGGAGGCAGCAGGACTGTTTGCCGTTCACACAGCAGGGGAACAGCTGACATTACTGAACCCCAGTAACACAGGAGCAAGTGTAGACTGTGCTAACAGCACTTCCGAGAAACAACTGGCGGTGTTGTAACCCAGGGATGAGAAGAGAACAGGGTGGAGGCAGCAGGACTGTTTGCCGTTCACACAGCAGGGGAACAGCTGACATTACTGAACCCCAGTAACACAGGAGCAAGTGTAGACTGTGCTAACAGCACTTCCGAGAAACAACTGGCGGTGTTGTAACCCAGGGATGAGAAGAGAACAGGGTGGAGGCAGCAGGACTTTTTGCCGTTCACACAGCAGGGGAACAGCTGACATTACTGAACCCCAGTAACACGGGAGCAAGTGTAGACTGTGCTAACAGCACTTCCGAGAAACAACTGGCGGTGTTGTAACCCAGGGATGAGAAGAGAACAGGGTGGAGGCAGCAGGACTGTTTGCCGTTCACACAGCAGGGGAACAGCTGACATTACTGAACCCCAGTAACACAGGAGCAAGTGTAGACTGTGCTAACAGCACTTCCGAGAAACAACTGGCGGTGTTGTAACCCAGGGATGAGAAGAGAACAGGGTGGAAGCAGCAGGACTGTTTGCCGTTCACACAGCAGGGGAACAGCTGACATTACTGAACCCCAGTAACACAGGAGCAAGTGTAGACTGTGCTAACAGCACTTCCGAGAAACAACTGGCGGTGTTGTAACCCAGGGATGAGAAGAGAACAGGGTGGAGGCAGCAGGACTTTTTGCCGTTCACACAGCAGGGGAACAGCTGGCATTACTGAACCCCAGTAACACAGGAGCAAGTGTAGACTGTGCTAACAGCACTTCCAAGCAACAACTGGCGGTGTTGGAGCCCAGGGTCAAGGAGGATGTTTAAATACTAGATGAAGT
The DNA here is from genome assembly GCA_033576555.1 of Oophaga sylvatica. Classification (NCBI taxonomy): domain Eukaryota; kingdom Metazoa; phylum Chordata; class Amphibia; order Anura; family Dendrobatidae; genus Oophaga; species Oophaga sylvatica. Next base: position 131,820,446 of record JARQOD010000004.1, on the reverse strand, counting down.
ATTTTCCTTGTTACGTGTCAATTAAAAATGTCTATACTCCAAACAAGAGAAATATAACCTTTAGTACCATAAGATGATGATTTTACTTTAAAAAATATATGTAAATTAATAATTGACAAACATAAACGCATACATTAACATGTTGAAAAGCAATGCAAACCACAATAAAAATCGGTTAAATAATCTGCTATACGGTTTTAAATAAAAGCATACAAGTACATATCAGAATCCATTAATGATGGATAAGTAACAGTATGTACAACATTTTCATTTGCTGAATAATATCACTAAAAAGTTTTTAAAAATATCTAAAATTTCCATCATGTAATACTGATAATATGTGCCAATCATTTATATTAGCAAAAAAAACCTTTAAAAAGTGCATAGTGAAAACAGCTATTTATGCCTGACTGTGGACTTGCAAGCATGACAACGGATAGATAAGGTATATATAGATGAGACTGCATAGCCACAGATGGTGAATGGCGATGTAATACTGTACCTCAATAAAGTGTGCGTTACTACTACATCCTTTTTTTTATATAGCTTTATAAAAGGGTACGTGCATGTATGCTTGCGCCTTTGTTTGGACGCACAGACTGGCTTCCTGCTGTGACGCGTTGGGTATTGGAGCGTCTGTGCGTCTTATGACGCAGACTAACATTCACGGTGCGCATCGTTCATCATCGCAAGCGTACCGACAACACAAAGGCGTTGTCATGACTGCTTTACTCAGTAAACATGCACCTATGATGAAACATACACGCATGTGCCCTATTACATAACAAGCTACAAGAAAAATGCGTGTGAGGTGTGACACAGCTGTTTTGTTAAGGTACAGTATTATATCGACATTGTACAGGTGTCGCTATTCAGTCTGATAAATAGATATCATTCACCTATTCTATCAGTTGTCGTTCTTTCAGCACCACTTACAGGTATATATTTTGCTATTGTGACTATGCACTATTGACTTTACCAAGGTAATGCATGATTTTTGTTAGCGATTATCATGTTTACATGAAGGACCTTTATGATATGGGCTGTTAACTTTCTAATCAAATATGTATTTTTTAAAATGACACAAATATAAGTAATGTTGAAGAGGACTATTCCTACATGCATTGTTTGCACAATATTACAGGTGTACATCACGTCCCTTAATCAACATTGGATATTATATTTACTTGTATGCTTTTATTTCAAAGGCAAGAACACTGAAGTATAACCTTCGCACTGCAGCAGTTGTCAAAGTTCAACCCACATTATGCACTTCCAACATTGCAGTATTTGAGTCATCATGATGTGAGTTGGATTTGTCTAAGCTATGGAGTGACAAGGTTGACCATCAGTATCCTATAGCATAAGTAGGCTTTTGTGTTTGCATTTGTTTTCGACATGTGCATATCTGTAATAATATGTCACAATTATTTTGTTACAGATTTGTGACAAAGACAAATCATTTTATGGTTTGAAAGTTGACGTTTCAAATGTTTACAGCTTAGAAATCATGGTGTAGCCTCATATCTATGTGTAGCACTAGACACTTTGAGATGTCATGTTTTTTTCACCATGATTAGGTAGCTAGCAGTAATTTTTGCCGGACACACAGCAGGGGAACAGCAGGCGTTACTGAACCCCACAAACACATCAGCGATTGTTTTCATCTGTGCATCTAACACTTCTGAGCAGCAACTGGCGCTGTTGAAGCCCAGGGTCAAGGAGGGTGTAGGCAGAGGCCTAGTATGAGACGTTTGAAGTTGAAGTTGTAGTTAGCAGCAGTAATTTTTGCCAGACACACAGCAGGGGAACAGCAGGCGTTACTGAACCCCACAAACACATCAGCGATTGTTTTCATCTGTGCATCTAACACTTCTGAGCAGCAACTGGCGCTGTTGAAGCCCAGGGTCAAGGAGGGTGTAGGCAGAGGCCTAGTATGAGACGTTTGAAGTTGAAGTTGTAGTTAGCAGCAGTAATTTTTGCCAGACACACAGCAGGGGAACAGCAGGCGTTACTGAACCCCACAAACACATCAGCGATTGTTTTCATCTGTGCATCTAACACTTCTGAGCAGCAACTGGCGCTGTTGAAGCCCAGGGTCAAGGAGGGTGTAGGCAGAGGCCTAGTATGAGACGTTTGAAGTTGAAGTTGTAGTTAGCAGCAGTAATTTTTGCCAGACACACAGCAGGGAACAGCAGGCGTTACTGAACCCCACAAACACATCAGCGATTGTTTTCATCTGTGCATCTAACACTTCTGAGCAGCAACTGGCGCTGTTGAAGCCCAGGGTCAAGGAGGGTGTAGGCAGAGGCCTAGTATGAGACGTTTGAAGTTGAAGTTGTAGTTAGCAGCAGTAATTTTTGCCAGACACACAGCAGGGGAACAGCAGGCGTTACTGAACCCCACAAACACATCAGCGATTGTTTTCATCTGTGCATCTAACACTTCTGAGCAGCAACTGGCGCTGTTGAAGCCCAGGGTCAAGGAGGGTGTAGGCAGAGGCCTAGTATGAGACGTTTGAAGTTGAAGTTGTAGTTAGCAGCAGTAATTTTTGCCAGACACACAGCAGGGGAACAGCAGGCGTTACTGAACCCCACAAACACATCAGCGATTGTTTTCATCTGTGCATCTAACACTTCTGAGCAGCAACTGGCGCTGTTGAAGCCCAGGGTCAAGGAGGGTGTAGGCAGAGGCCTAGTATGAGACGTTTGAAGTTGAAGTTGTAGTTAGCAGCAGTAATTTTTGCCAGACACACAGCAGGGGAACAGCAGGCGTTACTGAACCCCACAAACACATCAGCGATTGTTTTCATCTGTGCATCTAACACTTCTGAGCAGCAACTGGCGCTGTTGAAGCCCAGGGTCAAGGAGGGTGTAGGCAGAGGCCTAGTATGAGACGTTTGAAGTTGAAGTTGTAGTTAGCAGCAGTAATTTTTGCCAGACACACAGCAGGGGAACAGCAGGCGTTACTGAACCCCACAAACACATCAGCGATTGTTTTCATCTGTGCATCTAACACTTCTGAGCAGCAACTGGCGCTGTTGAAGCCCAGGGTCAAGGAGGGTGTAGGCAGAGGCCTAGTATGAGACGTTTGAAGTTGAAGTTGTAGTTAGCAGCAGTAATTTTTGCCAGACACACAGCAGGGGAACAGCAGGCGTTACTGAACCCCACTGAACCCACAAACACATCAGCGATTGTTTTCATCTGTGCATCTAACACTTCTGAGCAGCAACTGGCGCTGTTGAAGCCCAGGGTCAAGGAGGGTGTAGGCAGAGGCCTAGTATGAGACGTTTGAAGTTGAAGTTGTAGTTAGCAGCAGTAATTTTTGCCAGACACACAGCAGGGGAACAGCAGGCGTTACTGAACCCCACAAACACATCAGCGATTGTTTTCATCTGTGCATCTAACACTTCTGAGCAGCAACTGGCGCTGTTGAAGCCCAGGGTCAAGGAGGGTGTAGGCATAAAATATTGAGTTATTGCCTTGTTACGTGGCCATTGCAAATGTATGTACTTCAAACAAGAATAAATTAAGTTTTACTACAACAATAAAATGATAAATTTCAATTACAAGAATAGAAAAATATTTATACTTGACAGTCCTCTGTGGTTGATAACGTTTAATGGCTAACTGAAAATATGGTAACAAATTCAAAGCTTTCGAGACTACTCAGGTGTCTTCATCAGGCTAAGAGTAAAGCCAAAAATGAAGAATCACATATTTCTACACACAACAGGACACAGGAATAGCTAAGACAAGTGAGGGAGGGACAAGTGAGGGGAGACCGGCAACAAAAAGGAGAACAAGGATGAATTATCAGCGCCACACAATCACAGATAAATTAATGAATTTACCTGTGGCAAAAGACTTTTGTATGCCCGGTCATAGCATCATGGATATGGAATTACTGGTATTAAAATATAACTTCAAATATGAGAAACGTACAAAGGTTTCAGAATATAAGCTCATCATGACCTTTGACACTGTTAGTGATGGAATGAATAGATCACATGGATTTATGTCATTCTATATCAATTAAGGAATCTGCGTCTATGCCCTTCCAGGGTCATGAAAACCCAAAAAAATACGCCAATGAGAGGGCAATCAAACTTTCTATCCTTATCTAGGAACTGTTCCAATATTTATGTTCATCCCTGTGAGATAATGACAGTTATGATACACGTCACTTACTTGTCTTACCTATTGCACTATTCCTGTGTCCTGTTGTGTATAGAAATATGTGATGCTTAATTTTTTTAGTTAGTCTTTCCCTGATGAAGAGACGTGAGTAGCCTTGAAAGCTTGCAATTTGTTTCCATCTTTTCAGTTATCCATTAAAAGGTATCAACCACTGCTGACTCTGAAGTCTAAATATTTTTCTATCTACTGGCTAACACGGTACAAAGATACACATGTTTTCTAATTTCAAGAAGGAAAAATAAAGAAAATAGAAATATAAACGCATATATGCAATGCCAAAAATAAATGGAACAACACAACACCCAAAAAATTGGTAACAAAATATAGTGTTGTAAATTTAAGAATAAAAGTCCATTTTTTTTTTATGAATAATGCTTAAGGAACGCTATGTTAAACCATAACATAGTGAAGACAATGGATTTTGTAATAGTCACTCATCATCATCATCGCAAATTTTATGTGACAGTCACAGACATTTCAATTATTTAAGTTCATAAAATCGTAACTTTCTATAGCATGTATGACATGTCCAGCATGGACTCATCAATGTGATTGATGACACAATAATGTACAATAAAAAATAACCATTTAAAAAAACATTAGGCATTGTTTGTCACAATTTAAGTGTGTGCCTGCAAGTGTAGGTGAAACAAAGGCTACGGATAGCAAAGGTATATTCTATGTCTGTATCAGACAGTGGACAGCCTCTGATGGGTAATGCTGATGTTATACTGTACGTCAATAAAGTCTGCGGCTGAAATCATGCATTTTTTGCTTGTAGAGTGTTGAAGAGGGTAAAAGAATGTCTGGTTGCGCAAAGCTTTATCCGTCAACACTACCTTCCTACTGTCACGCGTAGGGTAGGGTAGCGTGTGGCAATTAGCTGACTATGAAATGTGAGGTTAGGCTGCGTTATTGCGCACTAGGGACGCAAAAAAAAATACAGCAGTAATAATTTAATGTGTAATACTCCACCTATGACAAACAAAAAAATTACGTTCCCTCTTTAACAATGTACAAGACTAACAAGCCTAATGGTTGACGCTGACTTAATTGAGATACAGTATTACATCAACATTGTCCATGAGTAACTATGCACTGTGATACCTATATACCAGTATTAATTTATATCTCTTGTGGTTGTTTCAACAGCACTTGCAGGTATAACTACCTATTGTCAGTATGCATGATGCACTTTCTAGATGTAATAATTTATTATTGGACATTATTACCATGTTTACATGCTGGCCATTTCATATATGGTGTTTGAAGTTACAGTTGGCATCAGTATGTGTATTTTATAATGTCTGTCATAAATAAAACTCGTGATGATGATGATGAGGATTTAATGATTCGTACATCCATTGACTGCATTATCTTACAGGTACAGATAAAGTTCCTTAAAAAGCATTAATTCATAAGTCTGAAATGTACTTTTATGCATTAATTTCAAAATGTGAAGAGTAGACTATGTTTTATTTTTTGTTACCATTTCTAATAGACATGTGCAGATATGCGCTGTGATGACAAATTATTATTTGTCCATATTTGTCATAAAAATTTATCATTCTAGGCCTGCAAAACTTCACAATTTCATGTTTTCAGCATAACAAGCAGGGTGACGGCTCTTCCCTATTTGGAGCATGTTGGTCATGTGTTTTTCTGTCCATGTGTCGGGAACAGGAGACTTCTTGCCGTTGACACAGCAGGGGAACAGCTGGCGTTACTGAACCCCACTAACAGTAGAGCTTGTGTTTTGTTCTGTGGACACGACACTTCTGAGCAGCAACTGGCTGTGTTGGAGCCCAGGGAGTAGAGTTCAGGTGGTAGAAAGATGAACATAACAGGAGACATGGATAACGTTGCGAACCAGTTATTTAATCTGAAAACGGACAGACAAATTCTGGCGAGATCCATGCCTTGTTCATTTTCAGAAAAGTAAGCCGGTCTACATTATCGGAGGATAGTCGCATGCGACGGTCTGTTAGTACACCACCTGCAGCACTAAAGACGCGCTCCGATAATACACTGGCAGCAGGGCAAGCCAGCACCTCCAATGCATACTGGCTAAGCTCTGGCCATGTATCCAGCTTAGAGACCCAAAACTTGAATGGGGAAGAGCCATCTGGGAGTACACTGAGAGGCAAAGCCAAGTAGTCTGTCACCATCTGACGGATACGTTGCCTCCCGCTGACTGGAGCCCTCTCGGATGGTGTAGACATTTGTGGCGCTGCCACAAAACTTTGCCACATTTTTAACATACTGGTCTTTCCCTGTGCAGAGGCACTGCGTGTGCTCCCTCTTGTTGCAGAGCTCTCTACACTGCCTCGACGCACAGAGCTGCTTTGTAAAGCAGTAGCAGCAGCAGTGCTCTCGGCAGTAAGGTAGAACATTAGGGATTGCACCAGTGTGCCTTGGTACTCCCGCATTTTACGCTCCCGGTTCAACGGTGTGATGAGGCTTTTGACGTTGTCCCGGTAGCGAGGGTCTAGGAGGGTGTACACCCAATAATCAGACGTCGTGAGAATGTGGGCGATGCGGCGGTCGTTTCTTAGGCACTGCAGCATGAAATCAACCATGTGCTGCAGACTCCCAACTGGCAAAGAAACGCTGTCCTCTGCAAGAGGCGTTATCTCTGCCTGCTCTGCATCACCCCACCCTCGCTCTACATACTGACTAGAGCGTTGTGTACCTCCCTCTGGAGCGATGTCTTCCTCCTCCATTGACTCCTCCTCCTCATCCTCCTCACAAAGTGAGCCCTGCCCAGCCCTTTGTGAGGAACCACGTTGCGCTGACTTTCCAGAAGGTGATGGAATTTGTGACTCCTCATCCTCCACCTCTTCCAAAACCTCATCCCTTATTGCTTGCAGTGTTTTTTGAAGCAGGCAGATAAGGGGGACAGTCAGGCTGACTAGTGCATCATCTGCACTCGCCATCCGCGTTGACTCATCAAACGCACGCAAAACGTGGCACATGTCCTTCATAGTGGCCCACTCATTAATGGTGAAGTGTGGACGGCGCAAATTGCGTGTTGATTGCGCCTGATGCAGCTGATACTCCATAACTGCTGGCTGCTGCTCACACAACCGCTCCAACATATGTAACGTTGAATTCCACCTGGTGGATACGTCACATATGATGCGATGTTCAGGAAGGCGCAATCTGCGTTGCAGAGCTGCAATGCGCGATCTGGCCATGCTGGAACGTCGCAAGTGAGCGTACTCTAGGCGGACCTTGTGCAGCAGTGCATCAAGATCCGGATAGTCCCTCAAAAAACTCTGCACGACCAAGTTGAGCACATGTGCCAGACATGGTATGTGAGTGAGGTTGCCAAGGCCCAGAGCTGCCACCAGATTTCGGCCATTGTCACACACTACCAAGCCTGGCTGGAGATTCGCTGGCAAAAAACCACACGTCGCTCTCCTGCTTGATGGCATTCCAGACCTCCTGCGCTGTGTGGCTTCGATTCCCCATGGGAATTAATTTCAGAACGGCCTGTTGCCGTTTGGCCACGGCTGTGCTCATATCGGTCGCATCAGGTAAGCGTCCACGGGTCCATGTGGAGGTAGACCGTGACGGCTCCTGCAGCGATGATTCTGAGGAACTGGAGTAGGAGGAGGAGTCAATGTGGACAGACTTGATTCCGGCAATCCTTGGAGTTGGCAGAACACGTACAGCGCCACTCGCAAGATCTGTACCCGGCTCCACAACATTCACCCAATGGGCAGTGAGTGAAAGGTATCGTCCCTGGCCATGGGTACTGGTCCACGCATCGGTGGTCAGGTGGACCTTGCTACTGACGGCGTTTAGTAGCGCATGTTTAATTTTTGCCTCAACATGCTTTTGCAGACCAGGGACGGCTTGCCTGCTGAAATAAAATCGGCTGGGCACATTGTATTGTGGGACTGCCAATGCCATTAATTCACGGAAACTGTCAGTCTCCACCAGCCTGAATGACAGCATTTCAAGGGACAGGAGTTTTGCAATGCCAGCATTCAGAGCCTGTGCTCGTGGATGGTTTGCCGAGTATGGCCGTCTTTTATCCCATGCCTGTGCTACCGATGGCTGTTTTGTGGCCTGGGTGTGTGAGGATGACAGGGAACTTGCAGCTGTGGGTGGAATAACACTGTGTCTCTGGACAACAGTGACAGAGGTTCTTCCATGGCGATCCTTTGAGGAAGCCGAACCAGCTGTGTGTGAACTGGAGGAAGAGGCTCCAACATGAGCTGAAGATGTAGGTGCTGCTGTAGGTTGGCCTACATCTCCAGTGTGTCTTTGTAACTCAACAAAGTGCTTTGACCGCACATGTTTCCACATATTTGTTGTATTAAGGTTACTGACACTTTTACCTCTTTTAATTTTTTGATTACACAGCTTGCATTTTACATAGCAAATATCATCTGCAACTGTATCAAAAAAGGACCACGCAGAGCAAGTCCTGGGAGCGCCCAGTTTGGCTGTTGGAAGAGAACTGCTCCGAACGGGTGCCAAACTGGAGGCTACAGGCAAGCGAGTCTGCAGCCTACCTCTCCCTACTGTTTGGACCGTTGGTGCAATCTCTTCCTCAGAGCTGCTCCCACCACCTTCCTGTTCCTCACGCCATGTTGGGTCTTGGACCTCATCATCTCCACCACTACCCTCTTCCAACACCTGCTGTTGTTGGGTGGTCTGGCCAGCACCATGCTCAACAGAAACTGGCAACTGAGTCTCATCATCATCAGATGCGTTCTGCGGTGTGCTGACCATCGGCACTGGCTCACCCGCCTCTTCAGATTCAGAGAGACACAGCTGTTGCGCATCACTGCATACTGCCTCTTCTTCACATTCCAGAATGCTGCTTGGCTGGGCCCCTGTTTCCAAGCCAACAGATTCTGAGAACAGAAGCAGAGACTCAGCTGGCTCCTGTACAGAGCTCTCTGACTGCCTGGGCAATTTGGCAGGCGGTGAAGAGACTGATGGTTGTTCAACAGTGCTGTGGTCCTGAGAGGAGGTGGAAGCTATTGAAGTCGATGCATTGGCTGCCATCCAACCAACAACGGCTTCAATTTGTTCTTCACGCAGCAGGGGGGTACGCTGAGCTCCTACAAAAGTGCGCATAAAGGAACGCTCACGGGGAAAACTGGTGGATGCTGTGTCACTGGGTGCGGCAGCAGCCACAGAATCCCCACGTCCTCTCCCTGCTGCAAATCCACGGCCTCGACCACGACCACGTGCCTTACTCACTGACTTCTTCATCTTGGTAGATTGATAAAGAAAGTCAGAAAAGTTAAGGCCTAAGTGTGGTTATTCCTCACAGACTAAAGTGAACCCTGCAGACAACTGTTCAGTATCTGTGAAAGGCCCCTTTGTGTACTTCTATAGTGTTTGCAACCAATGTATTGTATACGGATGGAAGCGCGTCACACTAATAGATTAGATTTTTTTCCACTAAAATGGAGCAGCACCAATTAGAGAAAAATGTGAAGGATGAGGCAGTGACACACGCTCAGCAGACTACAACCGGCAGTGGTTGAAGAACAAACTGGAGCGTAATCTGCACTCACAAAATGAAAAGCTCACAGACTACAGTGAACACTGAAACACAACTGTTCTGTAGCTGTTAAAGGCCCCTTTGTGTACTTCTATAGTGTTTGCAACCAATGTATTGTATACGGATGGAAGCGCGTCACACTAATAGATTAGATTTTTTTCCACTAAAATGGAGCAGCACCAATTAGAGAAAAATGTGAAGGATGAGGCAGTGACACACGCTCAGCAGACTACAACCGGCAGTGGTTGAAGAACAAACTGGAGCGTAATCTGCACTCACAAAATGAAAAGCTCACAGACTACAGTGAACACTGAAACACAACTGTTCTGTAGCTGTTAAAGGCCCCTTTGTGTACTTCTATAGTGTTTGCAACCAATGTATTGTATACGGATGGAAGCGCGTCACACTAATAGATTAGATTTTTTTCCACTAAAATGGAGCAGCACCAATTAGAGAAAAATGTGAAGGATGAGGCAGTGACACACGCTCAGCAGACTACAACCGGCAGTGGTTGAAGAACAAACTGGAGCGTAATCTGCACTCACAAAATGAAAAGCTCACAGACTACAGTGAACACTGAAACACAACTGTTCTGTAGCTGTTAAAGGCCCCTTTGTGTACTTCTATAGTGTTTGCAACCAATGTATTGTATACGGATGGAAGCGCGTCACACTAATAGATTAGATTTTTTTCCACTAAAATGGAGCAGCACCAATTAGAGAAAAATGTGAAGGATGAGGCAGTGACACACGCTCAGCAGACTACAACCGGCAGTGGTTGAAGAACAAACTGGAGCGTAATCTGCACTCACAAAATGAAAAGCTCACAGACTACAGTGAACACTGAAACACAACTGTTCTGTAGCTGTTAAAGGCCCCTTTGTGTACTTCTATAGTGTTTGCAACCAATGTATTGTATACGGATGGAAGCGCGTCACACTAATAGATTAGATTTTTTTCCACTAAAATGGAGCAGCACCAATTAGAGAAAAATGTGAAGGATGAGGCAGTGACACACGCTCAGCAGACTACAACCGGCAGTGGTTGAAGAACAAACTGGAGCGTAATCTGCACTCACAAAATGAAAAGCTCACAGACTACAGTGAACACTGAAACACAACTGTTCTGTAGCTGTTAAAGGCCCCTTTGTGTACTTCTATAGTGTTTGCAACCAATGTATTGTATACGGATGGAAGCGCGTCACACTAATAGATTAGATTTTTTTCCACTAAAATGGAGCAGCACCAATTAGAGAAAAATGTGAAGGATGAGGCAGTGACACACGCTCAGCAGACTACAACCGGCAGTGGTTGAAGAACAAACTGGAGCGTAATCTGCACTCACAAAATGAAAAGCTCACAGACTACAGTGAACACTGAAACACAACTGTTCTGTAGCTGTTAAAGGCCCCTTTGTGTACTTCTATAGTGTTTGCAACCAATGTATTGTATACGGATGGAAGCGCGTCACACTAATAGATTTGATTTTTTTCCACTAAAATGGAGCAGCACCAATTAGAGAAAAATGTGAAGGATGAGGCAGTGACACACGCTCAGCAGACTACAACCAGCAGTGGTTGAAGAACTAACTGGAGCGTGATCTGCACTCAAAAAATCAAAACCTCACAGACTGCAGTGAACACTGAAACACAACTATTCACTATCTGTGAAAAGCTCCTTTCTGTACTTCTATAGTGTTTGCAACCAATGTATTGTATACGGATGGAAGCACGTCACACTAATAGATTTGATTTTTTTCTAATATAATGGAGCTGCACCAATTCCACTAAATAAAATAAAAAAAAAAGGTCAGTGACACGTGCAGATGCCTACAAACAGCGGTGGATGCAGAGCAAACTGCAGCGTCACCTGCACTGTCACACACACACCTTGCACAGAGCTGTTAAAACAACACTGGCAAAATGAAGCTTTACACAGCGGTTGGTAAACTAGCCTGCCTCAAGCACAGTAGTACACAAAATCGCAATATCTAACTGTCCCTCAGAGTCAGCACAGCAGCGTTCTGTCCCTTACTGAGTTCACAGCACAGTGACGCTAAAATGGCTGCGGCGCCTTTTATAGTGCATTCTGACATCATTTCAGCAGCCAATCACAGCCATGCCATTAGTTAAGATGACCGCAGCATTACAGGATGTGCCCACACTTCGTAGGATTCCTCATTGGCTGACTAAAATCACATTGCCTCTCAAAGAATTATGGGAACTTCCGATTCCGGTATACGATATTGAAAAAGTATCGGAATTAAGTATCGGAATTCCGATAACGCGAATATCGGCCGATACCCGATACTTGCGGTATCGGAATGCTCAACACTAGTTCTTATACTTTTTTTGTAGGTCACGGAGAGCTAGGAGTTCATTGTAACACTTGAATCTATAATGAATAAACAGTGTTTAAAAAATATTTTAAAAATCCTGAAATACTCCCACAAAATGTAGTAAAAAGTGCTCGAAAAGTCATATGTACCAGAAAATGGTACTACTAAAAACTACATACAAATGCCAATAAGCCCTCATCCAGCTCTTTTGATAAAACATTGAAAATTATATGGCTAGCAGAATATCTATCTATCTACCTATCTATCTATCTATCTATCTATCTATCTATCTATCTATCTATCTATCTATATATATTACAGTACAGACCAAAAGTTTGGACACACCTTCTCATTCAAAGATTTTTTTTGTATTTTCATGACTATGAAAATTGTACATTCACACTGAAGGCATCAAAACTATGAATTAACACATGTGGAATTATATACTTAACAAAAAGTGTGTAACAACTGAAATTATGTCATATTCTAGGTTCTTCAAAGTAGCCACCTTTTGCTTTGATTACTGCTTTGCACACTCTTGGCATTCTCTTGATGAGCTTCAAGAGGTAGTCACCGGAAATGGTTTTCACTTCACAGATGTGCCCTGTCAGGTTTAATAAGTGTGATTTCTTACCTTATAAATGGGGTTGGGACCATCAGTTGTGTTGTGCAGAAGTCTGGTGGATACACAGCTGATAGTCCTACTGAATAGACTGTTAGAATTTGTATTATGGCAAGAAAAAAGCAGCTAAGTAAAGAAAAACAAGTGGCCATAATTACTTTAAGAAATGAAGGTCAGTCAGTCCGAAAAATTGGGGAAACTTTGAAAGTGTCCCCAAGTGCAGTTGCAAAAACCATCAAGCGCTACAAAGAAACTGGTTCACATGAGGGCCGCCCCAGGAAAGGAAGACCAAGAGCCACCTCTGCTTCTGAGGATAATTTTATCCAAATCACCAGCCTCAGAAATCGCAGGTTTACAGCAGCTCAGATTAGAGATCAGGTCAATGCCACACAGAGTTCTAGCAGCAGACACATCTCTACAACAACTGTTAAGAGGAGACTTTGTGCAGCAGGCCTTCATGGTAAAATAGCTGCTAGGAAACCACTGCTAAGGACAGGCAACAAGCAGAAGAGACTTGTTTGGGCTAAATAACACAAGGAATGGACATTAGACCAGTGGAAATCTGTGCTTTGGTCTGATGAGTCCAAATTTGAGATATTTGGTTCCAACCACCGTGTCTTTGTGCGACGCAGAAAAGGTGAACGGATGGACTCTAAATGCCTGGTTCCCACCGTGAAGCATGGAGGAGGTGGTGTGATGGTGTGGGGGTGCTTTGCTGGTGACACTGTGGGGATTTATTCAAAATTGAAGGCATACTGAACCAGCATGGCTACCACAGCATCTTGCAGCAGCATGCTATTCCATCCGGTTTGCGTTTAGTTGGACCATCATTTATTTTTCAACAGGACAATGACCCCAAACACACCTCAGGCTGTGTAAGGGCTATTTGACCAAGAAGGAGAGTGATGGGGTGCTATGCCAGATGACCTGGCCTCCACAGTCACCAGACCTGAACCCAATCGAGATGGTTTGGGGTGAGCTGGACCGCAGAGTGAAAGCAAAAGGGCCAACAAGTGCTAAGCATCTCTGGGAACTCCTTCAAGACGGTTGGAAGACCATTTCCGGTGACAACCTCTTGAAGCTCATCAAGAGAATGCCAAGAGTGTGCAAAGCAGTAATCAAAGCAAAAGGTGGCTACTTTGAAGAACCTAGAATATAAGACATATTTTCAGTTGTTTCACACTTTTTTTGTAAAGTGTAATGTATAATTCCACATGTGTTAATTCATAGTTTTGATGCCTTCAGTGTGAATGTACAATTTTCCTAGTCATGAATCTTTGAATGAGAAGGTGTGTGTAAACGTTTGGTCTGTACTGTATATAAATAAATTATTATTTTTTCCATGTATTTAATGTACAAAAGTCATAAACATAAATGAAAGTACATGCAGTAAACTGATATTGCACTAATCACAGTGACCCAGAGAATAAAATTAACAACTTATTTGTGCACCTTGTGTATGGCATACAATTTAAAACAATTGCTGTTTTTTTCTATTTTCTCCTGGTTGATAAAAAGTTATATGCTCCCCAAAAAGGTTCTATTGAGAAGTTCAACTCATTTGCCAAAAAAAAAACAAAATATAGCCACGTTGACAAAGCAAAAAAAGTGTTATGGCTTCTGGAATGAAATGATGAAAAAATAAAAGAAAACATTTTGTTTTTTAAAGGCCCAAAAATTGCAAAGTCTTTAATGGGTTAATAGTAATTTGAAACAATTTTCTACATTTATTGCTTTAGAATTACAACCGATTATGTCACTTTTGATACAATATACGGTACATTATGCCAAGATGAAAGAAAGGGGGATTAAGAATTGGGCTTAAGACAAATCAAGCTGGAGCCTTGGCAGATGATATAATATTTATTTTAACAAGTCAATGTTCAGCTTTTGTACCTATTAATGTTAACTTCTTTGGGACCTCCCCAACCTTGAAGCAAATTTGGAGAAACCTGAAGCATTAAGCTAACCTACATTTGGTCCCAACACAGTTTGAACTTTTAGGAGTTTTTATATTTGTAATGCAATACTTTATGAATTTTCACACAATATTTTCTATCCAAAAAAACAAACAAAACATTAGATAAGTGGAATTTTGTATACGGTTTATGGTTTAATAGAAGGAAATTTATAAAAACTATTGTTTTACTTCATGTTTTAACTTGTCAATGTCAGAAATTTTTACACCAATTTCTTATGAAAAGAAGTACAACCTAGATTGCCCTTCACTTTACCATTGTGTCTTAGCAAAAGAGGGGGATGTGAATTTTGGACAAATAACTGCTATACAAAGGTCATTGGCATTATGTTTAACCCCCTCATGACCAGAGCTATTTTCAGTTTTGCGTTTTCGTTTTTTGCTCCCCTTCTTCCCAGAGCCATAACTTTTTTATTTTTTCATCAATATGGCCATGTGAGGACTTGTTTTTTGCGGGACGAGTTGTACTTTTGAACAACACCATTGGTTTTAACATATCATGTACTGGAAAACAGGAAAAAAAATTCCAAGTGCGGTGAAATTGCAAAAAAGTGCAATCCACAGTTGTTTTTTGTTTTATTTTTTAACTAGGTTCACTAAATGCTAAAACTGACCTGCGATTATGATTCTCCAGGTCCAGGTAGGCTTCCAGGTTCATAGACACCAAACATGTGTAGGTTCTTTTTTATCTAAGTGGTGAAAAAAAATTCTGAACTTTGTTAAAAAAAAAAAAATTGCGCCATATCCTGATACCCGTAGCTTCTCCATTTTTCATGATCTCGATTTGGCTGAGGGCTTATTTTTTTGCACACCGCACTGCTGTTTTTAATGATAGCATTTTTGTGCAGATACGATCTTTTGATCACCTGTTATTGCATTTTAATGCAATGTCGTGGCGATCAAAAAACATAATTCTGTCGTTTTGAATTTTTTTACCGCTACGCCTTTTAGCAATCAGGTTAATTCCTTTTTTATATTGATAGACCTGGCGATTCTGAACGCAGCAACCCCAAAATATGTGTATGTTTGGTTATTTTCTTGTTTTATTTAGAATGGGGTTAAGGGGGGTAATTTGAACTTTTATTTTTTTTTATTTTTTTATATTTTTATAAACTTTTTTTTTTATTTTGGCATGCTTCAACAGTCTCCATGGGAGACTAGCAGCTGCCACAACTCGATCGGCTCTGCTACATACAGGTGATTATCAGTTCGCCTGTATATAGCTGAACTACTCACTTGCTATGAGTGCCGACCACCGTGGTCAGCTGCGTACTCAGGAGCTGGCGGCTCAGCTCCTTCACTTGTACTCCTAAGAACTCCGGGTCCATGGCTGTTGGTGGGTCCAGGTCCTCACTCCATCGGTCCTCTCCTGCTCCCCTACTCTCCGGGTCACCACTGCTTGCCATCTTATTTGCCAAGTTCTCTGCAGCACCCACGTGGCATTTCTGCTCTCTCCTCTGTGGGCGAGATTTCTATTTCTTCCTTTTTCCACCATCCAGGATCAGGAGGCGGATCTCAGTGGCCGACTGACAAGTTCTTAGCGTACAGTAACACTTGGAGTTGGCAGCCATGATCTTCGCGCCCTTACTCTTGTACCGCCTATGATGACACGCCTCTCAGTGCACCATGTGGGGCAGTAATGGCATCCATTAAACAATTTAGCACAAGCTGTGGTGCACAGGACCCGATTATTCGGGTCGGTTTGTCCTGTTTGTGACGCCAAAAATGGATCGCCCGCCAGGGCAGTGAGGATACTCGGTACAGGGCCACTTCTTAAAGGGGAAGTGTCACAGCAGCAGTGACCGGGTCCGTGGCCCTGGGCATCCAATAAAAGGGATAGTGAAAAAGGGATAATAAAGGTTGTAATCAAGTGTTTGTGACGCCACCCGTGGTATTCAGTCAAGGGCACTGACACTGCAATGCAGATCTTCTGGGATGATGTTGGGCAGCAGAGATGGTTAAGCTCTCCACGGGTAGAGCTGTGTCCCAGGGCAGTTAGTATGTTGAAGGTGATGTTGGTGGTGAGTGTGGTGCAGGGCAGGTGACGCAGGAATGATTCAGAGGACACATAAGGGTGCAGTTTCCAATGTTTTACTCACAGTTCTTGTGTACACAGATGCCCGCTTGGTGCCGTGTCCTCCAGGTGAGGGGTCCAGCAAACTCCCAGGTAGATCAGGATACTCCTTTCCGGACTCCCTTCAGTATGTTCCTCTCCTGGCCATCTCACTGTGCTTTCTTCCTCCCTCCAGTCCAGCACCTACACAGTGTCCCAAGCCAGCAGCCGCAGACATTGTCGGACGACGTCCTCTGCGTCCCCTTGATCCTATATGGCTGCCTTTTCGGCGATTAATTGTGGATTTGGCTGAGGCACGTTCTGATACCTGAGCCTCCGGCTTGCTAGCTGAGTCTTGCAGTCCTCCACTAGTTTTGGGGGCCAGTTCCCCTACTGCGAACTGGTCCATCCACTACTGGATCAAGCCCACAGTAGGCTGCTGCACTTCTCGTGCCCTAGGACCTCTTCTTCCTCTCCTCCTCTGGAGCCTCTCTCTCTCTTCCTTCTCTGTAGTCTGGGGATGAGCTCCTGACTCTTTCAGTCCCCACAGCAGACTCCTTCTGACTAACTCTCTGTTCTTCCCGCTCTCTAAGCTCCTCCCTTTCTTCCAATCTTCTCCACCCACTCCCTAACACCCTTTCCTAGCCAGCCTGAGATGAGGCCCTCCTCCCTTGGTGTACGCCAGGTGCCCTGACTGAACTAGTGTGTGTTGGGTGCGAGTGTTAGAGTCCTGGGTAGTGCTCCCTCCTTACCTGAGAGTGGGATACCACACTTCTGGATGAGGTGCAGTACCTCTGTGGCGACTGGACCCTCAGGGGCACCACAAATGTACTTTTGGAAGAATGAACATATAGTTTATTTCTAATAATCTAGTTCCAATTTTTCCTCAGCTTCATTTTTTATCAACTAGCATAGGATGAAATACCATCTCTCAAATATTCATTAACAAATGGTTAGAGCTCTCATTACGCCCTTCATTTTTCCTTGTGTTTTTTATTTTTTTATTTTTTGTATGTAAAGTGTAAGGATACCATGTAACTAGTTTTAAATGAGATATGGGAAATTTAATTTATTATTCTTTGCACTTTTGATGCAATGAGGAATTTTTTATCCACTGTTCTTATTTGAAAATTGGGCTGACGCAATTTTACAAATTAATTAGTCATCCATAATTTATATTATTATTTGAATAAGCTTGTCGAATGATAATATTCATGGTTTATTTTGATTTTTTAACTGAGATCGTGTTTAAAATGCATCTAACAGGTAAATGGTTGTCACAATCTATAATAAAACTATATCTCACTTTTTCAGGTGGAAAGGAAGAGTTTGGTGAAACACAGATTTCTGATAGCTGGGAGGAGATTGAAGCTTTAAGTGACTCTTCGAAATACAGTATATCGGAAAAGTCAAGTCCAGATTCTGAATGGAGATACGTAATTGAAGGCTTCCATGTGCATGGACAGGAAGATATTGATGACCCAAAATTCTTTGTTGACTTAAATGCTGGAGATCTAGAAGACTCTGAAGTTTTTGATCCTGTCTTGACCTTCCTCAATAAAGAAGGCTATGATTCTCATTTCCAGCCCTTATATGACCTTTCTATGTCTTTTCTTAACTCAACATTTTATGGGTTTTCAGAAGAAGAAGACTTGGTAATGTACTTGGAAACGTCCCGGAACTGGGCAAAAAGGAATAACATGTCTTGGGCACACATGCGATGTTGTTTCCTTCTGGGACGGATTTGTGCCAAGAGGATGAAGTTATCCCAGGCAAGAGTTTACTTTGAAGAAGCCTTAAGTGCCATTAGCCATGGATTTCTAGATTTGCAACTTTTGGCTGCTTTGTATGGGAATTTATCTGCTATCTACTTGAAGCAAAATTTGAAATCTAAGCAAGAACTTTTGCTGGAAAAAGCTGCCAGTCTTCTAACTTGCATATGTCAGCATAATTTTAGTTCAGAGAATGAGCTTGAGGTGCTAAAATATATTTTTAGAAAAGCTGTGATTGTTAACAATGCCTCCTTAGAATCTCGTACTTGCTTTCTCATATTCCGTTTGCTATATCAGCTAGGAAGGCATGATGATGCCCTTCCATTTCTGGAACGCTTGCAATTTCTTCTTATTACTTCTTGCTCTCAAACTTTGAATTCCAGTACAAGTGTATTGCCCATTTTAAGTTACTTGTATGATAAAAAATACCTGCCTCATGTTGCTTTGGCATCAGCCAGACTGTACAAATCCATTGGCAAGAAAATTATGCCATCTCTTTTGTGGAGAGTTGGTGTGGTTATGCAAAAATATATCCAAAATTATGAGCTCTCCACTAAAAGGCAATCATATTCCAGCTCAAGCTGCTCCTTACCTAAAACATGCATTATCCTCTTCTTATGAAAGTGGCGATATAAAAGCTCAAAGAACACTATGTTTTCTTTTAGCCAAGCTCTACCTCCAGCAAAGTCTTCTATCTGGTGCCATTGGTTATACTAAAAGGGCTGTTGAACTAGGAAGATGGACCAGTGAAGAAGAAACTTTTGAATCTTCTCTGTTTTTAGGTTGGTTATATATTTTGAGTGGCCATTTTGAACAAGCTTGCCATATGTTAATGCCTCTTTTAGACTCAATGCAGGAAACTGACAGTACCACTCAGTGTGGTGTTGTGCATAATCTGCTTGCAAACGCACAAAAGAGGAATAAAAAGGTACACGAATCTTCAAAAGGGTACTCATATGCCCTTAAAATGGCTACTGAAACAGGCAACAGAAGAAACCAAGCCATAGCCCTAGGAAACCTTGGGTCATTGGCTGTGTCTGCCAGGCCTTTATTATGGCAGAGAGATATTTTGTAAAGTCTGTCCAGCTTTTTATAGATGTTCAGGACAGTGGTGACGCAGAAAGAGAGTTAGCCCAGGTTCTGCACTGGTTGGGGAAATTCTGATTGAACAGCGAAAGCTTGAAGATGGCAAAGCCTGTTTTGAACTCGGATTGCTGTTTGCTATGAAGTCCAATAACTTAAAAAGTGAGTACCAATTATTTAAAATTCATGAAAATAAATTCCTATTTTGCGTTAGTTTGCAAAAACTATACTTACAAGAGATGTTGAAATTACAACACATTTCTTTTACCATTCGGTTAGAAGTTTTATCCTCTTATGTTTGTAAACTAAAACTTTGATTGCATCTTATAAAAATAATTTGTCCCTGAGCACTCTGGGGGGATTTTACCAATGGCATTTTGTACGTCTGGATACTGTTCTCCTTTGTAGAAGAGATTAATCCTGTTATCCTTTGTAGAGAGATGGCAAATATATTAACAATTGCATCCATTTTAATAAATTTGATGAATTTGGCATATCTTTTTAGTGGTACATGCACTAGAAATTAATTTATGCCAACCATGAGTAAATTTCAGCTACAATGTACCCCAGTTTTTTTGTGTACAATATAGTAATTTGTTGCATTAGGATATGGGCAACTAGATTATTACAAGGATGGAAGGCTTTTCATATGATCAGAGGTTGGAAAAGTTGGGCTTGTTCAGCGTAGAAAAAAGACGCCTCAGAGAGGATCTCATTTATATGTATAATATATGTGTGGTCAGTACAAAGGACTGGCACATGACTTATTCCTTCCAAAAGCCTACTGAGGACCAGGGGGCACTGATTACATTTGTTAGAAAGGCAATTCTGGCAGCTAAATAGGAACGGGTTCTTGTTTACAGGAAGAGCAGTCAGACTGTGGAAAGCTCAATTACAAGAGCTAGTGGAGAGGTAACGGGTAAGGCGGGAATAGACCAGTCACTCCAAGGGTTTTAGATATGAAGGGGGGTTGGAGACTGGTCTGTAGTTATTTGTGTAGGATGGCTCGAGAGAGGATTTTTTAAAATAATGGTGTAATGATAGAGTGTTTGGAGGAGGAGGGGAAGATACCAGAAGAGAGGGAGAGATTAAAGATTTTAGTTAGGCGAGTAGTGACGACTGGAGAAAGAGACTGGAAGAGATGTGAGGGAATGGAGTCAGTGGTGCATGTAGTAGGACGAGAAGAAGAGAGGAGCCTGCAGATTTCTTCTTCTGTGTGGGGTCACATGTGAAGAGTGAGCCAGGGGAGATGTGGGGAGGGATGAGAGTTGTGGCACTTGGGTAGCTGGGAGCTGATTTTCTGATGGATGTTTTCTATTTTCTCAGTAAGTGGGAGGACATTTCCATCAGCACAGATGTCTATGATAGGGGCTGTGCTTTTGGTGTCGAAAAGTTTTTTTGGGTTGTTTGAAAATGAAACACTGTTCCAATAAAAAGAACTCTGCTTAAAGCAACCAATCAATGTGTTTACAATGTTACTATGATCTTCTCTTATGTAATTGCTTGTAGTTTCCATAAATTATAATTTCAATATTACAGGGAAAGGGCCCCTGTGTGTATCATACACAGCGAGTTTATGGAGTAAAATAGTAATGAGGTGTGCCTGCAACCAAATGGATTGATTATGATGTTAAATTTACGCAGGCGACGCTAAAATCTTATCCAAAATATGCATGTTATGAAACAGATAATATTAATATAGTTTATATACATGTTTATTTTGTTTGTTACATAATTGATAGATTATGTTACCCTTTTCACAAGTTAATGACATTTTCACAAGTTTTGTCTTTTGTAATAATTGTACCATGCGTTAATTACACAGGTCAACTGAGTGTGATTGAAGAACTGTCCAGTTTCTACAGTGAAGTCTGTCCTTTCCACCGGAGCCCATATAAATACTGTGAACACTGGGTCCATCTACTGCAAGTTTTAAAAGACAGACAAAGGAAGGAGATGTTCTTAGTACCCTAAGTAGGCTCTATCAGACGCCTAAACACCCCCAAGTAAGTGCAGACAACTTTTTGATGATGTGAAGTAGGTTGATGATTAGTGTAAAGTATATATGAATAATAATCAGATAGAAAGCCTGTAATTAGATATTATTACACGTTTTTCCTATGATCAATCTGAGTTCCCTACAGTCCTAGAAAACAAAGGATTTTGTCTGGGGGGAGCAGCTTCCATGCAAAAATTTGCGTAAATTTTATATTCAGATAATGGCCATCCATTGTATATACGAACATTTTGAATTTGCCAAACAGAGAAAAACAAGCGATTTGGCACAAATAAAAAAAACTGATGAAGGGGACAAATCATCAAAGCTTTTATTCCAAGAACACATAAAAAAGACTGTAAAATATAATTATTTCATGAAACCCAATTGTAAAAATATTTTTAATCCAAGCTGCATGTAATGAAGTAGCGTTAATTACCGTAAGGTGTCCATATCCTTGTTAAATTTATGAAATCCTACTTTTGAAAAGAGATAATACTTTCTACCAGTCAATGAATTTCCTTTACCCAGTCCCTAATTAAAGACTGAACTGTCAGGAGAAACCTATTAGTTTTACCCTAAGTGCTTTGGTTGGCTACCAAGACAAATCATCCTCATTTATCCAGGTTCCAGATTAGAGATTATATTACAAAATCTGGCGTTACAGATTGACAACTCAATTTCAGCTCAGAACGCACTGCTATAAAAGAGTCATTTTAAAAAAAAAAAGAATCTGGATAATTGTTTCCTTTAAAATTTATAAGAATACATTTAGATTATAAAATTCAATTTGGATAATTAAGGTCACTCTCTGAGGCTGGTAAAAAGAGAAAATTATTTCATTTATAACATCCCTTTACTGCAGCTGTATTTGAAAAATAGCAAAAAGGTTTTGTTTTACAAATACTATTTACTAGCCTGGAGGTTACATATGCTTATAATAACTTTCAGCTCTGGGAAAGTGCGTGCTGTCTAGATGCACTTTTATTTGTTGTTCGGGTCATTGTAAGTAAGGTCGCAGGAAAATATATATGCTAAATAATGTACACATTGCTGTACTTTAATTCAGACCTTGAGAATCTGATGTATAGCACATAGATGTGTATTTGCAGTACCTTTTTGAGTACGATTATTTTTTTATGTACAGGTGCACATGGGTCACTACTAGAGATAAGTGAATAAATTTAAGTGAAAATTTCAATTCTACTAAATTTCAAAAAAAATCCACATTCTCCAAAATGCAGATATGTTGTAATTTGATTCGACAAAATGGCAGACACTGGTCACTTATTTTTCGGAACATAAAGCCATCAAAATGTTTTGTTTTTTTTAAATCTTTACTCGCCTTACCTGTGCGCCATCCATCGGGTCCTTGCCACCAACTTCAAATCGCTGCTGCAAGCACTAAAATTCCACAGACCTCCCCGCTGGGCCCTTCACGGCTTTGAAGTGCATGAACAGTCACGGCATCATGTGTGCCGTATGGGTTGACTGTAGGTGCTCCTTGTCACCACCTCTCCACTGATTGTAAGCTTTAGATACTTAAGTGACATATGGTAGCAGTAGGTGGTCCTGATTTCCATCTATGACTGACTGTAAAGTTTAGATAGTTAGGGTGCCGTATGTAACAGTAGGTAATCCCTGGTCACCATCCCTCTCTGACTATAAGAGTAGGTTCACATGAGCATGTAAAAAATCATTCAGAGTTGTTCCAGAAATTGGAACATGTAATCCATGTGCTGTACATCCGTTTTCTACAGCAGCAGTTAGTAATCATTTGCAGGACCATTTACGGTTCCTGTGATACAGAATTGCAATGTATCCATAAAAAATTGGATGCTATACTGTCTCCGTTTGGTATCCTATTTTTTCATTCTCAGTAGGCGAATGGTGGGTCTTAGCTGATTTATGGACTATATTAGTGCATGCTGCAATTTTTTTCACATGCAGATTCCTTCAGTGAAAAAAATTGCTTTGCGATGCACCATTGACTAACATTGGTCTGAGTGCAGTCTGTTTTTTTCAGAGACAGCACTCGGACCGAAAATACGGTTGTGTGAACAAGCTCTATTGGTTTGTTTTCATGAACCTACTGGCGGCACTAAGAGCCCTTTGTTCAACTGTTGGCAGTTGTTTAAAACCTCGTGAACAAAACTGTAATAAACCGTTCAGTACGCAAGGCTGTTATTGATTTCGGCAGCACAAGTCCTGTTTAAACTGGTTGATGCGCTGCAGAGAGATGATTTTTAAGACTACTTAAAAATCTTTTCACCTGATGAAGAGCACTTAGCTATTTCATCAGGTGATCGGCAGCCTGTTTACACTACATGAAACAGCTCTCCTTGAGCGCTCGTTCACGTTAACCTTGCAGTGTAAATCGCACCATTAATTTCAGATAGTAAGTGTTAGATGATTATCAGTAGGTGTTTCTGATCACTACAACTCGCTCACTGTATATTTTCAGATTACTGAGGTGCTATCTGATAAACACATGTTCTCACTGGTTTTTAGTAACTCCTTTATTGTAAACATACATAGATTGCATTTTCATATATTAAAACTTAATTCGAAAGTGTGACAGTGCCTTAAGGGACGACTGTATTATAGCAGATCTTGTGCTGAGTTCTACTAAAATTAGTTCTTCTATTCACCAGAACAAACACTGAAGGAGGAGTGTCTGCCCTACCAGAAACTGGAAGGTTGAAACCTAAGTAGCCTGCATTGCTTGAATCTGCTCAAGAGACAACTTGAGAATACCCCTTTCATATCCTCATTATCTCATGTATGGCCTAAATTATTTGTTTTTATAAATCCCTTTAATATTATCTCTGAGTTGGCTAGTTTGTGTAGTTTACTACGTAGTTGTGGGGTAATATTGGGTCAGCAGGTTGCATTCAACTTGACCACTTTGGTACCTAACTGCAAACGAAAAAAAGCAAAATAAAAAAAATGGGAGAGCAAAGGTACCGACATAATATGTAATTGCTGCATCGTTTCCCCCAATTATCTTTTTAATGCAAATAAGGAATTCAATATGTAATAAGTAAGATAAACAGTGAAGTTACAATTTTATTTAAAGGCGAAAAAAATAGCTTCAATTTTCACCTCTGTGCTTTTCATTGATGTGCTAAGATTAGTGTATTCATTGTAGATCCCTAAGAAAAGCTCTGGACTATCAAAGCAAAGTTTAAGGATTTCTATGACCTGGGGAAAAATGAGAAACTGTGAGAGATGGATTCAAGTGGAAATTATTTATCTGCTGCAAGAATAGAAATTGTAGGATTTATTGCATGTAAGTTAATACCCTAAGTGGGAAATCAAAATTTTACCGTATTTTTCGGACTAAAGGGCACCCGGGCATAAGACGCACCCCAAAATTTTTTAGAGGAAAAATTGGGGAAAAAAAAAGAATTTTGTCAAATGGGGGTCCGTTTACAGTACAAATTTAGTTACCGTGAAGGATCACCACAGGTAGAGGAGGGTACTGGGGTCGTTTGGTGCGGTAGTGGTGCTTGTGGGGGGCTGGTTTGTGGGGTGGTTGGGCATGTGGGTGGCCAGGGTGG
>JARQOD010000004.1:131742415-131795214 GCA_033576555.1 Oophaga sylvatica | reverse complement strand
GAATTTACACCTTTAATTAACCCCTACAGGTGTGAAATTTTGCACACATAGACTGTTTTAATTGTTTGTGCAAATTAGATAGCAAAGGACATGAAAATACATGGTTAACCCTATGTACACCAAGTGTCATTTCATGTCGGGTGCTTCTGTCTTTTCACAGAAGCCGGCTTTACCCGGCAATTGAATCAGAGGATATTTTACTATGTAGAAGTGTATAAACTATACATATATGTATATATATATGTCACAATGACATGTATATATATATATATATGTATTCTATGTGTGTATATTTAGTGTTTACAAGGAAAGAATAGGGTTTTTTTAGTTACGATATTTTGTTCCCATGACTTACATGGGACTTCCGGTATCGGTATCGGGTATCGCCGATATTTTAATGGTATCGGCGATACCATTCCGATTCCGATACTTTTGGTTATCGGAAAGTATCGCTCAACTCTAGTGATCACCGAACTATCAAGCGTTTCATGGCAAATAGCCAACACGGTTGCAAGAAGCGTGTTGATAAAAAAGGTGCAAAATAACTGCCCATGAATTGAGAAAAATCAAGCGTGAAGCTGCCAAGATGCCATTTGCCACCAATTTTGCCATATTTCAGAGCTGCAACGTTACTGGAGTATCAAAAAGCACAAGGTGTGCCATACTCAGGGATATGGCCAAGGTAAGGCTGACCGAAAAATGACCACCTTTGAACAAAATATTTAGAATTGAGAGTCCTCAGTGGTTGATACCTTTTAATGGCTAACTGAAAAGATGATAACAAATTGCAAGCTGGCTAGCACGGTACGAAGATACACATCTTTCCTACACCTTTGAACAAGAAATACAAGATAAAACGTCAAGACTGGGCCAAGAAATATGTTAAGACTGATTTTTCTAAGGTTTTATGGACTGATGAAATGAGAGTGACTCTTGATGGGCCAGATGGATGGGCCCGAGGCTGGATCAGTAAAGGGCAGAGAGCTCCACTCTGACTCAGACGCCAGCAAGGTGGAGGTTGGGTACTGATATGGACTGGTATCATCAAAGATGAACTTGTGGGACCTTTTCGGGTTGACGATGGAGTGAAGCTCAACTCCCAGACCTACTGCCAGTTTCTGGAAGACACCTTCTTCAAGCAGTGGTACAGGAAGAAGTCGGTATCGTTCAAGAAAAACATGATTTTCATGCATGACAATGCTCCATCACATGCATCCAAATACTCCACAGTGTGGCTGGCCAGATTAGGTCTAAGAAGAAAAAATAATAACATGGCCCCCTTGTTCACCTGATCTGAACCACATAGAGAACCTGTGGTCCCTCATAAAATGTGAGATCTACAGGGAGGGAAAACAGTCCACCTCTCGGAACAGAGGCTGTGTCTGGGAGGCTGTGGTGGCTGCTGCACACAATGTTGATCGTAAACAGATCAAGCAACTGACAGAATCTATGGATGGAAGGCGTCTGAGTGTCATCGTAAAGAAAGGTGGCTATGTTGGTCACTGATTTTTTTTTGTTTGTTTTTGAATGTCAGAAATATTTATTTCTAAATTTTGTGTTATATTGGTTTACCTGGTGAAAATAAAGAAGTGAGATGGGTATATATTTGGTTTTTATTAAAGGGAATCTGTCACCCCAATTTTGCCATATCAACTAAAGATATGGCTTAATTGTGCGCCCCATAACAAAGCTAACGGTAGGTAACATATATCCTGATACCCCCGTTTTCATATCAAAATACCTTTGTAAAGTTGGTTATTTTCCCTGTCAATCACGGCAGTCAGGTCAGGAGGGTGGCGTTTTCTCTGTCTCCCCTGCTCCTCGGCATCCATTGCGTATCGCCGTCTGTGGGATTCACAGACGGCGTTCGGCTTCCCGCAATTGTTTAATTCAAAATCCGGCCCGGCGCATGCGCAGTGTGCTTTGCCCAACAGTGGGCAAAGCATAAAATCAGTACAGCGCATGCGCTACTCTTTCTTTGCCCCGGAAGTAGTCCAAGGCAAGCAGTCATTTCCGGGGCAAGGAAAGAGTAGCGCATGCGTTGTAACGATTTTTTGCTTTGCCCACTGTTGGGCAAAGCACACTGCGCATGCGTCAGGCCGGATTTTGAATTGCGCAATTGCGGGAAGCCGAACGCCGTCTGTGGGATTCACAGACGGCGATACGCAATGGATGCCAAGGAGCGGGGGGGAGGACAGAGAAAATGCCGCCCTCCTGACCTGACTGCCGTGATTGACAGGGAAAATAACCAAATTTACAAAGGTATTTTGATATGAAAACGGGGGTATCAGGATATATGATACCTACCGTTAGCTTTGTTATGGGACGCACAATTCAGCCATATCTTTAGTTGATATGACAAAATTGGGGTGACAGATTCCCTTTAAGTTGCCTAATAATTCTGCACAGTAATAGTTACCTGCACAAACATATATCCTCCTAAGATAGCCAAATCTAAAAAAGACCCACTCCAACTTCCAAAAATATTAAGCTTTAATATTTATGAGTCTTTTGGGTTGATTGAGAACATAGTTGTTGTTCAAAAATAAAAAGAATCCTCTCAAATACAACTTGCCTAATAATTCTGCACACAGTGTATATAGAAGAATAATGTACTTTAAAAACTTTTGAATTCTTGAATTTTAAACTTTCTTAAAATGATGTCCCTTTTTGTTTATGGTGTATACAAATACTAACAAAGAAAAGTGTTAGAAGATACTTTTCTGGTGACACTGTACAGATATAAGGATCTAATGTCCATGTTTGTTGAGATTGATGCTCTAAGAGCCTTTTAGTATTGCATGGTCTTTACTTCTGAACTTCTGAAAGTTTTTTCAGTGATTTCTATGCAAAATCATTTTTTCTCTACCATAGCGAAATGTGTAATCATGTTTACTTATGCTAAAATATGAGCTTCTAACAGCTGATCAGTGGGGATGCGGGGTTTTGGATGCCCAACTATCTGGTATTTATGATCTATCCTCAGCGACTGGGAGCCAACCACCGAAAAATATAAGCTGGATGAGTAATGGGTGAACCACTGCTGAGACTTCTACCCATCTTCAGATTAGGCACTTGTGCCCCCCATTTGAGCAGTGGTCATACATGTTGCTGCTCTATTTGACTTCTATGTGACTTCCAAAGATAGTAATGTTCTCAGCAATTCCTGAGTCCCATAGACTTTCTATAGAACAGCAGCACGTGTGCACGACCACCACTACAATCGACCAGGGAAGGGAAGTCACCTCTTCTAGATATTGTTATTTAGGCCTGTTTGACTCTAATTTATTACATTGGTTGAGTAGTGTGTGTAATTTTTGTGCTGTCATGCAATGCTCTGAAATTTTTGCTGTCTTTTTTAGATGGTCTGGATCCAGTCGAAATATATCTGAAAGCTGTGCCAGGTAAGATAGATTATGAACTAAAAACATAAATATATATTGTCTGTATGTATATTAATATGTATACTATATATATATATATATATATATATATATATATATATATATATATATATATATATTTGCTATTTCTAAGCACAGTTTTATGTTTCACATGTTCTTGGACAAGCTTTATTTATAGTAATAGTTATTTCCACTCCCCGTTAAAGTTAACTTTCACATTCTCCTGTTTCCTTTTATGAGAGAACAGCGCACTATGAGAAATGGCATAATCCATAAGTCTGTGGCGTGGATATAAACATACATTTTCAATAATATATGTACAGAAATAATAAATGTATAATAAATGTTAAAAATAAGAGATCCATATCATTCCAGCATTTTTTTAAGTGGGGTTTTTACATTAAGCCAAGATATATAGTAGATCTAGTTCTTATACTTTTTTTGTAGGTCACGGAGAGCTAGGAGTTCATTGTAACACTTGAATCTATAATGAATAAACAGTGTTTAAAAAATATTTTAAAAATCCTGAAATACTCCCACAAAATGTAGTAAAAAGTGCTCGAAAAGTCATATGTACCAGAAAATGGTACTACTAAAAACTACATACAAATGCCAATAAGCCCTCATCCAGCTCTTTTGATAAACATTGAAAATTATATGGCTAGCAGAATATCTATCTATCTACCTATCTATCTATCTATCTATCTATCTATCTATCTATCTATCTATCTATCTATCTATCTATCTATCTATCTATATATACAGTACAGACCAAAAGTTTGGACAAACCTTCTCATTCAAAGATTTTTTTGTATTTTCATGACTATGAAAATTGTACATTCACACTGAAGGCATCAAACTATGAATTAACACATGTGGTATTATATACTTAACAAAAAAGTGTGTAACAACTGAAATTATGTCATATTCTAGGTTCTTCAAAGTAGCCACCTTTTGCTGTGATTACTGCTTTGCACACTCTTGGCATTCTCTTGATGAGCTTCAAGAGGTAGTCACCGGAAATGGTTTTCACTTCACAGATGTGCCCTGTCAGGTTTAATAAGTGTGATTTCTTACCTTATAAATGGGGTTGGGACCATCAGTTGTGTTGTGCAGAAGTCTGGTGGATACACAGCTGATAGTCCTACTGAATAGACTGTTAGAATTTGTATTATGGCAAGAAAAAAGCAGCTAAGTAAAGAAAAACAAGTGGCCATAATTACTTTAAGAAATGAAGGTCAGTCAGTCCGAAAAATTGGGGAAACTTTGAAAGTGTCCCCAAGTGCAGTTGCAAAAACCATCAAGCGCTACAAAGAAACTGGTTCACATGAGGGCCGCCCCAGGAAAGGAAGACCAAGAGCCACCTCTGCTTCTGAGGATAATTTTATCCAAATAACCAGCCTCAGAAATCGCAGGTTTACAGCAGCTCAGATTAGAGATCAGGTCAATGCCACACAGAGTTCTAGCAGCAGACACATCTCTACAACAACTGTTAAGAGGAGACTTTGTGCAGCAGGCCTTCATGGTAAAATAGCTGCTAGGAAACCACTGCTAAGGACAGGCAACAAGCAGAAGAGACTTGTTTGGGCTAAATAACACAAGGAATGGACATTAGACCAGTGGAAATCTGTGCTTTGGTCTGATGAGTCCAAATTTGAGATATTTGGTTCCAACCACCGTGTCTTTGTGCGACGCAGAAAAGGTGAACGGATGGACTCTAAATGCCTGGTTCCCACCGTGAAGCATGGAGGAGGTGGTGTGATGGTGTGGGGGTGCTTTGCTGGTGACACTGTGGGGATTTATTCAAAATTGAAGGCATACTGAACCAGCATGGCTACCACAGCATCTTGCAGCAGCATGCTATTCCATCCGGTTTGCGTTTAGTTGGACCATCATTTATTTTTCAACAGGACAATGACCCCAAACACACCTCCAGGCTGTGTAAGGGCTATTTGACCAAGAAGGAGAGTGATGGCCTCCACAGTCACCAGACCTGAACCCAATCGAGATGGTTTGGGGTGAGCTGGACCGCAGAGTGAAGGCAAAAGGGCCAACAAGTGCTAAGCATCTCTGGAACTCCTTCAAGACTGTTGGAAGACCATTTCCGGGACTACCTCTTGATACTCATCAAGAGAATGCCAAGAGTGTGCAAAGCAGTAATCAAAGCAAAAGGTGGCTACTTTGAAGAACCTAGAATATAAGACATAATTTCAGTTGTTTCACACTTTTTTTGTAAAGTGTAATGTATAATTCCACATGTGTTAATTCATAGTTTTGATGCCTTCAGTGTGAATGTACAATTTTCCTAGTCATGAATCTTTGAATGAGAAGGTGTGTGTAAACGTTTGGTCTGTACTGTATATAAATAAATTATTATTTTTTCCATGTATTTATTGTACAAAAGTCATAAAACATAAATGAAAGTACATGCAGTAAACTGATATTGCACTAATCACAGTGACCCAGAGAATAAAATTAACAACTTATTTGTGCACCTTGTGTATGGCATACAATTTAAAACAATTGCTGTTTTTTTTCTATTTTCTCCTGGTTGATAAAAAGTTATATGCTCCCCAAAAAGGTTCTATTGAGAAGTTCAACTCATTTGCCAAAAAAAAAAAAAAATATAGCCACGTTGACAAAGCAAAAAAAGTGTTATGGCTTCTGGAATGAAATGATGAAAAAATAAAAGAAAACATTTTGTTTTTTAAAGGCCCAAAAATTGCAAAGTCTTTAATGGGTTAATAGTAATTTGAAACAATTTTCTACATTTATTGCTTTAGAATTACAACCGATTATGTCACTTTTGATACAATATACGGTACATTATGCCAAGATGAAAGAAAGGGGGATTAAGAATTGGGCTTAAGACAAATCAAGCTGGAGCCTTGGCAGATGATATAATATTTATTTTAACAAGTCAATGTTCAGCTTTTGTACCTATTAATGTTAACTTCTTTGGGACCTCCCCAACCTTGAAGCAAATTTGGAGAAACCTGAAGCATTAAGCTAACCTACATTTGGTCCCAACACAGTTTGAACTTTTAGGAGTTTTTATATTTGTAATGCAATACTTTATGAATTTTCACACAATATTTTCTATCCAAAAAAACAAACAAAACATTAGATAAGTGGAATTTTGTATACGATTTATGGTTTAATAGAAGGAAATTTATAAAAACTATTGTTTTACTTCATGTTTTAACTTGTCAATGTCAGAAATTTTTACACCAATTTCTTATGAAAAGAAGTACAACCTAGATTGCCCTTCACTTTACCATTGTGTCTTAGCAAAAGAGGGGGATGTGAATTTTGGACAAATAACTGCTATACAAAGGTCATTGGCATTATGTTTAACCCCCTCATGACCAGAGCTATTTTCAGTTTTGCGTTTTCGTTTTTTGCTCCCCTTCTTCCCAGAGCCATAACTTTTTTATTTTTTCATCAATATGGCCATGTGAGGACTTGTTTTTTGCGGGACGAGTTGTACTTTTGAACAACACCATTGGTTTTAACATATCATGTACTGGAAAACAGGAAAAAAATTCCAAGTGCGGTGAAATTGCAAAAAAAGTGCAATCCCACAGTTGTTTTTTGTTTTATTTTTTAACTAGGTTCACTAAATGCTAAAACTGACCTGCGATTATGATTCTCCAGGTCCAGGTAGGCTTCCAGGTTCATAGACACCAAACATGTGTAGGTTCTTTTTTATCTAAGTGGTGAAAAAAAATTCTGAACTTTGTTAAAAAAAAAAAATTGCGCCATATCCTGATACCCGTAGCTTCTCCATTTTTCATGATCTCGATTTGGCTGAGGGCTTATTTTTTTGCACACCGCACTGCTGTTTTTAATGATAGCATTTTTGTGCAGATACGATCTTTTGATCACCTGTTATTGCATTTTAATGCAATGTCGTGGCGATCAAAAAACATAATTCTGTCGTTTTGAATTTTTTTACCGCTACGCCTTTTAGCAATCAGGTTAATTCCTTTTTTATATTGATAGACCTGGCGATTCTGAACGCAGCAACCCCAAATATGTGTATGTTTGGTTATTTTCTTGTTTTATTTAGAATGGGGTTAAGGGGGGTAATTTGAACTTTTATTTTTTTTTTATTTTTTATATTTTTATAAACTTTTTTTTTTATTTTGGCATGCTTCAACAGTCTCCATGGGAGACTAGCAGCTGCCACAACTCGATCGGCTCTGCTACATACAGGTGATTATCAGTTCGCCTGTATATAGCTGAACTACTCACTTGCTATGAGTGCCGACCACCGTGGTCAGCTGCGTACTCAGGAGCTGGCGGCTCAGCTCCTTCACTTGTACTCCTAAGAACTCCGGGTCCATGGCTGTTGGTGGGTCCAGGTCCTCACTCCATCGGTCCTCTCCTGCTCCCCTACTCTCCGGGTCACCACTGCTTGCCATCTTATTTGCCAAGTTCTCTGCAGCACCCACGTGGCATTTCTGCTCTCTCCTCTGTGGGCGAGATTTCTATTTCTTCCTTTTTCCACCATCCAGGATCAGGAGGCGGATCTCAGTGGCCGACTGACAAGTTCTTAGAGTACAGTAACACTTGGAGTTGGCAGCCATGATCTTCGCGCCCTTACTCTTGTACCGCCTATGATGACACGCCTCTCAGTGCACCATGTGGGGCAGTAATGGCATCCATTAAACAATTTAGCACAAGCTGTGGTGCACAGGACCCGATTATTCGGGTCGGTTTGTTCTGTTTGTGACGCCAAAAATGGATCGCCCGCCAGGGCAGTGAGGATACTCGGTACAGGGCCACTTCTTAAAGGGGAAGTGTCACAGCAGCAGTGACCGGGTCCGTGGCCCTGGGCATCCAATAAAAGGGATAGTGAAAAAGGGATAATAAAGGTTGTAATAAAGTGTTTGTGACGCCACCCGTGGTATTCAGTCAAGGGCACTGACACTGCAATGCAGATCTTCTGGGATGATGTTGGGCAGCAGAGATGGTTAAGCTCTCCACGGGTAGAGCTGTGTCCCAGGGCAGTTAGTATGTTGAAGGTGATGTTGGTGGTGAGTGTGGTGCAGGGCAGGTGACGCAGGAATGATTCAGAGGACACATAAGGGTGCAGTTTCCAATGTTTTACTCACAGTTCTTGTGTACACAGATGCCCGCTTGGTGCCGTGTCCTCCAGGTGAGGGGTCCAGCAAACTCCCAGGTAGATCAGGATACTCCTTTCCCGGACTCCCTTCAGTATGTTCCTCTCCTGGCCATCTCACTGTGCTTTCTTCCTCCCTCCAGTCCAGCACCTACACAGTGTCCAAAGCCAGCAGCCGCAGACATTGTCGGACGACGTCCTCTGCGTCCCCTTGATCCTATATGGCTGCCTTTTCGGCGATTAATTGTGGATTTGGCTGAGGCACGTTCTGATACCTGAGCCTCCGGCTTGCTAGCTGAGTCTTGCAGTCCTCCACTAGTTTTGGGGGCCAGTTCCCCTACTGCGAACTGGTCCATCCACTACTGGATCAAGCCCCACAGTAGGCTGCTGCACTTCTCGTGCCCCTAGGACCTCTTCTTCCTCTCCTCCTCTGGAGCCTCTCTCTCTCTTCCTTCTCTGTAGTCTGGGGATGAGCTCCTGACTCTTTCAGTCCCCACAGCAGACTCCTTCTGACTAACTCTCTGTTCTTCCCGCTCTCTAAGCTCCTCCCTTTCTTCCAATCTTCTCCACCCACTCCCTAACACCCTTTCCTAGCCAGCCTGAGATGAGGCCCTCCTCCCTTGGTGTACGCCCAGGTGCCCTGACTGAACTAGTGTGTGTTGGGTGCGAGTGTTAGAGTCCTGGGTAGTGCTCCCTCCTTACCTGAGAGTGGGATACCACACTTTGGATGAGGTGCAGTACCTCTGTGGCGACTGGACCCTCAGGGGCACCACAAATGTACTTTTGGAAGAATGAACATATAGTTTATTTCTAATAATCTAGTTCCAATTTTTCCTCAGCTTCATTTTTTATCAACTAGCATAGGATGAAATACCATCTCTCAAATATTCATTAACAAATGGTTAGAGCTCTCATTACGCCCCTTCATTTTTCCTTGTGTTTTTTATTTTTTTATTTTTTGTATGTAAAGTGTAAGGATACCATGTAACTAGTTTTAAATGAGATATGGGAAATTTAATTTATTATTCTTTGCACTTTTGATGCAATGAGGAATTTTTTATCCACTGTTCTTATTTGAAAATTGGGCTGACGCAATTTTACAAATTAATTAGTCATCCATAATTTATATTATTATTTGAATAAGCTTGTCGAATGATAATATTCATGGTTTATTTTGATTTTTTAACTGAGATCGTGTTTAAAATGCATCTAACAGGTAAAATGGTTGTCACAATCTATAATAAAACTATATCTCACTTTTTCAGGTGGAAAGGAAGAGTTTGGTGAAACACAGATTTCTGATAGCTGGGAGGAGATTGAAGCTTTAAGTGACTCTTCGAAATACAGTATATCAGAAAAGTCAAGTCCAGATTCTGAATGGAGATACGTAATTGAAGGCTTCCATGTGCATGGACAGGAAGATATTGATGACCCGAAATTCTTTGTTGACTTAAATGCTGGAGATCTAGAAGACTCTGAAGTTTTTGATCCTGTCTTGACCTTCCTCAATAAAGAAGGCTATGATTCTCATTTCCAGCCCTTATATGACCTTTCTATGTCTTTTCTTAACTCAACATTTTATGGGTTTTCAGAAGAAGAAGACTTGGTAATGTACTTGGAAACGTCCCGGAACTGGGCAAAAAGGAATAACATGTCTTGGGCACACATGCGATGTTGTTTCCTTCTGGGACGGATTTGTGCCAAGAGGATGAAGTTATCCCAGGCAAGAGTTTACTTTGAAGAAGCCTTAAGTGCCATTAGCCATGGATTTCTAGATTTGCAACTTTTGGCTGCTTTGTATGGGAATTTATCTGCTATCTACTTGAAGCAAAATTTGAAATCTAAGCAAGAACTTTTGCTGGAAAAAGCTGCCAGTCTTCTAACTTGCATATGTCAGCATAATTTTAGTTCAGAGAATGAGCTTGAGGTGCTAAAATATATTTTTAGAAAAGCTGTGATTGTTAACAATGCCTCCTTAGAATCTCGTACTTGCTTTCTCATATTCCGTTTGCTATATCAGCTAGGAAGGCATGATGATGCCCTTCCATTTCTGGAACGCTTGCAATTTCTTCTTATTACTTCTTGCTCTCAAACTTTGAATTCCAGTACAAGTGTATTGCCCATTTTAAGTTACTTGTATGATAAAAAATACCTGCCTCATGTTGCTTTGGCATCAGCCAGACTGTACAAATCCATTGGCAAGAAAATTATGCCATCTCTTTTGTGGAGAGTTGGTGTGGTTATGCAAAATATATCCAAAATTATGAGCTCTCCACTAAAAGGCAATCATATTCCAGCTCAAGCTGCTCCTTACCTAAAACATGCATTATCCTCTTCTTATGAAAGTGGCGATATAAAAGCTCAAAGAACACTATGTTTTCTTTTAGCCAAGCTCTACCTCCAGCAAAGTCTTCTATCTGGTGCCATTGGTTATACTAAAAGGGCTGTTGAACTAGGAAGATGGACCAGTGAAGAAGAAACTTTTGAATCTTCTCTGTTTTTAGGTTGGTTATATATTTTGAGTGGCCATTTTGAACAAGCTTGCCATATGTTAATGCCTCTTTTAGACTCAATGCAGGAAACTGACAGTACCACTCAGTGTGGTGTTGTGCATAATCTGCTTGCAAACGCACAAAAGAGGAATAAAAAGGTACACGAATCTTCAAAAGGGTACTCATATGCCCTTAAAATGGCTACTGAAACAGGCAACAGAAGAAACCAAGCCATAGCCCTAGGAAACCTTGGGTCATTGGCTGTGTCCTGCCAGGCCTTTATTATGGCAGAGAGATATTTTGTAAAGTCTGTCCAGCTTTTTATAGATGTTCAGGACAGTGGTGACGCAGAAAGAGAGTTAGCCCAGGTTCTGCACTGGTTGGGGAAAATTCTGATTGAACAGCGAAAGCTTGAAGATGGCAAAGCCTGTTTTGAACTCGGATTGCTGTTTGCTATGAAGTCCAATAACTTAAAAAGTGAGTACCAATTATTTAAGATTCATGAAAATAAATTCCTATTTTGCGTTAGTTTGCAAAAACTATACTTACAAGAGATGTTGAAATTACAACACATTTCTTTTACCATTCGGTTAGAAGTTTTATCCTCTTATGTTTGTAAACTAAAACTTTGATTGCATCTTATAAAAATAATTTGTCCCTGAGCACTCTGGGGGGATTTTACCAATGGCATTTTGTACGTCTGGATACTGTTCTCCTTTGTAGAAGAGATTAATCCTGTTATCCTTTGTAGAAGAGATGGCAAATATATTAACAATTGCATCCATTTTAATAAATTTGATGAATTTGGCACATCTTTTTAGTGGTACATGCACTAGAAAATTAAATTTATGCCAACCATGAGTAAATTTCAGCTACAATGTACACCAGTTTTTTTGTGTACAATATAGTAAATTTGTTGCATTAGGATATGGGCAACTAGATTATTACAAGGGATGGAAGGCCTCTCATATGATCAGAGGTTGGAAAAGTTGGGCTTGTTCAGCGTAGAAAAAAGACGCCTCAGAGAGGATCTCATTTATATGTATAAATATATGTGTGGTCAGTACAAAGGACTGGCACATGACTTATTCCTTCCAAAAGCCATACTGAGGACCAGGGGGCACTGATTACATTTGTTAGAAAGGCAATTCTGGCAGCTAAATAGGAACGGGTTCTTGTTTACAGGAAGAGCAGTCAGACTGTGGAAAGCTCAATTACAAGAGCTAGTGGAGAGGTAACGGGTAAGGCGGGAATAGACCAGTCACTCCAAGAGTTTAGATATGAAGGGGAGGTTGGAGACTGGTCTGTAGTTATTTGTGTAGGATGGCTCGAGAGAGGATTTTTTAAAATAATGGTGTAATGATAGAGTGTTTGGAGGAGGAGGGGAAGATACCAGAAGAGAGGGAGAGATTAAAGATTTTAGTTAGGCGAGTAGTGACGACTGGAGAAAGAGACTGGAAGAGATGTGAGGGAATGGAGTCAGTGGTGCATGTAGTAGGACGAGAAGAAGAGAGGAGCCTGCAGATTTCTTCTTCTGTGATGGGGTCACATGTGAAGAGTGAGCCAGGGGAGATGTGGGGAGGGATGAGAGTTGTGGCACTTGGTAGCTGGGAGCTGATTTTCTGATGGATGTTTTCTATTTTCTCAGTAAAGTGGGAGGACATTTCCATCAGCACAGATGTCTATGATAGGGGCCTGTGCTTTTGGTGTCGAAAAGTTTTTTTGGGTTGTTTGAAAATGAAACACTGTTCCAATAAAAAGAACTCTGCTTAAAGCAACCAATCAATGTGTTACAATGTTACTATGATCTTCTCTTATGTAATTGCTTGTAGTTTCCATAAATTATAATTTCAATATTACATGGAAGGCCCTGTGTGTATCATACACAGCGAGTTTATGGAGTAAAATAGTAATGAGCGTGTGCCCTGCAACCAAAATGGATTGATAATGATGTTAAATTTACGCAGGCGACGCTAAAATCTTATCCAAAATATGCATGTTATGAAACAGATAATATTAATATAGTTTATATACATGTTTATTTTGTTTGTTACATAATTGATAGATTATGTTACCATTTTCACAAGTTAATGACATTTTCACAAGTTTTGTCATTTGTAATAATTGTACCATGCGTTAATTACACAGGTCAACTGAGTGTGATTGAAGAACTGTCCAGTTTCTACAGTGAAGTCTGTCCTACCACCGGAGCCCATATAACATACTGTGAACACTGGGTCCATCTACTGCAAGTTTTAAAAGACAGACAAAAGGAAGGAGATGTTCTTAGTACCCTAAGTAGGCTCTATCAGACGCTAAACACCGCCAAGTAAGTGCAGACAACTTTTTTGATGATGTGAAGTAGGTTGATGATTAGTGTAAAGTATATATGAATAATAATCAGATAGAAAGCCTGTAATTAGATATTATTACACGTTTTTCCTATGATCAATCTGAGTTCCCTACAGTCCTAGAAAACAAAGGATTTTGTCTGGGGGAGCAGCTTCCATGCAAAAATTTGCGTAAATTTTATATTCAGATAAATGGCCATCCATGTAATATACGAACATTTTGAATTTGCCAGAACAGAGAACACAAGCGATTTGGCACAAATAAAAAAAAACTGATGAAGGGGACAAATCATCAAAGCTTTTATTCCAAGAACACATAAAAAAGACTGTAAAATATAATTATTTCATGAAACCCAATTGTAAAAATATTTTTAATCCAAGCTGCATGTAATGAAGTAGCGTTAATTACCGTAAAGGTGTCCATATCCTTGTTAAATTTATGAAATCCTACTTTTGAAAAGAGATAATACTTTCTACCAGTCAATGAATTTCCTTTACCCAGTCCCTAATTAAAGACTGAACTGTCAGGAGAAACCTATTAGTTTTACCCTAAGTGCTTTGGTTGGCTACCAAGACAAATCATCCTCATTTATCCAGGTTCCAGATTAGAGATTATATTACAAAATCTGGCGTTACAGATATGACAACTCACATTTCAGCTCAGAACGCACTGCTATAAAAGAGTCATTAAAATAAAAAAGAATCTGGATAATTGTTTCCTTTAAATTTATAAGAATAACATTTAGATTATAAAATTCAATTTGGATAATTAAGGTCACTCTCTGAGGCTGGTAAAAAGAGAAAATTATTTTCATTTATAACATCCCTTTACTGCAGCTGTATTTGAAAAATAGCAAAAAGGTTTTGTTTTACAAATACTATTTACTAGCCTGGAGGTTACATATGCTTATAATAACTTATCAGCTCTGGGAAAGTGCGTGCTGTCTAGATGCACTTTTATTTGTTGTTCCGGGTCATTGTAAGTAAGGTCGCAGGAAAATATATATGCTAAATAATGTACAACATTGCTGTACTTTAATTCAGACCTTGAGAATCTGATGTATAGCACATAAGATGTGTATTTGCAGTTACCTTTTTGAGTACTGATTATTTTTTTATGTACAGGTGCACATGGGTCACTACTAGAGATAAGTGAATAAATTTAAGTGAAATTCAATTCTACTCAAATTTCAGAAAAATCCACATTCTCCAAAATGCAGATATGTTGTAATTTGATTCGACAAAATGGCAGACACTGGTCACTATTTTTCGGAACCATAAAAGACCATCAAAATGTTTTTGTTTTTTTTAAATCTTTACTCGCCTTACCTGTGCGCCATCCATCGGGTCCTTGCCACAACTTCAAATCGCTGCTGCAAGCACTAAAATCCACAGACCTCCCACGCTGGGCCTTCACGGCTTTGAAGTGCATGAACAGTCACGGCATCATGTGTGCCGTATGGGTTGACTGTAGGTGCTCCATTGTCACCACCTCTCCACTGATTGTAAGCTTTAGATACTTAAGTGACATATGGTAGCAGTAGGTGGTCCATGATTTCCATCTATGACTGACTGTAAAGTTTAGATAGTAGGGTGCCGTATGTAACAGTAGGTAATCCCTGGTCACCATCCCTCTCTGACTATAAGAGTAGGTTCACATGAGCATGTAAAAAATCATTCAGAGTTGTATCCAGAAAATTGGAACATGTAATCCATGTGCTGTACAATCCGTTTTCTACAGCAGCAGATAGTAATCATTTGCAGGACCATTTACGGTTCCCTGTGATACAGAATTGCAATGTATCCATAAAAATTGGATGCTATACTGTCTCCGTATGGTATCCTATTTTTTTCATTCATCAGTAGGCGAATGGGTGAGTCTTAGCTGATTTATGGACTATATTAGTGCATGCTGCAATTTTTTTCACATGCAGATTCCATCAGTGAAAAAAATTGCTTTGCGATGCACCATTGACTAACATTGGTCTGAGTGCAGTCTGTTTTTTTCAGAGACAGCACTCGGACCGAAAATACGGTTGTGTGAACAAGCTCTATTGGTTTGTCTTCATGAACCTACTGGCGGCACTAAGAGCCCTTTGTTCAACTGATTGGCAGTTGTTTAAAAGCCTCGTGAACAAACTGTAATAAACCGTTCAGTACGCATAGGCTGTTATTGATTTCGGCAGCACAAGTCCTGTTTAAACTGGATGATGCGCTGCAGAGAGATGATTTTTAAGACTACTTAAAAATCTTTTCACCTGATGAAGAAGCACTTAGCTATTTCATCAGGTGATCGGCAGCCTGTTTACACTACATGAAACAGCTCTCCCTTGAGCGCTCGTTCACGATAACCTTGCAGTGTAAATGCACCATTAATTTCAGATAGTAAAGTGTTAGATGATATCAGTAGGTGTTTCCTGATCACTACAACTCGCTCACTGTATATTTCAGATACTGAGGTGCTATCTGATAAAACATGTTCTCACTGGTTATTAGTAACTCCTTTATTGTAAACATATCATAGATTGCATTTTCATATATTAAAACTAATTCGAAAAGTGTGACAGTGCCTTAAGGGACGACTGTATTATAGCAGATCTTGTGCTGAGTTCTACTAATAATATAGTTCTTCTATTCACCAGAACAAACACTGAAGGAGGAGTGTCTGCCCTACCAGAAACTGGAAGGTAGAAACCTAAGTAGCCTGCATTGCTCTGAACTGCTCAAGAGACAACTTGAGAATACCCCTTTCAATATCCTCAATATACTCAATATATGGCCTAAATTATTTTGTTTTAATAATCCCATTTACATACTTATCTCTGACTGTTGTGCTAAGTTTGTGTAGTTTACTACAGTAGTAGTGGGGTAATATTGGGTCAGCAGGTTGCCATTCAACTTGACCACTATGGTACCTAACATGCAAACTGAAAAGAAAGCAAAATAAAAAAAATGGCAGAGCAAAGGTACACCGACATAATATGATAATTGCTGCAATCGTTTCACAATTATCTTGTAATGCAAATAAGACATTCAATATGTAATAAGTAAGATAAACAGCTGAAGTTACACATATTAATGGCGAGAAAAAATAGCTTCAATTTTCACCTCTGTGCTTTCTCATTGATGTGCTAAGATTAGTGTATTCATTTGTAGATCCCTAAGAAAAGCTCTGGACTATACAAAGCAAAGTCTAAGGATTTCTATTGACCTGGGACAACATGAGAAATCTGCTGAGAGATGGATTCAAGCTGGAAAATTATATTATCTGCTGCAAGAATATGAACTTGTAGAGATTTATCTGCATGTAAGTAATACCATAAGTGGAAATCAAAATGTACCGTATTTTTCGGACTATAAGGCGCACCGGACCATAAGACGCACCCCAAATTTTCAGAAGGAAAATTGGGAAAAAAAAATAATGTGTCAAATGGGGGTCCGTCTTACAGTACAAATTTAGCTTACCAGTGAACGGATCAGCACAGGTAGAGGAGTGGTCACTGGGGTCGTTTGGTGCGGTAGTGGTGCTCTGTGGGGTGGCTGTGTTCTGTGGGGTGGTTGGGCACTGTGGAGTGGCCAGGGTGGCCATATACTCACAAATCCAGTGGCGGCGGCGGTCCCAATTCATCCTCCCTGTGCGGTGGTGGTGTCAGGGCAGCAGCGGGCCTCTGTGCAGCGTGGGGGGCTCCGCCGGCGTTCCGTCCCAGCCGGAAAGCCCCCGCAGCTGCGACGCGCTGGCCCCTCCGGTGGCGGTCCCAATTCATCCTCCCTGTGCGGTGGTGGTGTCGGGGCAGCAAGCGGGCCTCTGTGCAGCGTGGGGGGCTCAGCCGGCATTTAGTTCCTGCCGGAAAGCCCCCCGCAGCTACGACGCGGTGCCGTCCGGAAAGAAGTCCTCCGGAAAGATGGCCGCCGCTTGCTGAAGTTCAAATCTCGCCAACGAGATCTCGGGAGACGAGATCTCAGGAAAAGATCTCGTTGGCGAGATTTGAACTTCAGCAAGCGGCGGCCATCTTTCCGGAGGACTTCTTTCCGGACGGCACCGCGTCGCAGCTGCGGGGGGCTTTCCGGCAGGAACTAAACGCCGGCTGAGCCCCCACGCTGCACAGAGGCCCGCTTGCTGCCCCGACACCACCACCGCACAGGGAGGATGAATTGGGACCGCCACCGGAGGGGCCAGCGCGTCGCAGCTGCAGGGGGGCTTTCCGGCTGGGACGGAACGCCGGCGGAGCCCCCCACGCTGCATAGAGGCCCACTGCTGCCC
This sequence comes from Oophaga sylvatica, assembly GCA_033576555.1. NCBI lineage: Eukaryota > Metazoa > Chordata > Amphibia > Anura > Dendrobatidae > Oophaga > Oophaga sylvatica. The sequence goes on along the minus strand of JARQOD010000004.1, from coordinate 131,777,578 downwards.
CGACACCACCACCGCACAGGGAGGATGAATTGGGACCGCCGCCGCCACCGGATTTTTAGGTATGTTGCGACTATAAGACACACCCCCATTTTCCCACAAAATTTTGGGGGAAAAAAGTGCGTCTTATAGTCCGCAAAATACGGTAATTATACATAGATTATCTAATATATAAAGCTGAATGTATGTATGTGTGTATGTATGTGGGTATGTTTGTCCGGGATTGGAATCCGCACCGTCGCACTTACGGGCATGAAATTTTGCACGCCCGCACGTCTCGACCCCGAAAGCGTCCTAGGCTATGTTTTGAATCGAAATTTTAACCCCGCGCGTTCCAAATCGCCAAACAATTTTGGCCCTATCTACATAATGGGGAGAAAGCTGAATGCTTGTGTGTATGTCCGGCATAGGAATCTGCATTTACGGGCATGAAATTTTGCACACCCGCACGTCTCGACCCCGGGAGCGTCATAGGCTAGGTTTTGAGTCGAAATTTTAACCCCGCGCATTCCAAATCGGCAAATAATTTTGGCCCGGGATAGGAATCTGCACCGTTGTACTTACGGGCATGAAATTTTGCATGCCCGCACATCTCAACCCCAGGAGCATCATAGGCTATGTGTTGAATGGAAATTTTAACCCCCGCACGTTCCAAATCGCCAAACAATTTTGGCCCTATCTACATAATGGGGAGAAAGCTGAATGCTTGTGTGTATGTCCGGCATAGGAATCTGCATTTACGGGCATGAAATTTTGCACACCCACACGTCTCGACCCGGGAGCGTCATAGGCTAGGTTTTGAGTCGAAATTTTAACCCCGCGCATTCCAAATCGGCAAATAATTTTGGCCCGGGATAGGAATCTGCACCGTTGTACTTACGGGCATGAAATTTTGCATGCCCGCACATCTCAACCCCAGGAGCATCATAGGCTATGTGTTGAATGGAAATTTTAACCCCCGCACGTTCCAAATCGCCAAAAATTTTGGCCCTATCTACATAATGGGGAGAAAGCTGAATGCTTGTGTGTATGTCCGGCATAGGAATCTGCATTTACGGGCATGAAATTTTGCACACCCGCACGTCTCGACCCGGGAGCATCATAGGCTGTGTTTTGAGTCAACATTTTAACCCCACGTGTTCAAAATTGCGCGCATTAAAAACACACACACGTCTGGTATTTTTATCTTTTAAAAATAAATATCTGATTAATAACCAGCCAAACTACAAGACCAATTTGTTATAAATTTGCCATATAGGGAAATAAGACAGATGTCAGTCACATGAGCTGTATATTATTTGTATGTGTGAGGTAATATATACTGCCAGAGGGGAATGTTTTCTGTTGGCTGGAGAATTATCAGGCTGCCTATAGCAACCAATCACAGCTCAGCTTCTATTTGCGACAGGACATTAATATGACCATATAGGGAAATAAGACAGATGTCAGTCACATGAGCTGTATATTATTTGTATGTGTGAGGTAATATATACTGCCAGAGGGGAATGTTTTCTGTTGGCTGGGGATTTATCAGGCTGCCTATAGCAACCAATCACAGCTCAGCTTCTATTTTGCCATAGGTCATTAATATGAGCTCTGTTTGGTTACTATAGGCAACAGAGGACATTGTCAGTATAAGAAAGCTTGTGTGAGGTAATAGGATTTCAGTTACTATGCTTGGCCAATGTTGGTGTAATGACTGATGTAAGTCACATCACCTGTATGTGGGAGGATATATATATAGTAGCAGCCACAGCTTTGTCCTTCTATGTTGCTATCCTGATGAGGGCACAGTTAAGTACATTAACCCGGGCGAAGCCGGGTACTACAGCTAGTAAAATACTAAAATGTGTTTGCTATGGTTCAGCTCATAAAGGTGTTGTTGACAATGCCTGGAATTCTGGCATTTTTGACGGTAAGCAGTCTGCAGAACTATTCGTTGAATTTGAAATACTGTAACCCTTGTGGAATTTTGACATCCCTCTATATAAAAGGATCAAGACTTGCAGAATTCTGTCTGAAAACATAACTAGCATAGTCATCATGTGTCTATTGTAAATTAAAGCCATGTGTGAACAGAACCCAATGATCCCATGCTGTCCTGTCTGTATACTCTCTGTTGCTTCCTCCCCTGCCCAGGAGCTGTGGTATGATCAGACCATGTTCCTGTACGGTCAGACACAGCCAGTACACAGTACACAGTAGGTCTACATTTATAAGATTATCTCAGCACAGGAACATTTTTTTAAACATACCCAATTTTGGAATTTATTTTTATACCAAGATCTGTTAATTAAAATGTATTTTGTTGGTGGGAAAACCCCTTTAAGTTACTTCAAAAAGACAGTTTATGACTGATGGCTATAAAATGAATTTCTTACAGGCTGGCATCCAAGCTTCCATGAAAGCAGAGCACTTTTCTGCTACATTGCACCTGTATGAAGCTGCCGGAGATGTGTTCTTCCATGGGCTACAGACTAGAGAGAAGGCTCTTCCTTTTTACAAGGTAATGATTGCTTATAATTCACATTATAAATAATTAACGCATTGCAACCTGAGCAGGTCTACCACTTACAATTATGTATATTATTTATTTCACTAATCTTTCAGCATCCCGAAAGTTTTTTATTACTTTCATGTAAATATTGTAATCTATATTCAAAATGTAGTCTAACCGAAGAAATAATTAATATCATGAAGGATAAACTTCACAAATTGTAAAGCTCTTTGGTCAATTCAGAACCTTAATCAATAAAATCAGATGGAAAAGTAACTACATCAACAAAAGTTACCAAAGGTACAGTGGGTATGGAAAGTATTCAGACCCCTTTAAATTTTTCACTCTTTGTTTCATTGCATCCATTTGGTAAATGTAAAAAGTTCGTTTTTTTTCTCATTAATGTACACTCTGCACTCCATCTTGACTGAAAAAAACAGACATGTAGAAATATTTGCAAATTTATTAAAAAGAAAAACTGAAATATCACATGATCATAAGTATTCAGACCCTTTGCTCAGACACTCATATTTAAGTCACATGCTGTTCATTTCCTTGTGATCCTCCTTGAGATGGTTCTACTCATTTGTTGGAGTCCAGCTGTTTAATTAAACTGATAGTACTTGTAAAGGCACACACCTGTCTATATAGGACCTCACAGTGCATGTCAGATCAAATGAGAATCATGAGGTCAAAGAAACTGGCCAAGGAGCTCAGAGACAGAATTGTTGCAAGGCACAGATCTGGCCAAGGTTACAAAAGAATTTCTGCAGTACTCAAGGTTCCTAAGAGCACAGTGGCCTCCATAATCCTTAAATGGAAGACATTTGGGACCACCAGAAGTTTTCCTAGACCTGGCTGTCCCGCCAAACTGAACAATTGTGGGAGAAGAGCCTTGGTGAGAGAGGTAAAGAAGAATCCAAAGATCACTGTGGCTGAGCTCCACAGATGCAGTAAGGAGATGGGAGAAAGTTCCACAAAGTCAACTATCATTGCAGCCCTCCACCAGTCGGACGTTTATGGCAGAGTAGCCCGACGGAAGCCTCTCCTCAGTCCCAGACATATGAAAGCCCGCACAGAAATTGCTAAAAACCACATTAAGGACTCCCAGACTATCAGAAATAGGATTATCTAGCCTGATGAGTAGTGTTGAGCATTCCGATACCGCAAGTATCGGGTATCGGCCGATATTCGCGTTATCGGAATTCCGATACTTAATTCCGATACTTTTTCAATATCGTATACCGGAATCGGAAGTTCCCATAATTCTTTGAGAGGCAATGTGATTTTAGTCAGCCAATGAGGAATCCTACGAAGTGTGGGCACATCCTGTAATGATGCGGTCATCTTAACTAATGGCATGGCTGTGATTGGCTGCTGAAATGATGTCAGAATGCACTATAAAAGGCGCCGCAGCCATTTTAGCGTCACTGTGCTGTGAACTCAGTTAGGGACAGAACGCTGCTGTGCTGACTCTGAGGGACAGTTAGATATTGCGATTTTGTGTACTACTGTGCTTGAGGCAGGCTAGTTTACCAACCGCTGTGTAAAGCTTCATTTTGCCAGTGTTGTTTTAACAGCTCTGTGCAAGGTGTGTGTGTGACAGTGCAGGTGACGCTGCAGTTTGCTCTGCATCCACCGCTGTTTGTAGGCATCTGCACGTGTCACTGACTCTTTTTTTTTTTTATTTTATTTAGTGGAATTGGTGCAGCTCCATTATATTAGAAAAAAATCAAATCTATTAGTGTGACGTGCTTCCATCCGTATACAATACATTGGTTGCAAACACTATAGAAGTACAGAAAGGAGCTTTTCACAGATAGTGAATAGTTGTGTTTCAGTGTTCACTGCAGTCTGTGAGGTTTTGATTTTTTGAGTGCAGATCACGCTCCAGTTAGTTCTTCAACCACTGCTGGTTGTAGTCTGCTGAGCGTGTGTCACTGCCTCATCCTTCACATTTTTCTCTAATTGGTGCTGCTCCATTTTAGTGGAAAAAAATCTAATCTATTAGTGTGACGCGCTTCCATCCGTATACAATACATTGGTTGCAAACACTATAGAAGTACACAAAGGAGTAGCCTTTCACAGATTGTGGACAGTTGTGTTTCAGTGTTCACTTCAGTCTGTGTTTTTTACTTTTTTGAGTGCACATCACGCTCCAGTTACTTGTTCAAGCACTGCTGCTTGTACTCTGCTGAGCGTGTCTCAGTGGCTCATCCTTTTCATTTATCTCCAATTGGTTCTGCTACATTCCATTTAAAATAAATCTAATCTATTAGTGTGACGCGCTTCCATCCGTATACAATACATTGGTTGCAAACACTATAGAAGTACACAAAGGAGTAGCCTTTCACAGATTGTGGACAGTTGTGTTTCAGTGTTCACTTCAGTCTGTGTTTTTTACTTTTTTGAGTGCACATCACGCTCCATTTACTTCTTCAACCACCGCTGCGTGTACTCTGCTGAGTGTCTGTCACTGGCTCATCCTTGTCATTTTTCTAAAATTGGTGCTGCTTTATTCTATTTAAAATAATTCAAATCTATTACAGTGACGTGCTTCCATCCGTATACAATACATTGGTTGCAAACAATATAGAAGTACACAAACGGGCCTTTCACAGCTACTGAACATGGGTTTTTAATTTTTAACTAAAATATGTATTTTTTCAAATGACACAAATATAAGTAATGTTGAAGAGGAATAGTCCTACATCCATTGTTTGCACAATATTACAGGTGTACATCATGTCCCTTAATCAACAATGTATTATTATATTTACTTGTATGCTTTTATTTAAAAGCCAAGAACACAGAAGGATAACCTTCGCACTGCAGCTGTTGTCAAAGTTCAACCCACATTATGCACTTCCAACATTGCAGCATTTGAGGCATGATGTGAGTTGGATTGGTCAAAGTTATGGAGTGAGAAGGTTCACCATCAGTACCCTATAGCATAAGTATGCTTTTGTGTTAGCATTTGTGTTAGACATGTGGATATCTGCCATAATATGTCACAATTATTTAGTTACAGATTTGTTACCAACACTAATCATTGAATGGTTTTAAATTTGACGTTTCACTTGTTTACAGCTTAGAAATAAGGGTGTAGCCTGATATCTATGTGTAGCACTAGCCACTTTAACATGTCATGTTTTTTTAAACATGTGTAGCTAGGTAGCAGTAATTTTTGCCGGACACACAGCAGGGGAACAGCAGGCGTTACTGAACCCCACTATCACTATAGCTTGTGTATTGGTCTGTGGACACGACACTTCTGAGCAGAAACTGGCAGTGTTGTAGCCCAGGGAGTATAGCTCAGGTGGTAGAAAGATGAACATAACAGGAGACATGGAAAACGTTGCCAACCAGTTAGTTAATCTGAAACCGGACAGGCAAATTCAGGCGAGATCCATGCCTAGTTCATTTTCAGAAAAGTAAGCCGTTCTACATTATCGTAGGATAGTCGCATGCAACGGTCTGTTAGTACACCACCTGCAGCAGTAAAGACGCGCTCCGATAATACACTGGCAGCAGATCAAGCCAGCACCTCCAATGCATACTGGCTAAGCTCTGGCCATGTATCCAGCTTAGAGACACAAAACTTGAATGGGGAAGAGCCATCTGAGAGTACACTGAGAGGGCAAGACATGTAGTCTGTCACCATCTTACGGAAATGTTGCCTCCTGCTGACTGGAGCCGTCTCGGATGGTGTAGACATTGGTGGCGCTGCCACAAAACTTCGACACATTTGGAACATACTGTTCTTGCCCTGTGCAGAGGCGCTGCTTGTGCTCCCTCTTGTTGCAGAGCTGTCTCCACTGCCTCGACGCACAGAGCTGCTTTGTAAATCAGTAGCAGCAGCAGTGCTCTCGGCTGGAATGGAGAACATTATGGATTGCACCAGTGTGTCTTGGTACTTCCGCATTTTACGCTCCCGGTTCAACGGTGTGATGAGGCTTTGTAAGTTGTCCCGGTAGCGAGGGTCTAGGAGGGTGTACACCCAATAATCAGACGTGGTGTGAATGTGTTCGATGCGGCGGTCGTTTCTCAGCCACTGCAGCATGAAATCAACCATGTGCTGCAGACTCCCAACTGGCCAAGAAACGTTGTCCCCTGCAAGAGGCGTCATCTCCGCCTGCTGTGCATCACCCCACCCTTGGTCTACATACTGACTAGAGCATTGTCTACCTCCCTCTGGAGCGATGTCTTCCTCCTCCATTGACTCCTCCTCATCCTCCTCACAAAGTCCTTCAAATACATATAAATTTACAAAATTTAAAACTCAAAATTTAAAAACTTTGTATCATAATTCTGTAACATCAGTTTATGGAAACACAATAGCATTACAAAAGGATAGACAAAAAATGTACATTATGTGCTTTGTAAATACATTAAAAGTTTGTAATGGTTATGAAAATATAGACAGCGACTCTGGAGGTTCAATTGTTGATACAGCATGGTACTTTGAAAGTCCTCCAGCCCGTTGTGAGGAACCACGTTGCGCTGACTGTCCAGAAGGTGATGGAATTTGTGACTCCTCATCCTCCACCTCTTCCAAAACCTCATGCCTTAGTGCTTGCAGTGTTTTTTGAAGCAGGCAGATAAGGGGGACAGTCAGGCTGACTAGTGCATCATCTGCACTCGCCATCCGCGTTGACTCATCAAACGCACGCAAAACGTGGCAGATATCCTTCATAGAGTTATTCGCCACTCATTACACTGGCAGTGGCTGCCCATTCATTATAGGATCCAATTCTAATTACTGGTTCTCACCAACAAAGCTCTCCACAGCGCAGCACCCCCCTACATCTCCTCCCTTATTTATATTTATCGGCCTAACCGACTGCTGCACTCTGCAAACGACCTTCGACTAACCTCTGCACTAATCCGTACCTCCCACTCCCAACTCCAAGACTTCACCCGCGCTGCGCCAATCCTCTGGAATGCTCTACCCCAAGAAATTAGGACTATCCGCAATTTGGATGGTTTCAGGCGCTCCCTCAAAACACATTTGTTCACAGTGGCCTATCACATTCACTAATCAAAGTCATTCTATGTGTAATTCTGTGTGTGTAGCCCATTCACTATCTCCATGCATCCCTCACTTCCTTAAAATGGCTGGACCATCATTGTAAAAACACCATTGTATATAAACACCTGTACTTTGTATCTCCCCCACCTCATTGTAGATTGTAAGCTTTCACCAGCAGGGGCGGCTGATTTTGCTTTAATTATTGTATTGTTAACGTTGTTACTTATGACTTGTGTTTTGAAACTGTTAAACTGTAAAGCACTGCGGAATATTATGGCGCTATATAAATAAATAATATTATTATTCTTATTATAGAGGCCCACTCAGTAGTGGTGAAGTGTGAACGGCGCAAATTGCGAGTTGACTGCGCCTGATGCAGCTGATACTCCATTACTGTTGGCTGCTGCTCACACAACCGCTCCAACATATGTAACGAGGAATTCCACCTGGTGGGTACGTCACATATGATGCGATGTTCATGAAGGTGAAATCTGCGTTGCAGAGCTGCAATCAGCGATCTGGCCATGCTGGAACGTCGCAAGTGAGCGCACTCTAGGCGGACCTTGTGCAGCAGTGCATCAAGATCCGGATAGTCCCTCAAAAAACTCTGCACGACCAAGTTGAGCACATATGACAGACATGGTATGTGAGTGAGGTTGCCAAGGCCCAGAGCTGACACCAGATTTCGGCCATTGTCACACACTACCAAGCCTGCCTGTAGATTCTCTTCCAAAAACCACACGTCGCTCTCCTGCTTTATGGCATTACAGAGCTCCTGCGCTGTGTGGCTAAGATTCCCCATGGAAATTAATTTCAGGATGGCCTGTTGACATTTGGACACGGCTGTGCTCATATCGGTCGCAACAGGTAAACGTTCACGGGTCCATGTGGAGGTAGACCGTGACGGCTCCTGCAGCGATGATTCTGAGGAACTGGAATAGGAGGAGGAATCAATGTGTACAGACTTGATTCCTGCAATCCTTGGAGTTGGCAGAACACGTACAGCGCCACTCGCAAGATCAGTACCCGGCTGCACAACATTGACCCAATGGGCAGTGAGGGAAAGGTATTGTCCCTGGCCATGGGTGTTAGAACCCTCTTGTTAGGTTTTGTTTCAGTTTGCTGGTCACATGACCTTTTTTCCCTATTTAGTCTGGCTCCGCCCTTCTGGCTTTGCTTGACTTCATTGTATTATCTACTGTTAAGCTAGCCGGGTGCTTAGGTGCCTTAATCTGTCAGTTTTGCTTGATGTTAGGATCACAAAGTATTTATTTTTCTGTTTAATTATCCATGCTACAATTTATGTTAGGAGGTGTCCACCTTTTCTCACAGTCCCTAGATCTTGTAGGGATTACTCCCTCGCAACTATAGGTCTTCGTTCACACTAGATGAGGACTTTAGCGGGTCTGGTCGCAGGATCAGGTTCCCCGTTACATCGTAGGGATTCAGCTTAGTTGTATTGTAGGGACAGAATTCCCTTCTTTCCTTACTGGTTGTAGCAGATCATAACAATGGGTACTGGTCCACGCATCGGTGGTCAGGTGGACCTTGCTACTGAGGGCTTTTAGTAGCGCATGTTTAATTTTTCCCTCAACATGCTTTTGCAGACCAGGGACGGCTTGCCTGCTGAAATGAAATCGGCTTGGCACATTGTATTGTGGGATTGACAATGATATTCAGTTACGGAAACGGTCTGTCTCCACCAGCCTGAATCACAGCATTTCAAGGGACAGGAGTTTTGCAATGCCAGCATTCAGAGCCTGTGCTCGTGCATGGTTTGCGGAGTATGGCCGTCTTTTATCCCATGCCTGTGCTACCGATGGCTGTTTTGTGGCCTGGGAGTGTGAGGATGACAGGGAACTTGCTGCTGTGTGTGGAATAACAGTTTGTCTCTGGACAACAGTGGCCGAGGTTCTTCCATGGCGATCCTGTGAGGAAGCATAACCAGCTGTGTGTGAGCTCGATGAAGAGGCTTCAACACAACCTGAAGATGTAGGTGCTGCTGTAGGTTGGCCTACATCTCTAGTGTGTCTTTGTAACTCAACTACGTGCTTTGTCCGCACATGTTTCCACATATTTGTGGTATTGAGGTGACTGACACTTTTAGCTATTTTTAATTTTTGATTACACAGCTTGCATTTCACATAGCAAATATCATGTGCAAGTGTGTGAAAAAAGGACCACGCAGTGCAAGTCCTGGGAGCGCACGTTTTGACTTTTGGAAGACAACTGCTCCGAACAGGTGCCAAACTGGAGGCTACAGGCAACCGAGTCTGCAGCCTAACTCTCCCTCCTGTTTGTACCGTTGGGGCAATGTCTTCCTCTATCTTCCTTCTATCACTAACCATTTCTCTAGGCCTCTCCCAGCTTTCAACCAAAGTACTGGTTCTCACCCACAAAGCTCTCCACAGTGCAGCACCCCTCCTACATCTCCTCCCTCATTTCTATCTATCGGCCTAACCGACTGCTGCGCTCTGCAAACGACTTTCGACTAACCTCTGCACTAATACGTACCTCCCACTCCCGACTCCAAGACTTCTCCTGCTCTACGCCAATCCTCTGGAATGCTGTACCCCAAGAAATTAGGACTATCCACAATTTGCATGGTTTCAGGCGCTCCCTCAAAACACATTTGTTCAGAGCGGCCTATCACATTCACTAATCAAAGTCATTCTATGTATTCTGTGTAAGTGTGTGTGTGTCTCTAGCCCATTCACTATCTCCATCCCTCAGTCCCTTAAGATGGCTGGAACATCATTGTAAATGCACCATTGTATATAAACACCTATACTTTGTATCTCCCCCATCTCATTGTACATTGTAAGCTGTCACGAGCAGGGGCGACTTATTTAGCTTAAATTATTGTATTGTTAACGTTGTTACTTATGACTTGTGTTCTGAAACTGCTAAACTGTAAAGCGCTGCGGAATATGATGGCGCTATATAAATAAATATTATTATTATTCCTCTGAGCTGCTCCCACCACCTTCCTGTTCCTCATGCCATGTTGGGTCTTGGACCTCATCATCTCCACTACCCTCTTCCAACACCTGCTGTTGGGTGGTCTGGCCAGCACCATGCTCAACAGAAACTGGCACCTGGGTCTCATCATCATCAGATGCGTTCTGCGGTGTGCTGACCATCGGCACTGTCTCACCCGCCTCTTCAGATTCAGAGAGACACAGCTGTTGCGCATCACTGCATACTCCCTCTTCACATTACAGAATGCTGCTTGGCTGGGCCCCTGTTTGCAAGCCAATAGATTCTGAGAACAGAAGCAGACACTCAGCTGGCTCCTGTACAGAACTCTCTGACTGCCTGGGCAATTTGCAGGCGGTGAAGAGACAGATGGTTGCCCAACAGTGCTGTGGTCCTGAGAGGAGGTGGAAGCAATTGAAGTCGATGCATTGGCTGACATCCAAACAACAACGGCTTCAATTTGTTCTTCCCGCAGCAGGGGGGTACTCCGAGCTCCTACAAAAGTGCGCATAAAGGAACGCTCACGGGGAAAACTGGTGGATGCTGTGTCACTGGGGGCCGCAGCAGCCACAGAATCCCCACGTCCTCTCCCTGAAGAAACTCCACGACCACGTGCCTTACTCCCTGCCTTCTTCATCTTGGTAGATTGATAAAGAAAGTCTGAAAAGTTATAAGGTCTAAGTGTGGTTATTCCGCAGAGACTGCAGTGAACACTGCACACAACTGTTCACTACCCAATGCGTCTCAGCAGGAAGGCAGTCTGTGCGTCAAAACAAAGGCACAAGCATACATCCATGTACCCTGTTTATAAAGCTATATAAAAAAAATTATGTAGTAGTGACGCACACTTTATTGAGGTACAGTATTACATCGCAATTCACCATCTGTGGCTATGCAGTCTCATCTATATATACCTTATCTATCTGTTGTCATGCTTCCAAGTCGACAGTCACAGTCAGCCATAAATAGCAATTTTCACTATGCACTATGCACTTTTTAAAGGTTATGTTTGTTAATAAAAATGATTATTGCCACATATTATGAGTATTACATGATGGAAATTGTATAATTTTGTATAAAATATTTAGTGACATTATTCAGCAAATGGAACATTTTAGTAATATCACAGATAACTTGTAATGCTGATGATGTTTTGAAGTCAGACATTCATTGTCTATACAATAAAAATGGTGTACATACTGTTACTTATCCATCATTAATGGATTCAGATATGTACTTGTATGCTTTTATGTACAACCGTATAGCAGATTCCTTAACTAATTTATTTTGTGGTTTGCATTGCTGTTCAACATGTTAATGTATGTGTTTATGTTTGTCAATTCTTTATTTATCTAGATATTAGTTTAAATGAAATCATCATCTTATGGTAGTAAAGGTTATCTTTCTCTTGTTTGAAGTATAGACATTTAAAATTGACAGGTAACAAGGAAATTACTTGATCTAGTATTTAAACATCCTCCTTGACCCTGGGCTCCAACACCGCCAGTTGTTGCTCGGAAGTGCTGTTAGCACAGTCAACACTTGCTCCTGTGTTACTGGGGTTCAGTAACGTCAGCTGGTCCTCGGTTGTGCCATTGGCTCTTTTCCTTCTGCTGCCCCTCCGGGTTCCAGCACAGTCAGCTGGTCCTCGTTACTTGCATTGGCTCTTGTACCTTCTGCTACCCGTCCGGGTTCCAGTACCGTCAACTGGTTCTCCGCAGTGCCTTTGGCCTAGGTGCCTCCATCTCGGTATCCGAGTTCCAGCAACGTCTGCTGGTCCTTGGTAGTGCTTTGGAGCACAGGTACCTCCTGCTTAGTAACCGTGTCCCAGTAACGTCAGCTGGTCCTCGGTTGTGCCATTGGCTCTTTTCCTTCTGCTGCCCCTCCGGGTTCCAGCACAGTCAGCTGGTCCTCGTTACTTGCATTGGCTCTTGTACCTTCTGCTACCCGTCCGGGTTCCAGTACCGTCAACTGGTTCTCCGCAGTGCCTTTGGCCTAGGTGCCTCCATCTCGGTATCCGAGTTCCAGCAACGTCTGCTGGTCCTTGGTAGTGCTTTGGAGCACAGGTACCTCCTGCTTAGTAACCGTGTCCCAGTAACATCAGCTGGTACAAGATTGTGCTACAAATACAAGATACGGAACAAGAGACACAAGAACAATAAGCAGAAGATCTAAAAGCAGAAGAACATGAAGTATAAGACCAAAATGAAGAGCAAAAATATATGCTCTAAATTCTAAGCAGAAGAAGACTAAGCAGTGTATGGGGGTGAGTCCGTTCCTCCTCGTGGTGCCCCTGGAAAATGCCTGCTGCTGCAGGCTAAACTGAACACGGACAAATACTGTTGTAATTTAAATCTTTTGTGACAGCAAGAACGGAAGGATGAAAAATTCATACTTTGACAGATTACAAGTACAGGATTCTCTGTCACAAATAAGAATATGATGAAGAAGATGAAGCAGAATATGAATAAGAATAATAGTTTAATAAGAAGAATATGAGTAATGTTAACAAAGATGAATAGCAAGAAGTTTAAGAAGAAGATAAAGAAGGTGAAGATGAAGAATAATTTGATGAAAAAGAAGATGCTGCAGAAGATTATGAAGGAGAAAGTGTGTGAAAAGTTAAAAAGGTGAAGATGAAGAGCATGGAAGTTGTGTAATATACATATTTGCCAAAATATAAAAAACGTTAACATTGTCAATTTCTTCGTCAATCCGAACATCTTTAAAAAAAAAAATATTTATGCTATTCCATTTGATTGGGTTAAACATCTATGCCTTTAATGTCTCCTCAACCTTCCCCAATACATTCTACATTACTCTTTCTTGTTTTCCTTCATGTACAATTAACCAACAAGGCAAGAATGGGTTTTTTTTTAATTTCGATATTTTGTTCCCATAGACTTACATGGGACTTCCGGTATCTGTATCGGGTATCGCCGATATTTTAGTGATATCGGCGATACCATTCCGATTCCGATACTTTAGGATATCGGAAAGTATCGCTCAACTCTACTGATGAGATGAAGATAGAACTTTTTGGTGATATTTCTAAGCGGTATGTGTGGAGAAAACCAAGCACTGCTCATCACCTGCCCAATAGAATCCCAACAGCAAAACATGGTGGTGGCAGCATCATGCTATGGGGGAGTTTTTCAGCTGCAGGGACAGAATGACTGGTTATGCAACACCCGCTAGGACCGTGGCATACTCAAGCCAGGTCTGACAGTACTTAAAGGGGATTGTCACAGCAGCGATGACCCGGTCCATGGCCCTGGACGTACATTGGCGGTGATGAGGGGTAGTTATTAATTGAAAGTTTCGTGACCCTACCCGGGGTATTCGGCAAGGGATAGCCGACGCTGCAGTTCAATTCCTCTAGGGCCAATGGTAATTCAGCAGAGATGTTATCGCTACCCACAGGTGAGGTAGGGCCCAAGGGCAGATAAGGCAGGCTGTGAAGGGAGGAGTACATTGGGATACAGGGCTGAGGATTGGAGGAATAACTGACGGACACAAAGGCTGTTGTTTCTTTTACCTTTTACTGAGCAGTGCAGGTACAGTCCGAGGCGGAGGTTACAGATGGTTCTGAAGCCGGTCAGAATGGAAGCAATTTGGGAATTTCCTTAGTCAGGTAGGTTGTGAGGGCTCCTTTCTAGCGCTATTCTCTGAGGTACTTGCTGCTGTAAACTCTATTCAATTCCCTCTTTCTGTCTGATGCTTAGGTAGAACTTCATTCGCATGACAGGCAGCTTGAGCCTGTTTCAGGGATCGCTCTTGTTTGGCGTCTCCGGCTCACACGTGCTGCTGTGTCGTCGAGTATCAGTTGGGGCAGAGGACCTATGGTCTCCTACCCTCCGGATTCTGCTGCCGGGGCTTTAGTACCCACACAGCCTCGGGCTCTGGTGCCGGTCACTGAAGCTCAATCCTGGGGTGAGCTTAGATAGAGCTTCTATCCCCAGCTCCTCTCCACATGTCCTCTCAACCTTGTTCAGGCACTAACTCCCACTAACTTCCTCCTCCCGACCAGAGAGCAGCTCCTCTGAAGTTGAGTTTAGAGCTCCCCCTACTGGCCTGGAGTAGGAACTGTGTTGAATGCTGGAACTACCTGGTAAGGGAATTCCTTCTTTGCTTCCAGGCATGACATCACTCCCCCTGGAGGGAGTCAAGGCCATTATGGCAATCGGACTCCTGGGGTGCCACAGTTGCAATTGAAGAAAACATGAATGCGGCCAAGTACAGAGATATCCTGGATGAAAACCTCTTCCAGAGTGCTCTGGACCTCAGACTTGGCTGAAGGTTCACCTTCCAACAAGACAATGACCGTAAGCACACACCTAAAATAACAAAGGAGTGGCTTCAGAACAAGTCTGTGACTATTCTTGACTGGCCCAGCCAGAGGCCTGACCTAAACCCAATTGAACATCTCTGGAGAGACCTGAAAATGGCTGTCCACCAACGTTCACCATCCAACCTAACTGGAGAGGATCTGCAAGGAAGAATGGCAGAGGATCCACAAATCCAGGTATGAAAAACTTGTTGCATCATTCCCAAGAACTGTACTAGGTCAAAGGTGCTTCTACTCAATACTGAGCAAAGGGTCTGAATACTTATGACTAGAGTTGAGCGACACAGTTCGGTCAGATTCATAAGTCACCGACTTTCCCAAAAGTTGGGTTTCACCGAGCGAAATCCGACCATAGCGTGAAGTCGGCCATGTGTTCGGCAAAACGAGCGCCAAAGTCAGTTTTCTCATAATGCTTGCAGGCGCCTTTTTTCAGCCAATGAGCAAGGACGTACACTGTGGGCAACGAGATGACATGGGCAGCGTCCACCACCATCTTAGAGAAGGGCATTGCAGTGATTGGCTTGCTTTGGGGGGCGTCATAGTGTCTATAAAAGCCCTGACCGCCGACTGCCATTTTACTTCTGCTGATCTTACCAGTAGGGAGAGGTTGCTGACACTGTTTATCTGTAGGGAGAGAGTTAAGGGTATGCCACACTGAACAATATCGCTAACGGGATCGCTAAAAAACGTCACTATTTAGCGATCCCGTTAGCGATGTTGTTCAGTGCGGCATCTGCCAGCGACGAGCTTCCTGCTGTGATCTCGCTTGTCGCTGGAATCGTTCCGGACCCTATTTTCTCGTCGGCGCTCCCGCTGGGTAAGTATATATCGCTAGTGTGGCACCTTTTCTTAGCGATTTAGCGGTACTTTTGTACCGCTAAAGTCGTTAAGAAGATCGCTAACGGCGATAGCGTCGTTAACTATATCGCTAAATGTGGCCGCACTAATCGATATAGAAACAATCCCGCTAGCGATCGCATTAGTATGCGTCGTTATCATGATCGCTAGCGGGATTGTTTAGTGTGGCAGTACCTTTAGGGCTGGAAAGAGAAGTTCTTATGTGCTTATGCTGATTGCAATTGTGCTGTACAGTTAGTGTGCAGTGACAGGGGAGGATTTTCTTGTGTGCGCAGCGCGCTGGTTATTAGGCTGCCTGATAGCTGTATTGCTGTGTGTACACTGCTGTGCAGACTGCTTTTTACACAGCACTAATACTTTTATTCTTTTTTTCTGCACAGTTACCGAGCGTTCATTTTTTCCCACACTGTATAGAGCTGTACGCTTCTCACACACTACCGTGTACCGGCTGGTATCACGGACAAATACATGCTGACTATCTGTGTGTGACTCTGGAAATATATACGGAGATTTCAATTTTCCCCTACACTATATACACCTGGTATCTTCTGATACAGTACCTTTTTTCTGCCTTTAGGATTACGGTCAAATCCATACTGAGAGAGCATCTGTGTGTGACTCCGGATATATATACGGAGATTTAAATTTTCCCCTACACTATTTACACCTGGTATCTTCTGATACAGTACCTTTTTTCTGCCTTTTGGATTACGGTCAAATCCATACTGAGAGAGCGTCTGTGTGTGACTCCGGAAATATATACGGAGATTTAAATTTTCCCCTACACTATATACACCTGGTATCTTCTGATACCGTACCTTTTTTCTGCCTTTTGTATTACGGTCAAATCCATACTGAGAGAGCATCTGTGTGTTACTCCGGAAATATATAGGGAGATTTAAATTTTCCCCTACACTATATACACCTGGTATCTCCTGATGCAGTAACTTTTTTCTGACTTTTGTATTCTGGTCAAATCCATACTGAGAGAGCTTCTGTGTGTGACTCCGGAAATATATACTGAGATTTAAATTTTTCCCTACACTGTATACAGCTGTACGCTTCTGATACAGTACCGTTTTTCTGCTTTTTGTATTCTGGTCAAATCCATACTGAGTGAGCGTCTGTGTGTGACTCCGTAAATATATCCGGAGATTTAAATTTTCCCCTTCACCGTATACAGCTGGTATCTTCTGATACAGTACCTTTTTTCTGCTTTTTGTATTCTGGTCAAATCCATACTGAGTGAGCGTCTGTGTGTGACTCCGGAAATATATACAGAGATTTCCCCTACATTTTATACAGCTGTACGCTTCTGATACAGTACCATATATCTGCTGGTATTTCTGGTACATTTTCCCAAACATGAGAAAGTATGGTGGAAGAGGCCGCGGACGTGGGTGGGGGGGCCAGCTGGTAGTGATGGTGGTGGTGGTGCATTTGCTGGTAGTGCCAAAAGCACAATAGCACCTACGGCAGGAGGTGTTGAGCCTGCGCCATCGTCTGGCTCCAGAAGGCCTGGAAGGCTCCATTTTCTGGGAGTAGGTAAACCGCTTTTAAAGTCGGAGCATCAGGAACAGGTTTTTGCTTACATTGCGGAAACAGCCTCCAGCTCTATCGCCTCCTCTTCTGAAGTTTCAAAAACTGCAAGCACTGAGTTGTCAGTGCAGGCTCCTGGTCAGGAATGACATCTTTCCTTGTGTCCTTCACCCCCAACAAAAGTGAAGGATGTGGCAGGCCACACTTCAGATTACTCCCTGGAGCTCTTTTCACATACCATGCCTGGGTTATCAAGTGAAATCCTGAATTCCCCAGTCCAAGATGAATATGACATGGAGTGCACTGATGCACAGCCACTGCTATATGATTCTGCTGGTACATTCACCCAGAGCACTGAATTGCCCTCCCAGTCTACTGAGCCAGATTCTGACCTTGATGAAACTCAGCTGCCCCTTCCCGCATACTCTACCACCTTACACGGTGACACAGAGGAAGGTGCAGATGAAATTGAAGAGGAGGTGATGGATGACCCAGTTGTTGACCCGGATTGGCATCCATTGGGGGAAGAGGGTGCCGCTGGCAATAGCTCAGAAGAGGAGAAGGATCCGCAGCAGGCATCGACATCGCAGCTGCGGTTATCTGGAAGCCCCTTAGCAGTCCAAAAACGTGTTAAAAAACAAAGAGTTGCAGGACAGCTTGGCCAGATGGTCAAATTAGCACAGCGTGCAAACCCTGAAAATTTATCCCACAGTAGGAAGAGTGCAGTGTGGCACTTTTTTGACCAAAATCCTATTGATGAGGCAAAGGTTATCTGTAAGAAGTGCGGAAGGACCTTTAGCCGAGGGAAAAATCTCCGAAAATTGAATACCAGTTGCATGCTTAGACATTTAAACACCATGCACTTGCAAGCGTGGACGGATTACAAAACCTCAGGTAGCACATGTGCACCTGCTCTGACTGAAGGTAGCCAGCAATGCTCCATCACTTCCCCCACTGTAAGCCCACTGGTTAGCACACCACCAGCAAGAAATGTTGAGGTGTCGTCGCAAGGCCAAAGCAGTAGGGAATCACAATGTTTTTCCAACTAAAGACTTAATCTAGGCCCTGACCACCACCACCACCATCACTATCACCAACCCCCTCTCAGTCCGCCATGTCCACCTCTAGTTCCCCATATGCAGCTCTCAAGTCCAGCTCACCCTAGCAGACACTCTAAGTAGGACAAGAAAGTACTCATCCTCTTATCCGCATACACTGGCTTTGAACACCTGCATTGCCAAACTTATCTCATTAGAGATGATGCCCTTCCGTTTGGTTGAAAGCGCAACGTTCCGAGAGCTCATGGCCTACGCTGTCCCACGCTATGACCTACCCAGTCAGCACTTCTTTTCTAGAGAAGCCATCCCTGCCCTCCATCTGCATGTGAAAGACCGCATTGTCCATGCACTCAAACAATCAGTGAGTGGAAAGGTGCACCTCACAACAGATGCATGGGCCAGTAGACATGGCCAGGGCCGTTACGTGTCCATCACTGCGCACTGGGTTAATGTGGTGGATGCAGGGTCCACAGGGGACAGCGGCGGTGGGACAGAGCTGCCTAGCCCACGGTATAGGCAACAGTTGGCTGTAGGCGTTCGACCCTCCTCCTCCAGAAGCGAAAGCTTGTCGACAGAGCGCAGTCGCACGAGCACTCCATCCGCAGCTGCCAGTGTTGCACACGAGGTGTTCCACTATCGAACAGCTAGTGGTAAGCGTCAGCAGGGTGTTTTAAATGTCTTTGGGCGACAACAGACACACCGCGGAGGTACTGGCCAACTACTTGCAGTGAGAAACTGAGTCATGGCTTGGCAGTCTACATCTTGAGCCAGGCAAGGTAGTCAGTGCTAACAGACATAATTTTGTTGTGGCCATAGCCCTGGCAAAACTCAGACACATACCTTGCTTGGCTCACAACTTGAACCTGGTGGTGCAGTGCTTCATAAATAATTATCCGGAGTTACCAGCCCTGCTCCGTGCGAAGACTGTGCTTGCACATCCGTCGCTCGCCCTTAGACTCCATTCGTATGCAGAGGCTGCAGCGATCGCTCCACCTCCCCAAGCACCGCCTAATCATAGACGTTGCAACAAGGTGGAACTCCACCATGCACATGGTTGAGAGGCTATGCGAACAGAGGCAGGCTGTAATGCATTTGTGGGAGGATACACGGGCAGGCAGTTTGAGGGCAGACATCGAGTTGTCGGGTGTGCAGTGGTCAAAGCTGAAAGACCTCTGTAAAGTCCTTCAGTGTTTTGAGGATTGCACACGGCTGGTAAGGGCAAAAGCATGAGCATCCCACTTATGCGTCTGCTCATGCAAACTTTGACGCACATTAAGGACAGGCTTCTGCAGCGGAGGAGGAAGAGAAGGAGGAGGAGGGAAGCCTTGATGACAGTCAGCCATTGTCTGCTCAGGGAACTGTCCTGGACGAGGTGGAGGAAGAAGAGGAGGAGGATGAGGGGGATGATTATATTGGGGAGGAGGATGCTTCTCAGGGGGCAAGAGAAAATGTTGGCTTGCCAAGGTCAGGTACAGGGTTTGTGCATGACTGGAGGGATGTGGATTTGGCAGGAAGTCCTCCTCCACCCACCACTGGCAGTGCATCATTGACACCTGGAACATTGGCCCACATGTGTGATTATGTCTTGCTGATCCTACAAAGGAACCCTCACGTTGCCAAAATTATGAAGGATGATGACTACTGGTTGGCCAGCATCCTCGATCCACGCTATAAAGGCAAATTACAGAACATCATGCCACAGGAGAACCTAGAGCTAATATTTGCCAACAAACAAGCAACTCTGGTAAACCGTTTGTTAGAGGCATTCCCAGCACACAGCAGCTGTGCAGGTTCTACCACAAGCCATACTTGGCCAAATGGAAGAGGTGTTCGTGGTGCACACAGCCGAAGTGGCAATGGAGACAGGGGTTTCATGACCATTTTGTGGACTGATTTCTCGAGTACTGCTCACACGACTGTTAATATTGAATTGATTGCAACAGAGAGGAGACAGCAGTTGTCAACTATGGTTCCAAATTAGCTCTCCTCCCCTATCGATGTTCTCCCTCACAGGTCATTCCCCTTTGACTACTGGGCCTGTAAACTGGACACCTGGCCTGAATTGGCACAATATGCCTTACAGGAGCTCTTTTGCCCTGCTGGTAGTGTGCTATCAGAGTCTTCAGTGCTGCTGGATCAATCCTGACAGAAAGAAGGACCCGGCTGTCGACCCAAAATGTTGGTGATCTCACCTTCATTAAAATGAACCATGCCTGGGTTTCAAAGGATTTTGTACCACCTTCAACTGATGACACATAGGTTGCCAGCAAGATGGCTCGCTTTGTCCTCCTCTTCCTCTGACTTTTTCCAAATCCTCCATTTGCAGCTGCTGAACGTCCAGCCTACACCTCAACATATGCCAGTTTTTCCACCTCCCTAACTGGGCTGTACCCCACCTGGCGCACCCGGGCAAGTGCCGGGGCCCTGAGCAGGTGGGGGGGCCGTCTCGCCGTCAGAGACACCGGCGTACTATGAGGGGCCCTGTGCCAGTGCCGGCGCCCACGAGTGGGCCCCCCGCTTGCTCAGGGCCCCAGCACTTGCAATACTTACCTCTCCCTGCTCCACCGCTGTGACGTCTTCCGCGTTTCTTGACAGTGACATTCAGGTCAGAGAGCGCGATGACGTCACATCTGTGCGCCCTCTGCCTGAACAGTCACAGTGCAGAGAGCTGGAAGATGGCGATGCTGAGGAGTCCAGAGTAGAGCAGTGCCCAGCCAGGAGAGGTATTTCATTTTTTAAATGCTTGGAGCAATATATGGGGCCCATTATATATGGAGCATCATATAGGCCCATCATACACTGGAGCATCATCCATGGGGCCCATCATATACTGGCGCATCATATGGGGCACATTATATATGGAGCATCACATGGAGCCCATTATATATGGAACATCATATATGGGGACCATTATATTTGGAGCATTATATGGGGCTCATCATACACTGGAGCATCATATATGGGGCCCATCATACACTGGAGCATCATATACGGGGCCCATTATACACTGGAACATCATATGGGGCCCATTATATATGGAGCATTATATAGGCCCATCATACACTGGAGCATCATCCATGGGGCCCATCATATACCGGAGCATCATATGGGGCCCATTATATATGGAGCATTATATAGGCCCATCATACACTGGAGCATCATATGGGGCCCATTATATATGGCGCATTATGTGGGGCCCATTATATAGTGAGCATCACATGGAACCCATTATATATGGAGCATTATATATGGGGACCATTATATTTGGAGCATTATATGCGGCTCATCATACACTGGAGCATCATATATGGGGTCCATCATATACCAGAGCATCATATGGGGTTCATTATTTATGGGGCATCATATAGGGCCCTTTATATATGGAGCATCATATGGAGCACATATTAGGCCTATTCTGCATGGAGCATTATATGGAGCCCATTCTGTATGAAGCAATATATGGGGCCCATCATATACTGTATGGAGCTTTATATGCGACTCATTATACTGTATGGAGCAATATGTGGGACTCATCATACTCTATGGGGACTGTCCTATACTGTATGGCACATTATATGGGGACCATCATATACTGGAGCAATGTGTGGAGCTCATCATATACTGTATGGAACATTATATGGGACCAATTATGTATGGAGCAATATATGGGGCTCATTCTGTATGGCGCACTATGTGGTGCCCATAATACTGTCCGGTTTTTGAGCTATTGTAGAATTTACAATAGATATCACTCATGTAATATAAGAAGTGAAGTATTTGGCATTGTACCATACCTATATTTCTCTGCAGTATCAGAGCATCATGAATTGTGGTATGTGTTAAAGGGGCCCACTGAGATTCTTTCGCCCACGAAAACATGGAGCCAGCCCTACCCGTCCCCACAACTTTAGCCAAATAACCCCCAGTTTTCAATGCGTTACTATTATTATAAAGTAAATTAAGGTTGACAAGTTTAAGTAATAAGAATTGATGTCGTTGGCGTTGAAATGGGCACTGTAGGTGTGTTTACTGTCCTACACTCACTGCCGACTTTTCTTCCCCATTGACTTGCATTGGGGTTGGTTCGAGTTTCAGTCGGACCTTTGACTTTTTCCGATAGTCGGCCAATTTCGTTCGACTCGACTTTTGGGAAAGTCGGGTGGTCCGAAACCCGACTCAACCCTCCCGGAGGCAAAGTCGCTCATCTCTACTTACGACCATGTGATATTTCAGTTTTTCTTTTTTAATAAATTTGCAAAAATTTTTACATTTCTGTTTTTTTTCAGTCAAGAAGGGGTGCAGAGTGTCCATTAATGAGAAAAAAATGAACTTTTTTGAATTTACCAGATGACTGCAATGAAACAAAGAGTGAAAAATTTAAAGGGGTCTGAATACTTTCCGTACCCACTGTACCTTAGTATCAAATATTATCCAATTGTTGAAACTGTAGCTTTACACGTTGGCCCCGATTAATCAAAGCTTTAATGGCTGAAAAGTGATGTGAAAAGCTTGGAAATGTCACAAAATTGCACAAAATGTTTAAACTTTTGGCGTTTTCACACCAGTTTCTCCTTGCTCTGCCTAAATGGGTTGGAACTGGGGTACGATGAGGTTGTGATGCCAGAGCTTGTCATAAAAAACGCCGGTTTTGTTGACTCCGGGCATTTGTTTTCACAGGTTGAACGTTCTTTGCTAAATGCCCGTCCACATTATCTTCAAGTAATCCCATACATCAGACTTAATAACCAGTAATTTGATGCTGTTTTTAGTGCTATGTTACTGTTTATATGCTCATATTTTGTACTTATATTAATCATATAATATTCTCCTTTCCTGATGACCTTATACCCCATCAAATGTTTAATTGGTACCAGAGGATTGCTCTACTTGATATTGTGTTCCTTACTACTTCCATCAGAGAAGATTTGCCATCAACCTGAACAAATAACATTAAAATGTCCTAAAAACCACAGAGGAATTTTTTGGACATAAAATATATATTTTAAGGAAAGTAGGTCTGGAGCACAAACTGGTGCTTTGCCAAGTGTAATACGCATAGACTAAAAGCAAAAATGAATGAGCAATCTTATGTTCACGTCAGTAGGGCATATGAATGTTTTGCTTAAAATAATAGATTGATCTGTAATTTAAAAAATGGATCTGTTTGTTCAATTTCATCCGTAGTTTACATTACAAGCTTATTCATAATTGGTATCATCATTTTCAGGACGGTGCCCTGCCTCTAGCAAAGAAGCTTGAAGACACCCGATCGCAACTCAGAATTTTTCACAAACTCACTCAGCTGCTAATACATCAGAAAGATTATAAATCTTCACTGGAATTTGCTACAATGGCTGTCAGGCTCAGCACCCTTGTTGGTAGGTAGTCTAACATCTACTTGTAATGACTTAAAGGATTGGTGTTAAGTTATTGAATGGTGGGAGTCCAACCTCTGAGACCACACCGAAATTGCTCACTCGTATCCGTAAGGATTAACTAATATTTTAAATCCAGCAGCTAAATGCAAAAAAAATCCCATTTTAACCAATCCAAAATAAAACATAACTTTTAATTGTTAAATTGCAAATGCATTTGCCTCATTACCCTGATGAAGCCGTAAAGGTGAAACATGTTGGGGAGGCGCTTTATTTTAATAGCGCCCTCTTCCTCTGGTCAACAGACATTACAAAATAGGATGCAATTCTTGATGGTTAGATAATGGATGACAATCCTTTTGCTTTGGGCTAGTTTTACAATTTGAGGCTATTGTAGCTGAACACCTATGTAACTGCAAATAGGTGGATCTATCCATATGTATATTACAATTGAATGACTAAGCAAGCATAGCAATTGACCTTGGATACATTTAAACATAGGTAGGACCAATAAGGAACAGAGTTTAATATTCATGTGCACTTTACCACATGCAGGGAAGCCAGCGTTACACTAATGTCTGGTTGCCAGACACCACTCGGTACAGGTGTAGGTAGCGTAAGTACTAAGTGGCTGCCAGCTATTGGCTGGGGACACATTAGGAATGTGCACGCTGTCTCTTTGAGAGACAGGCAGCGCGCACGCCCTAAGCATGCTGCCAGGAGACCGGTGATGTGTCCGCAGGCCTTCGTGCACAGAAGCCAGAGCAAAAGATGCAGCCTTGGCAGTAAGTCGGCATATAATAATAATCTTTATTTTTTTTATAATAATAATCTTTATTTTTATATAGCGCTAACACATTCCGCAGCGCTTTACAGTTTGCACACATTATAGTCGCTGTCCCTGATGGGGCTCACAATCTAGATTCCCTATCAGTATGTTTTTGGAGTGTGGGAGGAAACCGGAGAACCCGGAGGAAACCCACGCAAACACGGGGAGAACATACAAACTCCTTGCAGATGTTGTCCTTGGTGGGATTCGAACCCAGGACTCCTGTGCTGCAAGGCTGCAGTGCTATCCACTGAGCCACCGTGCTTCCTTTTCGGCATGAAATGATGTCGGCGTTACACTAATGTCTAGGTGCCAGACACCACTGGATATGTCAGAGTTCTTGAAAAATCCATACCTTGATGGAGCTCTAATAGTTATTAATGATTATGACTAAGTATGGGTTACCTGTGCAAGCGACCCAGAAAACATCAAAATGACTAATTAAAAAATTAAACACAAAAATATTGACCTCTTTTTTCAGTAGATATTTCAAATCTATTGAAATGCATATAATAATAATAATAATAATAATAATAATAATAATAAACAGTTTTAAAAGTCATAATCTGCTATTCTTCTTTAAATGTAAGGCCAGGGGCAATCATCTACCCTCTATAGAGTACCTGATCACCCAAGCAGAACATGTGAACCTGGATTGCAAATATATATTAGCATAAGTTTGAGAACCTGGTCCTTAAGCCCTTAGAGAATAAATTAAAAAAAAACTTGAATGGATGAATTTGCAAGGAAACTGGTCTAAATAAAAATCCTAAAAACATGTTCAAATGTGCAAAGTTGTAAGAGGCTAATAGTGAAAACGGCAGAAGAGAAAAGCTTGCAGGTCTATCTTAAATATAGTATCATTTCTGATTCTTCACATGAGATTTAGGAAGTCTACATTATTTTGTGTATTTTATTTGTTTCCAGAGATGCACTTATTAATAAACTATTTACACATATTATATAGAAATAGAAGACAATTACTGTTATTGTGGACAGTTCTCCACACATATCTCTGATCATTGTGGCCAAAGAGTTCTATTTATACCTCATCAGTCCACAGGACTTGTTTCCAAAATGCATCAGGCTTGTTTAGATGTTCTGGTGCATACTATTGACGATGAATTTTATGGTGAGGATGCAGGAAAGGTTTTCTTCTTATGACTTTTCCGTAAAGGCCATATTTGTGCAGGTTCCTATGAACAGTAAATTATGCTTGGTCTTCCAGACCTTATCTTGACCTCCAGTGTTCCTATTAACTGCCATTTGTTAAGTACATTTCGAACTGAGGAAAGGGCATTTTGAAAATACTTTGCTATCTTCTTATAGCCTTCTCCTGCTTTGTGGGCCGCCACCATTTTCATTTTCAGAGTACTTGGCAGCTGCTTAGAAGAAACCATGGCTGCTGTTTTTTGTAGGGAGTCCTGGGTTCAAATCCTACGAATTACAACAACCAAGCACAACATCTGCAAGGAGTTTGTATGTTCTCCCCGTATTTGCGTTGGTTTCCTTCTAGTACTCCGGTTTCCTCCCACATTCCAAAAACACATGCCGATAGGGAACTTAAATTGTGAGCCCTAGTGCGGGCAGTAATTATGATGTGTGTAAAGTGCTTTGGAATTAGTGGTGTTATCTAAATAAGTAAAATAAATAATGCTGGGCATATGTGGCTTCCAGCACTGGACACACTGCAAAGGCTTTTCTTCCCTCTGAAATAAAAACCTCAGGGGGCGTAATAACAAGTAAAAGTATGTAATAGCAATATCAATACAAATACAAATAGTAACATTTACTTTAAATTATTCCAGGTAAACTATGTTACGTATTGCATGATCTGACAAAGAAATATAATTTTTATTCTTATGATGGCCCTTTTAACAATTAGGATATGGATATAGCACAACATGAGCAGTCATATACAGTCATGGCCAAAAGTTTTGAGAATGACACAAATATTAAATTTTCACATGATCTGCTGCCCTCTGGTTTTTATGTGTGTTTGACAGATGTTTTTATCACAGACAGAAATATAATAATTGCAAACATATGAGTAACAAAAGCTTATATTGACAGTTAGAATGAGTTAATGCAGCAAGTCAATATTTTCAGTGTTGACCCTTCTTCTTCAGGACCTCTGCATTTCTCCCTGGCATGCTCTCAATCAACTTCTTGACCAAATCCTGACTGATAGCAGTCCATTCTTGCACAATCAATGCTTTCATTTTGTCAGAATTTTTAGGTTTTTGTTTGTCCACCCGTCTCTTGATGATTGACCACAAGTTCTCAATGGGATTAAGATCTGGGGAGTTTCCAGGCCATGGACCCAAAATCTCTATGTTTTGTTCCCTGAGCCATTTAGTTATCACTTTTGCTTTATGGCAAGGTGCTCCATCATGCTGGAAAAGGCATTGTTGATAGCCAAACTGCTCTTGGAGGGTTGGGAGAAGTTGCTCTTGGAGGACATTCTGATACCATACTTTATTCATGGCTGTGTTTTTAGGCAAGACTGTGAGAGAGCCGATTCCCTTGGCTGAGAAGCAACCCCACACATGAATGGTTTCAGGATGCTTAACAGTTGGCATGAGACAAGACTGGTGGTAGCGCTCACCTTGTCTTCTCCGAATGAGGCGTTTTCCTGATGTCCCAAACAATCGAAAAGGGGATTCATCAGAGAAAATAACTTTACCCCAGTCCTCAGCAGTCCACTGCCTGTACCTTTTGCAGAATATCTGTCTGTCCATGATGTTTTTTCTGGAGAGAAGTGGCTTCTTTGCTGCCCTCCTTGAGACCAGGCCTTGCTCCAAGAGTCTCCGCCTCACAGTGCGTGCAGATGCACTCACACCTGCCTGCTGCCATTCCTGAGCAAACTCTGCACTGCTGGTAGCCCGATCCCGCAGCTGAAACACTTTTAAGAGACGGTCCTGGCGCTTGCTGGTCTTTCTTGGGCGCCCTGAAGCCTTTTTGGCAACAATGGAACCTCTCTCCTTGAAGTTCTTGATGATGCGATAGATTGTTGACTGAGGTGCAATCTTTCTAGCTGCGATACTCTTCCCTGTTAGGCCATTTTTGTGCATTGCAATGATGACTGCACGTGTTTCTTTAGAGATAACCATGTTAACAGAAGAGAAACAATGATGCCAAGCACCAGCCTCCTTTTAAAGTGTCCAGTGGTGTCATTCTTACTTAATCATGACAGATTGATCTCCAGCCATGTCCTCATCAAGACCCACACCTGTGTTAATGGAGCAATCACTGAAAAGAGGTTAGCTGGTCCTTTTAAGGCAGGGCTGCAATGATGTTGAAATGTGTTTTGGGGGATAAAGTTCATTTTCTAGCCAAATATTGACTTTGCAAGTAATTGCTGTTAAGCTGATCACTAGTGTTGAGCGATACGATACTGCAAATATCGGGTATCGGCCGATATTAGCTGTATCGGCCTTTCGATTCCGAATACCGATATTTTCGTCATATCAAATACCGGAATCGGATTTGTCACTGTCACTGTGAGTGTCCGTCGGTCGGGTCTGTCAGGAGTCAGCGGCACTTACCTGGCAGAAGATCTCCGGCGGTCACGTCCTGGACTGCTTGATGGCCGCCATTATCTTCTCCCTGGCGGTCACATGCAGTTTTTCGCGATAACTGCAGTGACTGCAGGGTAATCCCGGCCGTAAAGCAGTCCGATGACGTCACCGCCGGGGAAGCAGGTAATCAGCTGTGCTGCGCCGGGATGACAGGCTCTGCCTGTCATTCTGATGTAGCAGAGCTGGATCGTCGTGGGACACTCGTTACTATGGACTGCGTCGGTCAGGTGGTATACTTTTTTTTTTTTTCATTTTTTTACAGGAGATCGATGGCGTCGCAGGATGAGACTGTAATAAAAGTAATGAAAACTGTGTTTTTTTTTTTTTTATTAAATTAAAAAACTTTTATGAACATTCACCCGTCCGGGTACATCAACAATTTAACTATTTACATACAGGGACTCTGTCCGGGTTATTTATAATTCTTTGGCAGGGGTGTTCCAGGTACCACCTGGTACTCTTCTGATGCTTGCCAAACATCCGAGGCACCAAGGACCACCAGGACCTGATGACGTCGTGTGGCCTGTACAGTCAAGTCGTGACCCGCTATTTGGGTCTGTGTGGCCACCTCTTTCATCTCCCTCCGGGTCTGGAACCCTATGTCCCGGACTGAACGAACCCCAGGGGGCCTAACAGGCGCCGGGTACGGGCCAGCTATACTTATCATGTCCATAGCTGGGGCTGCTGAGGAGACCACTGAGGGAGGCTGGGGAGATTTACGGCGTGGGGTGGGCACTTTTGCAGAGGCCTGGATGTGGGAGGCTGAAGGCTCCGAGGGTCTCACAGGTTCCTGACACTCTGGGGAGTAGGGGTCGCACCTGGTAACATTTAGGGCGTACCATCCATTGTAACCCCAGTGTCGGGTGTAAGTCACCAAGTCTCCTGGCAACAGGTCCCTCCCCGGGTGTCCTTCTGGGAGGTGAGCCTCCACGTCCCGCCGGTTCACAAAAACTTCTAAATAAAGTCCAGGCTCCTGGATGAAGCCCCAACCACCTTTCAATTTAAATCTCTGTACTGCACCCTTACGCTGCGGCTCCCACAGGGTTCCTTTATCTTTTCTCATCCGGTCCTTATCTGCCCGGTCCTTCTCCAGCTGACGTTGGTGAAGCTTTTGGGTTTCTCGCTGCTCCCTTTGTAGCTCTGCTTCCCGCTCCCAACGTCTCCACTCTTCCTCCTGACGCCGGTTGAAATTCTCCTCCACCAGCAGCTCCATGTCTCCACCATCAAACTGCAGCTTACAGTGTCCAGTTTGCGGCAGCTCTCCTGGCGCCCCCCAGTCCTGGCGGCGCTCACCTGCGGAGGAAGCAGCCGGCTCTGGAACAGATGACAGTCGGGGCTCCGGTACAGGCAGGTAGTGCTCTGGTGCCTGCGCGGCCTCCTCCATGAGGACGGGTGTCGCTTCTTCTGTCTCAGCGACGGGGGCAGACAGCGGGATCTGGGGTGCTGCCGGTGCAGAGTTTTTGGCAGGAACGGGTGCCTCCACTGCGACAACGTCAACTGGATCACATTGCAAGGGCTGGGATGCCCGCACGGACTCCTCTACTAGAACGGGTGCCTCACCTTCCGGTACAGACACTTCAGGTAAGAGGGATTGGCGCCGCTCCAAGTTTAGTTTTAGGGCACGCCAGCTGGCTTCCATCCTGGCGACCTCCTCCCGGTGCCGGGCCAGGCCTCTTAGGGTATCCTCCGCTTCTTGCAGCGTAGGAGGGTTTCCAGGCCGGGTGCCCAACGGTGGTTCCGTGGCGATCGGGTCGCTTCCGTGGGGGGAGAGCTCTGACTGCTCCATCCCTTCACACTTCTGCTCGTGTCCATTAGCCATCTCTGCCAAGTCACATATGTCATTAGCATCTGGAGAGGGCCCCTCTTTTGTAGTGAGGCGGGACCTTCGTGTTAGTTTCCGCACACTGAGGAGGATTAGGAGGCGGAACTGAAGAGCTGTGGGGCACGATGTTACATTGCAGTACCATTTACAGTGGTCGGCCATCGTTTTTGCGCCACTGAGTGAGTGTACACCCACGAAGAGCACGCCCTTCTTCTTCACCAGTGCCTCGTCGTGACGCAGATATGGCTGAAAAATGGCAAATACATTCTCTGATGATTTTAGCAATTCTCAAGCACAAAACCAGTTCAATTCAGGCACACAGGACTCGCTTATAGCGAGCTACAGAATCCTGTTCGTGACGCCCAAGTTGAGTCGCACAGAGCCAGAGGTTTTGGGGGTACTCGGCACCGAGCCCGTCGACTTCTATGGGGTATGTCACGGCTTTACCCGGCAATTGAATCAGAGTCTATTTTACTATGTAGAAGTGTATAAACTATAAATATATGTATATATATATGTCACAATGACATGTATATATATATATATATATATATGTATTCTATGTGTGTATATTTTGTGTTTACAACGAAAGAAAGGGTTTTTTTTGTTGCGATATTTTGTTCCCATAGACTTACATGGGACTTCCGGTATCAGAATTGGATATCGACGATATTTAGTGATATCGGCGATACCATTTCGATACGATATTTTTAGATATCGAGCAGTATCGCTCAACACTACTGATCACTCTTTATAACATTCTGGAGTATATGCAAATTGCCATTAGAAAAAGTGAAGCAGTAGACTTTGTAAAAATTAATATTTGTGTCATTCTCAAAACTTTTGGCCATGACTGTATACTTTGAAAACATATACCTTTTAGTTTGTAAGGCATTTTCTTTTGAAATGAATGGATCTCTCTATTTAATAGTACACTTACTGATAATTCTGTTATTGACAAAGGGAAAAAGAATTTCTCCCCCCCTATTGTCTAATTGTTTTGTGTCTCAATCTAGGGGATCCAGTACATGAACTGATTGCATTTCATCGACTGGCAGGGATCTACTATGCCTTGCAGATTTATGAGATTGCTGAGTACTGTTATCTTAAGGCGCTGTCTGTATGTTCTTCACCGATACAACATGCAGCAGAGGCTGGATATTACGTGAAGGTGTATTGGCGGCTGGGGGATATTGCACTGCATAGACGAAAGGTAAAAGATCTTCTAATATTATATTTCAAGCATGATGAAACTGAAAGACAACAAAATAGGGCATTCCCTGCCTTATTACAATTGGGGACCCTTATCGTTAACCATTTTATGAAATACATTACACAATACAAATAGGTTTCCTCATTACATAAAGCCGTATCTTATTCTAAAACACTGTAGTATTTCAGAGAACAATATAGCTTTAAGAGCTGGTCGGGTAAAGGAGTCAGATGGGTGGATCCTCTGACTTCTCCCTGTGCTACATCATTTAATTGAGAGATTGGTTTGTATGTACAAAGACAGACTGAGACATGTCAGTCAAGATAGGACGCAGAAGCATGTCCGATTGAAAAATAGTTTTCTGCAATATTGGAGAATTTCTAGATTTTTATGCTGTCTAAGCTTCTGACTGCATGCAGTGAGTAACCATTCCAATCCATGGACCAGGTCAGGGTTCTCTGGCAATTGACAGGAGCTGCGCAAATTTCCTGAGTGTTTGATTCACCGACCAGGTGTGACGTCTTCTATGCAGCATGTGGCGCACAGGTGACGATGGCCCAGCTCACCAAACTATAAGCTGAGCATGGGATACCGGAGGTTAAGGAAATTCACATGGTTCCATGCATGGCCAGAGAACACTTACCTGGATCTGGACCATGGACCAAGATTGAAGCAAGTGACAAGTTTTCTTTAAGAAAACTTAGTTTGTGGTAAGGTGAAAGCAGTGTATAATAAGTAATGTTTTTTGTATGTGATAACACCCATATTTACTGTAGGCAGTAAAATGACATATCATACCATTCAAGTATAGACTTTTGTGCTGACATCTAGTAGCCAATAAGGAAAATTGCAATTTTCATGATTAAAGAGTGACAAAACTTTCTTCCTAACTTTTCAGATTTAGCAAGCACTTGAATTGCCTGCTGATCTGTGTGAATCAGGGTCCTGAGCCCCCGTCAATCGCATAATGAACCCCTGAGAAATGCGTAGCTCAGCATACAGGAGAGCACACAGTAGAGTACAGAATAAATAGAAAGCATAAGCATCATAGCCTATGTTTTCTACTGAGTTTGTACTCCGGTCTGTGTACACTCTTGTCTGCTGAGTGACTCACTTCTCGGGGGTCTATTAAATGATTGATGTTGGTCTCACGACCCGGACCCTTTCAATCTGCAGGCAATTATATAAGAAAAATAAGGCAGAAAGTTTAGCTATTCTGTATTTTTTTTATTGGTAAGCCATTTGAAATAGAACAATAAAAATGACTATAAACTATTAACAAATGAAGAAAGCGTTTTAGAAACAGAAATGTAAAAATATGGCAGCTCCTTTACACTGATCATGATCTGTCTCCTGTTTAGTTTAGCATTTCATGGAGGGATGATATTGAAATTCCTCATTATTTACAGTAGATGTGAAGGAAATATCATGCTGAGACAATGTACTGACTTGGTAAACATTCCAATTCTTCGTGAGTACATAACCGCACGTGAACATGTCTGCGTGTACCGTGTGCATTATTCCTGATGAGTGAAAGGTGATTATACTTCCTCTTGGATAAAGGAATAGTACAGCTGTCCTGATGTCACCGTGTTGCCTGTTTACAGGATGCGGAAGATGCCGTCACTTACCTCTCCTTGGCCCTCGCAGCTGCGATCGAAGTGGGCAATGAAGAATTTCAGCTGCTATTAATGGGGAAACTTTCTGATGTGTATGGGAAGTTCCTTCGTGATGAAGAACAGGCGGATATTTTCATTAAACAAATCCTGCGACTTGGCAATAACCAGACTTTTACATGAATCTGTGCAATATACTTGCTCCTAAAGGGCGAAAAGCTGCTCACAAATCCCTTCCATTGTACATAGCAGATGGGGTTACAGGAGACCAGGTGTTATAATGGTCACTAGCGAGGTATTGGCCGTGAGGTTGCTAAAGATTAGATCCTAGTCGTCGGTTGCGGATGATACAGGATTAGAGTTATTCATAACATCTCAGGTATAAAGGTGAGCATCTTCCTATCCCTTAGTGATTAGGGAGGATTAATGTGGACGGCGCTTTCTATCTGCTTTGAACTTTGATTTCCTAAATATGAATCATCCAATACTAAATTCACCGGAGAAAGACGCTGAACGATATTGAATCTCTTCTATAATCTTAAAACACTGGAAACCACTTGGCACCTTATAAATGCTGATATTAGAGCAGAAAGCAATGATAGAGGTAAATATCAGCAGCAATGGTCATTATCGTATAGCAAATGTGATCCCTCAATTCTAATAACTGGAAATAAAGCAATGAAAACAATTTGGTATAATATAAATTAATTATTGTTATTCTTGCAAACTGTAGTTATTTATGCAATTTTTAAGGGGGTTTTCACCATATTAGTAAAAAGCCTAGGCTATGGATATATCTTCAATAGCTGTATATAGATTTATATATATAGGGATTATTTTCCTAAATATTTTAAAAGCCCTTTTACAGCCTTTATTTCACTGTTGTAGCCAGTAATGCTGATTGCCACTATTGCTTGCTTGAATGGGCCGGGCCATGTCAAAGATTTTCCATGACTAAATGTCACTTTAAAAACAATATGACCATTGCATGTAATAAACTTCCCTCCGCACATATAATTTAGAGATTGAGTAAATTATTTGGAATTGTTTCTGCCATTTACATGGACAACTGAAATAAATGAGGAACGCTATTCAGACACTTATAACTTGAGATGAGCAAATAAATTCAAATTCGAATCAAATTTTACAAAAATCCACATACAGATTTTTTTTTTTAGTATTCTCCCATTAGGATTTAACAAAATGGCTGCCTCCAAGTCGTAAAAGGCCATCAGAATGTGAAAAAATAAAAAAAATCCTTATTCTCAACTAACTGATCATCTTTTCAGCCCCTACATGCCTCCTATCCGGTTCATCTTTAGATCGCCCCTGCCCTTATAGAAATCTTAGCAAAATAATTCCTTGTGCCAAAATAATGACCAATAAATACTTCAATAACTCATGACTCAATGCTTAACCAAGTTATCTCCCTTTAAATCAATATCAAATTACAACGAAAAAAGAGAAAATAACCAAAAGAGTTTTGTTGAAAAATTGTACAAATTTTATTACATAAATAAACGCATAAAAATTACCGTACAAAGAGCACCGCAACCAGATTACAGAAAACCAGGCAAAATATTTGTAGGGGAATTATTGTACACAGCTAATTCCAAAATTATTAGGACACATCATAACTTTGTAATAGGAAATATATACCATAAGATTATTTATATGACAACAGATGTTAACATATAAAAACCTGTGTAAACACAATGGTTCATAAAATTATTCTGTCATCTAATATTATGCCCAAATGCGGTCACTATATAATTGTAAACTGTGCTTAACAATTACCTTTAAAAGGGGATAATATAATAATAAGCGCTATGCTTGCGGTCAAAAATCGTAATAAGTCTGCATGCTAATCCAGCAGACTAATCACTGCCCACATAGGCTGACAAATAGTTAATGCTAAGTTGCTCTATGCAGCTCATATATAGCTGAACACCAGCATGATTACGAGGTGTTTATAAGAGCCCAAACGTGGTGTAAAAGTATGAAACAAACCTCCTATATAAAGGAGAGAATGAAAGAACATCTTGGATAGCTATGCTGGAGCACTTACCGAAAAAAAGACCGAAATCTGTGTTCCCCGTGGCAAGGAGACCAGGAGCTGTGTTCCCCTTGCCTGGCGCCCCTACGCACGTTTCGAAAATTACTTCGCCTCCTGACGAAGTAATTTTCGAAACGTACATAGGGGCGCCAGGCACGGGGAACACAGCTCCTGGTCTCCTTGCCACGGGGAACACAGATTTCGGTCTTTTTTTCGGTAAGTGCTCCAGCATAGCTATCCAAGATGTTCTTTTCATTCTCTCCTTTATATAGGAGGTTTGTTTCATACCTTTACACCACGTTTGGGCTCTTATAAACACCTCGTAATCATGCTGGTGTTCAGCTATATATGAGCTGCATAGAG
>JARQOD010000004.1:131701526-131742315 GCA_033576555.1 Oophaga sylvatica | reverse complement strand
GTGGACGTTCCTGTCCGGAATTTATGCCCCTGCCCACCAGAAAAGGGCTAGAAATACCCGGGGAAAATTTGGAAACCGAAATTTCCCCCAATGTTTGGGAGCATTGATGGGAAACACTAGGATTATCAAAACCTAAAAAAAACGGGCTCGGGTACCAATTACAAGAAGTATTTTTCTACAGTTTTTGGCCTTGCGGTGCAGACGATGTTTTTTTGCCGTGGACATTGGGGCATTGGCCGTGGGAAGACTCACAGGCGTTTAAAACCGGACATGGGCCGGGGTTGTAGGAAACCATTTAATTTCTCCATGCCACGGCCTCTTCCCCACACCAAAGGTCCACCACTGCCATTTGAAATGGTTGGGGAGAGGCATTCCAGATGGCCAACACCTGCTAAAACCCTACTCCAGCCGGACTTGGACCACAACAAAAAAAATTTCAATTCAGGTGACCAGGGCAAAAGAACTGTAGAGTGTGCCTTGGGTTATACTGGTTTCCAGATGGGCATTCTGGGCACAGCCATTATCTGAAAGTGCAAACAGTGGATGAAGTTGTGAAGGCCTGTGTGGTGTACATAAATTTGTCATGGCAAAAGAGCACCAAACTTTAACTTGATGATGCAGCTCCTACCCATTGCCTGAGTTCACTCAGCACCCTCTCAGGCTTCTGTTGAAGCATCAAATGAGAGACCAATTTGCGGCCCTACTTCATCTCAGATGTAGGACGGGTGGAATGGCAAATAAATGGTGTAAAATAATGTTCTTTCTGTAGTCAAAAATACCTTTTTTGTCTGTATGTTAATAAAATACCCTGTTTATACCTGTACCACGTGCATCTCTTTTTTAAAGTCAAAAAACATTATGAACTCGCCAGGTTTATCAGTGAATTTCATGATGCATATTTTTGGGTGCATCATCAATTTATTTGTAATCCTGACTAGGTAGTTAACTATACATGCACACAAGTTATAAGACCTTTATCACTCTCCAGTTTTGGTTCCATTTTCATGACGGTGGAGATAACACAACAAATATTTGTGTCACCTGGCCTGTGTTTTCAAAGATTGATTTGGGAAGCACAAGCATCTGTAACTTTTTATACCTGACCAGTGACTATAAATATAATTTGATTTTCATCACTGTGACTTGATTTGGAACTCAGAGATAATAAAGATTATACATCTTGTTCAATGCCAAGCCTGGTGTCAGCTGAAGGGTGATGCCCCAAATAACACATCCTCACTTCAGAATGTATCAAAACCCTGGGCAGGTGGTACACATGAGTTCTAAACAGCAGCACACTACAGTATGCTTCAAATAAATGCGACTGAAGCAACGCTGCTGTTAAAAATCATGTTTATTCACCTGGCCAGGTGAAATAGTAAAGATACAACCAGGGTATTGTACATATATAAAGTGATTTTACCATCATCTCCTCAGTTTCTTCAACAACACTGAATAGAGGAAAGTGCAAATAACAAGCTATATCTGGAATCCCGGCCTTGTATCACAAAGTGAAATAATGTCAAAAAACACCCAGACTCATTTTTACTTTTTATGATATCTGGGCAAGGTAAAAAAGCTTGCCTTGCACTCAACACCATCCTCTATTCATCTGTGCAATATTGCATACAGACAGACTGGTGGCGAAAATACAAGTCATATATTTGGGTTTTGGAGTAAACATAAACTCCAGGAAATACACAAAAAATTTGCCATTCCTAAAATTTTGTGTAGTTAAAAAACGCAAAGTGTACACGCGTGTGGTCGGCGCAGTGTGTAGGCGGCGAAATTTAAAACAAAGCAAACCGAAATTACTAAAAGAAGATTGGCACATTTATTTTGTACAACAGGAAAACCCCCATTTTAATTGGCACTGACGTTTTTGGGTGACATTTTTTAAGATCCATTATTTCATTTATTAGTACAAAAAGAAAACAATATTTTTATTGACACAAACGTTTTTTGGATAGATTTAGATTAGTACATTTATTGTGTACAACATCCCACGGATTGTGATTTCCCCAGAATTGTAGAAAATTCAGATTAGTACAATATGTGTACAAACAGCCAGGTATTGTCACGCCCCAGAAGTAATAAAAATCAATTAGAACAATATTTTGTACAACATGACCACTATTCTCACAGCCCCAGAATAATAGAAAAAACACATTAGAAAAATATGTGTACAACATACCATCGTATTTTTCGCAGCCCCAAAGTTTAGAAAAAACAGATTATACAATTTGTGTACAACATGACCTTTATATTGTCACAGCCCCAGAATAATAGAAAAATCAGATTAGTACAATTTGTGTACAACATACCACGTACAAGCCCCAGAAGTGATAGAAAAATCAATTAGTACAATGTGTGTACAACATACCATCGTATTGTCACAGCCCCAGAAGTAATGAAAAAACAGATTAGTACAATTTGTGTAACAGA
The DNA here is from genome assembly GCA_033576555.1 of Oophaga sylvatica. Taxonomy (NCBI): domain Eukaryota; kingdom Metazoa; phylum Chordata; class Amphibia; order Anura; family Dendrobatidae; genus Oophaga; species Oophaga sylvatica. The sequence continues at coordinate 131,739,870 of JARQOD010000004.1, read as the reverse complement.
CCATCGTATTGTCACAGCCCCCCGAAGTTATAGAAAAATCAGATTAGTACAATTGTGTACAACATGACCATCGTATTGTCACAGCCCAGAAGTAGAAATATAGATGTAAACAATTTGTACAACATCATCGTATTGTCACAGCCCCAGAAGTATAGAAAAATCAGATTAGTACAATTGTGTACAAATGACCATGTATTGTCACAGCCCGAAGTCAATTGTGTACACATACTCGATTGTCACAGCCCCAGAAGTATAGAAAATCAGATTAGTACAATTTGTGTACAACATGACCATCGTATTGTCACAGCCCCAGAAGTAAAATATGTGTACACATGACCATGTATGTCACGCCCAGATTATAGAAAAATCAGATTAGTACAATTTGTGTACAACATGACCATCGTATTGTCACAGCCCGCAAGAGTAATAAATGTGTACAACATGACCATCGTATTGTCACAGCCCCAGAAGTTATAGAAAAATCAGATTAGTACAATTTGTGTACAACATGACCATCGTATTGTCACTGCCCCAGAAGTAATAGAAAAATCAGATTAGTACAATTTGTGTACAACATGACCATCGTATTGTCACAGCCCCAGAAGTAATAGAAAATCAGATTAGTACAATGTGTGTACAACATGACCATCGTATTGTCACAGCCCTAGAAGTATAGAAATATCAGATTAGTACAATTTGTGTACAACATGACCATCGTATTGTCACAGCCCCAGAAGTTATAGAAAAATCAGATTAGTACAATGTGTGTACAACATGACCATCGTATTGTCACAGCCCCAGAAGTAATAGAAAAATCACATTAGTAAAATATGTGTACAACATGACCATCGTATTGTCACAGCCCCAGAAGTTATAAGAAAATCAGATTAGTACAATTTGTGTACAACATGACCATCGTATTGTCACAGCCCCAGAAGTAATAGAAAATCAGATTAGTACAATGTGTGTACAACATGACCGTCGTATTGTCACAGCCCCAGAAGTTATAAAAAATCAGATTAGTACAATTTGTGTACAACATAACCATCGTATTGTCACAGCCCCAGCAGTAATAGAAATATCAGATTAGTACAATTTGTGTACAACATGACCATCGTATTGTCACAGCCCCAGAAGTTATAGAAAAATCAGATTAGTACAATTTGTGTACAACATGACCATGGTATTGTCACTGCCCAGAAGTTGTAGAAAAATCAGATTAGTACAATTTGTGTACAACATGACCATCGTATTGTCACAGCCCAGAAGTAATAGAAAAATCAGATTAGTACAATATGTGTACAACATGACCATCGTATTGTCACAGCCCCAGAAGTTATAGAAATATCAGATTAGTACAATTTGTGTACAACATGACCATCGTATTGTCACAGCCCCAGAAGTTATAGAAAAATCAGATTAGTACAATGTGTGTACAACATGACCATCGTATTGTCACAGCCCCAGAAGTTATAGAAAAATCAGATTAGTACAATTTGTGTACAACATTACCATGGTATTGTCACTGCCCCAGAAGTTGTAGAAAAATCAGATTAGTACAATTTTGTGTACAACATGACCATCGTATTGTCACAGCCCCAGAAGTAATAGAAAAATCACATTAGTAAAATATGTGTACAACATGACCATCGCATTGTCACAGCCCCAGAAGTTATAGAAAAATCAGATTAGTACAATGTGTGTACAACATGACCATCGTATTGTCACAACCCCAGAAGTAATAGAAAAATCAGATTAGTACAATTTGTGTACAACATGACCATCGTATTGTCACAGCCCAGAAAGTAATAGAAAAATCAGATTAGTACAATGTGTGTAGAACATGACCATCGTATTGTCACAGCCCCAGAAGTAATAGAAAAATCAGATTAGTACAATTTGTGTACAACATGACCATCGTATTGTCACAGCCCCAGAAGTAATAGAAAAATCAGATTAGTACAATTTGTGTACAACATGACCATCGTATTGTCACAGCCCCAGAAGTTATAGAAAAATCAGATTAGTACAATTTGTGTACAACATGACCATGGTATTGTCACTGCCCCAGAAGTTGTAGAAAAATGAGATTAGTACAATTTGTGTACAACATGACCATCGTATTGTCACAGCCCCAGAAGTAATAGAAAAATCAGATTAGTACAATGTGTGTACAACATGACCATCGTATTGTCACAGCCCCAGAAGTAATACAAAGATCAGATTAGTACAATATGTGTACAACATGACCATGGTATTGTCACTGCCCCAGAAGTTATAGAAAAATCAGATTAGTACAATATGTTTACAACATGACCATCTTATTGTGACTGCCCCAGAAGTTGTAGAAAAATGTGATTAGTACAGATAAAAAAAAAAAAAAAAAGTTATTGCGACTGACGTTTTTGTGGAGATTTGGATACTCTTTGGGGTGTGCAGAGATGAAGAGCGGCTGGAAAGCGATGAAGGGGTTTGAGGGGAAGGGGCAACAAAAGTAGTGGGTGAAGGAAGATCAGACATCGAAGTAGAGGCAGTTTGAGACACATTAGGAGGAGAGGGTGGATGGACCAACAAAGTTTTGCTTTTTTTCTTCTTGGGGGCAGGAGTACCCTGCAAGGACCGACTTCTCTGTGTCCGCCTTGAGCTGGTTGACCGTGGCCTTGACACATAAAAGAGTGAATGTGGGTCACCAGTCTCATGCTCGGTGGTGGCAGAGGCGGTAGAAGTGTTGGCGGTGCTCTGAGTAGCACAAGTGGTGGCGGTGTTCCAAGGAGGAGAACTGGGAGCTGTGCTCCTAAATTGCTGCTGACTGGTGGGGGTACTCCTAGAAAGAGAAGTGGATTCGGTGGCCATAAATTGTTGCTGACTGGTGGCGGTACTCCTAGGATCAGTGGGTGCGGTGGCTGTAAATTGTTGACGACTGGTGGCGGTACTCCTAGGATCAGTGGGTGCGGTGGCCCTAAATTGTTGCCGACTGGTGGCGGTACTCCTAGAAGGAGAAGTGGGTGCGGTGGCCATAAATTGTTGCTGACTGGTGGCGGTACTCCTAGGATCAGTGGGTGCGGTGGCCCTAAATTGTTGCCGACTGGTGGCGGTACTCCTAGAAGGAGAAGTGGGTGCGGTGGCCATAAATTGTTGCTGACTGGTGGCGGTAACTCCTAGAAGGAGAAGTGGGTGCGGTGGCCATAAATTGTTGCTGACTGGTGGCGGTACTCCTAGAAGGAGAAGTGGGTGCGGTGGCCATAAATTGTTGCTGACTGGTGGCGGTACTCCTAGGATCAGTGGGTGTGGTGGCCCTAAATTGTTGCCGACTGGTGGCGGTACTCCTAGAAGGAGAAGTGGGTGCGGTGGCCATAAATTGTTGCTGACTGGTGGCGGTACTCCTAGAAGGAGAAGTGGGTGCAGTGGCCCAAGCAGGTACTGCGGTGGCGTGAGTCCAAGACTGTGGACCAGTGTCTGTGGTGGTGGTGCTCCAGACAGGATGGCGACGGTGGAGTGTCCAGCAGTACTCGGACTTGTGGTGGTGTAGTGGTGACTCGGAATGCTGGTGGCCGTGCAGTGGTATGCAGCAGAAGTCGGTAGGGATGTGTGTCGAGTCAGTGGTGGCACAGTTGGATATGCAACCACTGACTGCTGCACGTACCGATTCTGCTGCATAGCCTGCAAGTAAGCAGTGTTGCAGGCCTGCAACACACTCAACTGTTGCTCAGGACTAAGGTGTTCCGCCATGCCCCGTTCAATTTTACTGAAAAAATGGTGCGCTTGTCTGTTGAGGTCGGCCTCCAGGCGATCAAGACGCTGTTCGACACTGTTGAAGCGGTGATCCATGTGTGTAAAACCCCGTTCCATCAGTGAAAAACCGCTTCCAACTGTGCCTGCCAGCGACTTGATATTGCCATGAAAGGCCTCGCTCAAGTGCATGAACTCGGGCAAGACATTCCTCTCCATGGCCCTCTGCCGCTTGCGGGAAGTGCCCGCATAACCAGTGGCAGAGACCTGGGAGAGGGGAAGACCTGATGGACCAGCTTCCTGGTCACCAGCTGTCCGTGTTGCTGACCTGCAAGTTGCTTCCAGGCTGTCGGATGGCTGGGACGGGTCCAAGGTCGTCCGAGGAAGGACCGCTTCAGGGACAGGCTGCATGGTGCTGCTCCAGGTGCTGTGGAAAGAAAACCAAAACATTACTATAATGCATTAACAAGAAGCATCAGCTGTATAAAAAAAAAGCACTGATAAAAAAATAAAAAAAATTGTAAAAAAAAACGTACGCTCTGCTGGCAAGGACCGGTCTCAGGAACGCCAATTCGCGATAGTATCTATATTTCCTTCTGGCCCTTGCTGCTGAACCACTGCGAACCTGTCCCTCTGCTCAAACATCAGTGTTGAAGCGGTCCTTCATCGAGCGCCATCGTGTGCGGACTTTGTTCACTGTTGAGGAAAAAAAAAAAAATTATACAATGCAGTCAGGGCAAAATCTGTCTCATCACACACACCTGAATGAAAATGTCAAACTGTCAATGCAGCATTAAAAAGCTATACAATGCACAGGACAGTCACTCTTGAACCACATGACACTGTTGTGTTTGCTGGTAGAATATATCTGCCAGCAAACCCATCAGTGCCATGAGGAACATGAGTGAGTGCCGCATAAAAAACTCAATAGAATGCACAACACATAGCAAAAGAATACACAGGGCAGTCACTGTTGAACCACATGACACTGTTGGGTTTGCTGGTAGAATATATCTGCCAGCAAACCAAACAGTGCCATGAGGAACATGAGTGAGTGCCGCATAAAAAACGCAATAGAATGCACAACACATAGCAAAAGAATACACAGGGCAGTCGCTGTTGAACCACATGACACTGTTGGGCTTGCTGGTAGAATATATCTGCCAGCAAACCAATCAGTGCCATGAGGAACATGAGTGAGTGCCGCATAAAAAACTCAATAGAATGCATAACACATAGCAAAAGAATACACAGGGCAGTCACTGTTGAACCACATGATACTGTTGGTTTGCTGGTAGAATATATCTGCCAGCAAACCCATCAGTGCCATGAGGAACATGAGTGAGTGCGCATAAAAAACTCAATAGAATGCACAACACATAGCAAAAGAATACACAGGGCAATCACTGTTGAACCACATGACACTGTTGGTTTGCTGGTAGAATATATCTGCCAGCAAACCAACAGTGCCATGAGGAACATGAGTGAGTGCGCATAAAAACTCAATAGAATGCACAACACATAGAAAAAGAATACACAGGGCAATCACTGTTGAACCACATGACACTGTTGTGTTTGCTGGTAGAATATATCTGCCAGCAAACCATCAGTGCCATGAGGAACATGAGTGAGTGCCGCATAAAAAACGCAATAGAATGCACAACACATAGCAAAAGAATACACAGGCAGTCACTGTTGAACCACATGACACTGTTGTGTTTGCTGGTAGAATATATCTGCCAGCAAACCCATCAGTGCCATGAGGAACATGAGTGAGTGCCCATAAAAAACCAATAGAATGCACAACACATAGCAAAAGAATACACAGGCAGTCACTGTTGAACCACATGACACTGTTGGGTTTGCTGGTAGAATATATCTGCCAGCAAACCATCAGTGCCATGAGGAACATGAGTGAGTGCCGACATAAAAAACTCAATAGAATGCACAACACATAGCAAAAGAATACACAGGGCAGTCACTGTTGAACCACATGACACTGTTGGGTTTGCTGGTAGAATATATCTGCCAGCAAACCAAACAGTGCCATGAGGAACATGAGTGAGTGCCGCATAAAAAACTCAATAGAATGCACAACACATAGCAAAAGAATACACAGGGCAGTCACTGTTGAACCACATGACACTGTTGGGTTTGCTGGTAGAATATATCTGCCAGCAAACCAAACAGTGCCATGAGGAACATGAGTGAGTGCCGCATAAAAAACTCAATAGAATGCACAACACATAGCAAAAGAATACACAGGGCAGTCACTGTTGAACCACATGACACTGTTGGGTTTGCTGGTGAAACGACACAACATGCCATGAGAACAGATGAGTTCCCAAATGATGGAACAAACTAAAATCACCAGTCTGAACCACATGAGTGGTCGGTAAACATATCTGCACAACATCAGAAAATTGTCGCATAAAAAACTCAATAGAATCACAACAGCATACATAGATTAACACAGGCAGCACTGTTTGACCTGACTGTGTGTTGTGGTAGAATGTATCTGCCAGCAAACCCATCAGTGCCATGAGGAACAAGAGTGACAGCGGCATTACAGAGAATGAAAATACTTACTAAACGCCTTTTTGAGGTTTGGAGAGGCGCTGTCCCAGCCATCCATCAACGCTGCGGCCACCTCGTTCCATAGCCGCTGGGTCACCACTTTGTCCTTGTACTGAGGATCACGGCTGTCCCACAACGGGACACGCTCATGGACCTGGCAGATGAGGGCCTCGTTGTCCACATACAGGTCCTCGTCCCATTGTGGAACCTAGAAGAAACCAAATAAAAATTACAATCTTGTATATTTTTCAGAAAGAAAATAACGATAGGAACAAAAAAGAAATAGACATTCAAAGGCTAGATACTTACATTCCGTCTCGCCACCGGGACTTGACTCGGCTGCGACTGCTCCTGCTGTGACTCCTCAATGTCCGTGTCCGACGATGATGTCTGAAAAAGGAACACAAATTTTAGCCATTTGTAGATTCAGCAGCTATACTTACCCAAAGGCAGGAAGATACTCACATCATGCTCTGCTTCGGCCAGTTCTTGCCGGGATGGGGAATATTGGGATCCAGAAGACATGCTGCAAAAAAACAAAAAAAACAACATGACTACATATTACATTGTAAAGGACAGGCAGTCATTTGGTTAAAGAATACTCACATTCTTGCACTTTTGATCGGTCTTGAGTCCAGGTGCACTGTCTCCAGCCAGTTTTAGGGTCCACGCTGTACTTGGGGTCCAGGCACAGTGTCTCCAGGCAGTATCCAGGCTGTGTATTAGGGGTCCAGGATGGATCTTCAAGTCTCATGGAGTGTCTCCAGGCAGTGTAGTATGGTGCAGGCTGTATGTTCAGGCCTTTTATAGGGATCCAGGCTGTATCTTCAGGTCTCTTTATCAGCATGCAGTCTCCAGGCAGTCTGAGTAGGGCACTGACACCTTCCTTTATCTACACTCCTTTATCTACACTCCTCACAAACAATGTATCTTGTCTAGGGGGTGCTTGGACAAGTGTCTAGACATTGTTTACTAAAAAATCGCGTGCGCGCACAAGCACTGACAAGTGCACAGCCACGCGCACGCCAGCGCACACATAGACGGCAATGATATTTATATGCACACACGTGCGCACGCGCCTTTTTTAATTGGTGTGCTGAAAAAAAATGCAACATGTAGCGTCTAGCGCGTCTGGGCGCACACCTGGAAAATGCGCAGCGCACACCAAACGCTGATGAGCGCGTGCAAGCGCTAGACCCTGCGACCGCCATGTTAATGATAGGGGAACATTGCGCATGCGACCGATAGCGGACGATGCGCAGCGCTAAAAAACACAAGTGTGAAAGTAGCCTTACTGAGGAACGAAAAGCACCGTCTCACTACGGTGCCGATATATCCGGTCTCGCTTGGCTTGGGTGCACTGGTACGTAGAAACAGTCCTTTATGTAGATTCCTCTGGAATGGAGCCGAACACGAACCGTGGGTACGCTCGCAGGCTGTGGCAGCGTGAGATTCTCTGGAGTAGTCTCTAGAAACAGAGCAAGTCAGCTTATCTGCAACTGCAGGTGGGAAGGAGCCGTCCGGCAAGGAAGGGCCCGAGGACAGCTCAGTCAGAACACAGTAAATTTGACAGAATGCTGGGGGATGGATGACGTGGAGTTAGCAGTCGGAGCAGTGAGGAGGGAGTCAACCATCTCCTTGTTCTCCTGTCGCTTTCCTGCCAAGTCTGCTCTGTTCCCCCGCTCAGTCTCTTTTATTTCCCCCACCCCCCCTGCTGTCCAGTGCAAAGGACCTCCCCTCCCAGAAGAACCTTCTCCCGGCAACAGTGGTGGCAGTCCTGATAGTTCCGGCCCCAAAGTGCACCGGAAACCACTGACTCTGTCCCGGCTCATCTTCTTACACCTGTATGCCTCATACTTGTGGTCTTGTTGTTAAAAAATCGTATTTTATCTCAGTATGCTAATGATTTTTTCCTGGCTCCGGGTGTGCCACCCCCACCCATCAGCGTCGCAGTGCCCTGCAACCCTTAATGGTAGCCCGGAATCCCACGCCTGCACCCTTCAATAGTGCAATTAATACAGTATCTATTCTGCCTTCTATGGGTATTAGCTTCAGCGTTTATCTGCGCAGATGCTGGCAAGTCATGGCTACTCGCACTGCAATGACCTCCGGCTTGTGCGGCGATAAGGTACTCTCCCCACCATGCATACATGGGTGATAGGGGCGTCAGAAACTGTATGGTTCCTAACTATACATCAATCAAAACCATTAAAAATAACTATTCGGAGGAAGAGCTCTAAACTATATTTAAAACCAGAACGCTTTTATTATCAACATATAAAAAATTATATAAAGGCTGAAGACAAATAAACACAAGATGTACCCTGTAGGAGGAACTCCGGTGCTATCCAAAGAAATAAATAGAGTAACAAAGAATATTGAAGGTATACTACCTGTGTCCCTGTCCTGGGGCCCAATGGTGAATAATGTATAAGGTAAGTGACTATTATAATTTATAATATAGAAGTGATGGCTGAAATACAAAGTACAGTGGGTATGGAAAGTATTCAGACCCTTTTAAATTTTTCACTCTTTGTTTCATTGCAGCCATTTGGTAAATGCAAAAAAGTAATTTTTTTTTCCATTAATGTACACTCTGCACCCCATCTTTACTGAAAAAAAGCAGAAATGTAGACATTTTTGCTAATTTATTAAAAAAGAAAAACTGAAATATCACATGGTCATAAGTATTCAGACCCTTTTCTCAGACACTCATATTTACGTCACATGCTGTCCATTTAATTGTGATCCTCCTTGAGAGGTTTTATGACTTTATTGGATTCCAGCTGTGGTTAATTAACTGATAGGACTTGATTTGTAAAGGCACACACCTGTCTATATAGGAACTCACAGCTCACAGTGCATGTCAGACCAAATGAGAATCATGAGGTCAAAGGAATGGGCCAAGGAGCTTAGAGACAGAATTGTGGCAAGGCACACAACTGGCCAAGGTTACAAAACAATTTCTGCAGTTCTCAAGGTTCCTAAGAGCACAGTGGCCTCCATAATCCTTGTCGCCATCATCACAATCCGGATAGAAGAAAGGCACTTCCGGGATTGCGGTCGCTGGAATGCACGCTCCCGGAAGTGCGTAGGTATATGACGAAGGGCGAACGTGCACCACCCGGGCAGCCGATAACAGGCTGATGGAGTAAGTGGTTACCGCAGCAAAGGCCATAATGCAAAGTGCAAAGTGGAGCAAAGCCATAAGTCAGCAGATGGACTGGAGAAGTGATACCGATAAGGAAAGTGCCTGAATAATTAACCAATAAAGTGACTATGCCGAAAAGAGTGCCGTATCATATTTAATATAATGCAGCATAAAGTGACAAGAGCAATATTATACATATAGTACATAGGTGCCAAATATATTGTTCCTAACTTTGCAGGGAGGAAGGTAGTGGGGAGAGCACTCTATCGCCGTACATGTCAACGCCTGCTCAGAAGAACGCTGAAGCCAATGCCCATAGAAGAATGGAATAGGTACTGTATAATCACGCTATTGCAGGGCGCACGGGATTCTGAGACCACCGTTACATGTCACATGGCACTGTGATGCTGATGGCATGACAGTGGTATGATAATGAAGACAGGAGGCAGAGATTTCTTCCAGGCACCGCACGCCGTGGAGCCTGGAAAAAATCATTAGCATACATAAATAAAATACGATTTCTCAACAACAAGACTGCAAATATTAGGCATACATGTAGGACTATAGTTATGGGCGCAGATGAGTTACACAAGGTGGGAAGAATCAACAAAAATTTATCGATTGCTCTTTAAAAAATATAGGCCATGACTCAAAACTGAGTGTTTCCTCATTTTTTTATTTTCCTATATATATATATATATATATATATATACAGTACAGACCAAAGTTTGGACACACCTTCTCATTCAAAGATTTTTCTGTATTTTCATGGCTATGAAAATTGTAGAATCACACTGAAGGCATCAAAACTATGAATTAACACATGTGGAATTATACTTTACACTTTACAAAAAAGTGTGAAACAACTGAAAATATGTCTTATATTCTAGGTTCTTCAAAGTAGCCACCTTTTGCTTTAATTACTGCTTTGCACACAGAAAAGGTGAACGGATGGACTCTACATGCCTGGTTCCCACCGTGAAGCATGGAGGAGGAGGTGTGATGGTGTGGGGGTGCTTTGCTGGTGACACTGTTTGGGATTTATTCAAAATTGAAGGCATAGTGAACCAGCATGGCTACCACAGCATCTTGCAACAGCATGCTATTCCATCCGGTTTGCGTTTAGTTGGACCATCATTTATTTTTCAACAGGACAATGACCACAAACACACCTCCAGACTGTGTAAGGGCTATTTGACCAAGAAGGAGAGTGTTGGGGTGCTACGCCAGATGACCTGGCCTCCACAGTCACCAGACCTGAACCCAATCTAGATGGTTTGGGGTGAGCTGGACCGCTCACCGCTTAAATTTTGAAAAATCCCCAACAGTGTCACCAGCAAAGCACCCCCACACCATCACACCACCTCCTCCATGCTTCACGGTGGGAACTAGGCATGTAGAGTCCAGCCGTTCACCTTTTCTGCGTGCAAAGCAGTAATCAAAGCAAAAGGTGGCTACTTTGAAGAACCTAGAATATAAGACATATTTTCAGTTGTTTCACACTGTTTTGTAAAGTGTAATGTATAATTCCACATGTGTTAATTCATTATTTTGACGCCTTCAGTGTCATTCTAAAATTTTCATAGTCATGAAAATACAGAAAAATCTTTGAATGAGAAGGTGTGTCCAAACTTTTGGTCTGTACTGTATATATATATATTTATATAATATATATTATATATATAATATGTATTTATATACACACACATACACACAATGTTCCAAATTATTATGCAAATGATATTTTTCTCTGATTTTTCTAAGTGGTCTGTGCAAATGACAGTCTGTCTAATAAAAGTCATCACCCATTAGAGTATATATCAAATTTTATTGAAGAAACCTCCCAATGATAACAGTATAATCTCCAAAGTGAATAAAAACTCAAAATGCACTGTTCCAAATTATTAGGCACAGTAGAATTTCTAAACATTTGATATGTTTTAAAGAACTGAAAATGCTCATTTGTGGAATTTGCAGCATTAGGAGGTCACATTCACTGAACAAAAAAGCTTTTTAACTCCAAAACATCCTAACAGGCCAAATTACATGTTAACATAGGAACCCTTCTTTGATATCAGCTTCACAATTCTTGCATCCATTGAACTTGTGAGTTTTTGGAGAGTTTCTGCTTGTATTTCTTTGCATGAAGTTAGAGTAGCTTCCCAGAGCTGCTGTTTTGATGTGAACTGCCTCCCACCCTCATAGATCTTTTGCTTGATGATACTCCAAAGGTTCTCTATAGGGTTTTGGTCAGGGGAAGATGGTGGCCACACCATGAGTTTATCTCCTTTTATGCCCATAGCAGCCAATGACTCAGAGGCATTCTTTGCAGCATGAGATGGTGAATTGTCATGAATGAAGATGATTTTGCTCCTGAAGGCACGTTTCTGCTTTTTATACCATGGAAGAAAGTTGTCAGTCAGAAACTCTATATACTTTGCCGAGGTCATTTTCACATCTTCATGAACCTTAAAGGGTCCTACCAGCTGTTTCCCCATGATTCCGGCCCAAAACATGACTCCTCCACCTCCTTGCTGACATCGCAGCCTTGTTGGGACATGGTGGCCATCCACCAACCATCCACTACTCCATCCATCTTTATGATCCAGGGTTGCTCGACACTCATCAGTAAACAAGACTGTTTGAAAATTAGTCTTCACTTATGTCTGGGCCCACTGCAACCGTTTCTGCTTGTGAGCACTGTTTAGGGGTGGCCGAATAGTAGGTTTATGCAACACAGTAAGCCTTTGAAGGATCCTACACAATGAGGTTCGATGGACTTCAGAGGCACCAGCAGCTTCAAATATCTGTTTGCTAGTTTGTAATGGCTTTTTAGCAGCTGCTCTCTTAATCCGATGAACTTGCCTGGCAGAAACCTTTCTCATTCTGCCTTTATCAGCATGAACATGTCTATGCTTAGAATCAGACACAAATCTTAACAGTACGATAATCACACTTAAGTTTTCGGGAAATATCTAATGTTTTCATCCCTTGACCAAGGCATTTCACTATTTGATGCTTTTCAGCAGCAGAGAGATCCTTTTTCTTTCCCATTTTGCTTGAAAACTCTGGCCCACTTAATAGTGTGGAACATCCAGTTTTCCTTTTATTGGGGTCACATGGCAAACTAATTATCACAGGTATCCGAGATTGATTTCAGTGATCCAAAGAACCTGAAACACAATATCATCAATGGGTTTCATTTACAAAAGAAAACAAAAAATGCAATTTTTCACTATGGGTGCTAGATACCTGCCTTTCTGCACAGCTATTCCTACCCTGGAGCCAGTCCAAAACCTCGCTACGTGCACTGCGCCCTAATATATTGATTCAAGTCCGCATCTGGTGAGCTGTTGTGATTAGTGAGGACTGAGCAAACTTGTTGAGATAACGTGTTATCTGAGCATACTCTGGTGTTATCCAAGTATTTTGGGTGTGCTCGGATAATATATTTGAGTCCCTGCGGCTGCATGTTTTGCGGCCCTAGACAGCCACCCACAACATATGCAGGGATTGCCTGTTTGGCAATTCCTGCATGTGTTGCAGCTGTCTACTGTTGCAAAACATGCAGATGCATGGACTTTAATATATTAGTCAAGCACGTTCTCTCATCACTATTTCTTGTTTATTCATGTTATCACCATCTTGTGTCAGTTAAACCAATACATTCCAGGTGGAATTCTTCTAAAAAGTGAAGAACTATCACTGGAGCTGATGCCTTGGAGTCTGTTCTGGCCATTAGGGCAAAAGACAAAGTTAAAATTGCTGTTGTCACTTTAATAAGCTATTGTTAATGACGTTTAATGTAGTTAATGTGGTAATATCACTATTCAGTGACGTTTAATTGTATTACATGTTTTTCTGGTAAGGTGTCAGTTGCATTGTGGGAAAATCCAATCCAATGAATTTTGAGTAAGAAGGCCCTGGTGAAACAGTCATTTTTTAAGGCCGGGATCACACATGCGAGAAACACGGACGAGTCTCGCATGTGAATTCTCAGCTCTGGCGCCGGCACTCGGGAGCGGAGCGAGCATCTGCATACAAATACATGCTGCCGCATACTCCACTCCCGAGTGCCGGTGCCAGAGCTGGGAATTCACATGCGAGACTCGGCCGTGTTTCTTGCTTGTGTGATCCCGGCCTAAGAAGCAGTATAGCAGAACAGTTGGGTAAAACTTTTTCCTGTGTTGTGTTACTAAAACTCCATTATCCTGGATGAAGTATATCTGGTAAGGGAACTATTTCTGTTCTGTGGTATTGTTTATTCAGAACTGTTGTTAAATCAGACGGTGATTGTTACTAAGTCATGTGTTCAAATGTACAAGCTCCATCTTGCTGTGTGCTTCCACTGTTAGATGTAGATATCATAGTTATGTGATATTCTAAGCTCAATACTTAGATCTTTTATTTGTATTCTTGTAGTTTTACCATTCATCCACATATATTTCGATTTATTTACATCAACCTGTTGACCAATAAACAAGTTGGAGTACAGAGAATGGTCTGTTTATTTTGGAAGACAGAGATCATGACAATGGGTAAGAAGACAGAACAGACACTGTTTGGTCACAGAATTGGAGCACTGCAAAAATGTGAGTTTGTGATCACTACAGGTGGAATCTGGGTCTATAGCACTCTGCTTTAGGCCCCTTTCCCACATCCTGGAGACACTGACACACATAGACCCATTTATTTGAATGGGTCTATGCACATGTCAGCGTGTTTTCACGGACCGTGTGTCCATGTGCAAAACACGCAGACATGTCCATTTTCACTGGGACACACGGGCTGCAAAACTTGCCGCACACGGAGAACAGTGCACTGTTGTGAGCATGTTGGAAATGACTTCTGAGTTGGGGCTCCATTTGGTGGTTGCTGAGGGTATTGAACCAGTGTTGAATAGTAGAAGTCCATCACCTGCGAGCGATGACTGGCAATCAGGAGAGACTGACTGGGCTGATATAAGTGAGCTGCCTTCCCATGATCCTCACCTGTGATCAATTGTTGTTTCCTGGTTCATTTGGAAGTCAGCTGGTGTCTTGCCTTCGTCTGCTACTTTCAGATAAGATATTTTCTGCTTGTTTCTATCGTGTTTGCAATTTACATTTTTTGTCTGCACTTTTGTGGGAGGTTAGCCGGGTTCCCCTCCAGGGGCCTGAGCTACTCTCTGTTTTTCAGTAGCCACTGTTTATTTGTTCCATTGCTCTATCCCTGCTATTGAGTGGCTGCGGGTTAGCCGTTTGGTCACACCAGAGATCTGATTTAGCGGGTGGCGAGATCGTGTGGTCTCAGCATTTTTTTTTAAATCAGAAGTGTTGGAATTTTCTAGGGTTTGTTCTGGATTACAGATAGTATTCTGTCCTATCCTGTCCTATTTAGGCAGTATTTGGCCCCAGCGTTTGCTCATTCTATTTTCTGCCTGCGTTTGTGTTCCTTCTTGTCTAACCGCCATTATATGTTTGGGGGCTACCTATTCCTTTGGGACTCTACTCCGGGGCAGTTAGCTTTCCTGTTTCTATCTTCAGGTGTAGCTAATCTTTCCGGCTGTGGCGAGGCATCTAGGTCACCGTAGGTACGTTCCACAGCTGTTTCTAGTTGTGCGGTTAGCTTAGGGATCTGCAACCCATTAGTTCCCAACCTCTCTGGGTGTTTGGCTGCCTTTGCTGTTTTTTGCTCCTGTCCTCCTCGGCTACCAAATCATAACAGTGCACACTGTCCTCCGTGTGCATGGACTGCCACCGGGGAAGTAGCGCTACTGTAAGCTGCTGTTCCCCGGTGGCTGGTGCTGAATGCAGCTGTCATTATTCTCCCCTGCTCTGCTAATGCTACCGCTCTGGCTGTAAACTACTGGGGAATGAATGAGAAGCAGCGGGCGCAGGCTCAGTAACTAGCGGTGACGTCACTGAGTCTGTGCTCGCTGCCGGCATGAACTCCTGTGACCTCAAGACTGTGGGAAAATGCAAGTGATGAGGTCTCTGTGACAGAGTTTGAATGCTGTGACCTCATCACTTGCATTTTCCCACGGTCCTGAGGTCACAGGAGTTCATGCCGACAGCGAGCACAGACTCAGTGACGTCACCGCTAGCCACTGAGCCTGTGGCCACAGCATTTCATTCATTCTCCTCTACTCGCGCTGATCGCTGGCAGAGCAGGAGATAATGGATGAAAGCCGCGTTCAGCACCTGCCGCTGGCGAACAGCGCTTACTGTCTTCTTGCCCTGCAGCCGTCCGTGTGGTACTGATATGGCACACCGTTGCCACACGTGTGCTGCACTAATATACACATGGACAAGGATATCTCCGGTACCTTTTTTCCCAGAAATATACAAACGTGTGAAACCGGCCTTAGTGTGCTATCAAAAATACAAGTACCGAAGTCTGGAACTCTTCCCTGAATGCGTTAGCTGCTGAAGCATAATGATAATGTGAGACAAGGAAAATGTTATGCTCTGGGCAATATTTTGCTGGTAAATTTTGGATCCTGATATTTATGTGGATGTCACTTTGAGAAGTACCACCCACCTAAACATTGCTGCAGGCACAACCTTCATACCACAATATTTCCTAATGTCATTTGACTCTTTTAGCAGGGTAATGATCCCTGCTACAAAGCAGACATTTTTTCAGAAATGATTAACAGAACATGAGAAAGAATTGACATGACCTCCAAATTCTGCATGTTTAAATCTGATATATCTGTGTTACGATACTGGTGAAACATGCCTGGAATCGAATGGCCGGAGACACACGAGCAGAAAATAGCAAGTGGTAGTGTGAGTCCTTAGATGTAACAGTAGGAGTTGTTGCAACAATCCGGAGAGGAGTGGAACAGTCTGGGTAACAGTTCTCACAATAAGGAGCTGGAGACTGAACTAGAGAAACAGGCGCAATACTCAAGAGATGAGTGAGTGTTCCTTGTGGCTTAAGTAGGCCCAAACAGAAAACAAGATGGCTTCCAGAGGTTCAGAATCTACCATTTTAGTAAAGGGCAATTTCAGAAAAAACAACAGCCTCCTGTGGTAAGGAGTGAAAATGACGCACAATTATCAAGGTGAATAATAGCAGCCACTAGTGGTCAATCTGCAGGAGGACAACAGAATCCTGACAATCTGTGGCAAATGTGGATTTTTGTAAAGTATGAGTAAAATTCACTTTCACTAGAATTTATTCACTCATCTTTATACAGCACTTTGGTGTTCTACTCTATATGACAGGACACTTTCAAAGCTCTTTTTGGGACCATGTTTCAGTGAGTCATACTGTTTTAGAATACGATAGGAACCTACTGTACGTAATTAGGTGGTTATGATGAAAAGTTTTATGCTGTAGTCCTTTAAGAATTTATTGTAACTAGCTCAATTAATGATTATTTTCAGTTTCCAGATGAAATCATTTTTATTTTGTTCTGTACTCTGAATAAAGTTATTAAGTGAAGAAGGAATTCCAAGGAAAGGATGATTTTTGATCTCACAGCTGTTTATTCAGAAGTAAATATTGGGAAGCTCCAATTAGTCCGTAATCTGTTAGGCTCTTTATTATAATCTTGTGAATTCCTGCAATCTGGTTATTTAGACTAGATCACCACTGTATTACTTTCTATATTTCTCTGATCTCTAAAATTAATTATTCACGTGTCAAAATTGAATAAACCATTTTTGGTCTTTTGTTTTTTCTTTTTCTCCTTCTTTCTTGTTAACACAAAATATTACATAGTCTATTAAATTCTGCTAAATGTCAATGTCTGTTTGTTACATTCTGGCTACAGTCCATTATCCAATCTTTAAAACATAACCACAATTAAATAGCAAAGCTTGACAAACTGCCATACATCCTAGATTTTTTTTTACATTTTTGTCAACTAAAATTGACATTTATATTGTACATTTCTAACATTGTAAATAACTTTATACGGTAATTAGATCATATGCTTGTATTCAACCTACAGATAAATTATTTCATTAAAGCACAGTCTCTTCGCATCATTGCAGGATCTCATCACTAGAAAACTTTTGACACCCTTTAGACATAATACAAGACATCTGGACTTCTGTTGAAAGTATATACAGTGGCGCAAGTATGTTGTTTGTGGTTTTTTATTCAATTTCACAGACAAAATATTCACATCTTGTTCGAATTATCAGATATTGATAAATCAAGCAATTTTAAAAACAGAATAAAAAAAGCAAAGTGTGAATATTACAACCAACCAAAATTATATATATCCCAAAAATTATTATATTATTTGGCTTTGAGACAATCAGTTGAAGACAATATAAATTGAGGCAATAACTCTATGAAAAAACAATTGGTTCCAAAGTAGTGAAATGTCAGGCAAAGGAAAAATAAAGATTCTTTGCAAAATAAGTAGAAATTGGAAGATGCACAGTGCAAAGCATACAAGAAAAAAAAAGATCCTGCATCATCTCAGCTGGCTTCAGAAGGACCGTCTATCTATAAAATGTTGCACGTAGAAAATAATAAATAAATAATACAAATATATAATTACTAGATGGTGGCCCGATTCTAACGCATCGGGTATTCTAGAATATGTATGTAGTTTTTTTTATGAAGATTTAAGAATAATGCAATGAATACACAGGATTTTTCGGGTAAAATATACACATTATCATTAAATGTTATTGCTCATAGAACTTAATACAACTGAACGAAATTATTAAACAGATCATCAAAACATATAAACTATTACATGAATATCTAACTGTATTTAAATAAATCGGATGAAAGAAGTACATCGACACTATAATATATTTGTTAACAATATCAACCCAAAATATTTTTGTACACCACTTTTCTTGTGAATACCTTTTGACTATCTATAAGCAACTTTCCTTGTAAAGGGGTATCAAAAACTTGCACCTTGACGTTGGATCTCATTTTAACTCTTGAAAATGCAACGGAGAGTTATCCATGACCAAAAACGGCCTCCGGTAGATATATGCCAACACATTGTAGAGTTTGACCTTGTGACTTGTTTATAGACATGCCAAATGCTGGTTTTACTGGAAACTGTGGACGCCGAAGCCTGGAATGGAAGACGGGTGTCCGAAGGACATAAATCAATGCATGGAATGAACACTTCGTCTCCTTTTGCTGATCCAGTGATCACTCTTGCTTGAATTACGTGGGAATGGAGTCGAGTAACAATAAGGCGAGTTCCATTACATAGACCATTTCTTGTATTTAGATTCTGCAGCAACATTACGATTGCTCCAACTTTAAGTTGTTGTCTGTGGGATGGCATTCCTGATGGCGTAAGACTATTTAAAAATTCAACTGGATAATGCTCTCGTTCATCTTCATTGTCTACATCCACCGAATCATCACTTTTGTACAACTTATACTCTCCAGTCATTCTATCCATCACACGGGAATTTAGCAGAGCCATGTCATCGTTCTTGGGACAGAGAATTGCATAGGAAGAGGCCCTCTCAACACTGCTTTGGTCATTCACATCAATTTCAAAACATCACTTACAATGCAGTCAGTGCACAACATGTCTTCTGGTATTTCAATAATGTCTTCTCCAAGGTTGTATTCATTGCTAAGTTCACCGTTACCAAGTTTAAGAAGCCAGTTGCTGTACTCAGGGTCAGAAGATCGCATGTTGTTAATTAGTTGGAGTTTATTAAACTGTTTCCAAAGGTCAGCCATTTTTAAGCTGGACTCGATAACATCTGTTCTTGTTCCATTTGGTATGACTGGAAGGCATTGCCTAAAATCTCCGCCAATGACAAAAACTTTACCTCCAAACGGAATTTCATTTTTTTCAGCAATATTGTAGTCATAAATTCACACAGAAGTCTGTCAATTAAGCTCAAAGCGTATTTGGGTGCCATGGTACACTCGTCAAGTATCAAAAATTTGCATTGTTTAACTGTCTTCCTGCAAATGTGTCTTCTGGGATGTATATAGAGGCTGCTGGGTGTATATAGAGGCTGCAGGGTGTATGTAGAGGCTGCTGGGCTGTATATAGAGGCTGCTGGGGTGTATATAGAGGCTGCTGGGGTGTATATAGCGGCTTCTGGGGTGTATGTAGCGGTTGCTGGGGTGTATATAGAGGCTGCTGGGGTGTATATAGAGGCTGCTGCGGTGTATATAGAGGCTGCTGCGGTGTATATAGAGGCTGCTGCTGGGGTGTATGTGGAGGCTGCTGCTGGGGTATATGTGGAGGCTGCTACTGCTGGGGTATATAGAGGCTGCTGCTGGTGGGGTGTTGTGGAGGCTGCTGCTGGGGTTTACGTGGAGGCCGCCGGTGGGGGTACTTTCTCTGCGACGCGGGATTTCCGTTACAGACAGAATTAGACGATTATATAGTAGATGAACTTCATGCCCTTAAATCTGAATTTACCGTCAGTGTGGAGGGCATTGAAAAGACATAACATTTGCTCCTGCATGAGTTGCAGTCTCATTGTGATATTATTGTCCGACTCTGCTAAGTTAGATGTTATCTTTGGGCCAAAAGAATCTTGAAAACTGTAATAGCATGAATAAGATACACATTTAAGATTTCTCTGAAACTTTAAATGCTTCCAAACTGAAAGTAGAGTCTATTTTGAAAGACATTGCCCATATACATTGAAACCTGGGTCCAACTCCTGTCCTAGCGACTTGATATGAAGAGTACTTTTTTCAAAATTGATGAATCAATTAATGATGGCAGCCATATTAATGGGAAACATCAATTCTCTGGGTTCACAAATAACACTACTACCTGACGTAGCAAGACATACAATTACATCTTCAAAAGTCTCTGAAGCTGTGCTTACTCAGCTGAAATCCAGTGACATATCGCATAAATAGGGATATGTTTTTCAGTTTATTGTGTTTAAAGATGGAAAATCCACAATATTCCCTAAACTCGGGGATCTTTCAAAATTGCTGGGGGCCTTTTGAGCATCCAAAGGTGGACCTACCTTATTGGCAAGTTTGTAGTTCACATTTTCTGTTTTACACAGAGACAGAGGCATAACTGTCACATGTGATGGCAAATTACTTGTTAGCAACAACATTTCAGCAATATGGCATAGATTACTTGAAGAAATAATAAAGTGTATCGGTCCTTCACTGACCACATTCCACTTCCGTGCAGTACCTGTGCCCCAGCCTGACAAGTTCAATATTTCTTTGCTTAGACTCCAAGTTCCAGCTTACACATTGCTTTATCAGCCCCACTTTGTCTTTGTTGTCTTAGGGCTCTCACTAGTGATGAGCGAGTATACTCGTTGCTCGGGTGATCTCCGAGTATTTTGGCGTGCTCGGAGATTTAGTTTCTGTTGACGCAGCAGCATGATTTGTGACTGCTTGACAGTCTGAATACATGTGGGAATTCCCTAACAAACAGGCGTTCCTCACATGTATTCAGGCTGTCCAGCAGTCACAAATCATGCAGCTGCTTTGACAGAAACTAAATCTCCGAGCACACCAAAATACTCTGAGATCATCCCAGCATGCGCGGGAAAACCCGAGTAATGAGCATACTGGCTCATCATTAGTTCTCACAAATCCACAGCAATATAGTGGCATGTAAAAGTTTGGGCACCCCGTCAAAAAGCTTGCAACAACTTCGGTCTCGTTATAAATACTAAGAAGATCAAAGTTATGTATCAATGTGCTCCAGGAAAAACCATACTAACAGCCATGCATTAATGTGAAGAAGCACAACCTCAAAGCTGTTGACAACTTCACCTACTAGAACACTCTCCCGCGTAGTGACCATAAAGACTGAAGTCAACAACAGAATTGAAAAAGCCAGCACCGCCTTCGGTAAGACTGCATAAAAATGTCTGGTAATGATGGAGAGTCCACCAAGCTGAAGGTCTACTACACAGTAAAGACTGACTTAAAGTGTCTCTCAAAAATCTAGGATTTGACGTCAATGAATGGGAGAAGCTAGCCCTGCACTGTCAAGCTTGGCTAGACAGGATCACCTCATTGGCAAGTGCAAGCTGTGCCCAAGGCACACACAGTATCTACTGTTTTGACCACATCTATGTGGCTTGAAAGAAAGGGCAGAGTCAAGGATCACCCCCAAGCACCGAGCATGCGGGACCGGGGAAAGTGAGCAGCTGCTGACATTGAGGGATAGGTCTGGTGGAGGGGTAGAGTGAGATGGGGGGAAGATGATGAATTCTGTTAAGTCCATGTTCAGTTTTAGACAGCGAGCAGAAAAGAAAGCTGAAATAGCGGACAGACAGTGTGGGATTTTTGTTAGTAAGGAGGTGAGGTCAGGTCCAGATAGGTAGATCTGCGTGTCATCAGCATAGAGATGATACTGCAAACCTTGGGATTCTATGAGCTGTCCCAGGCCGAAGGTGTAGATGGAGAAGAGTAGGGGTCCTAGAACTGAGCCTTGAGGAACACCAACAGACAGGGGGCGAGGTGAGGAGGTTGTGTGGGAGAGGGAGACACTGAATGTTTGATCTGTTAGATATGATGATATCCAGGATAGGGCCAAGCCTGTGATGCCCACAGATGAGAGAATCTGGAGCAGGAGGGAGTGGTCCACAGTGTCAAAGGCAGAAGACAGGTCCAGGAGAAGGAGAACAGAGTAGTATTGCTTGCTCTTGGCGGTTAGTAGGTCGTTAGTGACTTTAGTTAGGGCAGTTTCAGTTGAGTGATGCAGTCGGAAGCCTGATTGCAAGCGGTCAAAGAGCGAACAAGAGGAGAGGTGGGAGGACAGTTCAAGATGGACATGCTGTTCCAGTAGTTTTGAGGCATAAGGAAGAAGAGATATCGGGCGATAGCTAGACGCAGAGGATGGGTCAAGGGAGGACTTTTTGAGGATGGGTGTGATTGAGGCATGTTTGAAGGATGAGGGGACACACCCATTTGTAAGTGAGAGGTTGAAGAGGTATGTTAGGGTAGGGATGAAGACTGTGGCGAGGTTAGGGATGAGGTGGGACAGGAGCCGGTCAAGTGTGCAAGTGGTGAGGTGTGATCTTGAAAGGAGGGTGGAGAGCTGATCTTCTGTCATGGTGGAGAAGTTGGTTTTGGAGGAACAGGGCTGAGCAGCTGAGAGGGGCAGTGGGGGCTGGGGGCCAAAGCTTTCCCTGATCGTATCAATCTTCTGCTTGAAAAAGGAGGCAAAATCTTCAGCAGTAATGAGATGAAGGGGGGAGGTGGTGGGGACGGAGTAGAGAATTGAAAGTGTTGAAGAGCTGTTTAGGGTTGTGAGACAGGGAGGATATGAGAGATGAGAAGTAAGTTTGCTGAGTGTGGACTTGAAGCTGGTGAGGGACTGCTTGTATGTGGTTAAGTGCTCAGCAGAGCGGGATTTTTTCCATCTCCACGGGATTATTGACCTCTTTTAGCCTCTCTCCAAACCTTAACCCAAAGCACACACCAACACAACTTCACTAAGAATTTTGACTGTATTTTTGTCTCTCAACTCCGAAACAAAATTACGTGAAAATACATCCGGTTTAACATTCTTGTACCAGGGAGATATGTCACAGAAATCAAACTAAATGAAAAAGAGAGCCTACCAGGCTTGTCTAGTACTCAGGCATTCAGCAATGTTAATATACAGTGAGGTTTTGTAATCAGTAAATACTATTACTTTACATCTAGCCCCCTCCAACCAATGTCTCCATTTCTCAAAAGCTCTCTTAACCAGCAAGAATTCTTGATTGCCTATATCATAGTTGTCATCTGCTTGGGAGAATTTCAGCGAGAAAAAAAGCACAAGGATGAAATTAACAATTCTTCATCTGTGAAAGAACAGCACACATCCCTACATGAGAGGCGTCTACCTCAACCACAAAAACCAAATCAACATCGGTTGATTGAGGACCAGAGCTTTTAAAAAGGCTAGCTTGAGAACAGCAAAAGCATCAACGGCCTCAGAAGACCAAGAGGTAAAGACAGCACCTTTCTTAGTCATATCAACATGAGGTTTGCTTATGACTGAGAAGTTTTTAATGAACTTACGATAATAATTAGCGAAACCTACCAACCTCTGTAAAGTTTTAAGATTAGCAGGTTTCAAGGAAACCTGTACTTTATTGGGATGCATTTGAAAGCTTTCAGCAGAAACCAGATGAACCAAAAACTGAATCTATTGAACCTCAAACTGACACTTTTCTAATTTGGTAAACAAATGATTGTCATGAAGAACTGCTGCTGGAGTCATTGTTTCAAGAGCCACCACACACAGATGTATCCAGGACATGGGCTACAAGTATCGCATTCCTTGTTTCAAGCCACTCATGACCAATAGACAACGCCAGAAGCGTTTTATCTCGGCCAAGTAGAAAAAGAACTGGATTGTTGCTCAGGGGTCCAAGGTGTTGTTTTCAGATTAAAGTAAATTTTGTATTTCATTTGGAAATCAAGGTCCCAGAGTCTGGAGGAAGAGTGGAGAGGAACAAAATCCAAGCTACTTGAGGTCTAGTGTGAAGTTTCCACAATCAGTGATGGTTTGGGGAGCTATGTCGTCTGCTGGTGTACGTCCACTGTGTTTCATCAAGCCCAAAGTCAGTGCAGCTGTCTACCAGGAAATTTTAGAGCACTTCATGCTTTCCTCTGCCGACAAGCTTTTTGGAGATGGAAATTTCATTCTCCAGTAGGACTTGGCACTGTCCACGCTGCCAAAAGTACCAATACCTGGTTTAAAAATAACAGTATCACTGTGCTTGATTGGCCAGCAAACTCACCTGACCTTAACCCCATAGTATGGGGTATTATCAAGAGGAAGATGAGAGACCCCAGACCAAACAATGCAGAAGAGCTGAAGGCTACTATCAAAGCACCTGGGCTTCAATAACACCTCAGCAGTGCCACAGGCTGATCGCCTCCATGCCAGGTTTTGAGTTCATTTACTGAACACTCATTTCAGTAGGCCAAAATTTTGGATTTTAAAATCATTATTCAAGCTGGTGTTATAAAGTACTATAATTTGCTGAGATAATGACTTTTGGGTTTTCATTGGATATAAGCCATAATCATCAACATCAACAGAAATAAACACTTGAAATAGATCACTCTGTTTGTAATGACTCTATATATGAGTTTCACTTTTTGTATTGAATAACTGACCTAAATTAACTTTTTGATGATATCCTAATTTTGTGAGAAGCACCTGTAAGTATGACTTTTTCAGCAGTCTAGATCCTGTATGCCCATATCAATAGTCTAGGTCACTGAAATGTGGTGACAAATTCCCTTTATATATATTTTCCATACATTTCTTTAGTCAGCTTATCTGATTACAGTTTGCTGAAGGCAAGATTCCCCTTTGTTGCCTGCTCTAGAGATTTTCATGTGACTGGTCTTAAGGTACTGCCACACTACACAATCCCGCTAGCGATCTCGTTAGCGTCGCATACTAATGAGATCGCTAGCGGGATTGTTTGTATATCGCTGAGTGCGGCTTAACTTAGCGATATCGTTAAGGACGCTATCGCGGTTAGCGATCTCCTTAACGACTTTAGCGGTACAAAAGTACCGCTAAATCGCTAAGAAAAGGTGCCACACTCAGCGATAATACTTATCCAGCGGGAGCGCCGACGATGAAATAGGGTCCGGAGCGATTCCAGTGACGAGCGAGATCACAGCAGGAAGCTCGTCGCTGGCAGCTGCCGCACACTACAACATCGCTAACGGGATCGCTAAATAGTGACGTTTTTTAGCGATCCCGTTAGCGATGTTGTTTAGTGTGGCATACCCTTTATACAGTTTGTCAGTGCATGAAAGCCATAAGGCTATTTTCTGCTGTATAAGGATTATTATACTCCAGAAGAAATTTTTCATTTATATTCTATTCAATGAAACAGTCTACATTTTTTCTGTTTAAGAAAAAATACTATTACCCCTCTATGAAATTGGAAAGAAATGAAGTTACACTAAAGGTTGCATATACTTCAGTGGAAGCCCTACATTGGTTCCAACAAACCTCCACATTAATGGTCTTTAACCTGTGTGTCTCTACCTACCATAGAACTGCAAATCCCAGCATGACCTGTCTGCTTTTTTGATGGAAAAGCAGTAGCATAGCTACCGAGTATAGAGGGGGTCCACCTGGTGCTCCCGGTGCCCTTAACAGATTAGTGTGCAAAGTGCGCCGATACAGTTAAGCCCTGCTGTAGAGAAGCGAGACATGGTCTGTCTGCACTACTGCTCTCCATCCAATCTGTAGAGTGGAGGTCACTTTAAGACTGCGGTCTACAGAACGGCCAAGGTGCCAATACATGCACAGGATGTCAGAGTCCCGGCGCTATGATGTCATAGTTGCCTGCGCTAATGCGTTGGCATTATGAAAGAAGGTTTCCTTGCCACTGGGTTTGTCAGGATCCTGGATTAGGTGAGTATATGATTTTTTTCTTTTAAATTAAAACCTCTGGTGTGATGTGGGGGCATCACAAACAATGGTGGACCTTTATACATAGAGTAGGGGATCCTGAAATAGCATGTAGGGCCCTCATACATTTAAGGAACTAATACAGGGGCCATCATACAGCTTCGGGAAAAATGCAAGGACCTTTATATAGCTTGGGGACTTGGACTTGGGGCATCACAAACAATGGTGGACCTTTATACACAGAGTAGGAGATCCTGAAATAGCATGTAGGGCCCTCATACATTTTAGGAACTAATGCAGGGGCCATCATGCAGCTTCGGGACAAATGCAAGGACCTTTATATAGCTTGGGGACTAATGTGGGCCCTATTATGCATCTTGTGGACTAATGCAAGGGCCAGTATACAGCTTGGGAACTAATGCAGGGATCATTATACAGCATGAGGACTAATGCAGGGGCCATTACACAGCTTGTGGACTAATGCAGGGGCCATTACACAGCTTGTGGACTAATGCAGGGGCCAGTATACAGCTTGTGAACTAATGTGGGGGCAACTATACTGTGTGGTAGCTAATGTGGGGGCAATTAAAAAGCTTGAGGACTAATGCGGGGCCATTATACAGCTTGGGAACAAATGCAGGGGCCATTATACAGCTTGGGAACAAATGCAGGGGCCATTATACAGCTTGAGGACTAATGCAAGGGCCTTTATACAGCTTGTGGACTAATGCAGGGGCCATTATACAGCTTGTGGACTAATGCAGGGGCCATTATAAACCTTGAGGACTAATGCAGGGGCCATTATACAGCTTGGGAACAAATGCAGGGACCATTATACAGCTTGAGGACTAATGCAAGGGCCTTTATACAGCTTGGGAACAAATGCAAGGGCCATTATACAGCTTGTGGACTAATGCAGGGGCCATTATACAGCTTGGGAACAAATGTAGGGGCCATTATACAGCTTGTGGACTAATGCAGGGGCCATTTATACAGCTTGGGAACAAATGCAAGGGCCATTATACAGCTTGTGGACTAATACAGGGGCCATTATACAGCTTGTGAACAAATGCAGGGGCCATTATACAGCTTGTGGACTAATGCAGGGGCCATTATACAGCTTGGGAACAAATGCAGGGGCCATTATACAGCTTGAGGACTAATGCAGGGGCCATTATACAGCTTGGGAACAAATGCAAGGGCCATTATACAGCTTGGGAACTAATGCTGGAGCCATTATACAGCTTGAGGACTAATGCAAGGGCCATTATACAGCTTGTGGACTAATGCAGGGGCCATTATACAGCTTGGGAACAAATGCAGGGCCCATTATACAGCTTGAGGAAAAATGCAAGGGCCATTATACAGCTTGGGAACTAATGCTGGAGCCATTATACAGCTTGAGGACTAATGCAATGGCCTTTATACAGCTTGTGGACTAATGCAGGGGCCATTATACAGCTTGGGAACAAATGCAGGGGCCATTATACAGCTTGAGGACTAATGCAGGGGCCATTATACAGCTTGGGAACAAATGCAAGGGCCATTATACAGCTTGGGAACTAATGCTGGAGCCATTATATAGCTTGAGGACTAATGCAATGGCCTTTAAACAGCTTGTGGACTAATGCAAGGGCCATTATACAGCTTGTGGACTAATGCAGGGGCCCTTATACAGCTTATGAACTAATGCAGGTGCCATTATACAGCTTGAGGACTAATGCAGGGGTCATTATACAGCTTGGGAATTAATGCAGAGGCCATTATACAGTTTGGTGCTAATGCAGGGACCATTATACAGTTGGGTACTAATGAAGGGGCAATTATACAGCTTGTGGATTAATGCAGGGGCCAGTATACAGCTTGAGGACTAATGTGAGGGCCACTGTACGGTGTGGTAGCTAATGTACGCGCGGTGCTTAGTTACCCGATGTGTACCCTAGATACCAGCTCCCAGCTTCTGCTGTGCAGTGCTGGGAGCTCAATGATTGTTGGTCTCCCACTGTCACACGCAGCGATGCGCGCTGGCCAGCTGGACACCAACGATGAAAAAATGATCCAGGCCATTCGACGACGATCAGCGATACCCAGCAGGGGGGCTGGTCGTCGCTGCATATCACACTAAGCGAGATCGCTTGCTAGGTCGCTGTTGCATCACAAAATCGGTGACGCTTCAGTGATCTCGCTTAGTGTGACGGGGGCTTAAGAGTGCTAGCTCTTTTTGCTTCATTTACAATTTTTGATGAAGCCATGCTTCTATGCTCAATATGAGGGTGGCACACCCGCTCTCTCTCTCGAGATGGTCTGAGAGATTGGTTCTATTTTATAACTACATTTATGACAGTCAGACAAATTGTGTACAAATGGAAGAAATTTAAGACCATTATTACCGTCTCCAGGAGTGGTCGACAAAGTTGACTCCAAGAACAAGGCGGATAATAGTTCTCAAGGTCACAAAAGAAACCCAAGGTAACCTTTAAGCAACTAAAGTCTTCTCTCACATTAGCTATCTAATGCTAATGGCCACAAGTCCTCCATCAGGAGGACATTGAACAATAATGGTGTGCATGGCAGAATTACAAGGAGAAAGTCACTGCTCTACAAAAAGAACAATGTGGTCCATCTGCAGTTTGCTAAAGATCACCAGGTCAAGCCAAAAGGCTATTGAAACAATATTTTGGAGACAGATGAGAATAAAATAGAGCATTTTGGTTTAAATGAGAAGTGTTATGTTTCGGTAGCTGAGGAGGATAGGAACAACAGCAGGGCAGCCGAACACCTGAGATGTTGGTAACTGATGGGTTGCAGATTCCTAAACTAACGACACAACTAGAGTAGCCGTGGAGCGTTCCTACGATGATCCTAGACGCCTCGTCATAGCCTGAGAGATAACTACACCTAAAGGCAGAAAGATGAAAGCTATCTGCCCCGGAGCAGATCCCCAAAGAAAATAGGAAGCCCCCAAACATATAATGGTGGTTAGACAAGATGAAAACACTAACATAGGCAGAAAATAGACTGAGCAAACGCTGGGGCCACAAGCTGACTAAATAGGATAGGATAGGAGAGATTACTTTCTGCAACCCAGAAAACCCTACAAAAATCCAACAATTCTGATTACAAAAATACTGAGATCACACGATCTCGCCACCCACTAAATCAGATCTCAGTGTGAACAAAAACCAAGCCGCAGCCGCTGAAAAAACAGGAAAAAGCAAATGAGCATATAACAGTGGTTGCAGATAAACTGTGAGGAGCTCAGGCCCCAGGAGGGGACCTGGCTGACCTCCACAAAAGTGCAGAAAACAATGCAAAAAGCAAGCACAAAAAGAAAAGCAAAAAATATCTTATCTGAAAGCAGGAGATGCAGGCAAGGCTCCAACAAACTTCCAAATGAACCAGGAACCACAATTGAGACAAGAACAATTGATCACCGGCAACCATCATGGGAGGGAACCTCCCTTATATCAGACCAATCCGTGATCCCAGATTGCCACTCCTCGCTGAAAGGTTCAGTACTGTCTGTAACCACCAGAGGGAGCCTCTGCTCAGAAACCATCTCTAGCACATTCATAACAGAGAAGCAAGTGTGTTATGAAATGGTAGCCGAGGAGGATTGTAACAAAAGTAGCCAAGGCAGCCAGTCACCCAGAGTGGTTGGTAACTAATGGATTGCAGACCCCTAAACTAACCGCAGCCGAGGGATGTACCTACGATGACCTAGACGCCTCAACACAGCCGGAGAGTTAGCTAAGCCTAAAGATAGAAAGGGGAAAGCTAACTGCCCCAGAGTAGCGCCCCAAAGGAATAGGTAGACCCCACACATATTGGCGGTGAGACAAGATGAAATACAAACGCAGGCAGAAAATAGAGTAAGCAAATGCTAGGGCCCAAAACTGTCTAGATAGGACAGGACAGAAAAGAATACTTTCTGCAATCCAGCAAAACCCCAGAAAAATTCCAACACTTCTGATTCCAAAAAATACTGAGACCACATGATCTCTCCCCGCTATATCAGAACTCTTGTGTGAACAGGTAGCTACCCAGCAGCCACTGAAATAACAGGGACTGAACAAATGAACTGAGATAACTGAAAAAAACAGAGACCAGCGCATGCCCCAGCAGGGGGACCCGGCTGACCTCACACAGAAGGCAGAAAAACAAAAGAAAAAAAAAACACAGAAACAAGCAAAAGATAGCTTATCTGAAAGTTTGCAGAGACCGCAGCAACCTGACTTCCAAACTGGACCAGGAAGAGACAACTAATCACCGGTGAGGATCATGGGAAAGTTACTCCCTTAAATCTCCCCAGTCATCACTGCCAGACTGCCAATCATCAGCAGCTGGATCCTCAGCTGTAGGGCCTCTGTCAGTCAAGACAGCTTCATTAATATCAACAGCCACCAGAGGGAGACCCAAGTCAGAATCCAGAGAATTCACAACACAAGTGTTATGTTTGAAGATCTATAAATACTGAATTATAGCAAATTGTCATGTATAGTGTACAGTTCCTATAGCGTCTTGTGCTTGGGTGCGAGGAAAACACAGGAGACACAGGTTGATATGAAATGACTTGTATTACTTCATACAAGCATGCTGAAAAGTTCACACAGTTTGCAGGAACAGCGACAGGAGACACAGCAGGCCAGAGTAACTTCAAGCACTACAATAAATCTCCAAAGCAGGTTCAGGATCTCTTCTCTGTACCGTAATTCCTCTGCAAACATGGATTCACCAAACAGCAGGTTTCCAGAGTCCAAAAGTGTTCCAAGGTTCCTCAGTAGGGAATAGCTGGAGTACAAGTCCAAGGTTTCCAGAAGTCAGGTCACAGACTGACTGAGGCTTGATTCAGGAGCACTGATTGTTCAGCTGAGGCTGCTTAAGAAGCAAGAGGGAAGAATCAGGGCGGGAACATGAAAACTGGAAACTCCATATTAACTGAGGGCAAGAGCTGCAGAAAGACAGAAAGCAAAATGGCCGACGGAAAACTGAGTTTCAAGGAACATGTCAACAGAGACAAAGAACCTTACATTACTCCCCCCTTAGGGACAACCTCCGGATGACCTCAGACCAGGCTTGTCAGGGTACCTCTGATGAAACTGGCGGAGCAGGCGAGGAGCATTTACATTATTGACTGGTTCCCATGAGTTGTCCTCCACTGGGTAGCCCTGCCATTTAATCAAATATTGCAACTGATTTCTGTACAACCTGGAATCTAGAATCCTTTCCACCATAAATTCTTCCTGACCATTGACCAGCACTGGGTCAGGGCAAGGAGAAGAACGTCCAGGAAACGTATTGGGTGTTGCAGCCTTTAGTAGGGATACATGAAAGACAGGGTAGATTCTCATAGTTCTGGGCAGTTGAAGACGACAAGCAACAGCACTTATAATCTTATTGATCTTATAAGGTCCAATGTACTTATGTCCCAATTTAGACGATGGAATCTTTAATTTAAGATTTCTGGTTGACAGCCAGACCAAATCTCCTACCTTGAAAGCTGGTGCAGGTTTACGAAATTTATCTGCTGCTTTCTTGTACCTTTCCTGAGCCAATTCTACATTTTCCTTTAGAAGATCCATATTCTTTTGTAAAGAAGTGATTCTTTCAGCCACTGCCGGCAAGGGCGTATCTATGGGAAATCGAGGAAGAATGTTAGGATGATAACCTAGATTGGAGTAAAAAGGAGACTGCTTAGTGGAGGCGCTCTGAGAGTTGTTATAAGAGAACTCAGCCAGTGGAAGTAGATCCACCCAATCATCCTGTAGGTGGCAGATAAAACAGCGGAGATACTGCTCCAGGGTCTGATTGGTTCGTTCTGTCTGTCCATTAGTCTGGGGATGAAAAGCAGAAGAAAGGTTTACTTTAATGTCCAATGCTGCACAGAAATTTTGCCAAAACCTTGAAGTGAATTGCACCCCTCGATCCGAAATGACCTCATCCGGTACTCCATGTAAGCGAAACACATTCTTAATCATCAAGTCTGATGTCTGTTTTGCAGTGGGTAAGCCGACACAAGGGATAAAATGAGCTGCCTTTGTTAGACGGTCAACCACCACTAGAATGGTGTTCTTCCCTTGAGAGGTTGGTAACTCCACAATGAAGTCCATAGAAATGGATCCCCACGGGCGGGACGGGGTGGGAAGAGGTTGCAACAGACCAGTTGGTGAGGAGCGAGGTGTTTTGCATCTTGCACAGACTTCACATGAAGTGACATAGTTTAAGACATCTTTCCTGTAAGTGGGCCACCAAAAGAAACGAGAAAGAAATTCTTGTGTCTTTAGAATTCCCCTATGCCCGGCTATCTTGGAATCGTGGATGAGTTGCAATACTCTCAATCTGACTGTTTCAGGTATATACAGACGTTGTCCCTGAATCCACACACCCATTCTTAAAGACAAGACTTACTTCCCTTGGGGGTTGAGCCAACAAAGAATCCGCATGGTATGCTTCCTTGATGTCCTTAAGTAGGTCTTGATTATGAATCACTCCCAGGAATCTAGAGTCAGGAAGAATAGTCTTAGGAGGAGTAAGTGGACGTGTCTCTGCTGAATGAATCCTAGAGAGTGCATCAGCCTTTCCATTGCGCGATCCTGGTCTATAAGAAATGACAAAATTAAATTGGTTTAGGAAAAGATTCCAGCGAGCCTGGCGAGGAGTCAGGCACTTAGCCGACCTGATAAATTCAAGGCTACGATGGTCTGTCAGGACGACTATTTGCTGTGCAGCTCCCTGAAGAAGGTGTCTCCATTCCTTGAAGGCGGCAATAATGGCCAACAATTCTCTATTGCCCACATCGTAGTTCCTCTCAGCCGAAGACAACTGCTGGGAAAAGAAGGCACAGGGATGCAAGACATTCTTCTCACCTGTTCTCTGAGAGAGTATAGCTCCAACGGCACAGTCTGAAGCATCCACCTCTATTATGAAGGCAAGCTCGGGGTTGGGATGTACTAAGATAGGTGCGGTGGTAAATTTATCCTTTAAACAGGAAAATGCTTCCTGAGCTTGCGGGGTCCAGGAGAACCTAGACTGTTTCCGGGTAAGTTGGGTGATAGGTGACACTACCTCAGAAAAATTCTTAATGAAACGTCTATAGAAGTTGGCAAACCCGATGAAACGCTGCACCTCCTTCACATTTCTAGGAATTGGCCAATCCTTGATGGCTTGGGTCTTGCTTCCATCCATACTAATCCCTTGCGTAGATAGTACATACCCCAGAAATTGAATTTCGGTCCTATGGAATTCACATTTTTCAAGTTTGATGTAGAGATGGTTTTGTCTTAGGCGTTCTAAGACCATTCTCACATGTCCATGATGTTCCTCTGTGGAGTTAGAAAAAATTAGAATATCATCCAGATAAATCACCACAAATGTATCTAGGAGATCCCTGAAGATATCATTCACGAAGTGTTGGAAAGTGGCTGGGGCGGTACTCAGACCAAAAGGCATAACTAGATATTCAAAGTGTCCATAGCGTGACCTGAAAGCAGTCTTCCATTCATCCCCAGGTCTAATACAGACCAAGTTATAGGCCCCACGGAGATCCAGTTTAGAGAAAATTTTGGCATGCCGCACTCTCTCCAACAACTCAGGGATTAAAGGCAATGGATAACGGTTTCTAATAGTAACCTTATTGAGTTCCCTATAGTCTATGCAGGGTCTCAGAGATCCATCTTTCTTCTTCACAAAGAAGATGGGTGCACCTGCGGGAGATGAAGAGGGGCGTATTGTCACGACGTATAACAGATATATTCAAAGATAGCAACCTATATCTAATGTGACATCATTCTAAATTTCATATAATAGAGAAAATCAACATGTATACATAGTATCTGCCAGCAATGTCTTACCTGACATAATATCCTATGTATTGTGGGTCAATACTGTGTACGTGTCACGCTGTCTCTGGATAGAGGTGGACCGGGGTCTATGCTGACCCTGAACTGGGGTCCTGACTAGTCCCTCTACCTGGAGGTACTGTTAATGGTACAGAGGTCCAGGCCGCCAGCGTAACCCTGTCTCCTGTAGATCCCTGACCACTGTAATCTAGTCCTGAGAAGGACCCTGATTACTACCACAGGGAATGGGCAGGTCACAGCTTACACACAGTTAAGACAAACGAGACAGACAAGGGGTAAAGAAAACACAGCCTTGCATACAACACTTCCACTACAGAGGAACACAAAAGGTTAAGGAGATAAACAATAAGCGAGGAGAGGAAAAACCACAACAGGCACTCTTAGCTTAAGTCTTCTCAGAAACGATCCGCTCTGCTGGTCTGAATGAATGCTTTCACCGGCAACTTCCCAGCAGACCAGCAGGTATAAGAAGGAAGCTAATTAACAAAACATCAATCGCAGCTGGGCGAGGCTGGTTAGCCCAGCACCGAGAGAGTAAGAATTAACTCCCTCAGTGCGAAAAAACACCAGCACCAGAAACTCAGCTGTGCGGTCAGGGTGTGCAATCGCGACGATCTCCGCCGCGACACACCCGTGACAGTACCCCCCCTTCTACGAGGGGCCTCTGGACCCTCAGGGCCTGGTCTATCTGGGTGAGTAGTGTGGAAGGCCCGAACCAAACGGTCTGCGTTAATCCGACGCAGAAACCCACATCCTCTCCTCAGGACCATACCCCCTCCAATGAACAAGGTACTGAAGGGACCGGCGATTCAGACGTGAGTCAATGATCTTCGATACCTGAAACTCCAAATTACCATTGACCACCACTGGAGGAGGAGGTAGAGGTGACGGTATAACTGGTGCCACGTACCTCTTAAGCAACGATTTGTGGAACACATTGTGGATTTTAAATGTAGGAGGGAGGTCAAGACGGAAAGCCACTGGATTAACTATTGAACTGATCCTGTATGGCCCGATGAATCTGGGACCGAGTTTCCAGGAGGGAACCTTAGTTTTATATTCTTGGTAGACAACCATACCAGATCGTTCACACTTAGGTCCGGACCAGACACTCTCCTCCTATCAGCCATACGTTTGTATCGGTTCCCCATAGTGCTCAGATTATTAAGCACTCCTCTCCACACTGAAGCAAGTGACGACGAAAACGTTCCTCCTCAGGAACCCCAGAAGAGCCCCCCCATTGAAAGTACAAAACTGGGGGTGAAAACATATGCCCCAAAAAACGGGGACTTACCAGTGGACTCGCTCTGCCTATTGTTAAGAGAGAACTCTGCCAGAGGCAAGAAAGAAGACCAGTCCTCTTGGTTCTCTGAGACAAAACACCGGAAGATATGTCTCTAAGCTCTGATTCAGACGCTCTGTCTGACCATTGGTCTGCGGATGAAAAGCTGAAGAAAATGACAACTGCATCCCCCGATGAGAACAAAATGCCTTCCAGAATTTGGACACAAACTGAGACCCTCGATCCGACACCACATCGGAAGGCAACCCGTGAAGTCTCACAATCTCCCCAATGAACACCTGCGCCAGAGTTTTAGCATTAGGAAGAGCAGGAAGAGCAATGAAAATGTGCCATTTTGCTGAACTGTCAACTACAACTAGTATGACAGTTTTACCTGAAGACGGAGGAAGGTCCGTAATGAAGTCCATAGACAGATGGGTCCATGGACGCTCCGGGATTTTCAACGGTAAAAGGGCCCAGACGGACGGGTATGTGGGGTCTTAGAGCGCGCACATACCCCACAGGACGCGACAAAAGTTACCACCTCTTTATTTAAGTTAGGCCACCAAAACCGGCGAGAAACGAGATCTACAGTTGCTTTACTCCCTGGGTGTCCTGCCAAAGCAGAATTATGATGTGCCTCGATAACCTTTTGTCTTAACTGATCTGGAACAAACAGTTTCCCTGGAGGTCCTACAGGGGCGTCCCCTGAGCCTCCAATACCTCCTCCTCAAGCTCAGAGCATACAGCCGACACCACAACTCCCTCCTGAAGAATAGGAACCGGGTCATCCGTCTTCCCGGCCCCGGGAAACTACGAGATAAGGCATCAGCCTTTACATTTTTTGACCCAGGACGATATGTGACGACAAAATTAAACCTGGTAAAAAACAACGCATCTAGCTTGTCTGGAATTCAGACGTTTTGCAGACTCTAAATACAGCAGGTTCTTGTGATCAGTAATGACGGTGACCGGGTGGACTGCCCCCTCCAAAAGTGACGCCACTCTCAAAAGCCAACTTAATGGCCAAGAGTTCCCTATTGGCCGACATCATAATTCCTCTCGGCGGACGACAATTTTTTAGAGAAGAAAGCGCACGGATGCCATTTACCAGGGGACGGACCTTGGATAATACCGCACCCACCCCTACGTCAGATGCGTCTACCTCCACAATGAACGGTTGTGATGCATCAGGTTGATGAGTATGGGTGCTGAAGCAAACATTTTTTCAAGGAGGAAAATGCTTGACAAGCTTTGTCAGACCACCTAGAAAAATCCGTCCCTTTTTTTGTCATGTCAGTGAGAGGTTTGACAACAGATGAGAAATTACGAATAAATTTCCGGTAGTAGTTAGCAAACCCAGGAAACGCTGCAGTGCTTTAAGATCCTCTGGCCGATCCCATTCAAGCACAGCCTTCACTTTCCCAGGGTCCATACGGAAACCGGAGGCTGACACCAAGAAATCCTAAAAACTGAAGTTCTTGTACAGCGAATACACACTTCTCCCATTTGGCGTACAGTTTATTATCTCGCAAGATCTGCAACACTTGTCTCACATGCTCCTGATGAGACACAAGATCCGGCGAGTAAATTAAGATGTCATCTAGATAAAGACAACAAACTGTCCCACTAGGTGGCGAAAGATGTCATTAACAAAATGTTGAAACACCGCCGGGGCAGTAGTCAGACCGAAAGGCATGACAAGGTTCTCATAATGTCCCTCCGGAGTGTTAAACGCCGTCTTCCACTCATCCCCTCCTTTATCCTAATCAGATTATACGCCCCCTGAGATCCAACTTAGAGAACCATTTGGCGCCCACAATTGATTGAAGAGATCAGGAATAAGTGGGAGCGGATACGGATCTCGGACGTAATCCGATTAAGCTCACGGAAATCCAGTCAAGGGCGTAGGCCTCCATCTTTTTTCTTCACAAAGAAGAACCCCGGGGGCCACTGGGGAAGATGAAGGTCTAATATGCCCCTTGGCCAGACTTTCCGAAATGTAATCCTTCATAGCTTGCCTCTCAGGACCAGAAAGGTTATATAACCTAGATTTTGGTAACTTAGCATCAGGAAGCAATTTTATTGACACAGTCATAGCGCGATGAGGAGGTAATTCTTGATACCCTTCCTCTGAAAACACATCCTCAAAGTCCTCCAGAAAAGGAGGTAAAGGTTCTAGGCACGACCGTACCGATGACCGTGTTCATGCAGTTACTATTGCAAAATTCACCCCACTGGCTTATCTCTCTGGATTGCCAATTAATAATGGGTTATGTTTAGTAACCAAGGAAGTCCCAACACAATAGGAGTGAAGGCCCTCCAACACATAACAAGACAATAGTTCTTTATGTATTGCCCACTCGAAGGTCTATGTTATGCAGGCTTGCACAAAGCTACCTTGACCGAGAGGCCTGGCGTCAATAGAGAATATAGGGATCGGTTTGGCCAATACACTCAGTTGCATCCTTGCACTGGGCAAACCGAGCGTCCACCAGATTAGCCGCCGGCCCACTATCAAGAAGAAACAGAAATCCTCTCAGCTCTCGTACCTACCACCACCTCGCTGGTACGAGAAACTGAGACGGACCTTGGGGACGAAATACATACTCCCAGATTGTCGTCCACCACACAACCTGGGATTAAAAGTTTTCCGGCGACTTCTTGCTCAGTACGTACGGGATGGACACCCTCAAAAAATGTCCCTCTCTCCCGCAGAAGAAAACACTTTCTTGTTTTGCGGCGCACCGCCGATCCCCTCCCTCGGAAATGATGTCCCTCCCAACTGCATAGGTTCCTCGGAAACAAACCAGGGGAACCTCAATATAGGGACTTTAGAAGGAGGTGAAGTCATCACAGGGGCGGAGTTCCCAACCTCTCCGAAGCCGTCTACAATGCGAATAGCAAGAGCCATAGCGGCCTCCAGTGACGGGGGAGAATCATACTGAGCCAACACTCTTTTAATTTGTCAGATAAACCTTGACAAAATGGCTCTTAAGAGCGGGGTCATTCCACTGAGTATCTGTGGCCCCCTACGGAACTTGAAAAAAAAAATTCCTCCGCGGACGATCTCCCTGCTGTATCTACGTAACTTCATTTCAGCAAGGGGACCCGATCGGGTCATCATATTACCAGACAGGGCTGTAAAAAATCGTTCACTGATGGAGAGCGGGGAGCCCGGGGGGAGAGAACGCCCAGGATTGAGGGTCCCTTGTAAGAGTGAGATGAAATTCCCACCCTCTGTATCTCACTCCCGACGACTGCGGCGCAGCCGAAAATACAATTTACATGTTCCCGGAAGTAAAAAAATTGTCCCCCACCAGTGAACCTGTTCGGGAGAGCTACTTTAGGTTCAAATCTGGTTTGCTCCGGGGGTACAAAACTTGGATTTAAGTTCCGTCGCCCTGGACAAAATCTGCAACTGCTGA
>JARQOD010000004.1:131505912-131701426 GCA_033576555.1 Oophaga sylvatica | reverse complement strand
GGTGCAGTCTGAGTATCTTATACTTCCACATAGAGATACAGACATAAATTGGTTATCTGCTACATGGTAATGACAGTACTAGCTAACATGGGAAAGCCCTTCTAAAATGTTGCAAATTTATTAGGTATGAAATTGAACTTATAACACATATACAAAAATGCACACTAATTAACAATAGCAAATCCACACGGCTTATTACCTTGCTGTCATATAATATAACGATAAAGCTGAATAGAACTAATGGCTTGATGCTGTACCTAAGGAAATATGTTACTGCCTACCTGCAGGGATGGCACCCTAAAACAGGAATGGAGCCCACTCTCTCTGGTGACTGTCCCTCAGAGGCCCTAAATGGACCTATTGTATTAACGATAGTTAGATATACACTTAGAGGGTTCAGATATATCCCACGTTACCACCAGGAAAATATATACTAAGACAGGCCATACAAAAAATGAAGACTGGTACTCATCAGAGAATGTCCTAAATAGTTGCCTCGACGCGCACCCCATCAGGTTCATCAGGAGGCTTGATACAAACACAGGATGTCAGGTCATGATGTTAAGCATGGTAATGACAGTAAACAAAAAATCTTTATGGGAAATTGCAGTACAGCGCAACGTACACTTTTGAACTGAGCGAGCAAGCCCTCCAACAGCAGGGGTAGGCTGGATGATGACATTTTTATAGGGTACTAGCTTTAAAGATCCCTGGCACAGAAATTGTATTAGATAACACAAAAAATTTGTAGGTTCCTCTTCCTGCGTCCACTTCGTCAGCCCATGGCCACCAGACCAGAGCCCTGCAAACCTTCTATTTGTCAGCATTCCGTCACCTCTACTGATTAGTAGGCCTGTTGTAACATCATCATTGCACCATGCTTACCAAGCTCATTGGATACTGGCAGGTGATAGTAGGTTTGCATTTCTATAGCAAGGCAGCCACAGAATACTGATGTGCCTGCTAAATTTTTTTATTTAATTTTGCCCAGTTTCGGTGTTCTTACCAGATGGTAATATTGAGATGCCATTATACACTGGCACAAAGAATTCCCAAAGCCATAAGTTATTAACTAATGGCATACAGTAGAAGGAAAAAAACAAACAAAACAGAAAGAAAACAAAATGAGACTAAACGGAAAGTTGTTCTATTCTATTGGTTAAACGTTTCTGTACATGAAATTCCAGAGGTAAGAACATATGTAAGTAGCATGTATGAATATGATGTTCATGTAATGGATATGAGCCTTCTGTAAATAAAAATAATTTATATATTTATATACAGCATGCGGCCTTCTTTTCTTTTATAAATCATTGTAATGTTTCATTGTAATGTAATCATTGTTGTGTTGGTTCCTGCATTTACATACTGTAGAATCTATTCTATTGCTGCTGTTTTATTGTATTATTACATATTCTCTTTGAGTGAGAAAAACATTTAGAGAATGATGAGTTTGAAAGGTGAATATATGATCCAATAGATGGGAAATTTATGAAATATGTAATGAGTAAATGATGTAGACGTTATTTGCTTTTGTACATTACACTTGCTAAATATACTGTGTCCTGTATAACAGCACATTTTGTGGGTAATGCGGAACATTGCCTTTGCTTTCCCAGGATGTCACTAATGTGTTCTTTAGAATGGATCACCATAACTTGACTAGACAATGAGATAAACCGCCCAGTTTCATAATCAACCCTGTCATATTGAAAATGAGCACAGGAGACAGCAACACAAATATAAAAATGTAATGAATTTGTGAGACTGCTTCCAAAAAAATGCCAGTTATGATATTGTAAGTTGTGGTGAGGGGCTCTTCTGACCTGGCAAATGGATGTTATACTGAAGATCTTACATTTCTTTTATGGTTTGCTATTTATATGCAGCTGTTTGTTCACAGCATGTCCATCATAATGCCCTTTATGTTACTTGATTAATAAGGCTATACACTGCTCATTCATCTGCAAATTAGTAATGGGAGTGGAACGTTGTGTGCACTGCACTTACTGTATATTGTTTGATATGTGAGGGGTCTCCTTTCCTGTTTCTTAATACGGTAAGTTGTAATTCATATTTTAGTCTATTAGCGAGTGATGGGGCCTTAAAGTGAATGTGTCACCCCCTGGGATGTGTATAATCTATCAATATGGGCATACAGGGGATAGAAATTTTCCACTAGTCTTACCTGTGTAAGGAGGGAAGATTCGTTGGATGCAGTGAAGAACCGGAGGCAGAGAAGGGGTTAACAGGATTTACTTAAACAGGTTATTATGCAAGGAATATTCCACGCAGGGAGACGAGATCAGTAACGGCAACAACGGGATTTGCACACAAACACAATGCTTGAGAAGAAGGTATACAAAAAAGGTAACTTATCGCTTGCAGCTCTTGTTGGGGAAAGGCTGGAATATCTCTCGCTGAACGTCAGCAGATTGCAGACAATATCTCTGGCTCTGTCAGGCTACTTTCACACTTGCATTTTTAGCGCTGCGTATCGAGCGCACATAAAACGCATGAAAAAACGCGTGCAAACGCGTGTAATCGCTGTGATATTTTGCAGTCGAAGAGTGCGCATTGCTGATAAAAAACGCAGCGATTGCATGCGATTGTATGCATTTCAAGCGTTTTTGTATGCGTTTGCGTTTTTTTCTGTGCATTTCACATGAGGAAAATCCTTGAAAAATTCTTGCAACAGAACCCACCAATGGGACACCAGTGGGCGTGTCTTATTGAAAATCTTTATATAGAGCCTGTTCACAGCCATTCTTCACATTCGCTTGCATTTGCCTTGGTGAACATGGATCTGCGCTGGAAGACTTTCCACTTCAACCTGGATCTGGACATTGCTATGGTTCAGGCTTATGCCGTTGCTTGCCATGAACAAAGGAGAGAGATAGACAGCGGAAACGGCAGCGGGGCGTTTGTGGGTTACATCCCATTGTAGAACTCCGGGAGAGCCGTGGAGCGTATCACACCCTGGTGCTTGACAAGTGTCAACATGTTTACAAAAAACCCCCGGCGCGCACAAGACTGACAAGGCCACCACGCGACGCCAGCGCACACATAAGGGCAATGAATTTATACACACACGTCCACCGCCTTTTTAAATTTGGGTGTCTGAAAAAAAATCAACTGTACCTACGCGTCTGGGCGCACACCGGGAAAGGGCGCAGCGCACCCAACCTGATGACGCGTGCAAGCGCTAGACCCTGCGACCGCCATTTTTAATGATGGGGAACTTGGCATGCGACCGTAGCGGACATCGCACGCAAAAAAACACAAGGTGAAAGAGCCTTAAGGAAGGGAAAAGACCTTCACTACTGCGATATACCCGGGTCTGCTTGGCTGGGTGCACTGGTACGTAAAACATCCTTTATGTAACCCCTTTTGGAAGGGAGCTGAACACGAACCCCGGGGGTACGCTCGCAGGCTGATGGCACGTGAGATTCTCTGGAGTATCT
The DNA here is from genome assembly GCA_033576555.1 of Oophaga sylvatica. NCBI lineage: Eukaryota > Metazoa > Chordata > Amphibia > Anura > Dendrobatidae > Oophaga > Oophaga sylvatica. The sequence goes on along the minus strand of JARQOD010000004.1, from coordinate 131,697,962 downwards.
CAGAACGAGCAAGTAGCTTATCTGCAACGCGGGGGGGAAGGGACCCCCCGCCCGGGCCCAAGAGGGCCCGAGGACAGCCAGTCAAACACAGTAAATTTTTTTTTTTGACAAATGCGGGGGATGGAGACTGGATTTTAGCAGTCGGAGCAGTGAGGGGGGAGTAAAACCATCCCTTTTCTCCTTTTCGCTTTCCTGCCAATCTGCTCTTTTTCCCCGTCAGTCTCTTTTATTTCCCCCACCCCCCCTGTCCAGTGCAAGGACCCCCCCTCCAGAAGACTTTCTCCCGCAACTGGTGGAGTCCTGATAGTTCCGGCCCCAATGCCCCCGGAAACCACTGACTCTGTCCGGCTCATCTTTTTACCCTGTATGCCTCATCTTGGGGTCTTGTTGTTAAAAATGTATTTTTTCTCATATGCATGATTTTTTCTGGCTCGGGGGTGCACCCCCACCTCAGGTCGCAGTGCCCTGCAAACCCCTTTAAGGGAGCCCCGGGAAACCCACCCTGCACCCTTCAATAGTGCAATTAAACATACTATCTGCCTTCTATGGGTTTAGCTTCACGTTTATCTGCCGATGCTGGCGGGTATGGGTACTCGCACTGCTTTTACCCGGCTTGTGCGGCAAAAAGTACTCTCCCCACCATGCATTTTAGGGTGAAGGGGGTCAGAACTGTATGGTTTCCAACTATACTCAATCAAAACCATTAAAAAAAACTATTCGGAGAGGCTCCCAACATATTAAAACCAAACGCTTTATTACAACAATAAAAAAATATTTAAAGGCTGAAGACAAATAAACACAAGATGTACCCCCTTTGGAGGGGAAATGGTGCTATCCAAAGAAATAAATAGAGTAACAAAGAATATTTAAGGATCTAACTGTGTCCCTCCCCGGGGCCCATTTGGGGAATAATGCTAAGGTAATGGGGCTATTAAATTTTTATTTTAGAGTGATGGCCCGAAATACAAAGGGAAGTGGGTATGGAAGTATTCAGAAACCCTTTTAATTTTTTCACTCTTTGTTCATTGCACCCTTTGGGTTTAAAAGCAAAAAGTAATTTTTTTTTTTCCCTTATGTACACTCCACCCCTTTTTACTGAAAAAAAAAAAACAGAAAGTAGACATTTTTTTCCCATAATTTTTTAAAAAAAGGAAAACTAAAATATCCATGGTCTAAGTTTTAGACCCTTTTTCAGCCAACTCATATTTACTTTCACGCTTCCATTTAATTGTGATCCTCCTGAGAGGTTTTATGCCTTATTGGTTCCAGCTGGGGTTTAAATTAATGGGGGGAAACTTGATTGGTAAGGGGACACAACCTGTTATATGGGAATCAAGTCACAGTGCATGTCGGGACCAATGAGATCAGAGGTCAAAGGAAGGGGCCCAAGGAGTTTAAAGACAGAATTGTGGCAAGGACCAACTGGAAAGGTTAAAAAACAATTTCTGCAGTTTAAATTTTTCCTTTAAGAGACGGGGCCCTATATTTGTGCCATCATCACATCCGGATAGAAGAAAGGCATTCCCCGGGGATTGCGGGCTGGAATGCACCCCCCGGAAGTGCGTGGTATATGACAAAAGGGCGAACTGAAACCCCCCGGGCCCCCCAAACGGGCTGATGGAGTAGGGGTTTCCCGCGGGAAAAAAAGGGCCATATTGAAAAGTGCAAAGGGAGAAAAGCCATAGTCAGCAAAATGGTGGAGAATGATAGATAAGGAAAGTGCCTGAAAAATTTAAACCCAAATAAAGTGATATCCCGAAAGAGTGCCGTATAATTTAATTTTAAATTGCGCAAAAAGGGGGACAAGAGAATATTATACTATAGTACAAGGTGCCAAATATATTTTTCCAAACTTTGAGGGGGGAAGGTAGGGGGGGAGAGCACTCTTTCGCCGTACATGTCAACGCTGCTCAGAAGAACGCTGAAGCAATGCCCATAGAAGAATGGAATAGGTTACTGATTAAATCACGCTATTTGCAGGGCGCACGGGATTCTGAGACCTCCGTTACATGTCACATGGCACTGTGATGCTGATGGCATGACAGTGGTATGATAATGAAGACAGGAGGCAGAGATTTCTTCCAGGCACCGCACGCCGTGGAGCCTGGAAAAAATCATTAGCATACATAAATAAAATACGATTTCTCAACAACAAGACTGCAAATATTAGGCATACATGTAGGACTATAGTTATGGGCGCAGATGAGTTACACAGGTGGGATGAACAACAAAAAATTTATCGATTGTCTTTAAAAAATATAGGCCATGACTCAAAACTGAGTGTTTCTCATTTTTTATTATTTTCCTATATATATAATATATTATATTATATATACAGTACCGACCAAAGTTTGGACACACCTTCTCATTCAAAGATTTTTTCTGTATTTTCATGGCTATGAAAATTGTAGAGAATCACACTGAAGGCATCAAAACTATGAATTAACACATGTGGAATTCATACTTTACACTTTACAAAAAAGTGTTTGAACAACTGAAATATGTCTTTATATTCTAGGTTCTTCAAAGTAGCCACCTTTTGCTTTAATTACTGCTTTGCACACAGAAAAAGGTGAACGGATGGACTTACATGCCTGGTTCCAACGTGAAGCATGGAGGAGGAGGTGTGATGGTGTGGGGGTGGTGCTTTGCTGGTGACACTGTTTGGGATTTATTCAAAATTGAAGGCATAGTGAACCAGCATGGCTACCACAGCATCTTGCATAACAGCATGCTATTCCATCGGTTTGCGTTTAGTTGGACCATCATTTATTTTTCAACAGGACAATGACCACAAACACACCTCCAGACTGTGTAAGGGCTATTTGACCAAGAAGTGTAGAGAGTGTTGGGGTGCTACGCCAGATGACCTGGCCTCCACAGTCACCAGACCTGAACCCAATCTAGATGGTTGGGGTGAGCTGGACCGCTCACCGCTTAAATTTTGAAAAATCCCCAACAGTGTACCCAGGCAAAGCACCCCCACCATCACACCACCTCCTCCATGCTCACGGTGGGAACTAGGCATGTAGAGTCCAGCCGTTCACCTTTTCTGCGTGCAAAGCAGTAATCAAAGCAAAAGGTGGCTACTTTGAAGAACCTAGAATATAAGACATATTGTTCAGTTGTTTACACTGTTTTGTAAAGTGTATGTATAATTCCACATGTGTTACATTCATTATTTTGACGCTTCAGTGTCATTCTAAAATTTTCTAGTCATGAAAATACAGAAAAATCTTTGTAATTGAGAAGGTGTGTCCAAACTTTTGGTCTGTACTGTATATATATATATTTTATATAATAATATATATATATTATGTATTTATATACACACACATACACACAATGTTCCAATTTTATGCAAATGATATTTTCTCTGATTTTTCTAAGTGGTCTGTGCAAATGACAGTCTGTCTAATAAAAGTCATCACCATTAGAGTATATATCAAATTTTATTGAAGAAACCTCCCAATGATAACAGTATAATCTCCAAAGTGAATAAAACTCAAAATGCACTGTTCCATAATTATTAGCACAGTAGAATTTCTAAACATTTGATATGTTTTTAAGAAACTGAAAATGCTCATTTGTGGAATTTGCAGCATTAGGAGGTCACATTCATGAACAAAAAAAGCTTTTTAACTCCAAACATCCTAACAGGCCAAATTAATGTTAATAGGAACCTTCTTTGATTATCAGCTTCACAATTCTTGCATCATTTGAATTGTGAGTTTTTGGAGAGTTTCTGCTTGTATTTCTTTGCATGAAGTTAGAGTAGCTTCCAGAGCTGCGTTTGATGTGAACTGCTCCACCCTCATAGATCTTTTGCTTGTGATACTCCAAGGTTCTCTATAGGGTTTTGGTCAGGGGAAGATGGTTGGCCACCCATGGTTTCATCTCCTTTTATGCCATAGCGCAATGACTCAGAGGCATTCTTTGCAGCATGAGATGGTGAATTGTCATGAATGAAGATGATTTTGCTCCTGAAGGCACGTTTCTGCTTTTTATACATGGAAGAAAGTTTGTCAGTTCAGAAACTCTATATACTTTGCCGAGGTCATTTTCACATCTTCATGAACCTTAAAGGGTCCTACCAGCTGTTTCCCCATGATTCGCCCAAAACATGATCTCCTCCACCTCCTTGTGCATCGCAGCCTTGTTGGGACATGGTGGCCATCCCAACCATCCACTACTCCATCCATCTTATGATCCAGGGTTGCTCGGACACTCATCAGTAAATCAAGACTGTTTGAAAATTAGTCTTCACTTATGTCTGGGCCACTGCAACCGTTTCTGCTGTGAGCACTGTTTAGGGGTGGCCGAAATACGTAGTTTATGCAACACAGTAAGCCTTTGAAGGATTCCTACACAATGAGGTTCGTAGGACTTAGAGGCACCAGCAGCTTCAAATATCTGTTTGCTAGTTTGTAATGCTTTTTTAGCAGCTGTTTCTCTTAATCCGATGACTTGCCTGGCAGAAACCTTTCTATTCTGCCTTTATTCAGCATGAACTGTCTATGCTTAGGAATCAGACACAAATCTTAACAGTACGATAATCACACTTAAGTTTTCGGGAAAATATCTAATGTTTTCTTCCCTTGACCAAGGCATTTCACTATTTGATGCTTTTCAGCAGCAGAGAGATCCTTTTTCTTTCCATTTTGCTTGAATACTCTGGCCCATTAATAGTGTGGAACATCCAGTTTTCCTTTTATTGGCTCACATGGCAAACTAATTATCACAGGTATCCGAGATTGATTTCAGTGATCCAAAGAACTCTGAAACACAATTTCATCAATGGGTTTCATTTACAAAAGAAAACAAAAAATGCAATTTTTCACTATGGGTGCTAGATACTGCCTTTCTGCACAGCTTATTCCTACCTGGAGCCAGTCCAAAACCTCGCTACGTGCACTGCGCCCTAATATATTGATTCAAGTCCGCATCTGGTGTTAGCTGTTGTGATTAGTGAGGACAGAGCATACTTGTTGAGATAAACGTGTTATCTGAGCATTCTGGTGTTATCCAAGTATTTTGGGTGTGCTCGGATATATATTTGAGTCCCTGCGGCTGCATGTTTTGCGGCCCTAGACAGCCACCCAACAACATTATGCAGGGATTGCCTTTTGGCCAATTCTGCATGTGTTGCAGCTGTCTACTGTTGCTAAACATGCAGAGATGCATGGACTTTTATATATTAGTCAAGCACGTTCTCTCACACTATATTTCTTTGTTTATTCATGTTTTCACCATCTTGTGTCAGTTAAACCAATACATTCCAGGTGGAATTCTTCTAAAAAGTGAAGAAACTATCACCTGGAGCTGATGCCTTGGAGGTCTGTTCTGGCCATTAGGGCAAAAGACAAAGTTAAAATTGCTGTTGTCACTTTAATAAGCTATTGTTAATGACGTTTATGTAGTTATGTGGTAATATCACTATTCAGTGACGTTTAATTGTATTACATGTTTTTCTGGTAAGTTGTCAGTTGCATTGTGGGAAAAATCCAATCCAATGAATTTTGGGTAAGAAGGCCCTGGTGAAACAGTCATTTTTAAGGCCGGGATCACACATGCGAGGAAACACGGACGAGTCTCGCATGTGAATTCTCAGCTCTGGCGCCGGCACTCGGGAGCGGAGCGAGCATCTGCATACAAATACATGCTGCCGCATACTCACTCCCGAGCAGTGCCGGTGCCAGAGCTGGGAATTCACATGCGAGACTCGGCCGTGGTTTTCTTGCTTGTGTGATCCCGGCTAAGAAGCAGTTATAGCAGAACAGTTGGGTAAACTTTTTCCTGTGTTGTGTTACTAAACTCCATTTTATCCTGGATGAAGTATATCTGGTTAGGGAACTATTTCTGTTCTGTGGTATTGTTTATTCAGAACTGTTGTTAAATCAGACGGTGATTGTTACTAAGTCATCGTGTTCAAATGTACAGCTCCATCTTGCTGTGTGCTTCCACTGTTAGATGTTGATATCATAGTTATGTGATATTCTAGCTCAATACTTAGATCTTTTATTTGTATTCTTGTAGTTTTACCATTCATCCACTATATTTCGAATTTATTCAATCAAAAATTGACCAATAAAAGTTGGAGTAAGAGGTGGTCTGTTTATTTTGGGAAGACAGAGTCATGAAAAAATGGGTAGAAGACAGAACAGACACTGTTTGGTACAGAATTGGGCACTGCAAAAAATGTGAGTTTGTGATCACTACAGGTGGAATTGGGTCTTAGCACTTTCCCTTTGGCCCCTTTCCCACATCCCGGAGACACTGACACACATAGACCCCTTTATTTGAATGGGTCTATGCACATGTCAGCGTGTTTTCACGGACGTGTGGGCCATGTGCAAAACACGCAGGGCATGTCCATTTTACTGGGGGCACAAGGGCTGCAAAACTTGCCCCACACGGAGAAAAGTGCACTGTTGTGAGCATTGTTGGAAATTGACTTCTGATTTGGGGCTCCATTTGGTGGTTTGTGGGGTATTGAACCCGTGTTGTATTAGTAGAAGTCCATCACCTTCGAGCGATGATGGGCAATCAGGAGAGACTGACTGGGCTGATATAAATGAGTGCCTTCCCATGATCCTCACCTGTGAAAACAATTGTTGTTTCCCGGTTCATTTGGAAGTCAGCTGGTGTCTTGCTTCGTCTGCTACTTTCAGATAAGATATTTTTTGCTTGTTTCTATCGTGTTTGCAAATTTTAATTTTTTTTCTGCACTTTTGTGGGGGTTAGCCGGGTTCCCCTCCAGGGGCCTGAGTACTCTCTGTTTTTCAGTAGCCACTGTTATTTGTTCCATTGCTCATCCCTGCTATTGGTGGGTGCGGGTTAGCCGTTTGGTCACACCAGAGATCTGATTTAGCGGGTGGCGAAAATCGTTTTGGTCTCAGCATTTTTTTTTAAATCAGAAGTGTTGGAATTTTCTGGGGTTTGTTCTGATTTTCAGATAGTATTCCCCGGGGCCTTTTTCTGTCCCATTTAGGGCGTATTTGGCCCCAGCGTTTGTCTTCTATTTCCCCGCTGCGTTTGTGTTCCTTCTTGTCTAACGCCCTTATATGTTTGGGGCTACCCATTCCTTTGGGACCCCTACTCCCCGGGGAGTTAGTTTTCTGTTTCTATCTTCAGTGTAGCTAATTTTTTCGGCTGTGGCGAGGATCTAGGTCACCGTAGGTGTTCCCAGCTGTTTCTTTTGTGGGTTAGCTTAGGGATCTGAAACCCCTTTATTTCCCCAAACCTTCTGGGTGTTTGGCTGCCTTTGCTGTTTTTTGCCCCTGTCCTCCTGGCTACCAAATAAACAGTGCACACTGTCCCCCGTGTGCATGGACTGCCACCGGGGAAGTAGGCTACTGTAAGCTGCTGTTCCCGGTGGCGGTTTGCTGAATGCAGCTGCCCTTTCTCCCCTGCTCTGCTAATGCTACCGCTCTGGCTGTAAAAACTACTGGGGAAAAGATGAAAAGCGCGGGCGCAGCTCAGTATAGCGTGAGCACTGAGTTGTGTCGCTGCGGCAGGGAACCCTGTGCCTCGGACTGTGGGAAAATGAAAGTGATGAGGTTCTGTGACAGAGTTTGAACTGCTGTGACTCATCACTTGATTTTCCCCCCCCGGGGGTCTGAGGTCAAGGAGTTCTTTGCCGACGCGGCACAGCTCAGTGACGTCACCGCTAGCCATCGTTGTGGCCACAGATTTCATTCTTCCCCCTTTACTCGCGCTGATCCTGCAGAGGGAGTGGGGGATGAAAGCCGCGTTCAGCACCTGCCGCTGGGGAACAGCGCTTACTGTCTTCTTGCCCTGCACCCGGCCCGTGGGGTTTACTGATTTGGCACACGTTGCCCCCGTTTTCCCTGCATTAAATACACTGGACAGGTATCTCCGGTACTTTTTTCCAGAAATATACAAACGTGTAAAAACCCGGCCTTGTGTGTATAAAAATTTTAAAAGTACGAAGTCGGGAAACTCTTCCCTAAAGGGTTAGCTGCGGGAAGCATATTGATAATGTGAGTCAAGGAAATTTTTGCTCTGGGCAATATATGCTGGTAAATTTGGATCCTGATATTTTTGTGGAGTACTTTGAGAGAAACACCCACCTAACATTGCTGCAGGCAAACTCTTATACTCACATTTTTCCTAATGTCATTTGACCTTTTAGCGGGTAAAGATCCCCCCTACAAAGCAGCTTTTTTCAAAAAATGATTAACAGAACATGAGAAAGAAAATTTAATGAAACCCCAAATCTGCATTTTTTTTTTTTCTGATTTACTGTGTTTTTTATGGTGGAAACTGCCCCGGATCGATGGCCGGAGGGCCCACGAGCAGAAATGCAAGTGGTAGTGTGAGTCTTAGATTTACAGTAGGAGTGGGTTTCAAAAATCGGAGAGGAGTGGAAAAAGTCTGGGTAACAGTTTCACAAAAAGGAGCTGGGATGAATAGAGAAAAAGGCCAATACTCAAAGATGAAATGATGTTCCCTTTGGGGTTTAAAAAAGGCCCAAACAGAAAACAAGAAAGGTTCCACGGTTCGAATCTACCCCTTTTTAAAAAAGGGCAATTCAGAAAAAACAAAAAGCTCTGTGGTAAGGAGTGAAATGACGCCAAAATTTTCAGGGGGAATATAGCAGCCATAGTGGGAATCGCAGGAGGGGCAACAGAATCCTGACATTGTGGAAAATGTGGTTTTTGTAAAGTATGAGTAAATTCACTTTCACTAGAATTTTTCTTTATCTTTATAAAACACTTTGGTGTTTACTCTTATGACAGGACACTTTTTAAAGCTCTTTTGGGGCCATGTTTCAGTGAGTCATTTCTGTTTTAGAAAACGATAGGAAAAATACTGTAGTAATTGGTGGTTATGATGAAAGTTTTAAGCTGTAGTCCTTTTTAAGAATTTTTTTTAAAATGCTCAATTATTGATTTTTTTCAGTTTCCAGATAAAACATTTTTATTTTGTCTGTACTTGAATAAAATTATTAAGTGGAAGGGGAAATTTCCCAAAGGGAAAAGGGTGATTTTTTGATCTCACAGCTTTTTTATAAAAAGTAAATATTTGGGGAAACTCCAATTAGTCCGTAATTGTTAGGCTCTTTATTATAATCTTGTGATTCTGCAATCTGGTTATTTAGATAGATCACCACTGTATTACTTTCTATATTTCTTGATTTAAAATTTAAATTTTTCACGTGTAAAATTGAATAAACATTTTTGGTCTTTTTTTTTTTCTTTTTCTCCTTCTTTCTTGTTAAAAAAACCCAATATACATAGTCTATAATTCTGCTAAATGTCAATGTTGTTTGTTACATTCTTTGGTACAGTCATTTCAATCTTTATAACATAACCCCCAATTAAATGCAAAGCTTGACAAACTGGGCCCTACATCCGGGTTTTTTTTTCATTTTTGTCAACTAAAATTGAAAATTTATTGTACTTTCTAACTTGTAAATAACTTTATACGGTAATTAGATCATATGCTTGTATTCAACCTACAGATAAATTATTTCATTAAAGCACGTCTCTTCGCACATTGAGGATCTCTTCACTAAAAAACTTTTGGACACCCTTTAGCCCATAATACAAGCCCTCTGGACTTCTGTTGAAAAGTATATACAGTGGGCAAGTATGTTGTTTGTGGTTTTTTATTAAATTTTTCACAGACAAAATATTTCACTCTTTTTCGAATTATCAGATGTTAAATCAAAGCATTTTAAAAACAGAATAAAAAAAGAAAAGTGTGAATATTCCCAACCAACCCAAAATTATATATACCCCAAAAATTATTATATTATTTGGCTTTGAGACAATAGTTGAAGACAATATAAATTGAGGCAATAACTCTATGAAAAAAAAAAAAATTGGTTCCAAGTAGTGAAATGTCAGGCAAAGGAAAAAAAAAGATTTTTCCCAAAATAAGTAAAAATTTGGGAAAGATGCACAGTGAAAGCTACAAGAAAAAAAAAGATCCTGCTCATCTCAGCTGGCTCAAAAGGACCGTCTATCTAAAAAAATGTGCACGTAGAAAATAAATATAAATAAATAATACAAATTTTAAAATTTTACTGATGGGGGCCCGATTCAAAACGCATCGGGTATTCTAGAATATGTATGTAGTTTTTATGAAGATTTAAAAATAATGCAATAAATTACACAGGATTTTCGGGAAAAATATCCCACATTACATTAAATTTTTATTGCTCATAGAACTTAATACAACTGAACGAAATTATTAAACAGATCATCAAAACATATAACTATTACATGAATATCAAATCTGTATTTAAATAAATCGGATGAAAGAAGTACTTTTCGACACTATAATATTTTTGTTAAAAAATTATAAAACCCAAAATATTTTTGTCCCCACTTTCTTGTGAATCCCTTTTTGGGACTATCTATAAGCAACTTTCCTTGTAAAGGGGTATCAAAAACTTGCACTTGACGTTGGATCCATTTTATTCTTGAAAATGCAACGGAGAGTTATCCATGACCAAAAACGGCTCCTCGGTTGATATATGCCAAAACATTGTAGAGTTTGCTTGTGACTTTTTTAATAGACATAAAAAATTTTTCCCTGGTTTTACTGGAAAACTGTGGCGCCGAAGCCTGGAAGGGGGAAGGACGGGTGTCCGAAGGCTTTAAAATTAAATGCGTGGAATGAGCACTTCGTCCCCTTTTGACTGATCCAGTGATCACTCTTGCTTGAATTACGGGGGAATGGAGTCGAGTAACAATAAGGCGAGTTCCATTACATAGCCATTTCTTGTATTTAGTTCTGCGGGCCAACATTACGATGCCCCAAAATTTAAGTTGTTGTCGTGGGTTGGATTCCTGTGGCGTAAGACTATTTAAAAATTCAATGGATAATGCTCTTTTCATCTTCATTGGTTAATCCACCGAATCATCACTTTTGTACAACTTATACTCCCCGTCATTTTATCCATCACAGGGAATTTAGCAGAGCCATGTCATCGTTCTTGGGGCAGAGAATTGCATAGGGGGAGGCCCCCCCTCAAACCCCTGCTTTGGTCATTCAATCAATTTCAAAAAAATTTACTTCAATGCAGTCAGTGGGACAATGTCTTCTTGGTATTTCAATAATGTCTTCTCCAAAGGGTTTTTTCATTGCTAAGTTCAACGTTACCAAGTTTAAGAAGCCAGTTGCGGGACTCAGGGTTTAGAAGATCGCATGTTGTTAATTAGTTGGGGGGTTTTTTAAACTGTTTCCAAAAAGGGCAGCCATTTTTTTAAACTGGCTCGATAACATTGTTCTTGTTCCATTTGGTATGACTGGAAGGCATTGCCTAAAATCTCCCCCAATGACAAAACTTTACCCCCAAACGGAATTTCATTTTTTTCAGCAATATTGTTTGTCATAAATTCAACAGAAGTTGTCAATTAAGCTCAAAGCGTATTTGGGTGCCATGGTACACTCGTAAGTATCAACCTTTTGCATTGTTTAACTGTCTTCCTGCAAATGTGTCTTCTGGGATGTATATAAAAGGCTGCTGGGGGGTATATAGAGGGTGCAGGGGTGTATTTTAGAGGTGGGTGGGTGTATATAGAGGCTTTCTGGGGTGTTTATAGAGGTGCTGGGGTGTTTATAGCGGCTTCTTGGGGGGTATGTAGCGGTTGCTGGGGTGTATATAGAGGTGCGGGGGGGTATATAGAGGTGGCTGCGGTGTATTAGAGGCTGCTGCGGTGTATTTTAGAGGCTGTGCGGGGTGTATCGTGGAGGGTGCTGCTGGGGGTATATGTGGAGGCTGCTACTGCTGGGGATAAGAGGCTGCTGCTGGTGGGGTGTTGTGGAGGGCTGCTGCTGGGGTTTACGTGGAGGCCGCGGTGGGGTTTCTTTCTCTGCGACGCGGGGATTTCCCCAAGACAGAATTAGACGTTTAAAAGGGAGATGAACCCTTTATGCCCCTTTAAAACGGGAAATTTTCCGGGCAGTTGTGGAGGGCATTTGAAAAGACATAACATTTGCTCCTGATGAGTTGCAGGGTTTATTGTGATATTATTGTCCCACTCTGCTAAGTTGATGTTATCTTTGGGCCAAGAATCTTGAAAACTGTAATAGCATGAATAAGATACCTTTAAGATTTCTCTGAAAATTTTTAAAAACTTCCAAACTGAAAAATTTGAGTCTATTTTGAAAAAGGGCATTGCCCATTACATTGAAACCCCGGGTCCAACTCCTGTCTAGCGAACCCTTTTTATGAAAAGTACTTTTTTCAAAATTGATGAATCAATTATGATGGCAGCCATATTAAGGGGGAAAACATCAATTCTCTGGGTTCCAAAAAACACTACTACCTGACGTAGCAAGACCCTACAATTAATCTTCAAAAGTCTCTGAAGCTGTGCTTACTCAGCGGGAAAACCAGTGACATATCGCATAAATAGGGATAGTTTTTCAGTTTATTGTGTTTAAAGATGGAAATCCCCTTTTTCCCTTTAAAATCGGGGACTTTCAAAATTGCTGGGGGCCCTTTTTAGCATCCAAAGGTGGGGCCCCACCTTATTGGCAAGTTTGTAGTTCACATTTTTGTTTTACACAGAGACAGAAAGGCATAACTGTACATGTGATGGCAAATTACTTTTTAGCAAAAACCATTTCAGCATATGGCAAGATTACTTGAAGAAAAATTTAAAAGTGTTTCGGTCTTCACTGACCACTTTTCCACTTCCGTCCCAGTCCCTGTGCCCCAGCCTGACAAGTTCAATATTTCTTTGCTTAGACTCCAAGTTCCAGCTTACACATTGCTTTATCAGCCCCACTTTGTCTTTGTTGTCTTAGGGCTCTCACTAGTATGAGCGAGTATACTCTTTTGCTCGGGTGATCTCGAGTATTTTGGCGGCTGGGGAGATTTAGTTTCTGTTGCGCAGCAGCATGAATTTGTGATGCTTGAAGTCTGAATACATGTGGGAATTCCCAAAACAAACAGGCGTTCCTCACATGTATTCGGGGCTGCCCCCGCAGCCCACACCCCGCAGTGCTTTGACAGAAAACTAAATCTCCGAAGCACCCCAAAAATTCCCTTGAGATCACCCCAGCATGCGCGGGAAAACCGAGTTAATGGCTTTATGGCTAATCATTAGTTCTCACAAATCACAGCAAATTAGTGGCATGAAAAAGTTTGGGCACCCCGTCAAAAAGCTTGCAACAACTTCGGTCTCGTTAAAATTACTAGAAGACCCAAAGTTATGTATCAATGTGGCCCCAGGAAAAAACCATATAACAGCCATGCATTAATGTGAAGAGCACAACCTCAAAGCTGTTGACAACTCACCTACTAGAACACTCTCCCGCGTAGTGACCTAAAGATGAAGCCCAACACGGGAATTGAAAAAGCCGCCCCGCCTTCGGTAATGACTGCATAAAATGTCGGGTAAGATGGAGAGTCCACCAAGCTGAAGGTTACTACACAGTAAAGACTGACTTAAAGTGTCTCTCAAAAATCTAGGATTTGACGTCAATGAATGGGAAAAGCTAGCCCTGCACTTTTCAAAGCTTGGCTAGCAGGATCACCTCATGGCAGTGCAAGCTGTGCCAAGGCACACCCAGGATCTAATGTTTGACCACATCTATGTGGCTTGAAAGAAGGGCAGAGTCAAGGATTTACCCAAGACCGAGCATGCGGGACCGGGGGAAAATGGCAGCTGCTGACATTTAGGGATGGTCTGGTGGAGGGGGTTTGAGTGAGATGGGGGGAAGATGATGAATTCTGTTAAGCCAGTTCAGTTTTAGACAGCGAGCAGAAAAGAAAGCTGAAATAGCGGACGACAGGTGGGATTTTTGTTAGTAAGGAGGTGAGGGTCAGGTCCAGTTTGGAGATCTGCGTGTCATCAGCATAAAAGATGATACTGCAAATCCCGGGATTCTTGAGCCCGTCCCCGGCCGAAGGTGTAGATGGAGAAGAGTAGGGGTCCTAGAACTGGGGCCCTTTAGGAACACCAACCGGCAGGGGGCGAGGTGAGGAGGTTGTGTGGAGGGGGGAGACACTGAATGTTTGATCTGTTAGATATGATGATATCCAGGATAGGGCCAAAACCTGTGGGTGCCCACAGATGAGAGGGAAACTGGGCAGGAGGGAGTGGTTCCCCAGTGTCAAAGGCAGAAGGGCGGTCCAGGAGAAGGAGGGAAAAGGTTGTATTGCTTGCTCTTGGCGGTTAGTAGGTCGTTAGGACTTTTGTTGGGGGAGTTTTTAGTTTAGTGATGCCCGGTTTTGGGATGCTGATTGCAAGCGGTCAAAGAGCGAACAAGAGGAGAGGTGGAGGACAGTTCAAGATGGACATGCTGTTCCAGTAGTTTTGAGGCATAAGGAAGAAAGGGGATATGGGCGATTGCTAGACGCAGAGGATGGGTCAAGGGAGGACTTTTGAGGATGGGTGTGATTGAGGCATGTTTGAAGGATGAGGGGAACCCACCATTTGTAAGTGAGAGGTTGAAGAGGTATGTTAGGGTGGGATGAAGCCCGTGGCGAGGTTAGGGGTGAATGGGACAGGGCCGGTTTAAGTGTGCAAGTGGTGAGGTGTGATCTTGAAAGGAGGGGGAGAGCTTGATCTTCTGGGCATGGTGGGAAGTTGGTTTTGGAGGAAAAAGGGCTGAGCAGCTGAGAGGGGCAGTGGGGGCTGTGGCCAAAGCTTTCCTGATGTATAAACTTCTGCTTGAAAAAGGAGGCAAAATCTTCAGCAGTTAATTTAGATGAGAGGGGGGGGGGGTGGGGACGGAGTAGAGAATTGAAAAATGTTGAAGAAACTGTTTAGGGTTGTGAGACAGGGGGATATGAGAGATGAGGGAAATAAGTTTGCTGTGTGTGGCTTGAGTGGTGAGGGACCTGCTTGTATGTGGTTAAGTGCTCAGCAGAGCGGGATTTTTTCCATTTTCCCCCGGGATTATTGACCTCTTTTAGCCTCTCTCCAAACCTTAAACCCAAAACACACACCAACAAACTTCAATAAGAAATTTTGACTGTATTTTTTTCTCTCAACTCCGAACAAAATTTTCGTGGGAAAAAACATCGGTTTAACTTCTTGTACCAGGGAGATTGTCACAGAAATCAAAAAAAAATGAAAAAGAGAGCTAAAACCAGGCTTGTTAGTACTCCCGGCATTCAGCAATGTTAATTATACAGTGGGTTTTGTAATCAGTAAATTAACTATTACTTTACATCTAGCCCCCTCCAACCAATGTCTCCATTTTTTTCAAAAGCTCTCGTAACCAGCAAGAATTCTTGATTGCCTATTTTCATTGTTGTCATTGCTTGGGAGAATTTCAGCGAGAAAAAAGCACAAGGATGAAATTAACAATTTTATCTGTGAAAGAACAGCCCCACATCCTACATGAGAGGCGTCTACCTCACCACAAAAACCAAATCAACATCGGTTGGATTGAGGACCAGAGCTTTTAAAAAGGCTAGCTTGTGAACAGCAAAAGCATCAACGGCCTCAGAAGACCAAGAGGTAAAGACAGCACCTTTCTTAGTCATATCAACATGAGGTTTGCTTATGACTGAGAAGTTTTTAAATGAACTTACGATAATAATTAGCGAAACCTCCAACCTCTGTAAAGTTTTAAGATTAGCCGGTTTCAAGGAAACCTGTACTTTTATTGGGATGCATTTGAAGCTTTCAGCAGAAACCAGATGAACACAAAAAACTGAATCTATTGAACCTCAAATGACACTTTTCTAATTGGTAAACAAATGATTGTCATGAAGAAACTGCTGCTGGAGTCATTGTTCAAAGAGCCACCACACACAAGATGTATCCAGGACATGGGCTACAAGTATCGCATTCCTGTTTCAAAGCCACTCATGACCAATAGACAACGCCAGAAGCGTTTTATCTCGGCCAAGTAGAAAAAGAACTGGTTTGTTGCTCAGGGGTCCAAGGTGTTGTTTTCAGATTAAAGTAAATTTTGTATTTCATTTGGAAATCAAGGTCCCAGAGTCTGGAGGAAGAGTGGAGAGGAACAAAATCCAAGCTACTTGAGGTCTAGTGTGAAGTTTCCAAATCAGTGATGGTTTGGGGAGCTATGTCGTCTGCTGGTGTACGTCCACTGTGTTTCATCAAGCCCAAGTCAGTGCAGCTGTCTACCAGGAAATTTTAGAGCACTTCATGCTTTCCTCTGCCGACAAGCTTTTTGGAGATGGAAATTTCATTCTCCAGTAGGACTTGGCACTGTCCACGCTGCCAAAAGTACCAATACCTGGTTTAAAAATAACAGTATCACTGTGCTTGATTGGCAGCAAACTCCCCCTGACCTTAACCCCATAGTATGGGGTAAATTTTCAAGAGGAAGATGAGAGACCCCAGACCCAAACAATGCAGAAGAGCTGAAGGTACTATCAAAGCAACCTGGGCTTCCCAATAACACTCAGCAGTGCCACAGGCTGATCGCCTCCATGCCAGGTTTTGAGTTCATTTACTGAACATCATTTCAGTAGGCCAAAATTTTGGATTTTTAAAATCATTATTCAAGCTGGTGTTATAAAGTACTATAATTTGCTGAGATAATGACTTTTGGGTTTTCATTGGATATAAGCCATAATCATCAACACAACAGAAATAAAAAACTTGAAATAGATCACTCTGTTTGTAATGACTCTATATATGAGTTTCACTTTTTGTTTTTGAATAACTGACCTAAATTAACTTTTTGATGATATCCTAATTTTGTGAGAAGCACCTGTAAGTATGACTTTTTCAGCAGTCTAGATCCTGTATGCCCATATCAATAGTCTAGGTCACTGAATGTGGTGACAAAATTCCCTTTATATTATTTTCCATACATTTCTTTAGTCAGCTTATCTGATTACAGTTTGCTGAAGGCAAGATTCCCCTTTGTTGCCTGCTCTAGAGATTTTCATGTGACTGGTCTTAAAGGTACTGCAACACGTACACAATCCCGCTAGCGATCTCGTTAGCGTCGCATACTAATGAGATCGCTAGCGGGGGATTGTTTGTATATCGTGAGGCGGCTTAACTTAGCGATATCGTTAAGGACGCTATCGCGGTTAGCGATCTCCTTAACGACTTTAGCGGTTACAAATGTACCGCTAAATCGCTAAGAAAAGGTGCCAACTCAGTGATAATACTTATCCAGGCGGGAGCGCCGACGATGAAATAGGGTCCGGAGCGATTCCAGTGACGAGCGAGATTTACAGCAGGAGCTCGTCGCTGGAGCTGCCGCACACTTTCAAACCGCTAACGGGATCGCTAAATAGTGACGTTTTTTAGCGATCCCGTTGCGATGTTGTTTAGTGTGGCATACCCTTTATACAGTTTGTCTGTGCATGAAAGCCATAAGGCTATTTTCTGCTGTATAAGGATTATTATACTCCAGAAGAAAATTTTTCATTTATATTCTATTCAATGAAACAGTCTACATTTTTTCTGTTTAAGAAAAAATACTATTACCCCTCTATGAAATTGGAAAGAAATGAAGTTCACTAAAGGTTGCATATACTTCAGTGGAAGCCCTACATTGGTTCCAACAAACCTCCACATTAATGGTCTTTAACCTGTGTGTCTCTACCTACATAGAACTGCAAATCCCAGCATGACCTGTCTGCTTTTTGATGGAAAAGCAGTGCATAGCTACCGAGTATGAGGGGGTCCACCTGGTGCTCCGGTGCCCTTAACAGATTAGTGTGCAAAGTGCGCCGATACAGTTAAGCCCTGCTGTAGAGAAGCGAGGACATGGTCTGTCTGCACTACTGCTCTCCATCCAATCTGTAGAGTGGAGGTCACTTTAAGACTGCGGTCTACAGAACGGCCAAGGTGCCAATACATGCACAGGATTGTCAGAGTCCCGGCGCTATGATGTCATAGTTGCCTGCGCTAATGCGTTGGCATTATGAAAGAAGGTTTCCTTGCCACTGGGTTTGTCAGGATCCTGGATTAGGTGAGTATATGATTTTTTTCTTTTAAATTAAAACCTCTGGTGTGATGTGGGGGCATCACAAACAATGGTGGACCTTTTATACATAGAGTAGGGGATCTGAAATAGCATGTAGGCCCTCATACATTTAAGGAACTAATACAGGGGCCATCATACAGCTTCGGGACAAATGCAAGGACCTTTATATAGCTTGGGGACTTGGACTTGGGGCATCACAAACAATGGTGGACCTTTATACACAGTGTAGGAGATCCTGAAATAGCATTGTAGGGCCCTCATACATTTTAGGAACTAATGCAGGGGCCATCATGCAGCTTCGGGACAAATGCAAGGACCTTTATATAGCTTGGGGACTAATGTGGGCCCTATTATGCATCTTGTGGACTAATGCAAGGGCCAATATACAGCTTGGGAACTAATGCAGGGATCATTATACAGCATGAGGACTAATGCAGGGGCCATTACACAGCTTGTGGACTAATGCAGGGGCCATTACACAGCTTGTGGACTAATGCAGGGGCCAGTATACAGCTTGTGAACTAATGTGGGGGCAACTATACTGTGTGGTAGCTAATGTGGGGGCAATTAAAAAGCTTGAGGACTAATGCGGGGCCATTATACAGCTTGGGAACAAATGCAGGGGCCATTATACAGCTTGGGAACAAATGCAGGGGCCATTATACAGCTTGAGGGACTAATGCAAGGGCCTTTATACAGCTTGTGGACTAATGCAGGGGCCATTATACAGCTTGTGGACTAATGCAGGGGCCATTATAAACCTTGAGGACTAATGCAGGGGCCATTATACAGCTTGGGGAACAAATGCAGGGACCATTATACAGCTTGAGGACTAATGCAAGGGCCTTTATACAGCTTGGGAACAAATGCAAGGGCCATTATACAGCTTGTGGACTAATGCAGGGGCCATTATACAGCTTGGGAACAAATGTAGGGGCCATTATACAGCTTGTGGACTAATGCAGGGGCCATTATACAGCTTGGGAACAAATGCAAGGGCCATTATACAGCTTGTGGACTAATACAGGGGCCATTATACAGCTTGTGAACAAATGCAGGGGCCATTATACAGCTTGTGGACTAATGCAGGGGCCATTATACAGCTTGGAAACAAATGCAGGGGCCATTATACAGCTTGAGGACTAATGCAGGGGCCATTATACAGCTTGGGAACAAATGCAAGGGCCATTATACAGCTTGGGAACTAATGCTGGAGCCATTATACAGCTTGAGGACTAATGCAAGGGCCATTATACAGCTTGTGGACTAATGCAGGGGCCATTATACAGCTTGGGAACAAATGCAGGGCCCATTATACAGCTTGAGGAAAAATGCAAGGGCCATTATACAGCTTGGGAACTAATGCTGGAGCCATTATACAGCTTGAGGACTAATGCAATGGCCTTTATACAGCTTGTGGACTAATGCAGGGGCCATTATACAGCTTGGGAACAAATGCAGGGGCCATTATACAGCTTGAGGACTAATGCAGGGGCCATTATACAGCTTGGGAACAAATGCAAGGGCCATTATACAGCTTGGGAAACTAATGCTGGAGCATTATATAGCTTGAGGACTAATGCAATGGCCTTTAAACAGCTTGTGGACTAATGCAAGGGCCATTATACAGCTTGTGGACTAATGCAGGGGCCCTTATACAGCTTATGAACTAATGCAGGTGCCATTATACAGCTTGAGGACTAATGCAGGGGTCATTATACAGCTTGGGAATTAATGCAGAGGCCATTATACAGTTTGGTGCTAATGCAGGGACCATTATACAGTTGGGTACTAATGAAGGGGCAATTATACAGCTTGTGGATTAATGCAGGGGCCAGTATACAGCTTGAGGACTAATGTGAGGGCCACTGTACGGTGTGGTAGCTAATGTACGCGCGGTGCTTAGTTACCCGATGTGTACCCTAGATACCAGCTCCCAGCTTCTGCTGTGCAGTGCTGGGAGCTCAATGATTGTTGGTCTCCACTGTCACACGCAGCGATGCGCGCTGGCCAGTGGACACCAACGATGAAAAAATGATCCAGGCCATTCGACGACGATCAGCGATACCCAGCAGGGGGGCTGGTCGTCGCTGCATATCACACTAAGCGAGATCGCTTGCTAGGTCGCTGTTGCATCACAAAATCGGTGACGCTTCAGTGATCTCGCTTAGTGTGACGGGGGCTTAAGAGTGCTAGCTCTTTTTGCTTCATTTACAATTTTTGATGAAGCCATGCTTCTATGCTCAATATGAGGGTGGCACACCCGCTCTCTCTCTCGAGATGGTCTGAGAGATTGGTTCTATTTTATAACTACATTTATGACAGTCAGACAAATTGTGTACAAATGGAAGAAATTTAAGACCATTATTACCGTCTCCAGGAGTGGTCGACAAAGTTGACTCCAAGAACAAGGCGGATAATAGTTCTCAAGGTCACAAAAGAAACCCAAGGTAACCTTTAAGCAACTAAAGTCTTCTCTCACATTAGCTATCTAATGCTAATGGCCACAAGTCCTCCATCAGGAGGACATTGAACAATAATGGTGTGCATGGCAGAATTACAAGGAGAAAGTCACTGCTCTACAAAAAGAACAATGTGGTCCATCTGCAGTTTGCTAAAGATCACCAGGTCAAGCCAAAGGCTATTGAAACAATATTTTGGAGACAGATGAGAATAAAAATAGAGCATTTTGGTTTAAATGAGAAGTGTTATGTTTCGGTAGCTGAGGAGGATAGGAACAACAGCAGGGCAGCCGAACACCTGAGATGTTGGTAACTGATGGGTTGCAGATTCCTAAACTAACGACACAACTAGAGGTAGCCGTGGAGCGTTCCTACGATGATCCTAGACGCCTCGTCATAGCCTGAGAGATAACTACACCTAAAGGCAGAAAGATGAAAGCTATCTGCCCCGGAGCAGATCCCCAAAGAAAATAGGAAGCCCCCAAACATATAATGGTGGTTAGACAAGATGAAAACTAACATAGGCAGAAAATAGACTGAGCAAACGCTGGGGCCACAAGCTGACTAAATAGGATAGGATAGGAGAGATTACTTTCTGCAACCCAGAAAACCCTACAAAAATCCAACAATTCTGATTACAAAAATACTGAGATCACACGATCTCGCCACCCACTAAATCAGATCTCAGTGTGAACAAAAACCAAGCCGCAGCCGCTGAAAAAACAGGAAAAAGCAAATGAGCATATAACAGTGGTTGCAGATAAACTGTGAGGAGCTCAGGCCCCAGGAGGGGACCTGGCTGACCTCCACAAAAGTGCAGAAAACAATGCAAAAAGCAAGCACAAAAAGAAAAGCAAAAAATATCTTATCTGAAAGCAGGAGATGCAGGCAAGGCTCCAACAAACTTCCAAATGAACCAGGAACCACAATTGAGACAAGAACAATTGATCACCGGCAACCATCATGGGAGGGAACCTCCCTTATATCAGACCAATCCGTGATCCCAGATTGCCACTCCTCGCTGAAAGGTTCAGTACTGTCTGTAACCACCAGAGGGAGCCTCTGCTCAGAAACCATCTCTAGCACATTCATAACAGAGAAGCAAGTGTGTTATGAAATGGTAGCCGAGGAGGATTGTAACAAAAGTAGCCAAGGCAGCCAGTCACCCAGAGTGGTTGGTAACTAATGGATTGCAGACCCCTAAACTAACCGCAGCCGAGGGATGTACCTACGATGACCTAGACGCCTCAACACAGCCGGAGAGTTAGCTAAGCCTAAAGATAGAAAGGGGAAAGCTAACTGCCCCAGAGTAGCGCCCCAAAGGAATAGGTAGACCCCACACATATTGGCGGTGAGACAAGATGAAATACAAACGCAGGCAGAAAATAGAGTAAGCAAATGCTAGGGCCCAAAACTGTCTAGATAGGACAGGACAGAAAAGAATACTTTCTGCAATCCAGCAAAACCCCAGAAAAATTCCAACACTTCTGATTCCAAAAAATACTGAGACCACATGATCTCTCCCCGCTATATCAGAACTCTTGTGTGAACAGGTAGCTACCCAGCAGCCACTGAAATAACAGGGACTGAACAAATGAACTGAGATAACTGAAAAAAACAGAGACCAGCGCATGCCCAGCAGGGGGACCCGGCTGACCTCACACAGAAGGCAGAAAAACAAAAGAAAAAAAAAACACAGAAACAAGCAAAAGATAGCTTATCTGAAAGTTTGCAGAGACCGCAGCAACCTGACTTCCAAACTGGACCAGGAAGAGACAACTAATCACCGGTGAGGATCATGGGAAAGTTACTCCCTTAAATCTCCCCAGTCATCACTGCCAGACTGCCAATCATCAGCAGCTGGATCCTCAGCTGTAGGGCCTCTGTCAGTCAAGACAGCTTCATTAATATCAACAGCCACCAGAGGGAGACCCAAGTCAGAATCCAGAGAATTCACAACACAAGTGTTATGTTTGAAGATCTATAAATACTGAATTATAGCAAATTGTCATGTATAGTGTACAGTTCCTATAGCGTCTTGTGCTTGGGTGCGAGGAAAACACAGGAGACACAGGTTGATATGAAATGACTTGTATTACTTCATACAAGCATGCTGAAAAGTTCACACAGTTTGCAGGAACAGCGACAGGAGACACAGCAGGCCAGAGTAACTTCAAGCACTACAATAAATCTCCAAAGCAGGTTCAGGATCTCTTCTCTGTACCGTAATTCCTCTGCAAACATGGATTCACCAAACAGCAGGTTTCCAGAGTCCAAAAGTGTTCCAAGGTTCCTCAGTAGGGAATAGCTGGAGTACAAGTCCAAGGTTTCCAGAAGTCAGGTCACAGACTGACTGAGGCTTGATTCAGGAGCACTGATTGTTCAGCTGAGGCTGCTTAAGAAGCAAGAGGGAAGAATCAGGGCGGGAACATGAAAACTGGAAACTCCATATTAACTGAGGGCAAGAGCTGCAGAAAGACAGAAAGCAAAATGGCCGACGGAAAACTGAGTTTCAAGGAACATGTCAACAGAGACAAAGAACCTTACATTACTCCCCCCTTAGGGACAACCTCCGGATGACCTCAGACCAGGCTTGTCAGGGTACCTCTGATGAAACTGGCGGAGCAGGCGAGGAGCATTTACATTATTGACTGGTTCCCATGAGTTGTCCTCCACTGGGTAGCCCTGCCATTTAATCAAATATTGCAACTGATTTCTGTACAACCTGGAATCTAGAATCCTTTCCACCATAAATTCTTCCTGACCATTGACCAGCACTGGGTCAGGGCAAGGAGAAGAACGTCCAGGAAACGTATTGGGTGTTGCAGCCTTTAGTAGGGATACATGAAAGACAGGGTAGATTCTCATAGTTCTGGGCAGTTGAAGACGACAAGCAACAGCACTTATAATCTTATTGATCTTATAAGGTCCAATGTACTTATGTCCCAATTTAGACGATGGAATCTTTAATTTAAGATTTCTGGTTGACAGCCAGACCAAATCTCCTACCTTGAAAGCTGGTGCAGGTTTACGAAATTTATCTGCTGCTTTCTTGTACCTTTCCTGAGCCAATTCTACATTTCCTTTAGAAGATCCATATTCTTTTGTAAAGAAGTGATTCTTTTCAGCCACTGCCGGCAAGGGCGTATCTATGGGAAATCGAGGAAGAATGTTAGGATGATAACCTAGATTGGAGTAAAAAGGAGACTGCTTAGTGGAGGCGCTCTGAGAGTTGTTATAAGAGAACTCAGCCAGTGGAAGTAGATCCACCCAATCATCCTGTAGGTGGCAGATAAAACAGCGGAGATACTGCTCCAGGGTCTGATTGGTTCGTTCTGTCTGTCCATTAGTCTGGGGATGAAAAGCAGAAGAAAGGTTTACTTTAATGTCCAATGCTGCACAGAAATTTTGCCAAAACCTTGAAGTGAATTGCACCCCTCGATCCGAAATGACCTCATCCGGTACTCCATGTAAGCGAAACACATTCTTAATCATCAAGTCTGATGTCTGTTTTGCAGTGGGTAAGCCGACACAAGGGATAAAATGAGCTGCCTTTGTTAGACGGTCAACCACCACTAGAATGGTGTTCTTCCCTTGAGAGGTTGGTAACTCCACAATGAAGTCCATAGAAATGGATCCCCACGGGCGGGACGGGGTGGGAAGAGGTTGCAACAGACCAGTTGGTGAGGAGCGAGGTGTTTTGCATCTTGCACAGACTTCACATGAAGTGACATAGTTTAAGACATCTTTCCTGTAAGTGGGCCACCAAAAGAAACGAGAAAGAAATTCTTGTGTCTTTAGAATTCCCCTATGCCCGGCTATCTTGGAATCGTGGATGAGTTGCAATACTCTCAATCTGACTGTTTCAGGTATATACAGACGTTTGTCCCTGAATCCACACACACATTCTTAAAGACAAGACTTACTTCCCTTGGGGGTTGAGCCAACAAAGAATCCGCATGGTATGCTTCCTTGATGTCCTTAAGTAGGTCTTGATTATGAATCACTCCCAGGAATCTAGAGTCAGGAAGAATAGTCTTAGGAGGAGTAAGTGGACGTGTCTCTGCTGAATGAATCCTAGAGAGTGCATCAGCCTTTCCATTGCGCGATCCTGGTCTATAAGAAATGACAAAATTAAATTGGTTTAGGAAAAGATTCCAGCGAGCCTGGCGAGGAGTCAGGCACTTAGCCGACCTGATAAATTCAAGGCTACGATGGTCTGTCAGGACGACTATTTGCTGTGCAGCTCCCTGAAGAAGGTGTCTCCATTCCTTGAAGGCGGCAATAATGGCCAACAATTCTCTATTGCCCACATCGTAGTTCCTCTCAGCCGAAGACAACTGCTGGGAAAAGAAGGCACAGGGATGCAAGACATTCTTCTCACCTGTTCTCTGAGAGAGTATAGCTCCAACGGCACAGTCTGAAGCATCCACCTCTATTATGAAGGCAAGCTCGGGGTTGGGATGTACTAAGATAGGTGCGGTGGTAAATTTATCCTTTAAACAGGAAAATGCTTCCTGAGCTTGCGGGGTCCAGGAGAACCTAGACTGTTTCCGGGTAAGTTGGGTGATAGGTGACACTACCTCAGAAAAATTCTTAATGAAACGTCTATAGAAGTTGGCAAACCCGATGAAACGCTGCACCTCCTTCACATTTCTAGGAATTGGCCAATCCTTGATGGCTTGGGTCTTGCTTCCATCCATACTAATCCCTTGCGTAGATAGTACATACCCCAGAAATTGAATTTCGGTCCTATGGAATTCACATTTTTCAAGTTTGATGTAGAGATGGTTTTGTCTTAGGCGTTCTAAGACCATTCTCACATGTCCATGATGTTCCTCTGTGGAGTTAGAAAAAATTAGAATATCATCCAGATAAATCACCACAAATGTATCTAGGAGATCCCTGAAGATATCATTCACGAAGTGTTGGAAAGTGGCTGGGGCGGTACTCAGACCAAAAGGCATAACTAGATATTCAAAGTGTCCATAGCGTGACCTGAAAGCAGTCTTCCATTCATCCCCAGGTCTAATACAGACCAAGTTATAGGCCCCACGGAGATCCAGTTTAGAGAAAATTTTGGCATGCCGCACTCTCTCCAACAACTCAGGGATTAAAGGCAATGGATAACGGTTTCTAATAGTAACCTTATTGAGTTCCCTATAGTCTATGCAGGGTCTCAGAGATCCATCTTTCTTCTTCACAAAGAAGATGGGTGCACCTGCGGGAGATGAAGAGGGGCGTATTGTCACGACGTATAACAGATATATTCAAAGATAGCAACCTATATCTAATGTGACATCATTCTAAATTTCATATAATAGAGAGAAAATCAACATGTATACATAGTATCTGCCAGCAATGTCTTACCTGACATAATATCCTATGTATTGTGGGTCAATACTGTGTACGTGTCACGCTGTCTCTGGATAGAGGTGGACCGGGGTCTATGCTGACCCTGAACTGGGGTCCTGACTAGTCCCTCTACCTGGAGGTACTGTTAATGGTACAGAGGTCCAGGCCGCCAGCGTAACCCTGTCTCCTGTAGATCCCTGACCACTGTAATCTAGTCCTGAGAAGGACCCTGATTACTACCACAGGGAATGGGCAGGTCACAGCTTACACACAGTCTAAGACAAACGAGACAGACAAGGGGTAAAGAAAACACAGCCTTGCATACAACACTTCCACTACAGAGGAACACAAAAGGTTAAGGAGATAAACAATAAGCGAGGAGAGGAAAAAACCACAACAGGCACTCTTAGCTTAAGTCTTCTCAGAAACGATCCGCTCTGCTGGTCTGAATGAATGCTTTCACCGGCAACTTCCCCAGCAGACCAGCAGGTATAAGAAGGAAGCTAATTAACAAAACATCAATCGCAGCTGGGCGAGGCTGGTTAGCCCAGCACCGAGAGAGTAAGAATTAACTCCCTCAGTGCCGAAAAACACCCAGCACCAGAAACTCAGCTGTGCGGTCAGGGTGTGCAATCGCGACGATCTCCGCCGCGACACACCCGTGACAGTACCCCCCTTCTACGAGGGGCCTCTGGACCCTCAGGGCCTGGTCTATCTGGGTGAGTAGTGTGGAAGGCCCGAACCAAACGGTCTGCGTTAATATCCGACGCAGAAACCCACATCCTCTCCTCAGGACCATACCCCTCCAATGAACAAGGTACTGAAGGGACCGGCGATTCAGACGTGAGTCAATGATCTTCGATACCTGAAACTCCAAATTACCATTGACCACCACTGGAGGAGGAGGTAGAGGTGACGGTATAACTGGTGCCACGTACCTCTTAAGCAACGATTTGTGGAACACATTGTGGATTTTAAATGTAGGAGGGAGGTCAAGACGGAAAGCCACTGGATTAACTATTGAACTGATCCTGTATGGCCCGATGAATCTGGGACCGAGTTTCCAGGAGGGAACCTTAAGTTTTATATTCTTGGTAGACAACCATACCAGATCGTTCACACTTAGGTCCGGACCAGACACTCTCCTCCTATCAGCCATACGTTTGTATCGGTTCCCCATAGTGCTCAGATTATTAAGCACTCCTCTCCACACTGAAGCAAGTGACGACGAAAACCGTTCCTCCTCAGGAACCCCAGAAGAGCCCCCCCCATTGAAAGTACAAAACTGGGGGTGAAAACCATATGCCCCAAAAAACGGGGACTTACCAGTGGACTCGCTCTGCCTATTGTTAAGAGAGAACTCTGCCAGAGGCAAGAAAGAAGACCAGTCCTCTTGGTTCTCTGAGACAAAACACCGGAGATATGTCTCTAAGCTCTGATTCAGACGCTCTGTCTGACCATTGGTCTGCGGATGAAAAGCTGAAGAAAATGACAACTGCATCCCCCGATGAGAACAAAATGCCTTCCAGAATTTGGACACAAACTGAGACCCTCGATCCGACACCACATCGGAAGGCAACCCGTGAAGTCTCACAATCTCCCCAATGAACACCTGCGCCAGAGTTTTAGCATTAGGAAGAGCAGGAAGAGCAATAAAATGTGCCATTTTGCTGAACCTGTCAACTACAACTAGTATGACAGTTTTACCTGAAGACGGAGGAAGGTCCGTAATGAAGTCCATAGACAGATGGGTCCATGGACGCTCCGGGATTTTCAACGGTAAAAG
This sequence comes from Oophaga sylvatica, assembly GCA_033576555.1. Taxonomy (NCBI): domain Eukaryota; kingdom Metazoa; phylum Chordata; class Amphibia; order Anura; family Dendrobatidae; genus Oophaga; species Oophaga sylvatica. The sequence continues at coordinate 131,670,443 of JARQOD010000004.1, read as the reverse complement.
GGCCCAGACGGACGGGTATGTGGGGTCTTAGAGCGCGCACATACCCCACAGGACGCGACAAAAGTTACCACCTCTTTATTTAAGTTAGGCCACCAAAACCGGCGAGAAACGAGATCTACAGTTGCTTTACTCCCTGGGTGTCCTGCCAAAGCAGAATTATGATGTGCCTCGATAACCTTTTGTCTTAACTGATCTGGAACAAACAGTTTCCCTGGAGGTCCTACAGGGGCGTCCCCCTGAGCCTCCAATACCTCCTCCTCAAGCTCAGAGCATACAGCCGACACCACAACTCCCTCCTGAAGAATAGGAACCGGGTCATCCGTCTTCCCGGCCCCCGGGAAACTACGAGATAAGGCATCAGCCTTTACATTTTTTGACCCAGGACGATATGTGACGACAAAATTAAACCTGGTAAAAAACAACGACCATCTAGCTTGTCTGGAATTCAGACGTTTTGCAGACTCTAAATACAGCAGGTTCTTGTGATCAGTAATGACGGTGACCGGGTGGACTGCCCCCTCCAAAAAGTGACGCCACTCTTCAAAAGCCAACTTAATGGCCAAGAGTTCCCTATTGCCGACATCATAATTCCTCTCGGCGGACGACAATTTTTTAGAGAAGAAAGCGCACGGATGCCATTTACCAGGGGACGGACCTTGAGATAATACCGCACCCACTCCTACGTCAGATGCGTCTACCTCCACAATGAACGGTTGTGATGCATCAGGTTGGATGAGTATGGGTGCTGAAGCAAAACATTTTTTCAAGGAGGAAAATGCTTGACAAGCTTTGTCAGACCACCTAGAAAAATCCGTCCCTTTTTTTGTCATGTCAGTGAGAGGTTTGACAACAGATGAGAAATTACGAATAAATTTCCGGTAGTAGTTAGCAAACCCAGGAAACGCTGCAGTGCTTTAAGATCCTCTGGCCGATCCCATTCAAGCACAGCCTTCACTTTCCCAGGGTCCATACGGAAACCGGAGGCTGACACCAAGAATCCTAAAAACTGAAGTTCTTGTACAGCGAATACACACTTCTCCCATTTGGCGTACAGTTTATTATCTCGCAAGATCTGCAACACTTGTCTCACATGCTCCTGATGAGACACAAGATCCGGCGAGTAAATTAAGATGTCATCTAGATAAATGACAACAAACTGTCCCACTAGGTGGCGAAAGATGTCATTAACAAAATGTTGAAACACCGCCGGGGCAGTAGTCAGACCGAAAGGCATGACAAGGTTCTCATAATGTCCCTCCGGAGTGTTAAACGCCGTCTTCCACTCATCCCCCTCCTTTATCCTAATCAGATTATACGCCCCCCTGAGATCCAACTTAGAGAACCATTTGGCGCCCACAATCTGATTGAAGAGATCAGGAATAAGTGGGAGCGGATACGGATCTCGGACCGTAATCCGATTAAGCTCACGGAAATCCAGTCAAGGGCGTAGGCCTCCATCTTTTTTCTTCACAAAGAAGAACCCCGCGGCCACTGGGGAAGATGAAGGTCTAATATGCCCCTTGGCCAGACTTTCCGAAATGTAATCCTTCATAGCTTGCCTCTCAGGACCAGAAAGGTTATATAACCTAGATTTTGGTAACTTAGCATCAGGAAGCAATTTTATAGCACAGTCATATGCGCGATGAGGAGGTAATTCTTGATACCCTTCCTCTGAAAACACATCCTCAAAGTCCTCCAGAAAAGGAGGTAAGGTTCTAGGCACGACCGTACCGATGACCGTGTTCATGCAGTTACTATTGCAAAATTCACCCCACTGGCTTATCTCTCTGGATTGCCAATTAATAACTGGGTTATGTTTAGTTAACCAAGGAAGTCCCAACACAATAGGAGTGGGAAGGCCCTCCAACACATAACAAGACAATAGTTCTTTATGTATTGCCCCCACTCGAAGGTCTATGTTATGCACGGCTTGCACAAAGCTACCTTGACAGAGAGGCCTGGCGTCAATAGAGAATATAGGGATAGGTTTGGCCAATACACTCAGTTGCATACCTTGCACCTGGGCAAACCGAGCGTCCACCAGATTAGCCGCGGCCCCACTATCCAGAAGAACAGAAATCCTCTCAGTTCTCGTACCTACCACCACCTCCGCTGGTACGAGAAACTGAGACGGACTTGGGGACGAAATACATACTCCCAGATTGTCGTCCACCACACAACCTGGGATTAATAGTTTTCCGGCGACTTCTTGCTCAGTACAGTACGGGATGGACACCCCTCAATAAAATGTCCCTCTCTCCCGCAGAAGAAACACCTTCTTGTTTTGCGGCGCACCGCCGATCCCCTCCCTCGGAATGATGTCCCTCCCAACTGCATAGGTTCCTCGGAACAAACCAGGGGAACCTCAATATTAGGGACTTTAGAAGGAGGTGAAGTCATCACAGGGGGCGGAGTTACCCCACACCTCTCCCGAAGCCGTCTATCAATGCGAATAGCAAGAGCCATAGCGGCCTCCAGTGACGGGGGAGAATCATACTGAGCCAACACATCTTTTAATTTGTCAGATAAACCTTGACAAAACTGGCTCTTAAGAGCCGGGTCATTCCACTGAGTATCCGTGGCCCACCTACGGAACTCTGAAGAAAATTCCTCCGCCGGACGATCTCCCTGCTGTATCCTACGTAACTTCATTTCAGCAAGGGAGACCCGATCCGGGTCATCATATACCAGACCCAGGGCTGTAAAAAATCGGTCCACTGACTGGAGAGCCGGGGAGCCCGGGGGGAGAGAGAACGCCCAGGATTGAGGGTCCCCTTGTAAGAGTGAGATGACAATTCCCACCCTCTGATCCTCACTCCCCGACGACTGCGGCCGCAGCCGAAAATACAATTTACATGCTTCCCGGAAAGTAAAAAAACTTGTCCCGCCCACCAGTGAACCTGTTCGGGAGAGCTACTTTAGGTTCAAATCTGGTTTGCTCCCGGGGGTACAAAAATCTTGGATTTAACGTCCGTCAGCTCCATGGACAAACTCTGCAACTGCTGAGCTAAATGGGCTACTGGATCCATGGTGGCTGGGGAGAATCTTTAGAGTGGGCCGGTGAAAATGTCACGACGTATAACAGATATATTCAAAGATAGCAACCTATATCTAATGTGACATCATTCTAAATTTCATATAATAGAGAAAATCAACATGTATACATAGTATCTGCCAGCAATGTCTTACCTGACATAATATCCTATGTATTGTGGGTCAATACTGTGTACGTGTCACGCTGTCTCTGGATAGAGGTGGACCGGGGTCTATGCTGACCCTGAACTGGGGTCCTGACTAGTCCCTCTACCTGGAGGTACTGTTAATGGTACAGAGGTCCAGGCCGCCAGCGTAACCCTGTCTCCTGTAGATCCCTGACCACTGTAATCTAGTCCTGAGAAGGACCCTGATTACTACCACAGGGAATGGGCAGGTCACAGCTTACACACAGTCTAAGACAAACGAGACAGACAAGGGGTAAAGAAAACACAGCCTTGCATACAACACTTCCACTACAGAGGAACACAAAAGGTTAAGGAGATAAACAATAAGCGAGGAGAGGAAAAACCACAACAGGCACTCTTAGCTTAAGTCTTCTCAGAAACGATCCGCTCTGCTGGTCTGAATGAATGTTTTCACCGGCAACTTCCCAGCAGACCAGCAGGTATAAGAAGGAAGCTAATTAACAAAACATCAATCGCAGCTGGGCGAGGCTGGTCAGCCCAGCACCGAGAGAGAAAGAATTAACTCCCTCAGTGCCGAAAAACACCCAGCACCAGAAACTCAGCTGTGCGAAGTCAGGGTGTGCAATCGCGACGATCTCCGCCGCGACACACCCGTGACACGTATGAAGCCCTTGGCTAAATTTTCATCTATATAATCCTTCAAAGCTTTTAGCTCGGGCCCCGCTAGGGGGTAGATCTTACCAAAAGGTATCTCGGCTCCAGGCAATAATTCAATTGGACAATCATATGGACGGTGAGGAGGAAGCTGATCAGCGTTCTTCTTGTCACATAAATCCACATAGTCCTGGTATACAGCTGGTAGTTCAGGGACTGACATGGTTCCTTTAGGAACAGAGCAAGCTGAAACTCCTTGACTCATCTGTTTCTCCGGAAAGTGTAATTCCTTGGTCTCCCAGTTAATCGTAGGATTCTGAGCCTGCAGCCATGGTAGCCCTAGAATAATGGGAAAGTGGGGAGAAGAGATAAGCAAAAAATACATTTTCTCCTGATGATCTTTACCCATAAGGACCCTCAAAGGCTCTGTTTCTTGATCCACTGGTCCAGAAGTCAGTAGAGAGCCATCCACAGTCTCCATCTGTACTGGAGTAGCCTTCTTCACTGAACGTATCCCCTGTTTCAGAGCAAAGGAGATATCCATAAAATTTCCACTTGCTCCTGAGTCGATCATAGCAGAGCTAGACACCCAGACTGAGTCAACCCAGAGTTTGATGGAAAGGAAGCAATGAGAAATGTTTCTTTTACAACTCAGCTGGGACACCGCTGAGGAAACTTGAAAAATTGCAGCGTTTATACCGTCATCGTCCCCAGAACTAACAGAGTTTAAGTCCGAGAAATCAATATCTCTTGCAGCAGATCTCACTGGAGCCTGAGGCTCGGACATGACAGAGCTCCTCTCGCAACACTCACAGTGAATGACTGCTGCAGTAGTCTTACGAGAACGGCTGGGGCAGTTTATAATGAAGTGCCCTGACTTACCACAGTAGAAACATAGATTTTCCTTTATACGATGTTCTTTGCGTGCATCACTAACCCGTCTTTGTAAAGAGTCCACCTGCATGGGTTCAGGTTCTGGTTCCCTTGTGATCCTACTCAAAGGTTCCTTAGCTGAGGAGGGAGGTAGTAAAAGGTTAGTGCGATTATTTTCGAACCATCTCTCTTGTCTGCGTTCAGTCAGACGAGCATCAATACGGATACAATAGTTAATAAAGTCACCTAACTCAGTGGGAGGGTCGGCACGAGCAAGTTCATCCTTAATCAGTGGAGACAACCCTTTCCGAAAAATAGATTTTTTAGCGGAAGTGTCCCAAGTGGTATCAAGAGCCCATCTCCTGAAATCCAGGGCATATTCGGCTACTGAACGCTTACCTTGGTGCAAAGTTAACATGGCTGCTTCAGCTGTTGTACCTCGATTGGGGTCATCAAACACCTGCCCCATGACTGAAATAAAAGCATCAAGGTGATTCAAACAATCATCCTCAGTCTCAATCAGAGGGTTTGCCCACATCAAAGCCTTATTGGTAAGCAACATGATTATAGTAAGCACTTTGGATCGTTCAGTGGGAAATTGTGAAGCATGTGCAGAGAAAAATAAATTGCATTGATTAATAAATCCCCTGAATTTCTCACGTTCACCGCCAAAACGAAAAGGAGGTAATTTGGGGATCCCAGAACTCGGGGTTATGGCAGGAGCCTGGGCTCGTTCCTCTAGAGCCTCAATCCTGGCTCGCAATTCCTGGGTAGTCTGTCCAAACACTTGCAAATTATGATTAGTGAGGTCCTGTAGGCTTGCAAAACGGGTTTTTAAAGTCTGTACATCTGAAAGGATTGTATCAGTCACTCCGCAAAGTTCCTTTATGCGGGCCTCCATCTTCCAGATCTTTTAAGGCAGAAGTGCTGGAAGGAGAAGAGGAAAGGACAAAAAAAAAAACAATAGTGTTTACCTGTGGTAACACTCCAGAGTAAAATTTTAAGGGAATGTGCTCACCTGGAATGGTTGTGAGAAGTCACAACCACTGTCATCACATAAGGTATTAAACGGACATCTGATATCCACAATCACAGCAGACACGGCTTTCCCAGACCCAGCAGACACTAAACATTTGCTCCTGAATCTTGTCATGTATATTGTACAGTTCCTATAGCGTCTTGTGCTTGGGTGCGAGGAAAACACAGGAGACACAGGTTGATATGAAATGACTTGTATTACTTCATACAAGCATGCTGAAAAGTTCACACAGTTTGCAGGAACAGCGACAGAAGACACAGCAGGCCAGAGTAACTTCAAGCACTACAATAAATCTCCAAAGCAGGTTCAGGATCTCTTCTCTGTACCGTAATTCCTCTGCAAACATGGATTCACCAAACAGCAGGTTTCCAGAGTCCAAAAGTGTTCCAAGGTTCCTCAGTAGGGAATAGCTGGAGTACAAGTCCAAGGTTTCCAGAAGTCAGGTCACAGACTGACTGAGGCTTGATTCAGGAGCACTGATTGTTCAGCTGAGGCTGCTTAAGAAGCAAGAGGGAAGAATCAGGGCGGGAACGTGAAAACTGGAAACTCCATATTAACTGAGGGCAAGAGCTGCAGAAAGACAGAAAGCAAAATGGCCGACGGAAAACTGAGTTTCAAGGAACATGTCAACAGAGACAAAGAACCTTACACAAATACTAGTAAACCTCATATCATATGTGACACACCTGTGGTGGTAGTGTTATGGTTAGGGCCTGTTTTACGGCTTCAGAGCCAGGATGGAACAATGAATTCAAAATTTTATCAGCAAATTGTAAAAGAAAATATCAATACATGTGTCCATGATCTTAATCTAAAGAGAATTTTGGTAATGCAGCAAAACAATGACCTAAAGGACATTAGTTAATCTACAAAAGTAATGTTGAAGAACAATAAAGGTAACATTTTGGAATGGTCAAGTTAAAGTTTTGACCCTAATCCGGTGAAAATCTTGTGGATGGCGTTTAAGCGAGCAGTTCATTGGATAAAATCCACTGATATAATTTGAACAATTATTGGAATCATTTAGATGTGATTATTGCACAATGAGGTCATGCCAGCTACAACAAGAATAGGTTCACACAGTTTTGCCACTCACAGACTTGTGGTCGTAGATAATTTTCTTTAATAAAAAACCATGACAAATTTAATATATTTGACTTATTTCTTTGATTTTGTTGTTTTTATCTATATTCAGGATGTTTGTCAACATCTGGTATAGTTTTAGGTAAAATTTCTGCAAACTTATGGAAAACTCTGAAGAATTCAAAAACCTTCGTTCAAGCACCACTGCATATCTGTTCAGAGAAATATGTTTCTGTAATGTCCAGGCCGTACCTGTTCTTTTTTTCCACTTCAGGCGATGCAGTGCCTCGATAAGACAGTCCTTTTTAATTCAGGTGTCTTTTTGTGCTGCTCAGTCTATAGCTATGGGTTTAATTCCGGTTTCATTTTATGGGCCATGGGAGGGCTATCATCTATTTAAACCCCTGAACTTCTGACTCTCATTGCCGGATAAAGATCTTCTCTGACTCCATCTATTTCTACTACCACCTGTGTTGCGTGCTGAATTCCTGTTGTCTGACTGTGACCTGTTTCCTGACCACTGTGGAAAATGAGAAAAACCAGTACCAAACAAATTAAAACATACCTTTTCAAGCTTACTTGGCGGACCAGCAGTGTACGGCTTGCAAAATCCCTGGTGCAACACCTGAAATGATCAGCGTCGTATAAAGTCCAGGCCAAGGAGGAAAAAATAGGTGGCACTCCATATGCTGTTCCTATTGAAGCTTCTGATTGACACAAAATGGCCGTCGTTCTCCACTGCATCGTCTCCCCTGCATCCATGTACTACAGTCATGGCCAAAAGTTTTGAGAATGACACAAATATTAATTTTTACAAAGTCTACTGCTTCACTTTTTCTAATGGCAATTTGCATATACTCCAGAATGTTATAAAGAGTGATCAGCTTAACAGCAATTACTTGCAAAGTCAATATTTGGCTAGAAAATGAACTTTATCCCCAAAACACATTTCAACATCATTGCAGCCCTGCCTTAAAAGGACCAGCTAACCTCTTTTCAGTGATTGCTCCATTAACACAGGTGTGGGTGTTGATGAGGACATGGCTGGAGATCAATCTGTCATGATTAAGTAAGAATGACACCACTGGACACTTTAAAAGGAGGCTGGTGCTTGGCATCATTGTTTCTGTTCTGTTAACCATGGTTATCTCTAAAGAAACACGTGCAGTCATCATTGCAATGCACAAAAATGGCCTAACAGGGAAGAGTATCGCAGCTAGAAAGATTGCACCTCAGTCAACAATCTATCGCATCATCAAGAACTTCAAGGAGAGAGGTTCCATTGTTGCCAAAAAGGCTCCAGGGCGCCCAAGAATGACCAGCAAGCGCCAGGACCGTCTCTTAAAAGTGTTTCAGCTGCGGGATGGGGCTAACAGCAGTGCAGAGCTTGCTCAGGAATGGCAGTAGGCAGGTGTGAGTGCATCTGCACGCACTGTGAGACTGAGACTCTTGGAGCAAGGCCTGGTCTCAAGGAGGGCAGCAAAGAAGCCACTTCTCTCCAGAAAAAACATCATGGACAGACTAATATTCTGCAAAACGTACAGGCAGTGGATTGCTGAGGACTGGGGTAAAGTTATTTTCTCTGATGAATCCCCTTTTCGATTGTTTGGGACATCAGGAAAACGCCTCATTCGGAGAAGACAAGGTGAGCGCTATCACCAGTTTTGTCTCATGCCAACTGTTAAGCATCCTGAAACCATTCATGTGTGGGGTTGCTTCTCAGCCAAGGGAATCGGCTCTCTCACAGTCTTGCCTAAAAACACAGCCATGAATAAAGAATGGTACCAGAATGTCCTCCAAGAGCAACTTCTCCCAACCCTCCAAGAGCAGTTTGGCGATCAACAATGCCTTTTCCAGCATGATGGAGCACCTTGCCATAAAGCAAAGGTGATAACTAAATGGCTTAGGGAACAAAACATAGAGATTTTGGGTCCATGGCCTGGAAACTCCCCAGATCTTAATCCCATTGAGAACTTGTGGTCAATCATCAAGAGACGGGTGGACAAACAAAAACCTAAAAATTTAAAAAGTTTTAGAGTGCTTCACAGGTGTCACTAATTTTTTCCTTGCTCTAGGCCTGGACTTTGCATTCCCTGTACCAATTGTGTTAGGGTCTGTGAAACCGCACACAAATATATATGAGGTAGAGTAGAAAGAGGTGCTTTTGCAGGCCGGGGTCCACCCGTTCGCAGGCGGGGGAACCTGCTGCTAGTAAAATGGCGCAAGACGCGAACTCTGTTATCCCGCAGAGTCGCCAAAATAAACACCGCAATGCGCTGTGGCAATATGTGCGAACTCTGTTATTTCACAGAGCCGCTAGAAGGAGTGCCGCAGCGCTATATGGCGATGTGTGCGAACTCACTAAACACAACTGAGTCGCAAAATAAACACGCTAGGGCGCTGTCTAGCGTTGAAAGCGAACCCTGTTACGTCACAGGGCCGCTGAGAAAAAGTTCTGTGTCCTGTCAGGCACCCAGGTACACAGTTAAGTGCTAAGCGAACATAGAACTGATCATGCGCTAATTCCTTGCGGGAGTCACCCGCAATCTATGGCGTCTGAACGCCAGACCCTGAATACGGCAATCAAACTCCTCACCGGTTATGCCGGTAATCTAGGGCATCTAGGACACCGACCCTGACCAGCTAGCATACCAAACTCCTCACCGATTAAGTTGGTATTCTAGGGGCTTATTTCAGCCGGGCCCTAACCACACACACGCATGACCACACTGGCGCAACGTATGTAATGGTTGATATTAGCGCATGGCGGCCCAGCCATGCTACCCTTTTATAGTAACAGCTACAGGACCTGCCAGAAACAAGGACCAATGAAACTTGTTCCAGAACACCAGTAGTCACAGGACCTTCCTGGCAGACCAATAGGAGCTGCTGCAGTACCTGAGCATGTGACCCCTGATCTCCAATGAGAGATCTCACTCTGGGCATGCTCAGAAGGGGAAAACAAGGACTTTGTCCTAAAGACGTCTGCTCGCCGCTAACCAGTACTGGCCACAATAGCAGAGCCTGGAGGAACAGCAGTAATCCTCTGCACACTGTTAGACTGGGCAAGATGCTGGGACCGACATCTAAGCTGAGAAGGCTCCACTGTGGACGGAGATGAATGGGGGACCGCAGCGGGACTGGTTCGAGACTCCCCTTGTGCAGCAGCGGGAACTCGAACCCTAACACATTGTTTGTTGATTTTGTGCCTTTGTTGTGCTCCTGAGTCGGACCCGGCTACCTTGACTTCCCTTGTCTCTGGCTCACTCATCTGGCCTGCAGTGCTTCCATGAAGGCAATCCAGTGAATCCCATGTACACGGATCCCCTGTACACGGGTTAAGGAGCGAAAGTCCGGGTTCCTGAAGTAGCCATTTTGAGACTACGGCCTCTGACAGATGTTACAGCTTCTTTCTCGTCCTGGACAGATCTTTATCTCTCAATTTATAGAGATAATCTGTATTTCGTGAAGAATGATTTTTCACATATTGATTTACTACATGATCAGATTGTCTTATGAAAAGAAAACATGCTGCTTGGCTCAGTGGTTAGCACTGCAGCCTTGCAGTCCTGAGTTCAAATCCCACCAAGGACAACATTGGCAAGGAGTTTGTATGTTCTCCCCGTGTTTGCGTGGGTTTCCTCTGGGTACTCCGGTTTTCTCCCACACTCCAAAGACATACTGATAGGAATTCTAGATTGTGAGCCCCTTCGGAGACAGTGCCAATAATGTCTGTAAACCGCTGCGGAATATGTTGGCGCTTATATAAATAAAAAGATTATTTATTATTATTGGTTGTTATTTTTTTTATAAGATAATCAGGTTTGCATAAAATAAAGGAATGCTCACCTCCCCAATCCTTTGCCGGTTCTGCTCTGTGGGTGTTTACTACCTGCTATAATTAGGAAGTTACATGTCACAGTCTTAAGTGACCACTACAGCCAATCGCTGACTGCAGTGATAATCCACTCTAGCCAGTGATTTGTTACATTGATCGCATATTTATGTATTGGGACATCATCACTGCATTAGCAAGTAGAGACTGGCAGGGAATAGACAACATTGGGATGGGAGCAATGAGGTGAATATTGCTTCTTTTATTTTTTTTTTTCAAATAATTTGAGGATCTTGTCATAATTAGAAAGAAACCCCTGCCACCTTTTTATGTAGAAGGGCTGAAACTATTGTCAAGTAAATTACATTGAAAAGAGAAAACCTCTCTAATTACAATTATACTCTCCTACCTCACATCCAGCACAAATATTACATCGTCTTCTGGAATACAAAGAGTAACTTTCCCAAGTTTTGAGAACAATGGAATTCCTAATTCCATGAATGAGTCTGCAAGGGATCCCTTCTTATATGCAGAAGTTACCAATTCAGAGAATCTCTTCCATTGTCCACAAGAAAATCTATAATGTTATTATTTCTACCAGGTGTATACAGTGTCTTGAAAAAGTATTCATACCCTGTAATACATTTTCTCACGTTACACCCACAAACTTAAGTGTATTTTATTGGGATTTTATGTAATATACCAACACAAACTAGCAAGTGTCTGTGAAGTGTAAAAGAAATGATTCAAGGTTTTCTAAATATTAAAGAAATATAAATCTGAAAATTGTAAAGTGCACTTGTATTTATTCCACGAGAGTCAATACTTCGTAGGATCACCCTTCGATGTACTTATACTGTAGTCTTTGGTATATCACTATCAGCTTTGCACATCTGGAGGTTGACATTTTGCCTGGTTAATTCATTTTTCTTTGTCAATATATAAAAAGATAGTTCCTGACATAATGTCTTTAATATCAAAATGTAAATGGAACTTTAACAATTAAAACTAAAAAATCAATTTAACAAAATCATCTCATGAATTTATGAATACAAACCTATTAATTCATAAAACACCACATAGAAATTTTTCACTTGGACAGATAACACTAGATTTGGAGAGGAATAAATGGAAATATACAGTGCCTTGCGAAAGTATTCGGCTCCCTGGAACTTTTCAACCTTTTACCACATATCATGCTTCAAAAATAAAGATAACAAATGTAAATTTTTGGTGAAGAATCAACAACAAGTGGGACATAATTTTTAAGTTGAACGAAATTTATTGGTTATTTTAAATTTTTGTGGAAATACAAAAACTGAAAAGTGGGGCGTGCAATATTATTCGGCCCCTTTACTTTCAGTGCAGCAAACTCACTCCAGAAGTTCATTGTGGATCTCTGAATGATCCAATGTTGTCCTAAATGACTAATGATGATAAATATAAGCCACTTGTGTGTAACCAAGTCTCCGTATAAATGCACCTGCTCTGTGATAGTCTCAGTTTTCTGTTTGAAGCACAGAGAGCATCATGAAATCCAAGGAACACAACAGGCAGGTCCGTGATACTGTTGTGGAGAAGTTTAAATCCGGATTTGGATACAAAATGATTTCCAAAACTTTAAACATCCCAAGGAGCACTGTGCAAGCGATCATATTGAAATGGAAGGAGTATCATACCACTGCAAATCTACCAAGACCCGACCGTCCCTCTAAACTTTCATCTCAAACAAGGAAAAGACTGATCAGAGATGCAGCCAAGAGGCCCATGATCACTCTGGATGAACTGCAGAGATCTACAGCTGAGGTGGAACAGTCTGTCCACAGGACAACAATCAGTCGTACACTGCACAAATCTGGCCTTTATGGAAGAGTGGCACGAAGAAAGCCATTTCTCAAAGATATCCATAAAAAGTGTAATTTAAAGTTTGCAACAAGCCACCTGGGAGACACACCAAACATGTGGAAGAAGGTGCTCTAGTCAGATGAAACCAAAATCAAACTTTTTGGCAACAATGCCAAATGATATGTTTGGCGTAAAGGCAACACAGCTCATCACCCTGAACACACCATGCCCACTGTCAAACATGGTGGTGGCAGCATCATGGTTTAGGCCTGCTTTTCTTCAGAAGGGACAGGGAAGCTGGTTCAAATTGATGGGAAGATGGATGAAGCCAAATACAGGACCATTCTTGAAGAAAACCTGTTGGAGTCTGCAAAAGACCTGAGACTGGGACAAAGATTTGTCTTCCAACAAGACAATGACCCCAAATATAAAGCAAAATCTACAATGGAATGTGTAGCGTCGGCGTCCCTGCCCTCTGCCAGGCAGGGACGCTGTTCCCCTGCGACAGCGTCCTCTGCCAGGCAGGGACGTCGGTCCCCTTACCCGCGCTCAGCGTCCTCCTTCCGCCCTGCTGGGGCCGCGCGCTCCTTCCCTGCTTCTGGACTTAGGGCGCGCGCCCGCTCGCTCCCCCGCTCTTAAAGGGGCCGCGCGCATCTTTCAAAAAGGTCCCCGGCCAATGCCGGAGGACTCCACCCTATATAAAGTACTTCCTCCTTAATGGAGGTGCCCGAGCAATGTTGTTATTGCACTGTTCTTTACTCTGCTTTAGCCCTCAGGGTCCGTTACCAGTTACCTGCCTGTTTCCTGCCAGTTTGTTTTCTGCTACCTGCCCGCAAGCCTGCCTGGAGGTTTGGCCGTCACATGCGGTGACCATCGGCAATTCCAGAGAACCTCGCCTGCTCACTTGGGGGCGTTCATCTGCCATCTACCTGCAAGTCTACCTGGAGGTTCGGCCATCACCTGCGGTGTCCACCGGCTATTCCAGAGTCTTTCGCCTGCTCACTTGGGGGCGCTCATCTGCCATCTGCCTGCAAGTCTACCTGGAGGTTCGGCCATCACCTGCGGTGTCCATCGGCTATTCCAGAGACTCTCGCCTGCTCACTTGGGGGCGCTCATCTGTCACCTGCCTGCTAGCCTACCGGGAGGCTCCACCATCTCAGGTCGTATATACCTGTCCATTCAGAGACTGCCCCGGCCCCTTGCCTGCCTGTTTATCCAGAGACTGCCCCGGTCACTTGCCGTGACTACCTGTCTGTCTACCCAGAGACTGCCCCGGTCACTTGCTGCGACTACCTGCCTGTCTACCCAGAGACTGCCCCGGTCACTTGCCGTGACTACCCGCCTGTTTATCCAGAGACTGCCCCGGTCACTTGCTGTGACTACCTGCCTGTCTACCCAGAGACTGCCCCGGTCACTTGCCGTGACTACCCGCCTGTCTATCCAGAGACTGCCCCGGTCACTTGCCGTGACCTCCCACCTGTCTGTCCAAAGACTGCCCCCGTCACTTGCAGTGACTTCCTGTCCGTCTCCCCGGGCGCCACCCGCTCCTTTACAAGGAAAGCATCCTTGTATAATAAAGCTCAGTGGTTCCGCCTCCCAGACCCGTTACAGTTTGCTCGGGCCATGGAACCCGGTGGCACCCAAACTCCCTCGCTCTCTGACCTGTGTCATGAACTGTCTCGTCAGAGGTCTCAACAGGAGTCCATCCTGGGTCACCTGCGGAATGTTAATTCCCGCCTGGACACCCTGACTACTTCACCAGCAACCACCGCGGGCGCCATGACTCGCAATCCGGCAGTTCCGCTGCTTACCAATTCCGTGGTTTCCGTTCCCGTCCGTCTCCGGGCGCCACCCTCCTTTCAGAAAGCTCCTTGAAAAAGCTCATGTTCCGCCTCCCAGACCGTTACAGTTTGCTCGGCCATGGAACCGTGCACCCAACTCCTCTCGCTCCTGACCGTGTCATGACTTCTCAAGTCTCACAGAGTCCACCTGGCACCTCGGAATGTTAATTCCGCTGGACACCTGACTACTTCACCAGCAACACGCGGCGCCATGATCGCAATCGGCATCGCTGCTTACCAATCCGTGTTCCGTCTGGACTCGACTTTCAGCTCCTCCTCGGTTTGGATGCGACCCTGCTCTGGCTCGGGTTCATTAACCATGCACCTGCATTTTGAACTCCTGGCACACCAGTTTAACTCCGACCGGGCCAAAATTGCCTTCATCATGTCCCATCTCACCGGGAGGCCCTGGCCTGGCTAAATCCTCTTTGGAGAGAGAGGATCCTCTGGTGTCTGACCTGTCTGCTTTTCTCTCAGCCTTCCGGAAGGTATTCGACGAACCCGGATGGAAGACCTCCTCTGCATCTTCTCTGCTGCGTCTCCGTCAGGGAAGTCTCACCGTGGGTCAATATGCCATACGGTTCCGTACCCTTGCCTCTGAGCTAGCTTGGGATAATGACGCTCTGATATCTGTCTTCTGGGAGGGTCTGTCCGGCCGTATTAAAGATGAACTTGCCGGTCGGACATTCCAACCTCTCTCGATGACCTAATAACTCTTGCCAATCGAATTGATCTACGGTTCCAGGAGCGCGCTAAAGAGGTCACCCGTGAGAGAAGGTTTCCTCGTCTAGCTCCTTCTTTTCAGAGACCTGTAACTCCTTCCGTTTCTCCTCAGGTACACTCTTCTGAGCCTATGCAAGTCGACCAGACCAAGATGGTCAAAGCCCGTCAGGACTTACGCCGTACCGAGGGGAGTTGCTTCTACTGTGGCAGTAAGGAGCACTGGATCCGTACCTGCCCAGAGAGGTCGGGAAACGCCTGTGTCTAGGTTCGCTCGGAGAGGTCCACCTAGACAAAAATAAATCCTCTTCATCTCTGCTGTTGTCAGTCTCAATTCTCCTCGGTGAGAACCGATATTTCGAACTAGCCCAACTTGATTCTGGAGCAGCCGGGAATCTTGTTTCACAGGCTCTAGTAGAAAAATATCGCATTCCTACCAAACCTCTGGTTGAACCAGTATCTGTTGCTGCTGTGGATGGGGGTCTCCTACCACGTCCCATCCAACTTATCACTGAAGCCATAACCCTGCAGGTGGGAATGTTGCATTCTGAGAGCATCTCGTTTCATGTTCTGCCTGGATTCTCTCACGCTTTTTTACTAGGTCTGCCTTGGCTCCAAAAGCATGCACCCGTGCTCGACTGGCAGACTGGAGAGATCCTTCGCTGGGGACAGGACTGTCATAAAATTTGTTTGGTTCCTGTTCATCCCATCCGTCCTTCTCCTACACCAACTAATCTACCAGGGCTCCCGATTCCATATTGGTCATTCGCTGATGTCTTTAATAAAAAGGAAGCAGAGACATTACCCCCTCACAGACCGTATGATTGCCCGATCGACCTGCTACCCGGTACTACGCCTCCCCGTGGGCGTATTTACCCATTGTCCACTGCTGAGACCAGGTCGATGTCCGAATATATCGAGGAGAATTTGGCCAAGGGATTCATCCGGAAATCCATCTCTCCAGCGGGAGCAGGTTTCTTCTTCGTAAAAAAGAAAGACGGCTCTCTCCGTCCCTGTATTGACTACAGAGGCCTAAATTTGATCACGGTGAAGAATAAGTACCCTCTTCCGCTCATTCCAGAATTGTTTGATCGTCTGAGGGGGGCTAGAATCTTCACCAAACTGGATCTTCGTGGGGCATATAACCTGGTCCGTATCCGTCGGGGAGATGAATGGAAGACGGCATTCAACACCCGGGACGGCCACTATGAGTATTTGGTGATGCCCTTTGGTCTCTGTAATGCTCCAGCAGTCTTTCAGGAGTTGGTCAATGACATCTTCCGGGACCTTCTCTACTCCTGCGTTGTGGTGTACCTAGACGATATCTTGGTCTTCTCTCCGGATCTCCAGTCTCACCGGAGGGATGTTCGTCAGGTTCTGCTCAGGCTCAGGCAGAATCACCTCTTCCCGAAGTGCCTCTTTGAGCAGACCTCGCTTCCGTTTTTGGGCTACATCATTTCTCAAACAGGCCTACGAATGGATCCGGAGAAACTGTCTGCCATTGAGAAATGGCCCCGACCGGAGGGGTTGAAGGCCATTCAGCGGTTCCTGGGATTCGCCAATTATTACCGTCTTTTCATACCCACTTCTCTTCCCGGACTGCTCCAATCTCCGCGCTCACCCGCAAGGATGCTAATCCCAAACAGTGGACGCCCGAAGCAGAGGAGGCCTTTCTTTCTTTAAAACAGGCCTTCTCTTCCGCTCCAGTGCTGCATCGCCCGGACGGCAACAAGCAGTTCTTCCTGGAGGTGGACGCTTCCTCTTCTGGAGCCGGAGCGTACTTACTCAAAAATCTTCATCCGGGAGGATGGTATCTTGCGGCTTCTTCTCCAAACTCTTCTCCTCTTCTGAGCGCAATTACTCCATAGGAGACCGAGAGTTATTGGCCATCAAGCTGGCATTGGAGGAGTGGCGTTACCTACTCGAGGGGGCTCTTCATCCAGTAATCATTTACACTGACCAGAAAAATCTGGCTTACCTCCAGCATGCCCAGAGACTTAACCCTCGCCAAGCCCGGTGGTCCTTGTTTTTTGCCCGCTTTGATTTTCTCTTACATTTTCGCCCGGCCGACAAGAACATCGAGGCGGACGCCTTGTCCCGGTCCTTCCTGGTGTCGGATCTCGAGGAGGAACCTAAACATATCATCGATCCCGCCAGAGTGATGCAGGTGGCTCCCGTGAGTCTAAATCGTCTCCCTCCTGGCAAGACGTTCGTATCGGTAACCGATCGGGAGAGAATCCTACACCGGGGTCATTCGTCTAAACTAGCTGGCCACGCTGGTCAGAAAAAGACCCTCCAGCTCATTACTCGGCATTACTGGTGGCCTACCCTGCACAAGGACGTAATAGACTTTGTTTCTGCCTGTGTCTCCTGTGCCCGCAACAAAGTTCCGAGACACCTGCCTGCCGGCCGTCTTCTTCCGCTTCCTGTACCCGCTGCTCCCTGGCAGCATATAGCCATGGACTTAATAACAGATCTGCCCGTCTCTGCCGGTTGTACGGTCATTTGGGTGGTCGTTAACCGATTTTCCAAGATGGCTCACTTCATTCCCCTGCCAGGACTTCCGTCTGCACCCGAGTTGGCTAAAGACTTTATCCGCCACATCTTCCGTCTTCATGGTCTGCCTCGTCACATTGTGTCGGATCGTGGGGTACAGTTCACCTCACGTTTCTGGAGAGCCACTTGTAAGTTGCTAGACGTCACCTTGGATTTCTCCTCCGCTTACCACCCGCAGTCCAATGGACAAGTCGAGCGAATCAATCAGAATCTGACCAGTTATCTCCGGCACTTCGTTAATGCCCACCATTCTGACTGGGTGGATCTCCTGCCTTGGGCCGAATTCTCTTACAACAATCACGAGAGCGAATCTTCCTCCAAATCTCCGTTTTTTGTAGTCTTCGGTCAACACCCTCGGATCCCTGTTCCTGTCTCCATCTCTGTGGACAATCCAGCTGCGGAATCTCTGGTTAACGAATTTTCCTCCATATGGGAGAGTACCCGGTCCGCACTCATTCTGTCATCCGAGCGCATGAAGAAACATGCTGACAAAAAACGTTTGGATCCTCCTCAATTCCGTCCTGGGGATAAGGTCTGGCTTTCGTCCAAGTATGTCCGGCTCAAGATTCCTTCCTACAAGTTAGGTCCTCGGTTCATCGGTCCTTTTGAGATCATCAGTCAGATCAACCCGGTGTCCTATAAATTGAAACTCCCGGCCAATTTGAGGATTCCTAACTCCTTCCATGTATCTCTCCTCAAACCGGTGGTACTTAACTCTTTTGTCAAGTCTACAGGTACACCTCCTGCTCCAGTGTCTGCTGAAGACGAATTTGAGGTAGAGAACATTCTGGCCACCAAAAGGGTAGGAAGAAAGACCTATTTTCTGGTGGATTGGAAGGGGTTTGGTCCTGAGGAGAGAACGTGGGAGCCTCGGGAGAACATCCATGCCCCTATCATCCTAGCTAAATTTCTTTCTGGCCTAAAAAAGGGGGGGCCTAGAGGGTACTGTAGCGTCGGCGTCCCTGTCCTCTGCCAGGCAGGGACGCTGTTCCCCTGCGACAGCGTCCTCTGCCAGGCAGGGACGTCGGTCCCCTTAACCGCGCTCAGCGTCCTCCTTCCGCCCTGCTGGGGCCGCGCGCTCCTTCCCTGCTTCTGGACTTAGGGCGCGCGCCCGCGCGCTCCCCCGCTCTTAAAGGGGCCGCGCGCATCTTTCAAAAGGACCCCGGCCAATGCCGGAGGACTCCACCCTATATAAAGTACTTCCTCCTTAATGGAGGTGCCCGAGCAATGTTGTTATTGCACTGTTCTTTACTCTGCTTTAGCCCTCAGGGTCCGTTACCAGTTACCTGCCTGTTTCCTGCCAGTTTGTTTTCTGCTACCTGCCCGCAAGCCTACCTGGAGGTTTGGCCGTCACATGCGGTGACCATCGGCAATTCCAGAGAACCTCGCCTGCTCACTTGGGGGCGTTCATCTGCCATCTACCTGCAAGTCTACCTGGAGGTTCGGCCATCACCTGCGGTGTCCACCGGCTATTCCAGAGTCTTTCGCCTGCTCACTTGGGGGCGCTCATCTGCCATCTGCCTGCAAGTCTACCTGGAGGTTCGGCCATCACCTGCGGTGTCCATCGGCTATTCCAGAGACTCTCGCCTGCTCACTTGGGGGCGCTCATCTGTCACCTGCCTGCTAGCCTACCGGGAGGCTCCACCATCTCAGGTCGTATATACCTGTCCATTCAGAGACTGCCCCGGCCCCTTGCCTGCCTGTTTATCCAGAGACTGCCCCGGTCACTTGCCGTGACTACCTGTCTGTCTACCCAGAGACTGCCCCGGTCACTTGCTGCGACTACCTGCCTGTCTACCCAGAGACTGCCCCGGTCACTTGCCGTGACTACCCGCCTGTTTATCCAGAGACTGCCCCGGTCACTTGCTGTGACTACCTGCCTGTCTACCCAGAGACTGCCCCGGTCACTTGCCGTGACTACCCGCCTGTCTATCCAGAGACTGCCCCGGTCACTTGCCGTGACCTCCCACCTGTCTGTCCAAAGACTGCCCCGTCACTTGCAGTGACTTCCTGTCCGTCTCCCCGGGCGCCACCCGCTCCTTTACAAGGAAAGCATCCTTGTATAATAAAGCTCAGTGGTTCCGCCTCCCAGACCCGTTACAGAATGGTTCACAAATAAACGTTTCCAGATGTTAGAATGACCAAGTCAAAGTCCAGACCTGAATCCAATCGAGAATCTGTGGAAAAGATCTCCATCCAACCTCACTGAGCTAGAGCTGTTTGCCAAGGAAGAATGGGCAAGAATTTCAGTCTCTCGATGTACAAAACTGATAGAGACATACCCCAAGCGACTTGCAGCTGTAATTGCAGCAAAAGGTGGCACAGCAAAGTATTAAGTTAAAGGGGACGAATAATATTGCACGCCCCACTTTTCAGTTTTTGATTTCCACAAAAATTTAAAATAACCAATAAATTTCGTTCTACTTTACAATTCTGTCCCACTTGTTGTTGATTCTTCACAAAAAATTAACATTTGGTATCTTTATGTTTGAAGCATGATATGTTGGAAAAGGTTGAAAAGTTCCAGGGAGCTGAATACTTTCGTAAGGCACTGTATCTATCTTTTATTGAACCCTATATATTATGCCTTAAATACCTTTAACGGATCAAATAGGCTAACACACAGCAACACATTTGATTCCAGACTCAAATGTAATAAATATATTCTATTGTAATAAATACATTTTATTTTTATTTTTTAAAGGATGGAAAGAAAGGTTTGTGGATGGTTTCTACGCTTGCCAACAGTTAATAAGATGTATATCCCAGGATATAAAACAAAATGGTGGTTTATTCTATGCGTTTCAAAGTACAAAGGACTACCTCATCAGGAAAGGCCACAAGTACATGTATGTACATGTGGTTGTCTCCTGAAGAAGAAGTGTTTGCTGATTCGAAAGGAATAGAATAAACCACAAATTCTTTTATCCATCCATCTCTGGAAAGAGGCCTTTGTTCAGTCCGAAGTGTAATATATCCACAAATATCCTTTTTTATCCAGCCAATGGTCATCAGTTGACATGTGGATATGCTGCAGCTGTCATCTATATCTAAAAACCTCAGACACTGGCATTATCAGGTTAGCATAATCTGAATAGATATGTGTAATTTTATTGGTTAAAACCCAATTTGCACTATTTTCTCTGCAGTTTTCTATTGTTTAAACAATTCTCGACTGCCAATGTGATGTATTTGGAAGCTTCTGATTTTTTTGGTAACATCTGAGTTAGAGTCGCACCTGTGGATGTATTTTAATGCACACCTGAAACACACTGGTTCTTTGTTTATCATGGGAAAGTCTAAAGAATCAGACAAGGTATCAGGAAGAGAATTGTGGACTGTTTGGCTCATCCTAGGGTACAATTTCAAGATACCTGAAGGTACCTCATTCATCTGTACAAAGAATTATACGCAAGTACAAAAAAGATGGGAACGTCCAGCCATCATACCACTCAGGAAGGAGACGAGTTCTGTGTCCTAGAGATGAACGTGCTTTGGTCCGACATGTGCATATCAACCCAAGGGTAAAAGCAAAAGATCTTGTGAAGTTGATGGCGGAAGATGGTAAGATTGTGTCAATATCCACAGTGAAACAAGTACTGTATCAACATGGGCTGAAAGGCCACTCTGCCAGGAAGAAGCCATTACTTAAAAAGAAACATAAAAAAGCCAGATTAATGTTTGCAATGCACACAGGAACAAATACCTTAATTTTGGAGACATGTCCTGTGTTTTGATGAAATTAAAATAGAACTTTTTGGGCTTAATGACCATTGTTACTTTTGGAGGAAAAAGGGAGAAGATTGGAAGCCTAAAAAAACCATCCCAACTGTGAAACTCGGGGGTGGCAGCAGTATGTTGTACTGTAGGGTTGTTTTGCTGCAGGAAGGACTGGTGCACTTCACAAAACAGATGGCATCATGAGAAAAGAAGATTATGTGGCAACATCTCAAGACATCAGCCAGAAAGTTAAAGCTTGGGTGGAAATGGGTCTTCCAAATGGACAATGACCAGAAGCATACTGCCAAAATGGTAACAAAGTGGCTTAAGGATAACAAAGTCAATGTTTTGGAGTGGTCATCACAAAGCTCTGATCTCAATTCTATTGAAAATTGATGGGGAAAGCTGAAAAGGCAGGTGCGGGCAAGGCGATCAACAATCCTGAATCAGTTACCCCAGTTTGTCAGTAGGAATGGGCCCAAATTCTGACCAGCTTGTGGAAGGATATTGCAAATGTTTGACCCAAGTGTTAGGGGTCGAGTTCCTGCTTCTGCACAAGGGGAATCTCGAACCATCCCCACTGCGGTCTCCCATCCGTCTCCGGCCGCAGTGGAATGTGCTCAGCAGAGACGTCGGTCCCAGCATCTCGCCCAGTCTAATACTGTGCAGAGGATTACTGCTGCCTCCCCAGGTTCTGCTATTGTAGCCAGTACTGGTCAGCGGCGAGCAGACGTCTTTGGGACTAAGTCCTGCATTTCCCCTTCTGAGCATGCCCAGGGTAAGAACTCTCATTGGAGATCGGGAGTCACATACTCTGGTACTGCAGTGACTCTCATTGGTCCTCTAGGAAGGTTCTGAAGCTGCTCTAGGTGTGGGGGCAGTTTCCCATTGGTCCTTCCGGGAAGGTCCTGAGGATTGCTGCAGCTATAAAAGGTGTGCATGACCGCACGGCCATGCGCTAGTATTAATCCTGTTATGTGCTTTGCGCCAGTGTGGTCGTATGCATGTGTTTAGGGACTCAGCTGAAATAAGCCCCTAGAATACCGGCACCTCCGGTGAGGAGTATGTGTGTTTGGGTTCAGGGCTCTGGCTGAAATACTGTAAGCCCCTAGTATACCGGCACCTCCGGTGAGGAGTTTGGTGTGTGCAATGCTGACCACATTATTATCGACTGCTATCTGCTCAGCAGTTACCTCTGTGCTCCTGTGTGCATGACAGGACACAGCGTTTATGTTGCGACTCCGTGAAGTAACAGAGTTTGCTTATACCGCCATATTGTGCCATACAGTGTCTATACCAGCAACTCTGTGAAGTAGCAGAGTTCGCTTATACCACCATATAGCGCCATTTGCTAGCAGCAGGTTTCACCTGCACGGTGGACCCCGGGCTGCGAACGCACCTTTAATTTTATATTTATTTGGTGCGTTATACCAGCCGTAACATAATACTACCTCCTAGGGCCCCCCTTCTAACATAATACTAGCGCCAGAGTCTGGCTAGTAAATGACGGATGACCAGCGTCTACGGCAACACATCCAGCAGCTGGAGGTTAGGTTGGCGGCTCTAGAGCGCACAACCTCAGCTGTGGATGTTGCCGCAATCGCTGCTCAGGCTGCTAGTGTTGCTGCAGTCAGTTTGTCCCCTGCCACCTCTGCTCCGACTTTATCCCATCTCCCATTTCCTGACAAATTTGCTGGTGACAGTATGCAATGTCGGGGATCCGTGAGTCAGTGCTCTATACTGCTCGAGCTTCTGGTTGCACGTTTTCCCACAGAACGGGCACAAGTGGGTTTTATAGTATCTCTTCTGTCGGGCAGAGCGCTGGAGTGGGCAATGCCGCTGTGGGAACGTGACGATCGTGTGGTGCGGAGTGCTCCTCGTTTCTTGGAGGCTCTTAAAAAGGTCTTTTTAGGACCTCAGGTCACCCTCGATACGGCGCTCCAACTACTAGCAATGTCACAGGGTTCGGCAATGATCAGTCAGTTCTCCGTCCAATTTCGGACTCTGGCCTCTGAGTTAGAGTGGCCGGATAAAGTCCTCATTCCGGTCTACTGGAGAGGACTGGCAGACCATGTGAAGGACGCTTTGGCCACCAGGGAGATTCCCGCCACATTGGAGAAGCTTATCTCCATATCTACCCGCATCGACCTCCGTTTTCACGAGCGGAGGTTGGAGCGGATCCAGTGTAGGCAGAGGTTTCGGCTGGCTCCCACCTTTGCCAAACCTCTCAAATTCCCCGTTCAGGCGTCCGAACCACCAGAGGCCATGGAGGTTTCTCTAGCGGGATCCCAAGTCTCGGGCCACTCGAGCATCCGTGGTCTGTAATGTGTGCCAGCAGCAGTGGCATTATGCCAATCAATGTCCACAGCGGTAGAGTAAACGGTCGCGCCCAGTGACCTTGGGAGCAGGGTCACTAGATGCAGCGGCTTTTGCTTCAAAAGTGCTCTTTAAAGGGATAATTACTCTAGGTTCATCCACCCTTCCCGTCAAGCTTCGTGTGGACTCTGGGGCAGAGGGGAATTTTATGTCCTCCACCTTTGCTTCTTACCACACTATGCCTCAGGTGATGCTCGCCGAGCCAGTGACGGTAAGGGCGTTGAATGGATCGATTCTGCCCACACAAATCACCCATCAGACTGTCCCTCTCACCCTGTCTATGTCTCCTTCCCATCAGGAGAATATGTCATTTTTCATCCTTCCTGAGGGTATAGACGAGGTTTTGCTGGGAATACCTTGGCTCCATCACCACTCTTCCCATATTGAGTGGTCCTCTGGGAGGATACTGGGTTGGGGTGATTCATGTAGAGGCAGATGTGTCAGGGAGTGCATTCAAGTCACCACCACAGAGATACCCGTAGACCTTACTCCTCTTCCCCAGTGTTATTGGTCATACGCAGACGTTTTCTCCAAGAAGGCTGCGGAGACTCTTCTGCCTCATCGCCCCTACGACTGTCCTATTGATCTCTTGCCTGGAGCAGAACCTCCTCGGGGAAGAGTCTATCCCCTCTCTCTTCCTGAGACGGAGGCCATGTCACAGTATATGTCACAGTATATTCAGGAGAATCTGGCAAGAGGGTTCTTTAGGAAGTCGGTGTCACAAGCAGGGGCGAGGTTCTTCTTCGTGCAGAAGAAGAACGGAGAATTACGTCCGTGTATTGACTACAGGGGTAGTGTTGAGCGATACGATACCGCAAGTATCGGGTATCGGCCGATATTAGCTCTATCGGCCTTTCGATACTTAGTTCCGATATTTTCGTCATATCGGATACCGGAATCGGGATTGTCACTGTCACTGTCAGTGTCCGTCGGTCGGGTCTGTCAGGAGTCAGCGGCACTTACCTGGCAGAAGATCTCCGGCGGTCACGGGCTGGACTGCTTCATGGCCGCCATCATCTTTCCCCGGCGGTCACATGCAGTTTCTCGCGATAACTGCAGTGACTGCTGGGTAATCCTGGCCGTAAAGCAGTCAGTCCGATGACGTCACCGCCGGGGAAGCAGGTAATCAGCTGTGCTGCGTTGCGATGACAGGCTCTGCCTGTCATTGCGATGTAGCAGAGCTGGATCGTCGTGGGACTGTCGTTACTATGGACTGCGTCGGACAGGTGGTATACTGTTGGTTTGTTTTTTTTCTTTTTTTTACAGGAGATCGATGGCGTCGCAGGAATGAGTGTATAATAAAATTAATGAAAACTGTGTTGTCTCTTTTATTTCATTAAAAGACTTTTTTCTTGCTTTGCCTTTTTTTTATACATTTAATAACTTTGGGATTAATAATGGATCGGTGTCTTATTGACACCTCTCCATTATTAACCGGGCTTATTGTCACCGTGCAATCAACGGTGACATTAACCCCTTATTACCCCACTTGCCACCGCTACAGGGCAGTGGGAAGAGCCGGGTAAAGTGCCACAATTGGCACATCTTTTGATGCGCCAAATGTGGGGCTGCTGTAGCCTGGTATTATCAGGCTGTTGAGGGCCAAAATCCATGGGCCTTGACAGTCTTTTAATACCAGGCCGCAGCAGTCTGCATTTTACTTGGCTGGTTAACAAAAATAGGGGGACCCCTACGCCGTTTTTTTTTCGAGGGGATCCCCTATTTTTGTTAACCAGCCAAGCTAAGCAGACTGCTGTGGCCTGGTATTATCAGGCTTGCAAGGTCCATGGATATTGGATCCTTACCAGCCTGAAAATCCAGGCCTCAGCGGTCTGCTTCATCTGGCTGGTTAACAGAAATAGGGGGGACCCCACGCCAATTTTTTTCGAGGGGATCCCCTATTTTTGTTAATCAGCCAAGATATGCAGACTGCTGTGGCATGGTATTATCAGGCTGGCAAGGTCCATGGATCTTGGCTCCTTAACAGCCTGAAAATCCAGGCCTCAGCGGTCTGCTTCATCTGGCTGGTTAACAAAAATAGGGGGGACCCCACGCCAATTTTTTTCGAGGGGATCCCCTATTTTTGTTAATCAGCCAAGATATGCAGACTGCTGTGGCCTGGTATTATCAGGCTGGCAAGGTCCATGGATCTTGGCTCCTTAACAGCCTGAAAATCCAGGCCTCAGCGGTCTGCTTTATCTGGCTGGTTAACAAAAATAGGGGGGACCCCACGCCAATTTTTATTCGAAGGGAATCCCTATTTTTGTTAATCAGTTCCCTCTGACGTCACTGATTGTGTCCCTGGCTGACCTGAAGTGAAAGTGGAAAGCAATCAATTAAGCTTTCCACTTCCTCTCCTGTCAGCCAGGAGAGGAGCTCATTCATTTGGGGGTTTACTGTGAGGCTGCAGCATTAGCTGCGGTCCCTGCAGTAAACATTAACCCTTTCTGAAGGATTACACCGTGGGACCTGACTGTGCATGGGATAGGTAAGAATAATTTTGCTTTTTTATTTTATTTTTATTACAGGAAATGGTTTTTGCAGTCAAATAAAAGATGGTCAAAAACATGTGTCTTTATTTCATTAAAATGATTTTTAATTAAAGTGTGTGTGTTTTATTTTTATTTCATGCAATAGGATTAATAATTGATAGTTGTCTAATTGACAGCTCTCAATTATTAACCTGGCTTAAGGTCACCTTTCAATTGCAATGTGGCTTTAACCCCATATTAACCCATTCGCCACCGCTACAGGGCAATGGGAATAGACGGGCAAAGTGCCAGAAAGGGCAAATCTAATTATAGATTTGTCTTTTCTGGGGTGTCTGGGGGCAGATGTTAGTAGCCAGGGGGGGGCAAAAATAATGGTCCCTCTCTGGGCTATTATTATCTGCCCCCATTCGCTGGCTTTGTCTGTCTGGTTGCGAAAATAGGGCGGGAGCCCACGCATTTTTTTTAAACAATTTTACACCTCATATATATATATATATATATATATACATGTCATTGAATTTGTGACACATATATATATATTTATATTTATAGTTCATACACTTCTACATAGTATAATAGCCGCTAATTCAATTGACGGCTTTTGTGAAAATGCAGAACCCGACATGAAATGACACTTGGTGTACATAGGGTTAACCATGTCTTTTCATGTCCTTTGCTATCTGATTTGCACAAACAATTACATCATTCTATGTGTGCAAAATTTCACACCTGTAGGGGTTAATTAAAGGTGTAAATTCGTAGCAAAAAAGTCGTTTTTTTTACAACGAATTTACACCTTTAATTAACCCCTACAGGTGTGAAATTTTGCACACATAGACTGATGTAATTGTTTGTGCAAATCAGATTGCAAACGACATGAAAAGACATGGTTAACCCTATGTACACCAAGTGTCATTTCATGTCGGGTGCTTCTGTCTTTTCACAGAAGCCGGCTTTACCCGGCAATTGAATCAGAGGATATTTTACTATGTAGAAGTGTATAAACTATACATATATGTATATATATATATATGTCACAATGACATGTATATATATATATATGTATTCTATGTGTGTATATTTAGTGTTTACAAGGAAATAAAGGTTTTTTTTAGTTGCGATATTTTGTTCCCATAGACTTACATGGGACTTCCGGTATCGGAATCGGATATCGCCGATATTTAGTGATATCGGCGATACCATTCCGATCCGATATTTTTAGATATCGAGCAGTATCGCTCAACACTATACAGGGGTCTTAACGTCCTCACCGTTAAGAATAAGTACCCGTTGCCCCTAATCTCTGAGCTCTTTGATAGGCTCCGGGGAGCAAAGGTATTTACTAAGCTAGATCTACGTGGTGCTTATAACCTGATTCGCATCCGTGAAGGGGACAAGTGGAAGACAGCTTTTAATACCAGGGATGGGCATTATGAATACCTGGTGATGCCCTTCGGGCTCTGTAATGCTCCCGCTGTTTTCCAAGACTTTGTCAGTGACATCTTCCGGGATATGCTCTCCACCTCTGTAGTAGTCTATCTGGATGATATTCTCATCTTTTTACCAGATATAGACTCTCACCGGAGGGATGTCAACAGCGTCTTCGACCTCTTACGGGCAAACTCCCTCTATGCCAAGCTGGAGAAATGCGTGTTTGAGCAGGAGTCTTTACCTTTCCTGGGCTATATCATCTCCGCCCAGGGATTGGCTATGGATCCTGCCAAACTACAGGCTGTAATGGACTGGCAGGAACCCCATTATCTTAAAGCGGTGCAGCGCTTTATGGGGTTCATTAATTATTATCGCCAGTTCATTCCCCATTTCTCGACTTTGGTAGCTCCCTTTGTAGCCCTTACCAAGAAGGGAGCAAATCCCAAGTTGTGGTCTGAGGAGGTCTCTAAGGCGTTCTTTTCCATCATGGCGCATTTTGCCAGTGCTTCCATTTTACATCGCCCCGATGTTGACAAGCCGTTTATTTTAGAAGTGGATGCCTCTTCTGCTGGAGTAGTCCTCTTTCAAAAGGATGCTCAAGGTCGGAAGCATCCCTGCTTCTTCTTTTCCAAGACCTTTACACCAGCAGATAGAAAATATTCCATCGGGGACAGGGAGTTGCTGGCTATGAAGTTGGTCTTCTCTGAGTGGAGACATCTTCTGGAGTGGGCTCGTTTTCCCTTTCAAGTCTTCATCGACCATAAGAACTTGGTTTATTTGCAGACAGCCCAGCGGCTAAATTTCCATCAGGCCCGATGGTCCTTATTCTTCTCCCGGTTACATTTCACCCTCCTCTTTCTCTCCGGTGAGAAGAATATTTGTGCCGACGCTCTCTCTCGCTCTGTAGTGTCTTCCAAAAAGGAGGTTGAGGAGCCTCGGCTGATTGTTCCCACAGAGAGCCTAAGAACTGTGGCCCCGGTTTTGCTTGAGTCTGTGCCTCGGGCTAGACTTTTGTGCCCACCAATTTGTGACCGGATGTACTCTCTTGGGCACATTCGTCCAGGGGGGGGAACATTTTGGGGCAAAAAGGACATCTGAATTGCTGGCGAGGTCATACTGGTGACCACATATGGTCCGTGACGTCAGCGAATATGTTCTGGCGTGCGTTTCCTGTGCCAAGAATAAGTCCCCTTGACAACGGCCAGCTGGGTTACTTTACCCTTTGCCGGTGGCAGACAGGCCCTGGGAGATGGTCGGGATGGACTTTGTGGTGGGCTTACTTGGTGCCACTACCGCGGTTACCTTCTGCACAGGCCTTGGCAGCATTATTTATTAGGCACATCTTCCGTCTACATGGAATGCCAGACAAGATTGTCAGCGATCGAGGTCCCCAATTTGCATCTTGGTTCTGGAGAGAGCTGTGTCATCTACTCTGCATTCAGTTAAACCTCTTTTCTGCATATTACCCCGAGACGAATGGGTTGGTAGAGAGGGCCAACCAGACCTTGGTCACATACTTGTGACATTTTGTCTCTACCAGGCAGGATGACTGGGCATCCTTGCTACCATGGGCGGAGTTCGCGCTAAACAATGCTGTGGCTGACTCCACCGGACAGACCCCATTCCTCTTAAATTGCGGTCAGCATCCGCGGTTACCGGTGCCCATGCCCATGGCTTCCGCCGACTACAGGGTGGCAGACTGGGCTGTGGAGGTGCAGGACATTTGGGACCGCACCCAGGATGCCATTCAGGCCTCCAAGGAGAGGATGAGGTCTTCTGCCAATGCACATCGGCGCCCCGCTCCGAAATTTGCTCCTGGCGACCTAGTGTGCCTCTCCGCCCAAAACATCAGGCTGCGGGTGGAGTCCACCAAGTTGGCACCCCGCTATTTGGGTCCCTTCAAGGTCCTCGAGCAGGTGAACCCTGTGGTTTACCGGTTAGCCCTTCCACCCCGTCTTGGTATCTCCGACACCTTCCATGTGTCCCTCCTAAAACTCGTGGTCATCTCCCGGTTGCCTGAGTCATCTGCCGGGACGTCGGGTTCGTCTACGAACGATCACAAGGTGAACGCCATTGTAGGTGCAAGGCGGTACGGGGCAAAAAAATTTTTTGGGTGGATTGGATGGGTTATGGGCCTGAGGATATGTCATGGGAGCCTGCTGAGCATATTCATGTTTCCACAGCTCATCGCTGCCTTTGAACATAGTGAGGCCCAAAGAAGGGGGGCCCTAGGAGGGTGGTAATGTTAGGCGTCGAGTTCCTGCTTCTGCACAAGGGGAATCTCGAACCATCCCCGCTGCAGTCTCCCATCCGTCTCCGGCCGCAGTGGAATCTGCTCAGCAGAGACGTCGGTCTCAGCGTCTCGCCCAGTCTAATACTGTGCAGAGGATTACTGCTGCCTTTCCAGGTTCAGCTATTGTAGCAAGTACCGGTCAGCGGCGAGCAGACGTCTTTGGGACTAAGTCCTGCGTTTCCCCTTCTGAGCATGCCCAGGGTAAGATCTCTCATTGGAGATCGGGAGTCACATGCTCTGGTACTGCAGCGACTCCCATTGGTCCTCTAGGAAGGTCCTAAAGCTGCTCTAGGTCTGGGGGCAGTTTCCCATTGGTCCTTCTGGGAAGGTCCTGAGGATTGCTGCAGCTATAAAAGGTGCGCATGACCGCTCGGCCATGCGCTAGTATTAATCCTGTTGTGTGCTTTGTGCCAGTGTGGTTGTATGCATGTGTTTAGGGACTCAGCTTAAATAAGCCCCTAGAATACCGGCACCTCCGGAGAGGAGTTTGTGTGTTTGGGTTCAGGGCTCTGGCTGAAATAAGCCCCTAGTAAACTGGCACTTCCGGTGAGAAGTTTGCTGTGTGCATTGCTGACCACATTATTACGGACTGCTATCTGCTCAGCAGTTACCTCTGTGCTCATGTGTGCTTGACAGGACACAGCGTTTATGTTGCGACTCCGTGAAGTGACAGAGATCGCTTATACCGCCATATTGTGCCATACAGTGTCTATACTAGCGACTCTGTGAAGTAACAGAGTTCGCTTATACCGCCATATAGCGCCAATTGCTAGCAGCAGGTTTCACCTGCACGGTGGACCCCGGGCTGCGAATGCACCTTTAATTTTATATTTATTTGGTGCTTTCCGCCAGCCATAACACCAAGTCATTCAGTTTAAGGGCAATGGTACCAAATACTAATGAAACGTATGTAAACTTTTGACTTTGCAGTAAGTAATAAAAATGCCTTAAAAATTCTCTCTTATTATTCTAAGATGGGAAAAAAAGTGGATTCACTCTGTGCTGCTTGAAGGATAAAGCCCAGATGGTTGTTTCAAATGAATATGTAGTTTTATTCTATGTGTTTCGAAGCGCTAAGGCTTCTTCATCAGGATACCACAAATGTATAACTGATGAAGAAGACTCAGCGCTTCAAAATGCATAGAATAAAACCACATTTTGAAACAACCATCTGGACTTTATCCTTCAAGCAGCACAGAGTGAATCCACTTTTTTTTCCCATCTTTGTATCCTTGGTTGATCACGAGTCTAAGGCCGGCGTCACACTAAGGGTACATACTCACTGGCGACGAAAACGTCCGACGCTCGCATGTAAAATCCCTGCTCTGGTGCTGGCACTCAGGAGTGGAGTGCGCGGCTGCATAGAAATACATGCAGCCGCGCACTCCACTTCCGAGTGCCGGCACCAGAGCTGGGATTTTACATGCGAGCGTCGTACGTTTTCGTCGCCAGTGAGTATGTACCCCAAGGAGTAATACGGACAAGTGAGTGGGGTGAAAACCACTTATTACACACGGACCCATATTTCTCTATGAGGCAGCTCTGATCATGCGTATTTTTCTCGGGCGTATCTTACGGTGTGAGACACCCGCAGCATGCTGCGATTGTACGCGTATTACGTCCGTTGTACGCCAAAGAAAGTCTATGGGTGCGAGAAAACAACGGATTACACACGGACCAGACATGTGACTTGCGAAAAATACGCAAGACTTCTGCAGCTCACAGGAAATGGTGCAACACATGCAGGAGGAAGCTGACACATGCAAATTAGCTCAAAAGAGCGCCAGACATCCCGAAAGAACGCCTCCACGGAGTCGGCCATGATGTCCACCCTCATCAATGTGGAGATGTTGATTGTGTTGGTGCAGGAGAGGCCCGAAATTTGGGACCAAAGAGATGCACATTACGCAGACCGCACAAGGAGAGAGGCGGCATGTGGGCAGATGTTTCCACTTTTTGGCGACAGCCCACGCGAGGAGCAGCAGCGAATCAGTAAGTAACTTGTTTTTTTTGCAAACTTCTTAACGTTCAGAGCGTAGATCTAGCGCAGATTTTGCCCAAAAAAATGTTTTTTGTTTTTTTTTGTGGCGCAAAAATGTTAGTATACTTACATCCTACTAGGCCCCCATGACTATATTACGTGTATGTCGAAGAATTAGGCTGTGTGCAGCTAGCTAATTGATTACATTATATGTGTCATTGCAGTGGATGATGTTATGAGAAGATGGAGAAGCATCCGCGACCAGTACCGGCGGGAAAGGCAGCAGAGGTCCAGGAACGGGTCTGCGGCACCGACAAAAGGAAAATATGTCTACTTTGACCGCCTTGGCTTTCTGGCTCCTATTCTGGATCTGAGACCGTAAGTACATACATCACACCACATAACACATATGCAGTTTAGGCTCACCTCTCCTACATGTTCTAATCCCCTTTCATTTCCCAACAGAAGTCAATCCAACCTCACTGAGAGGGAGACAGCCTCAGACACAGAGGCCATTATTGACCCGGTTGGGGAGGTGAAGAGGTGGCTGGCCCATCGTCTGAACCTCCCATCAGCATCCCCCAAGGTTCCCAAGGACCACAGCAACCCCCTCCTCCTCTACCTGTACCAGAGGCACCAGCTGCAGCAGCATCCGCCATTGGGATGAAGCTGGAAACAGCAGCAGCCCCACTGTACCTCTGGGGGCCTCTCCCCAGCCTGCTGCAATATCCCGCCGTGGGAGAAGACGGCGAGACATCACTGGTCAGACACACGTAGGCATGTGGACACTGGGGTACTCAATTACCTTTCAAGGGCAGCTGTGGATAAGGGTGAGGAGGCCTATGCCCGTAGCCTTGCCCACTACCTTCGTCCCCTACCCTGCGAGCTGAGGCTCCGTGTGCGAGGATCAATGCACATCCTAATTGATGCATGCACACCCCCAATACACCATATGAGGTGTTTGAATTCCTTGAGAGGTGGCAGCTTTCACCCTGTAACCTTCTGTGCCTTGCCCCCCACCAAAATGTGCATGCTCAATTAGGATCTGATGATCCTCCTGCACGGGCGCCTATACCTCAACCCATTTCCCCACCGAACCAACCTTGGCAACAACAGGGTCAAATGGCTGGCTATAATCCAACTTCCCAGTATGGCCACTTGTTCAGATCCAGTGTTGGAGGCTGGTCCCAACCTGGATGTGCTCAACATGGTCATACTGGGGGGTATGATTCTCGTGGGTATCATCTTACACAGGAATATAATTTCCCTTATCATTGCCATCAATGTGACCACACACCAACCTGACCGTGGGCAGATGTTAGCTCAGGGCCCAGAAAATCCACCCCAACAAGGTGATGGTCAAGGTGGTCATTCAAGCCAACCACACAGAGATGCTGGGAACCCGCCAACCCCACCACCCACATACCACCAGCTGTGATTTTTTTATGTTACTTATTTATTATGATTTCAAAAGCAGTTTTTTTTTTTATATTTACTTTACACTCATTTGTGCAATATAAATGTGCACTAATATAGATGCATGTAAGGAACATATGGTTCCAATATGCTCTTGAGTAGGCATACTCAACGTTTGTTATTTTCATTATCTCTTATTATTTATAGAAAAGTTTGTTATTTTTTTACATTTATTTTTACACCATGTTGTGTAATGCAAATTTGCACTCATCTGAATGCCTACAAACAGCATATGGTACTTAGCTAGTGGGATATGGGCTAGTAGAAAATTTTTGATTTCTTTATATCTTATAATTTATACCAATGTTTGTTATTTTTTCCCCATCCATTTTAAACATTGTTGGCTAATGCATCATTGCAGTAGTCTAGTCTTAGAACTCAACCATATGGGGCAGATATGGTGCTCACTAGTGATAGTGAAAGTTTGTTATTTTGCTTATTTATTAATATTTAAGGAAAAGTTTGTTATTTTTTTATATATTTTTTTAATCCATGTTATCTATTGCATATTTTCAGTAGTATAATCTTGTGAACCAAACATATGGGTAACATTTGGTCTTCACTATACATAGTGAACGTTTGTTCTTTTTTATATTTAATTTCACTTACAGTTGTCAAATGCATACTTGTCTAATGTGACCAATCCCACATATGGGTCACATCTGATCAGCACTAGCCATATTGACTATTGGTTTTTGTCTTTACATAATATTATGTATAGAAACATTTGTAATTTTGTCATGCCTTATTTTGGTACTTGTGTAAGAATGCACATGTACACTATTGTGCTGTAAATACATATACCATATGAAGCAAATATGGTAGTCACTACCTCAAGTGGCAGTTTGCACATATAAATATCTATTTTTATAAATCGTTTGGAGTCTTTTTTCATAAGTTGTTTGTACTCAACCACCAACACATATGTTATGACCATTAACACCAGACAGAGACTAAGTGTACAAAAAATTGTATATTTAACCCCTTCATGACCCAGCCTATTTTGACCTTAAAGACCTTGCCATTTTTTGCAATTCTGACCAGTGTCCCTTTATGAGGAATAACTCAGGAACGCTTCAACGGATCCTAGCGATTCTGAGACTGTTATTCGTGACATATTGGGCTTCATGTTAGTGGTAAATTTAGGTCGATAATTTTTGCGTTTATTTGTGAAAAAAAAGGAAATTTGGTGAAAATTTTGAAAATTTTGTAATTTTCAAATTTTTAATTTTTATTCTGTTAAACCAGAGAGTTATGTGGCACAAAATAGTTAATAAATAACATTTCCCACATGTCTACTTTACATCAGCACAATTTTGGGAACAACATTTTTTTTTGTTAGGAAGTTATAAGGGTTAAAAGTTGACCAGCGATATCTCATTTTTACAGCAAAATTTACAAAACCATTTTTTTTAGGGACCACCTCACATTTGAAGTCACTTTGAGGGGTCTATATGGCAGAAAATACCCAAAAGTGACACCTTTATAAAAACTGCACCCCTCAAGCTACTCAAAACTACATTCAAGAAGATTATTAACCCTTCAGGTGCTTCACAGGAACTAAAGCAACGTGGAAGTAAAAAATGGACATTTTAATTTTTCCAACAAATATTTTCTTTTAGCATCAATTTTTTAATTTTTACATGGGCATCAGGATAAAATGGATCCTAAAATTTGTTGGGCAATTTCTTCTGAGTACACAGATACCTCATATGTGGTCATAAACCACTGTATGGGCGCACGGCAGGGCTCAGAAGGGAAGGAGCGCCATTTGACTTTTTGAATGGAAAATATGCTGGAATATTTAGCGGTTGCCATGTCGCATTTGGAGAGTCCTTTGTGCCTCACATTGGAGACTTCCCAAAGTGACCCTTTTGAAACTGACCCCTAAGAACTTATCTAGATGCATAGTGAGCATTTGAACCCCAGGTGCTTCACAAATTGAATCCGTAAAAAAAAGAATGTATTTTTTTCACAAAAATTTTCTTTTAGCCTCATTTTTTCATTTTCACATGAGCAACAGATAAAATTGGATCCTAAAATTTGTTGGGCAATTTCTCTGAGTACACAGATACCTCATATGTGGTCATAAACCACTGTTTGGGCGCACGGCAGGGCTCAGAAGGGAAGGAGCGCCATTTGACTTTTTGAATGGAAAATATGCTGGAATATTTAGCGGTTGCCATGTCGCATTTGGAGAGTGCCTGTGTGCCTAAACATTGGAGCTCCCCACAAGTGACTCCATTTTGGAAACTAGACCCCTAAGGAACTTATCTAGATGCATAGTGAGCACTTTGAACCCCCAGGTGCTTCACAAATTGATCCGTAAATAAAAGAAAGTACTTTTTTTTCACAAAAATTTTCTTTTAGCCTCAGTTTTTTTCATTTTCACATGGGCAACAGTATAAATTGGATCCTAAAATTTGTTGGGCAATTTCTCCTGAGTACACAGATACCTCATATGTGGTCATAAACCACTGTTTGGGCGCACAGCAGGGCTCAGAAGGGAAAGAGCGCCATTTGACTTTTTGAATGGAAAATATGCTGGAATATTTAGCGGTTGCCATGTCGCATTTGGAGAGTTCCTGTGTGCCTAAACATTGGAGCTCCCCCACAAGTGACCCCATTTTGGAAACTAGACGCCCTAAGGAACTTATCTAGATGCATAGTGAGCACTTTGAACCCCCAGGTGCTTCACAGAAGTTTATAACGCAGAGCCGTGAAAATAAAAAATCATTTTTTTTTCTCAAAAAATGATTTTTTAGCCCACTATTTTTTATTTTCACAATGGTTACAGGAGAAATTGGACCCCAAAAGTTGTTGTCCAGTTTGTCCTGAGTACGCTAGTACCCCATATGTGGGGGGAACCACTGTTTGGGCACATGCCAGGGCTCGGAAGGGATGTAGTGACGCTTTGAAATGCCGACTTGATGGAATGGTCTGCGGGCATCTTGTTACGTTTGCAGAGCCCCTGATGTGCCTAAACAGTAGAAACTCCCCACAAGTGACCCCATTTTGGAAACTAGACCCCGCAAAGAACTTATCTAGATGTGTGGTGAGCACTTTGAACCTCCAAGGGCTACACAGAAGTTTATAACGCCCGGGCATGAAAATAAAAAAATCATATTTTTTCCACAATCAGGATCTTTTAGTCCCCAATTTTTTATTTTCCCAAGGGTAACATGAGAAATTAGACCCCAAAAGTTGTTGTCCAATTTGTCCTGAGTATGCTGATATCCCATATGTGGGAGAAAACTACTGTATGGGCACACGTCGGGGCTCGGATGGGAAGTAGTGACGTTTTGAAATGCCCACTTGATGGAATGGTCTTCGGGCGTCATGTTACATTTGCAGAGTCCCTGATGTGCCTAAACAGTAGAAACTCCCCACAAGTGACCCCATTTTGGAAACTAGATCCCCCAAGGAACTCCTATAGATGTGTGATAAGCACTTTGAATCTCCAAGTCCTTCACAGAAGTTTATAACGCAGAGCCGTGAAAATATAAAATCATTTTTTTTCCACAAAAATAATTTTTTAGTCCCCAATTTTTTTCCCAATGTTAACAGGAGAAATTAGAACCCCCAAAGTTGTTGTGCAATTTTTCCCGAGTACGCTGATACCCCATATGTGGGGATAAACCACTGTTTGGGCATACGTCGGGGCTTGGAATAAAGGGAGCACTGTTTGACTTTTTGAACGCAAAATTTGCAGGAATCAATGGTGGCGCCATGTCGCATATGGAGACCCCTGATGTGCCTAAATAGTGGAAACCCCTCAATTCTAACTCCAACCCTAACCCCAACACACCCCTAACCCCAACCCTAACCCCTACACACACCTAACCCTAATACAAACCCTAATTCCAACCCTAACCCTAATTCCAACCCTAACCCAAATTCCAACCCTAACCGTAATTCTAACCTTAACCCTAATGCTAACCCTAACCCTAGTTCTAACCCTAAGGCTGGGTTCATATTGCATTTTACCAGCCCCTTCAACACGTAGCGTTGACCGGCTGGTAACAGTATAGCATAACGCAATCGCGTTATGCTATACCCGCTAGCGCAGATGAATCAGCAGATAGTCAGCCGCGGATCCGCAGCAAAATCAGTCGCGGATCAGCAGCAAAATCCGCCGTGGATCAGCAGCAAAATCCGCCGCGGATCAGCAGCAAAATCAGCCGCGGATCAGCAGCAAAATCAGCCGCGGATCAGCAGCAAAATCAGCCGCGGATCCGCAGCAAAATCCGCCGCGCGCGCAAATCAGCGCATAACAATCCCCGCGGATCAGCAGCAAAATCCGCCGCGGATCAGCAGCGAATCAGCCGCGCGATCAGCAGCGAAATCCGCAGCGCATTGTCTAAGATGGCGGCGCCCATGAAGAGTCCCGGGCAGCCGCCGGGACGGATCCAGGGACATCGGTGGACCGGGAGAGGTGAGTAGGGGGCGTCGGAAGGTGGGGGGGGATCGGTAGGTGGGGCAGCGGATTGCAGGAGCAGGGGAGCAGACAGTGACGGCGGTGACCGATCGCTGCCATCTTTCGATGGCGGCGGCCGATCACCGCCGTGACTTGGTGTGGGGGGGTCAGATCTTGGTGTCCAGCCATGGCAGATGCTATTGCAGCATCGGCCATGACTGGATTGTAATATTTCACCAGTTTCATTGGTGAAATATTACAAATCGCTCTGATTGGCTGTTTCACTTTTAACAGCCAATCAGAGCGATCGTGGCCACGTGGGGGTTAAGCCAACCCCCCTGTGGTGATGCAGTAAGGGTCCTGTTACTGCAGGTCAGGTGACCTTCAGTGACCCCGCAGGAACATGATTTATAGCATGACGCCGACGTTGGCGTCATGGGTCGGGATGGCACAGGTTTTCATGACGCCGACGTCGGCGTCATGGGTCGGGAAGGGGGTTAAATACACACACACAAACATTACAGCATAGATAATGCATCATCTTGCCATGTTGTAGTACCTTCAGGTGACACAAAATGTTGGGTAAAGATATCACGGGTTTTCAGTCCTGACAGTGGGCGACGTAAAGGGATGACATGGGGCATAGACATATCCCCATTGGTCACCACACTTTCATCAACATTAGATGGGCCACAATCATGCATTCTGGTGAAATTATGTAGAACAACACATGCTTTTATGACCTCATTGAAGTTGGCTTCACTCAGCTGAATAGCAGACTGAAGAACCCGCCATTTTGCACACAGAATGCCAAAGGCACACTCCACCAGGCGCCTGGCCTGTGATAGGCGCAAGTTGAAGATCCGACGACGGTGGTCAAGGTGTCGCCATAGATATGGCCTCATCACATTCCTTGATAGCTGGAAGGCCTCATCCCCAACTACAACATATGGGACAGGTTCTAGATTGGAGCCAGGAAGTTGGCATGCTGGTGGTAGGTGCAACTCGTTATTGCGAAGCCGCAGACTTATAATGGAAGAATTGAAGACTCTAGAGTCTCCAGTTCTTCGATAGGCCCCAATGTCTACAATTATAAACCTGTAGTTACTGTCAACCAGAGCCAACAGCACAACAGAAAAATATTGTTTATAATTATAGAATTGGGACCCTGAGTTCGGCGGCTTACGCACACTGATGTGCTTCCCATCAAGTGCTCCTATACAATTTGGGAACTGGCATTGCTCCTCAAATCCCCTGGCAATCCTCTTCCAGTCTTCCATCTTTGGCTCAGGCATCACCAGTTGATGAAGTCTGTCCCAGAGTTGTGAGCATGTATCACGCACAATGCCAGATATGGTGGACATCCCAATCAAAAACTCCAGATGGAGTGCGGCATAGGATATGCCAGTAGTTAGGAACCTACAAGTAACCAAATGTACAGAGAACAATCATTACACATGCACAAAGGTAGAACAAACGCACTAATCATAACCGTTAAATCATTTCATTTACAAACAATCCTAAGTTCAATTTACCACAAGTCAAAGGTTTCTGTCATTTTTACATACACATAATAGTTCTGTTAGTTCTAGGTGATACATGGAATAGATTATGAGGATATTTCTGCAACAGCCAAAAGGGTAAATGCAAACTTGTGGGAAAACACATCATCAACAGACAGTATGTAGGTGAGGAATACATACTGTAGCATAAGGAGAAGGCGCTCCTCTGCAGAGATAGCTTTCTGCATCCTGGTATCCTGGTAGGTGATCCCAGGGCGCACAATCTCCAAACAAAACATCAAATGTGGGAATGGTCATCCGACAAAACAGAAAAAACTTGTCTGGGGTGAACTGAAGAGTGTCAGACATGTTGGCAAGCAAGCAGCAGGACTCCAACACAAGCACACCACAAAAATGGCAAGATTGGGGGTTGCAACCTGATGCAGAGCCAATATATAGCCTTGCTGATGATGATTTGAATGAGTTTCAGGCCTAAAAACCGTTAAATGTCCATTTTGCAAGGCAACGAGAAAAATACGCTATACGGATGGCGTACGGATTGCATACGGATGCTTACATGCACAAAATACGCAGCCGCACCCTGACAACAGATGAAATACGGATTGTTGTGCCGGCAACATTTTGGTGTATTACGCTCGTACAATACGGTCCGTATTTTTCTACAGTGAGTGTAACGCCTTCCTAATCGGTGGATCTGCAGCAGCTGACATTTCTATGAGCCTTATTTTGGGCTCTATCTGGTGAGTATAATCCAATTGGATTAATCTTTTTAATATCCGGATAAGACCCTATAGCGCTTTCTTTCCTTCCAGCATTTTTTTTATCTCTTATTATTCTGGCATTTGGCAAACAATAATTATGGTAATCCTAATTGACCTAAAATGGGAAAGGTTTATTCTGATTTCATGTCAGATATTGAGAAAAACATGCATACGTGTCTTTTTTTTAGTGTATGTAAATTTCTAGTTTCAACTGTATATCATGAAGATTCACGTAAAGAGCATCTGTGCCTTCTGTAAACCCAGTTGTTCTATGCATTACAGCTATTTAGTTAAAAAGCAAACATATAAAACTACATTGAAAGCTCTGGCCAGAAGTGGCATTCTTGGTCATTTAAAAAGGGTCTGTTCTTGTAATAATTGCTAATTTTTTTTCTTGCTAAATATTAAAATAAAATTTAGCATAATTTTTTTTGCATCAAAATGTACTGAATATTATTTTTAAGTCAAAGTAAAATGTCTTAAATGTTTTTAAAAAAAGATTAAATGAAAAGGATATCCAGCACTCCAATATAAAGATATGCAGTGGGTTTGGAAAGTATTCAGACCCCTTTAAATTTTTCACTCTTTGTTTCATTGCAGCCATTTGGTAAATGCAAAAAAGTTCATTGTTTTCTCAGTAATGTACACTATGCAACCCATCTTGACTGAAAAAAAACAGAAATGTAGACATTTTGCAAATTTATTAAAAAAGAAAAACTGAAATTCACATGGTCATAAATATTCAGACCCTTTGCTCAGTTTTGCCCTGCAACCCGTAATGGTGGCCCCGGAATCCCACGCCTGCACCCTTCAATAGTGCAATTATACAGTATCTATTCTGCCTTCTATGGGCATTAGCTTCAGCATTTATCTGCGCAGGCACTGGCAAGTCATGGCCACTTCCGTTGCAATGACCTCCGGCTTCTGCGGCGATAAGGAACTCTCCCCATCATGCATACATGGGTGATAGGGCGTCAGAAACTGTATGGTTCCTAACTATACAACAACAACCAAAACCATTAAAAATAACTGGTCAGAGGAAGAGCTCTAAACCATGTTTAAAACCAGAAAGCTTTTATTATCAACATTAGAGTTGAGCGAAACAGGTCGGTCAGATTCAAAAGTCGCCGACTGTCGCCAAAGTCGGGTTTCGTTGGCCAAAACCCGACCATAGCGTGCAGTCGGCCATGCGGTCGTCGACCCCAGCGCCCAAGTCGGTTTTCCCATAATGCTTCCAGGCGCCGGTTTTCAGCCAATAAGCAAGGACGTACACTGTGGGCAACGAGATGACATGTGCAGCGTCCACCACATCTTAGAGAAGGGCATTGCAGTGATTGGCTTTCTTTGGGGCGTCATAGTGTCTATAAAAGCCCTGAGCGTCGACCTCCATTTTACTTCTGCCGATATTAACAGTAGGGAGAAGTTGCTGATGCTGTTTATCAGTAGGGAGAGAGTTAGGCAGGAAAGAGAAGTTCTTCTGTGCTTGTGCTGATAGCAATTGTGCTGTACAGTTAGTGTGCAGTGACAGAGGAGGATTTTCTTGTGTGCAGCAGCGCTGGTTATTAGGCTGCCTGATAGCTGTATTGCTGTGTGTACACTGCTGTGCAGACTGCTTTTTACACAGCACTAATACTTTTATTTTTTTTGCACAGTTACCGAGCATTTTTTTCCCACACCGTATAGAGCTGTACGTTCCTCACACACCACCGTGTACAAATACATGCTGACTGTGTGACTCCGGAAATATATACAGAGATCGCAATTTTCCCCTACACCGTATACAGCTGTATGCTTCTGAGACAGTACCGTATATCTGCTCTTTGTATTACGGTCAAATCCATACTGA
Organism: Oophaga sylvatica; assembly: GCA_033576555.1. NCBI lineage: Eukaryota > Metazoa > Chordata > Amphibia > Anura > Dendrobatidae > Oophaga > Oophaga sylvatica. The sequence continues at coordinate 131,628,499 of JARQOD010000004.1, read as the reverse complement.
GTGAGCGTCTGTGTGTGATTTCGGAATTATATACGGAGGTTGCAATTTTCCTCTATGCCATATACAGCTGTACGCTCCTCATACAGTACCATGTATCGGCTGGTATTTTTGGTACATTTTCCCAAACATGAGGAAGTATGGTGGAAGAGGCAGCGGACGTGGGCGGGGGGGGCAACTGAGAATGATGGTGGTGGTGGTGCATCTGCTGGTAGTGCCAAAACCCAATAGCACCTAAGGCAGAGGTGTTGAGCCTGCATCATTGTCTGGCTCCAGAAGGCCTGGAAGGCTCCCTTTTCTGGGAGTAGGTAAACAGCTTTTAAAGCCGGAGCATCAGGAACAGATTTTGTCTTACATTGCGGAAACAGCCTCCAGCTCTATCGCCTCCTCTTCTGAACTTTCAAAAAATGCAAGCACTGAGTCGTCAGTGCAGGCTCCTGGTCAGGAACGACACCTTTGCTTGTGTCCTTCACCCCCACTAAAAGTAAAGGATGTGGCAGGCCACACTTCAAATTACTCCATGGAGCTCTTTTCACATACCATGCCTGGGTTATCAAGTGAAATCCTGAATTCCCCAGTCCAAGATGAATATGACATAGAGTGCACTGATGCACCGCCACTGCTATCTGATTCTGCTGGTACATTCACCCAGAGCACTACATTGCCCTCTCAGTCTACTGAGCCAGAATCTGACCTGCTATGTTTCAGTAGCTGAGGAGAAATAGCAAAAATAGCCAAAGTAGCAATAAACCAGAGAGGCTGGAAACTACTGGGTTGCAGAACCCTAAACTAACCGCAACACTAGAAGTAGACGTGGAGCGTACCTACGGTGATCCTAGAAGCCTCGTCACAGCCGGAGAGATAGCTACACCTAAAGACAGAAAGATGAAAGCTTTCTGCCCCGTAGCAGAACCCCAATAGGAAGCACCCAAACATGTAATGGCGGTTAGACAAGAAGAAAATATGAACACAGACAGAAAATAGAATGAGCAAACGCTGGGGCCCAATTCTGTCTAGATAGAAAAGTATAGGAAAGAATTCTGACTGCAACCCAAAATACCCTGACAAAAATACCAACACTTCTGATTAACAAAAAAACCTGAGATCACACGATCTCTACCACCTAAATCAGATCTCTGGTGTAACACACAGCAATTCAGCAAATAAAAAGTGACACAGGAACAGAGCAAAAGTGCAAACACAAACTGAGCACAAATGCAGCACCAGGCCTCAAAAAAGGACCAGGCTGATGTCCACTGCAAGGCAGCAAACCAGCAAGGAAAATCCAACCAGAGGAAAAAAACACAGCAAGTCACTTATCTGAATGGAAGCAGGAATGCAAGCTGAGCTCCAACCAAGACCTGGAAGAACAATTGATTACCGGCAAGGCTGATGGGAGTTCAGGTCACTTATATCAGACCATTCGGACCCAGCTGAAAGCCATTCAGCAATTGGTTCATTACCCTCAGCAACCACTGGAGGGAGCCCAGCTCCGAAGTCGCCTCCAACGTGTTCACAACACTGACCCTGATGAAACTCAGGTGACCCCTCCCGCATACGATACCACCTTACATGGTGACACAGAGGAAGGTGCAGATGAAATTGAAGAGGAGGTGATGGATGATCAAGTTGTTGACCCGGATTGGCATCCATTGGGGGAAGAGGGTGCCCCTGGCAATAGCTCAGAAGAGGAGGAGGATCCGTTGCAGGCATCGACATCGCAGCTGCGGCTATCTGGCAGGCCCGTAGCAGTCCAAAAACATGTTAAAAAAACAAAGAGTTGCAGGACAGCTTGGCCAGATGGTCAAATTAGCACAGCGTGCATGCCCTGAAAATTTATCCCATAGTAGGAAGAGTGCAGTGTGGCACTTTTTTGACCAAAATCCTATTGATGAGGCAAAGGTTATCTGTAAGAAGTGCGGAAGGACCTTTAGCCGAGGGAAAAATCTCTGAAAATTGAATACCAGTTGCATGCTTAGACATTTAAACACCATGCACTTGCAAGCGTGGACGAACTACAAAACCTCACTGGCTTTGAACGCCTACATTGCCAAACTGATCTCATTAGAACTGATGCCTTTCCGTTTGGTTGAAAGCGCAGCGTTCCGAGAGCTCATGGCCTATGCTGTCCCACACTATGACCTACCCAGTCGGCACTTCTTTTCTAGAAAATTCATCCCTGCCCTCCACCTGCATGTGAAAGACCGCATTGTCCATGCACTCAAACAATCAATGAGTGGAAAGGTGCACCTCACAACAGATGTATGGGCCAGTAGGCATGGCCAGGGCCGTTAGGTGTCCATCACTGCGCACTGGGTTAATGTGGATGCAGGGTCCATAGGGGACAGCGGCAGTGTGACAGTGCTGCCTAGCCCACGGTATAGGCAACAGTTGGCTGTAGGCGTTCGACCCTCTCGTCCTCCTCCAGAAGCAAAAGCTCGTCGACAGAGCGCAGTTGCACGAGCACTCCATCTGCAGCTGCCAGTGTTGCACACGAGGTGTCCCACTATCGATCCGCTAGTGGTAAGCGTCAGCAGGCTGTTTTAAAGATGATGCCTTTGGGCGACAACAGACACACCGCTGAGGTATTGGCCGACTACTTGCAGCGAGAAACTGTCATGGCTAGGCAGTCTACATCTTGAGCCAGGCAAGGTAGTCAGTGATAACGGCTGTAATTTGTGGCTGCCATAGCCCTGGCAAAACTCAGACACATACCTTGCCTGGTTCACACCTTGAACCTGGTGGTGCAGTGCTTCATAAATAATTATCCAGAGTTACCAGCCCTGTTCCATAAGGTGCGAAGACTGTGCTCGCACACCCGTCGCTCGCCCCTAGACTCCAGTCGTATGCAGATGCTGCAGCGATCTCTCCATTTCCCCAAGCACCGCCTAATCATAGACGTTGCAAAAAGGTGGAACTCCACCATGCACATGGTTGAGAGGCTGTGCGAACAGAGGCAGGCTGTAATGCATTTGTGGGAGGATCCACGGGCAGGCAGTTTGAGGGCGGACATGGAGTTGTCGGATGTGCAGTGGTCAAAGCTGAAAGGCATCTGTAAAGTCCTTCAGTGTTTAGAGGAATGCACACGGCTGGTAAGCGCAGACGATGCCATCATAAGCATGAGCATCCCACTTATGCGTCTGCTCATGCAAACTTTGACACACATTAAGGATCAGGTGTCTGCAGCGGAGGAGGAGGAGGGAAGCCTTCATGACAGTCAGGCATTGTCTGCTCAGAGAACTGTCCTAGACAGGTGGAGGAAGAAGAGGAAGAGGAGGAGGATGAGGGGGATGATTATTTTGGGGAGATAATGCTTCTCAGGGGGCAATAGAAAATGTTGGCTTTGCCAAGGTCAGGTACAGGGTTTCTGCGTGAATGGAGGGATGTGGATTTGGAAGAAAGTGCTCCTCCACCCACCACTGGCAGTGCATCATTGACTCCTGGAACATTGGCCCACATGTGTGATTATGTCTTGCGGATCCTAAAAAGGGACCCCCGCATTGCCAAAATTATAAAGGATGACGACTACTGGTTGGCCAGCATCCTCGATCCACGCTATAAAGGCAAATTACAGAACATCATGCCACAGGAGAACTTAGAGCTAATATTGGCGAACAAACAAGCAACTCTGGTAAACCGTTTGTTAGAGGCATTCCCAGCACACAGCAGTGGTGCAGGTTTTACCACGAGCCGTACTGGGCCAAATAGAAGAGGTGTTCGTGGTGCACACAGCCGAAGTGGCGTTGGAGACAGGGGTTTCATGACCATGTTGTGGACTGATTTCTCGAGTACCGCTCACACGAATGTTAATACTGAATCAATTGCAACAGACAGGATACAACAGTTGTCAACTATGGTTCAAAATTACCTCTCCTCCCCTATCGATGTTCTCCCTCACAGTTCATTCCCCTTTGACTACTGGGCCTGTAAACTGGACACCTGGCCTGAATTGGTACAATATGCCTTACAGGAGCTCGCTTGCCCTGCTGGTAGTGTGCTATCAGAAAGAGTCTTTAGTGCTGCTGGATCAATCCTGACAGAAAGAAGGATCCGGCTGTCGACCCAAAATGTTGGTGATCTCACCTTCATTAAAATGAACAATGCCTGGGTTTCGAAGGATTTTGTACCACCTTCCCCTGATGACACATAGGTTGCCAGCAAAATGGTTTGCTTTGTCTCCTCTTCCTCCGACTTCTCCAATTCCTCCATTTGCAGCTGCTAAACATCCAGCCTACACCTCAACATATGCCAGTTTTTCCACCTCCCTAACTGGGCGGCACCCCCCCCAGGGCCGGGGTCAGCACCTGGCGCTCCCAGGCAAGTGCCGGTGCCCTGAGAAGGTGGGGGGGGCCCACTCGCCGTCAGAGACACCGGCGCACTATGAGGGGCCCTGTGCCAGTTCCCGGTGCCCACAAGTGTGCCCCCCTGCTAGCTCAGGGCCCAAGCACTTGCAATACTTACCTCTCCCTGCTCCACGGCTGTGACATCTTCCGCGTTTCCTGACAGTGACATTCAGGTCAGAGAGCGCGATGATGTCACTTCTGTGCGCCCTCTGCCTGAACAGTCACAGTGCAGAGAGCTGGGAGATGGCGACGCTGAGGAGTCCAGAGTAGAGCATTTCCTGCGAGAAGAGGTTTTTCATTTTTTTTAATGGTTGGAGCAATATATGGGGAGCATTATTCACTGGAGCATCATATATGGGGCCCATCGTATATTAGAGCATCATATGGGGTTCATTATTTATGGGACATCATATAGGGTATGAAGCATCATATGGAGCACATATGGGGCCTATTCTGTATGGAGCATTATATGGAGCCCATTCTGTATGAAGCAATATATGGCGCTCATTATTCTGTATAGAGCAATATATGGGGCTCATTATTCTGTATGGCGCACTATGTGGTGCCCATAATACTGTATGGAGTACTATACTGTCCGTTTTTGAGCTATTGTAGAATTTAAAATAGATATCAGTCATGTAATGTAAGAAGTGAAGTATTTGGCATTGTACTATAACTATATTTCTCTGCCGTATCGGAGCATCATGAATTGTGGTATGTGTTAAAAGGGCCCACTGAGACTCTTTGGCCCGGGGCCCACGAAAACCTGGAGCGAGCACTGCCCCCCCCAACAACTTTAGCCAAATAACCCCCAGTTTTCAATGCGTTACTTATTATTATAAGTTAATTAAGGCTGCCAAGCTTAGGTAATAAGAATTGATGTTGTTGGCATTGAAATGGGCACTGTAGGTGTGTTTACTGTCCTCCACTCCCTGCCGACTTTTATTCTCCATTGACTTGCATTGGGGTCGGATTTTTGACTCCGACCCGACCATTTCCGTTAGTCGGCCGACTTCGTTCGACTCGAATATTTGAGAAAGTCGGGTTTCACGAAATCCGACTCGACCCTAAAAAAGGCAACGTTGCTCATCTCTAGTTGTGAGCACTCTGAACCCCCAAGTGCTTCACAGAAGTTTATAACACAGAGCAGTGAAAATAAAAAATCATTTTTTTCCTCAAAAATGATTTTTTAGCCCACTATTTTCTATTTTCACAAGGGTAACAGGAGAAATTGGACCACAAAAGTTGTTGTACAATTTGTCCTGAGTACACCAATACCCCATATGTGGGGGGAACCACTGTTTTGGCGCATGGGAGAGCTCAGAATGTAAGGAGCGCCATTTTGGGATGCAGACTTGATGGAATGTTTTGCGGGCGTCATGTTGCGTTTGCAGAGCCCCTGATGTGCCTAAACAGTAGAAACCCCCCACAAGTGACCCCATTTTGGAAACTAGACCCCCAAGGAGCTTATCTAGATGTGTAGTGAGCACTTTGAACCCCAAGTGCTTCACAGAAATTTATAAATGCAGAGCAGTGAAAATAAAAAAATCATTTTTGTTTCTCAAAAATCATATTTTAGCCCGCTATTTTTTATTTTCCCAAGGGTAACAGGATAAATTGGACCCAAAACATTGTTGTCCAGTTTTTCCTGAGTACCCTGGTGCCCCATATGTGGGGGGAACCTCTGTTTGGGCACACGGCAGGGCTCAGAAGGGAAGGAGCGCCATTTGACTTTTTTAATGGAAACTAGACCCCCTAAGGAACTTATCTAGATGCACAGTGAGCACTTTGAACCCAAAGGTGCTTCACAGAAGTTTATAACGCAGAGCCATGAAAATAAAAAATCCTTTTTTTTCTCAAAAAATGATTTTTTAGCCCCTGTTTTTTATTTTCACAAGGGTAACAGGAGATATTGGACCCAAAGAGTTGTTGTCCAGTTTGTCCTGAGTACGCTGGTACCCCAAATGTGGGGGGAACCACTGTTTGGGCACACGTCAGGGCTTGGAAGGGATGTAGTGATGCTTTGAAATGCCGACTTGATGGAATGGTCTGCGTGCATCTTGTTACGTTTGCAGAGCCCCTGATGTGCCTTAAACAGTAAAAACCCCACAAGTGACCCTATTTTGGAAACTAGACCCCACAAGGAACTTATCCAGATGTGTGGTAAGCACCTTGAACCCCCAGTGTTTCACACAAGTTTATAATGCAGAGCTGTGAAAATAAAAAATCATTTTTTTCCTCAAAAACTGATTTTTTTAACCCGCAATTTTTTATTTTCACAAGGGTAACAGGAGAAATTGTATCCCAAAAGTTGTTGTACAGTTTGTCCTGAGTACACTGATACCCCATATGTGGGGGGAACCACTGTTCGGGCACACGTTGGGGCTCGGAGGGAAGTAGTGACGTTTTGAAATGCCGACTTTGATGGAATGGTCTGTTACGTTTGCAGAGCCCCTGATGTGCCTAAACAGTAGAAACTCCCCACAAGTGACCCCATTTTGGAAACTAGACCCCGCAAGGAACTTATCTAGATGTGTGGTGAGCTCTTTGAACCCCAAGGGCTACACAGAAGTTTATAACGCCTGGGCATGAAAATAAAAAAATCATATTTTTTCCACAAACATGATCTTTTATGTCCCCAATTTTTTTATTTTCACAAGGGTAACAGGAGAAATTAGACCCCAAAAGTTGTTGTCCAATTTGTCCTGAGTACGCTAATATCCCATATGTGGGAGAAAACTACTGTATGGGCACACGTCGGGGCTCGGAAGGGAAGTAGTGACGTTTTGAAATGCCGACTTGATGGAATGGTCGGCGGGCGTCATGTTAGGTTTGCAAAGCCCATGATGTGCTAAACAGTAGAAACCCACCCAAGTGATCCAATTTTGGAAACTAGATCCCCCAAGGAACTCCTCTAGATGTGTGGTGAGCACTTTGAATCTCCAAGTTCTTCACAGAAGTTTATAACGCAGACACGTGAAAATAAAAAATATTTTTTTTTCCACAAAAGTAATTTTTTTAGTCCCCAATTTTTTTCCCAAGGATAACAGGAGAAATTAGACCCCCAAAGTTGTTGTGCATTTTTTACTGAGTACGCTGATACCCCATATGTGGGGGTAAACCACTGTTTGGGCACACGTCGTGGCTCAGAATAAAGGGAGCACTGTTTGACTTTTTGAACGCAAAATTGCAGGAATCAATGGTGGGCCATATTGCGTAGGAGACCGCCTGATGTGCCTAAAAAGTGGAAACCCCTCAATTCTAACTCCAACCCTAACCCCAACACACCCCTAACCCCAACCCTAACCCCTACACACCCCTAACCATAATCCAAATCCTAACCATAACCCTACCAACACACCCCTAACCCTAATCCCAACTCTAACCATAACCCTAACCACAAGCCTAATCCTAATCCCAACCTTTACTCCAAAACACCCCTAACACTTATCCTATCTGTAACCCTAACCACAAACCTAACCTAATCCCAACCCTAACCCTAATTCCAACCCTAATTCTAACCCTAACCCAAATTCCAACCCTAACCCAAATTCTAACCGTAACCCTAATGCTAACCCTAACCCTAATGCTAACCCTAACCCTAAGGCTAACCTAACCCTAGTCTAACCCTAACCTAGTTCTAACCCTAACCCTAAGGCTGGGGTCATATTGCATTTTACCAGCCTGTTCAACACATAGCGTTGATGGACTGGTACCGGTATAGCATAACGCGATCACGTTATGCCATACCCGCTAGCGCAGATGAATCAGCAGATGATTCATCTGTGCTAGCGGTGACGGAGCCCAGACGCTGCAGCCCGCGTCCGAGGCTCCATCACTGAATGACGGCACGTCGCGAACGCATGCCGCCCACAAATGGGGGTGAATGGCAGCGTTAACGGACTGCCAAAACGCAATATGAACCCAGCCTAATTCTCACCCTAATCCTAATAGAAAAAACTTTACTTTTTTTTTATTTTGATCACTGTGAGAGAGTATCACAGTGATCAAAATAAATGTATGGAATCTGCCGTCCGGCGGGCGCACTGTGTATGCGCCCGCCATTTTGCAAGATGGCGGCGCCCATGAAAAATCCCGGACGGACGCCGGGATGGACCCAGGGACATCAGAGGACGGGAGAGGTGAGGGGGATCAGAAGGTGAGGGGGGTATCGGAAGGTGGGGGGAGCGGAGGCAAGGAGCAGGGGAGCAGCTAGTGACGGCGGTGACCAATCGCCACCATCAATCAGTTGCGGCGGACGATCGCCGCCGTCACTCGGTGTGGGGGGTCGGATCTCGGTATCCAGCCATGGCAGATGCTATTGCAGCATCGGCCATGGCTGGATTGTAATATTTCACCAAATTTCATTGGTGAAATTTTACAAATCGCTCTGATTGGCTGTTTCACTTTTAACAGCCAATCAGAGCGATTGTAGCCATGTGGGGGTTAAGCCAACCCCCCTGTGGTGAAGCACAAAGGGTCTTGTGCCTGCGGGTTGGGTGACCTTTCAGTGACCCCGGTCACCCGACACGCAGGAACGCTATCCTTTCATGACACAGCATATGCGTCACAGGTCGGATTGGCACCGACTTTCATGATGCATACGCTGTGTCAAAGGTCGGGAAGGGGTTAATTAATTTGCCTTATATAAAAGTCATTAGCCTGGAAGGATGTTCCTTAACATATTTCCCAGAAAAATCCATTTTGGTTTTGTTTTTGTATGTGTTTTGGTGCCCCTGTGAAAATGGCGTAAGACTCTGACAACATTATTCACAGTTGTGACCTGGGAGTCAGAAATGCTTCCAGGGGCATTCCCCCTGATGTTCCCATGTCATTTGAGCACTGTTTCCATCATTTTCAGATGTTTTTAGACTTTAAAAGGAAGGGTCGCGGTAAAAAATGCTTGGTTTTCCCATTGACGTCACTGAGGCTGTGCGGAGTCCCCGGGTGACCAGAAGTGAACTGACAGCGTGGAAAAAAATCAATTAAGTTTCCCACACTAATCAACTCATCTCCTATCAGCCAGGGAGGCTGGACAGAGATGTGAGCTCATACATTCTGCAGGGTTTTACAGCCGGGTCGGTAGCATTACCACCTCCTGACGAAACCGAGTGCTGTGAACGCGCTGTCGGGCTGGTCTCACACTTCCTCCTGCCGGGATTATATGCCCCGATCAAATGGCAAGGTAATGGCTGAATATATGTGTGTTATCATTTTTATGGCTATGGTGCTCAGGAATTGACTTGACGATACTTCACCATGGAACATCATATAAACGGCAAACACATGTGCCATTATTCATTGATATTCGAGCCCTTAATGGTGTTTGATGTTCATGCTGCACACCATTCATTGTCGTATATTGCAGGTTACGGCCTAATATATAGACAGCAACTTTCTATTCTGTAGTGTCACCTACCGGGGCTTTTGCTGTAACAGACATAGATATAATATTAGCTAGACATTATTATACGCACATTTATGCCTAACCAAATACAGTTGACAGAGTGACCTCATTCCATTTGGGCACTGTACGATTAATAATTTTTGCCTGCATTTAGTTCAGTGAACTTTGTGAATTCTGTCTATAGGAATAATTATTGGTGATTTCACCTTAAATAAAACTTACTATAGACGTAATGATAAGCGTAGCATATATTGTTTACGTGCATATGCCCAATTGTCACTGAGGTTCATCTTTGCTTCCTAATATGTGTTCTTATTGCTATACAATTCCTTGGGGTAATTATAGGATATAATTTATATCTGATCTACTACCATATCTGCAATTTTGCCGGTGGGGAGGGCATTGTTTTTTGTTTTTTGTTTTCTTTCTCATTCCTGTCTATTTTCATCTTTTTGACAGTTGATTAGCTGTGTTTTACATCTTATTCTCACTATTTTTTGTCCATAAGTCTCATATGTTGTATATTTATAATGCTTTAATAAAATTTATATATATTTTGCTCAAAATACCTCTGATTGTGATATTTTATCTACATATCTATTTGTAAATGAGGCCCTAATAACTATATAGGGGTAGACATTTGACTCATTTTGTTTTTTTCTTTTTTGTTTGGTTATCCTGCTGTAAACCTGTTAACCCCTTGTGATGGATTACAGCGGGGGACCTGACTGAATGGAGGAGAGGTATGGATATTGTTGCTTTATTATTTTATTTTTACTACAGGAGAACAAGCGATTCAGATGGATTACCAGTATAATAAAATTGGTCAAAAACTATGTGTCATTATTTCATTAAAATAATTTTTAATTAATGTGTGTGGTTTTTTTAACCCTTCAATACTATAGAATTAATAATGGATATAAATCCGATAGTTTTGGGCACAAATACTAATTCTCCTAAATCAACGATTAAATTATCCTATCAAAAAAGCTTGGAGAATTTCTTAAAAAAATCAACAATTCTTTATTAAACATAATTAATAAAACACATACCGTATTTTTCGGACTATAAGATGCATCGGACCATAGGACGCACCCCAAATTTTCAGAAGGAAAATAGGGAAAAAAAAATAATGTGTTAAATGGAGGTCCGTCTTACAGTCCGAAATCAGGTTACCAGCGAAGGGATCAGCACAAGTAGAGGAGTGGTCACAGGGTCTTTTGGTGGTCCAGGCTGGTGCGGTGGTGGTGCTCTCTGTTGCAGGGGTGTTCTGTCCGTGGGGTGGCTGTGCTCTGTCTGTGGGGTGGTTGTGCTCTGTCCATGGGGTGGCTGTGCTCTGTCTGTGGGGTGGCTGTGCTCTGTCTGTGGGGTGGCTGTGCTCTGTCTGTGGGGTGGTTGTGCTCTGTCCGTTGGGGTGGCTGTGCTCTGTCCGTTGAGTAGCAATATACTTACAACTCACGTGGCGGTGGTCTCAATGCAGCCTCTCTGTGGTGTCCAGGCTCTGTGATGTGGTGGCAGCGGGCCTCTGTACTGCGTGGGGGGCTCCGCCGGCATTTCATCATAGCCTGGAAGCCCCCGCAGCTCTGTTGGGGAGACGCGGAGGTTGCCGAGACGCGGAGCAAAGATGGCCACCAGGGGCCTCCAGAAAGATGGCGGCGCATACTGAAATTCAAATCTCGGCAACGAGATCTCGTCCCCCACGCAGCACGGAGCCCCCCATGCAGCACGGAGCCCCTCACGCAGCATGGAGCCCCACATGCAGCATAGAGCCCCACACGCAGCACGGAGCCCCACACGCAGTATAGAGGCCCGCTGCCATCACATCACAGAGCCCGGACACCACCGCACCACAGAGCATCGGGACCGCCGCCGCCACCGGATTTTTAGGTATGTTGCAACCATAAGACGCACCCCCAAAATTTTTGGGGAAAAATGGCGTCTTATGGTCCGAAAAATGCGGTAAATTGTAAGTAGTACATGATTAGACAATGCATGATACCTTCAAGGAAGAAGTGGTACAAATATTAGATAGCTCCTTAAAAATACATAGAAAAATATTTAGACTTGAGAGTCCTCAGTGGTTGATACCTTTTAATGGCTAACTGAAAAGATGGTAACAAATTGCAAGCTTTCGAGACTACTCAGGTCTAGGGTTGAGCATTCCGATACTGCAAATATCGGGTATCGGCCGATATTGGCTGTATCGGAATTCCGATTCCGAGTTCCGATATTTTCGTCATATCGGATACCGGAATCGGGATTGTCACTGTCACTGTCAGTGTCCGTCGGTCGGGTCTGTCAGGAGTCAGCGGCACTTACCTGGCAGAAGATCTCCGGCGGTCACGGGCTGGACTGCTTCATGGCCGCAATCTTCTTTCCCCGGCGGTCACATGCAGTTTCTCGCGATAACTGCAGTGACTGCTGGGTAATCCCGGCCGTAAAGCAGTCAGTCCGATGACGTCACTGCCGGGGAAGCAGGTAATCAGCTGTGCTGCGTTGCGATGACAGGCTCTGCCTGTCATTGCGATGTAGCAGAGCTGGATCATCGTGGGACTGTTGTTATGGACTGCGTCGGACAGGTGGTATACTGTTGGTTTGTTTTTTTTCTTTTTTTACAGGAGATCGATGGCGTCGCAGGAATGAGAGTATAATAAAATTAATGAAAACTGTGTTGTCTCTTTTATTTCATTAAAAGACTTTTTTCTTGCTGTGTCTTTTTTTTAAACATTTAAAAACTTTGGGATTAATAATGGATCGGTGTCTTATTGACACCTCTCCATTATTAACCGGGCTTATTGTCACCGTGCAATCAACGGTGACATTAACCCCTTATTACCCCGCTTGCCACCGCTACAGGGCAAGTGGGAAGAGCCGGGTAAAGTGCCACAATTGGCACATCTTTTGATGCGCCAAATGTGGGGCTGCTGTAGCCTGGTATTATCAGGCTGTTGAGGGCCAAAATCCATGGGCCTTGACAGTCTTTTAATACCAGGCAGCAGCAGTCTGCATTTTACTTGGCTGGTTAACAAAAATAGGGGGGATCCCACGCCGTTTTTTTTTCGAGGGGATCCCCTATTTTTGTTAACCAGCCAAGCTAAGCAGACTGCTGTGGCCTGGTATTATCAGGCTGGCAAGGTCCATGGATATTGGATCCTTACCAGCCTGAAAAACCAGGCCTCAGCGGTCGGCTTCATCTGGCTGGTTAACAAAAATAGGGGGGACCCCACGCCAATTTTTTTCGAGGGGATCCCCTATTTTTGTTAATCAGCCAAGATATGCAGACTGCTGTGGCCTGGTATTATCAGACTGGCAAGGTCCATGGATCTTGGCTCCTTAACAGCCTGAAAATCCAGGCCTCAGCGGTCTGCTTCATCTGGCTGGTTAACAAAAATAGGGGGGACCCCACGCCAATTTTTTTCGAGGGGATCCCCTATTTTTGTTAATCAGCCAAGATATGCAGACTGCTGTGGCCTGGTATTATCAGGCTGGCAAGGTCCATGGATCTTGGCTCCTTAACAGCCTGAAAATCCAGGCCTCAGCGGTCTGCTTCATCTGGCTAGTTAACAAAAATAGGGGGGACCCCACGCCATTTTTTTTTCGAAGGGAACCCCTATTTTTGTTAATCAGTTCCCTCTGACGTCACTGATTGTGTCCCTGGCTGACCTGAAGTGAAAGTGGAAAGCAATCAATTAAGCTTTCCACTTAAGGGCCCGTCTCACATAGCGATATCGCTACCGAGATCGCTGCTGAGTCACTAGTTTTGTGACGCAGCAGCGAGCTCACCAGCGATATCGCTGTGTGTGACATTCAGCGACGATCAGCCCCCCTGCCTGGTATCGCTGATCGTCGCTGAAATGTCAGGACCTTTTTTGATCGCTGGTTTCCCGCTGACAGGCACGCATCGCTGCGTGTGACAGGCGGGAGACCAGCGATCCGCTGGTAACCAAGGTATACAGCGGGTTTCCAGGCGCGGGGCTGTGCCTAGAAACCCGCTGTGTACCTTGGATACCAGCGCCCTGATGCAGGGAGCTGGTATCCAAGGTACACAGCGGGTTTCCAAGCGCTGCGCGGTGCCTGGAAACCCGCTGTGTACCTTGGTTACCAGCGGATCGCTGGTCTCCCGCCTGTCACACGCAGCGATGCGTGCCTGTCAGAGGGAAACTAGCGATCAAAAAAAGGTCCTGACATTTCTGCGACGATCAGCGATACCCGGCAGGGGGGCTGATCGTCGCTGAATGTCACACACAGCGATATCGCTGGTGAGCTCGCTGCTGCGTCACAAAACTAGTGACTCAGCAGCGATCTCGGTAGCGATATCGCTATGTGAGACGGGCCCTTAAGCGATGTTACCCGCAGTGTCTCTGTCCCAGATCGCTGCCTGAGCTGCCTGTTTGGCAGCTCAGCAGCGATCATGTAGCGATACACCAGCGATCCTGACAAGTGCATATCGTTGTCGGGATCGCTGGTGTATCGTTATGTGACACCCAGCCTTTACTCTCCTGTCAGCCAGGAGAGGAACTCATTCATTTGGGGGTTTACTGTGAGGCTGCAGCATTAGCTGCGGTCCCTGCAGTAAACATTAACCCTTTCTGAAGGATTACACCGTGGGACCTGACTGTGCATGGGATAGGTAAGAATAATTTTGCTTTTTTATTTTATTTTTATTACAGGAAATGGTTTTTGCAGTAAAATAAAAGATGGTCAAAAACATGTGTCTTTATTTCATTAAAATGATTTTTAATTAAAGTGTGTGTGTTTTATTTTTATTTCATGCAATAGGATTAATAATTGATAGTTGTCTAATTGACAGCTCTCAATTATTAACCTGGCTTAAGGTCACCTTTCAATAGCAAGGTGGCTTTAACCCCATATTAACCCATTCGCCACCGCTACAGGGCAATGGGAATAGACGGGCAAAGTGCCAGAAAGGGCGAATCTAATTATAGATTTGTCTTTCCTGGGGTGTCTGGGGGCAGATGTTAGTAGCCGGGGGGGGGGCAAAAATAATGGTCCCTCTCTGGGCTATTATTATCTGCCCCCACTCACTGGCTTTGTCTGTCTGGTTGCGAAAATAGGGCGGGAGCCCACGCATTTTTTTTCAGCAATTTTACACCTCATATATATATATATACATGTCATTGAATTTGTGACACATATATATATATTTATATTTATAGTTCATACACTTCTACATAGTATAATAGCCGCTAATTCAATTGCCGGCTTTTGTGAAAATGCAGAACCCGACATGAAGTGACACTTGGTGTACATAGGGTTAACCATGTCCTTTGCTATCTGATTTGCACAAACAATTACATCAGTCTATGTGTGCAAAATTTCACACCTGTAGGGGTTAATTAAAGGTGTAAATTCGTAGCAAAAAAGTCCGTTTTTTTACAACGAATTTACACCTTTAATTAACCCCTACAGGTGTGAAATTTTGCACACATAGACTGATTTAATTGTTTGTGCAAATTAGATAGCAAAGGACATGAAAAGACATGGTTAACCCTATGTACACCAAGTGTCATTTCATGTCGGGTGACCCGACATGAAATGACACTTGGTGTACATAGGGTTAACCATGTCTTTTCATGTCCTTTGCTATCTAATTTGCACAAACAATTAAATCAGTCTATGTGTGCAAAATTTCACACCTGTAGGGGTTAATTAAAGGTGTAAATTCGTAGCAAAAAAGTTCGTTTTTTTTACAACGAATTTACACCTTTAATTAACCCCTACAGGTGTGAAATTTTGCACACATAGACTGATTTAATTGTTTGTCCAAATCAGATAGCAAACGACATGAAAAGACATGGTTAACCCTATGTACACCAAGTGTCATTTCATGTCGGGTGCTTCTGTCTTTTCACAGAAGCCGGCTTTACCCAGCAATTGAATCAGAGAATATTTTACTATGTAGAAGTGTATAAACTATACATATATGTATATATATGTCACAATGACATGTATATATATATATATATATATATATATATATATATATATATATATATATGTATTCTATGTGTGTATATTTAGTGTTTACAAGGAAAGAATGGGGTTTTTTTAGTTACGATATTTTGTTCCCATAGACTTACATGGGACTTCCGGTATCGGTATCGGGTATCGCCGATATTTTAATGGTATCGGCGATACCATTCCGATTCCGATACTTTTGGATATCGGAAAGTATCGCTCAACTCTACTCAGGTCTCTTCATCAGGCGAAGACTAATACAAAATCTGAAGAATCACATATTTATACAAAACAGGACACAGGAATAATGCAATAGGTAAGACAAGTGACGTGAAGCAGAACTGTCATTTTGGCAGAGGGATGAACATAAATATTGGAACAGTTCATAGATAAGGAGTGAAAGTTTTATTACCCTCTTATTGGAGTCTGCTATTGTGTTTTGATGCCCCTAGAAGGTCAGAGAAGCAGATTCCTTAATTGATGTAGAAAGACATGAAACCGTGTGATATATTCATTCCAGCACTAAGAGTGTCAAAGGTCATCATAAGTTTATATTCCCAAACCATTCTATCTTTCTCAGATTTGAAGTTAGATTTTAATACAAGTAATTCCATATCCATCATGCTATGACCGGGCATACAAAAGTGTTTTGCCACAGGTAAATCCATTCTTTTTTCTCTTATTGTGTGGCGATGAGAATTCATCCTTGTTCTCAGTTTTTGCCCTGTCTCCCCCAGTTGGACATTTAGTACATATAATTAGGTACACCACATTAGATGTGATGCAGCTGAAAGTACCTGGGATCTTGTAGTCCTGATGGGAGTTGGGGATCTTTATCTTGTCCATGGTCATTATAGATGCACAGGTTTTGCATTTCATTTGCAAGGAAAGGTTCCTGCAGCTGTTGGGGAGGACAGGGAGCTTCTGACAATGATGCTTCTTAGATTTGGGGGCTGCCTAAAACACAGTAGTGGGGGGTCTGGAAATATGGATTGTAATCGGGCATCTTTTTGTAGTAAAGGTTGTAGTTTCCGTGCAGCTCCCTTAGCATCTCCAGATTTGGATTGTAGGTGACCACTAGAGGCACCCGGTTATTTTCATCTTTAGCTTAGTAATGTAGCAGGTGATTCCTTGGTATTCTGGTGGCTCTTGTAATTTGGTTTTCAATTGTTCTTGGATGGTAGCCCTGGTTCAAAAAGGTCTTTCTGAGGCGAATAAGGTGTTCATCTCTATCCATGGGGTTGGAACATATACGGTTGTATCTAATGGCTTGGCTGTAGACAATAGAGTTTTTCATGTGTTTTGGATGGAAACTGTCCTATTTAAGGTATGTTGGACGGTCGATTGGCTTCTGATACAGGGATGTCTCTATTTCATTGTTCTTTAGCTTAATGGTGGTGTCTAAAAAGTTAATTTCAGTGCTGGAGTAGTTAAGTGTTAAGTTGATGGTGGGATGAAATTGGTTGAACTGTTCATGGAACGCCTTTAGCTGTTGTTCAGACTCCGTCCAGATGATTAAAATGTCATCAATGTAGCGGTAGTAGGCCCGAGGCCTGATGGGACATGAGGACAAAAAGTCGCTTTCAAGCTTGGCCATGAAAAGATTTGCATACTGTGGAGCCATTTTACTTCCCATAGCTGTGCCAGTCTCCTGAAGATAGATCTTGTTGTAAAAATACATAATTATTCTCACAAAAACACCTTCCTCATTAAATTGGACTATAAAACTATATTCACCATAGCGTTCTCAAAAATTGCAGTCACAAATCACAGTTTATTTATACAAAATCAATACAAAATATAGGATGATTTTTCATATTCTTTTATTATTACACTGCCCTCTAGTGGGATGGAAAGAATTACATCCTATTGGTGATTTAAACCATATACTGTACACAGCTGCAATCATTTCTAGTTTCTTATATGCCTTTTTGCAGAATGTGCCAAGCACCATCCAATACCCATATATATCTCCTTTAAATTTATATCATAATCACTGCAAAAGTGCATAAACAGAGAAAGAAACTTTCTTTAAAGTACAAAGTGCAAATAGTAGTATTACATTGGTGCAAGGCAATCCCATAACAAAAAATACATATAACCCTTAGAATAACATACCACTGAATCAGACTTGAAAGACCACGTGTGGGAACCCACTAACGCATGTTTAGCGTTCTTGCTTCTTCCGAAGGGGTGACACTTTGCACTTTAAAGAAAGTTTCTTTCTCTATTTATGCACTTTTGCAGCGATTATGATATAAATTTAACTCCTCTCTGCCATCGGACGTACTATCCCGTCCATGAAACCCGTGCCAATCTGCCCATGGACGAGATAGTACGTCCAAAGCGATAGCTGCGCTCCCGGCACACCGCGATCAAACATGATTGCGGTGTACCAGGGGCACAGGGGAGCATCGCGCAGGGAGGGGGCTCCCTGCGCGCTCCCCTGAGACCCTCAAAACAGCGCGATGTGACCACGCTATTCTGAAGGCCTCTTCCCTGCAGGACGATCCAAGATGGCCACCGGGTCCTGCAGGGACGCGGCTTCCTCAGTGCCTGCTGAGAGCTAGGCACTGAGAAGCCTGCAGCAGTGCCAGAGCGATCGCTGATGTGACAGAGTGCTGTGCACCCTGTCACACCAGCGATCTGACCATATACTGTAATGTCCCACCCTGGGACAAAGTAAAAAAGTTAAAAAAATCTAAATCACAAGTGTAAAAAAAAAATTTCAAAATAAAAAATAAAAAAATATTCCCAATAAATTAATTTCTTCCTGTAAATAAAAAAACAAAACAATAAAAGTACACATATTTGGTATCGCCGCGTCCGTAACAACCCACCCTATAAAACTATTCCACTAGTTAACCCTTTAGTGAACCCTTTAAAAAAAAAAAACCCAAAGCAAAAAATCAATGCTTTATCATCATACCGCCGAACAAAAAGTGGAATAACACGCGATGAAAAAGACCGATATAAATAAACATGGTACCGCTGAAAAGTCATCTTGTCCTGCAAAAACGAGCCGTCATACAGCATCATCAGCGAAAAAATAAAAAAGTTATAGCTCGCAGAATAAAGCGATGCAAAAATAATTATTTTTTATATAAAATTGTTTTTATTGTATAAAAACCTAAAAAAATGATATAAATGAGGTATTGCTGTTATCATACTGACCCAAAGAATAAAACTGCTTTATCAATTTTACCACACACGGAACGGTATAAACGCCCCCCCCAAAAGAAATTCATGAATTGCTGATTTTTGTTCATTCTAGCCTCCCAAAAATCGAAATAAAAAGCGATCAAAAAATGTCACGTGCTCAAAAGTGGTACCAATAAAAACGTCAACTCGTACCGCAAAAAATAAGACCTCACATGACTCTGTGGGCCAAAACATGCAAAAATTACAGCTCTCTAAATGTGGTGATGCAAAAACTATTTTTTGCAACAAAAAGCGTCTTTTAGCATGACAGCTGCCAATCATAAAAACCCGCTATAAATAGTAAATCAAACCCCCTTTATCACCCCCTTAGTTAGGGAAAATAATAAAATAAAAAAAATGTATTTATTTCCATTTTCCCATTAGGGTTAGGGTTAGGGTTGCGACTAAAGTTAGGGGTTAGGTTGGGATTAGGGTTAGGGGTGTGTTAGGGTTAGGTTGTGGTTAGGGCTATGGTTAGGGTTGGGACTAGGGTTAGGGGTGTGTTGGGGTTAGGGTTGGAGTTAGAATTGGGGGGTTTCCACTGTTTAGGCACATCAGGGGCTCTCCAAATGTGACATGGCATCTGATCTCATTTCCAGCCAATTCTGCGTTGAAAAAGTGAAACAGTGCTCCTTCACTTCTGAGCTCTGCCATGCGCCAAACAGTAGTATACCCCCACATATGGGGTATCAGCGTACTCAGGACAAATTGCACAATAACTCTTGGCGTCCAATTTTTTCTGTTACCCTTGGGAAAATAAAAAATTGGGGGCAAAAATATCATTTTTGTAAATAAAAAATGATTTTTTTGTTTTTACTGCTGTACGTTACAAACTTCTGTGAAGCACTTGGGGGTTCATAGCGCTCACCATATATCTACATTAGTTCCTTGTGGGGTCTATTTTCCAAAATGGGGTCACTTGTGGGGGGTTTCCACTGTTTAGGCACATCAGGGGCTCTCCAAATGTGACATGACGCCCGCAGACCATTCCATCAATGTCTGCATTCCAAAACGTCACTACTTCCCTTACGAGCCCCGACGTGTGCCCATACAGTAGTTTTCTCCCACATATTGGGTATCAGAGTACTCAGGACAAATTGGACAACAACTTTTGGGGTCCAATTTCTCCTGTTACCCTTATGAAAATAAAATATTTGGGGCGAAAAAATCATTTTTGTAAAAAAAAAAAAGATTTTTTATTTTTACGGCTGTACGTCATAAACTTCTGTGAAGCACTTCGGGGTTCAAAGTGCTCACCATACATCTAGATAAGTTCCTTGTGGGGTCTATTTTCCAAAATGGGGTCACTTGTGGGGGTTTCCACTGTTTAGGCACATCAGGGGCTCTCCAAATGTGACATGACGCCCACAGACCATTCCATCAATGTCTGCATTCCAAAACGTCACTACTTCCCTTATGAGCCCCGACGTGTGCCCATACAGTAGTTTTCTCCCACATATTGGGTATCAGAGTACTCAGGACAAATTGGACAACAACTTTTGGGGTTCAATTTCTCCTGTTACCCTTATGAAAATAAAATATTTGGGGCGAAAAAAATCATTTTTGTAAAAAAAAAAAAAAGATTTTTATTTTTACGGCTGTACGTCATAAACTTCTGTGAAGCACTTCGGGGTTCAAAGTGCTCACCACACATCTAGATAAGTTCCTTGTGGGGTCTATTTTCCAAAATGGGGTCACTTGTGGGGGTTTCCACTGTTTAGGCACATCAGGGCTCTCCAAATGCGATATGACGCCCGCAGATCACTCCATAAAAGTCTGAAATCCAAAACATCACTACTTCCCTTCCGAGCCCCGACGTGTGCCCATACAGTAGTTTTCTCCCGCATATTGGGTATCTGCATACTCAGGACAAATTGGACAACTTTTGGGGTCCAATTTCTCCTGTTACTCTTGTGAAAATAAAATATTGGGGCAAAAAAAATCATTTTTTTTAATTTTAAAAAAAGATCTTTTATTTTTACGGCTGTACGTCATAAACTTCTGTGAAGCACTTCGGGGTTCAAAGTGCTCACCACACATCTATATAAGTTCCTTGTGGGGTCTATTTTCCAAAATGGGGTCACTTGTGGGGGTTTCCACTGTTTAGGCACATCAGGGGCTCTCCAAATGCGACATGATGCCCGCAGACCATTCCATCAAAGTCTGCAATCCAAAACGTCACTACTTCCTTCCGAGCCCCGTCGTGTGCCCATACAGTAGTTTTCTCCCACATATTGGGTATCAGCGTACTCAGGACAAATTGGACAACAACTTTTGGGGTCCAGTTTCTCCTATTACCCTTGGGAAAATAAAAAGTTGGGGACTAAAATATCATGTTGGTGGAAAAATATGATTTTTTTATTCTCATGCTCGGGCGTTATAAACTTTAGTGAAACACCTGGGGGTTCAAAGTTCTCACCACACATCTAGATAAGTTCCTTGAGGGGTCTAGTTTCCAAAATGTTGTCATTTGTTGGGGGTTTCCACTGTTTAGGCAGATCAGGAGCTCTCCAAACACGACATGGCGTCCAGCCAATTCTGCATTGAAAATGTCAAATGGCGCTCCTTTCCTTCCAAGCTCTGCCATGCACCCAAACAGTGGTTTACCCCCACATAAGGGGTATCAGCGTACTCAGGACAAATTGCACAATAACTTTTGGAGTCTTGTCACCCTTGGGAAAATAAAAATTGGGGTGAAAAGATCTTTTTTTAAAAAAAAATATGATTTTTTAATTTTACGGCTCTACGTTATAAACTTGTGTGAAGCACTTGGGGGTTCAAATTGCTCACCACAGATCTAGATAAGTTCCGTAGGGGGTCTAGTTTCCAAAATTGGGTCACTTGTGGGGGGTTTCCACTGTTTAAGCACATCAGGGGCTCTCCAAATGCAACATGGCGTCCAATCTCAATTCCAGTCAATTTTGGTTGGAAAAAGTCAAATGGTGCTCCTTCCATTCAGAGGCCTGCCGTGCGCCCAAACAGTGGTTCCCCCCCACATATGGGGTATCAGCATACTCAGGACAAATTGTACAACAACTTTTGTGGTCCAATTTCTCCTGTTACCTTGGGAAAATAAAAAATTGGTGACTAATAGATCATTTTTGTGGGAAAAAAATATATAAAAATAGGATTTTTTATTTTCATGCCCGGGCATTATAAACTTGTGTGAAGCACTTGGGGGTTTAAAGTGCTCACCACAGATCTAGATAAGTTCCTTAGGGGGTCTAGTTTCCAAAATGGGGTCACTTTTGGGGGGTTTCCACCATTTAGGCTCATCTGGGGCACTACAAACTGAACATGACCCACATCAATGTCTGCATTCCAAAACGTTATTACTTCCTTTCCAAGCCCAAACAGTTTCCCCACCCCCATATATGGGGTATCAGTTTACTCAGGAAAAATTGGACAACAACTTTTGGGATCCAATTTCCCTGGGAAAAATCAAAAATTTGGGACTAAAAAATCATTTTTGTGGAAAATTGTTTTTTTTTCACACTCAGGCATTATAAACTTTTGTGAAACAC
This sequence comes from Oophaga sylvatica, assembly GCA_033576555.1. Taxonomy (NCBI): domain Eukaryota; kingdom Metazoa; phylum Chordata; class Amphibia; order Anura; family Dendrobatidae; genus Oophaga; species Oophaga sylvatica. The sequence continues at coordinate 131,606,048 of JARQOD010000004.1, read as the reverse complement.
TTGGGGGTTCAAAGTGCTCACAACAGATCTAGCTAAGTTCCATAGGGGGTCTAGTTTCCAAAATGGTGTCACTTGTGGGGGATTTCCACTGTTTAGGCGCATCAGAGGCTCTCCAAACGCGACATGGCGTCCAATCTCAATTCCAGCCAATTTTGGTTTGAAAAAGTCAAACGGCGCTCCTTCCCTTACGAGCTCTGTCGTGTGCCCAAACAGTGGTTTTCCCCAAGATATGGGGTATCAGCGTTCTCAGGAGAAATTGCACAACAACTTTTTCTGTCCATTTTCTCCTTTTACCCTTGTGAAAATAAAAAAAAGTTTGTAAAAGTTCAATTTTGTGACTAAAAATTTAAATATTAATTTTTTCCTTCCACGTTGCTTCAGCTCCTGTGAAGCACCTGAAGGGTTAATAAACTTCTTGAATGTGGTTTTGAGTACCTTAAGGGGTGCAGTTTTTAGAATGGTGTCACTTTTGGGTATTTTCTGCCATATAGACCCCTCAAAGTGACTTCAAATGTGAGGTGGTCCCTAAAAAAAATGGCTTAGTAAATTTTGTTGTAAAAATGAGAAATCGCTGGTCAACTTTTAACCCTTATAATTTCCTAACAAAAAAATATTTTGGTTCCAAAATTGTGCTGATGTAAAGTAGACATGTGGGAAATGTTATTTCTTAACTATTTTGTGTGACATATTTCTCTGTTTTAAGGGAATAAAAATTCAAAGTATGAAAATTTTCAAAATTTTTGCCATATTTGCATTTTTTTCAAAAATAAACGCAAGTTATATCGAAGAAATTTTACCACTAACGTTAAGTACAATATGTCACGAGAAAACAATCTCAGAATCGCCAAGATCCGTTGAAACGTTCCAGAGTTATAACCTCATAAATGACAGTGGTCAGAATTGTAAAAATTGGCCCGGTCACTAACGTGCAAACCACCCTTGGAGGTGAAGGGGTTAAAGGAGATATATATGGGTATTGGATGGTGCTTGGCACACTCTGCAAAAAGGCATATAAGAAACTAGAAATGATTGCAGCAGTGTATATGGTTTAAATCACCAATAGGATGTAATTCTTTCCATCCCACTAGAGGGCAGTGTAATAATAAAAGAATATGAAAAATCATCCTATATTTTGTATTGATTTTGTATAAATGAACTGTGGAGATTTGTGACTGCAATTTTTGAGAACGCTATGGTAAATATAGTTCTATAGTCCAATTTAATGAGGAAGGTGTTTTTGTGAGAATAATTATGTATTTTTAAGGAACTATCTAATATTTGTACCACTTCTTACTTGAAGGTATCATGTATTGTCTAATCATGTACTGCTTACAATTTATGTGTTTTATTAATTATGTTTAATAAAGAATTGTTGATTTTATTAAGAAATTCTCCAAGCTTTTTTCATAGGAGGTTTAATAATGAAGAGTTGTCTAATTGACAACTCTCCATTATTAACCCGGATTAGTGTCACCTTTCAATAGCAAGGTGACATTAACCCCTTATTAACCCATTAGCCACCACTAAAGACAATGGGAATAGAGGGGTTAAGTGCCAGAAAAGGCGCATATAATAATAGATGTGCCTTTTCTGGGGTGGCTGGGGGCAGATATTAGTAGCCAGGGGGGCCCAAAAACAATGGTCCCTCTCAAGGCTATTAATATCTGTCCTTAGTCACTGAATTTCCCCTCTGGCAGCGAAAATACTGCGGGAGCCCATGCATTTTTTTACATCGAATTTATGCGTTAAATTAACACCTACATTTCCTAAATTTTGCACACATACACTCATCTAATTATTAATGAAAACCATAGATCAAACTAAATGAAATGAAATGGTTTACTGTATGTAAACCATGTGTCATTTAATGTCGGGTTCTGTAATGATTTTACAGAAGCCGGCAATTGATTTTGCGGCCATTATGTTATGCAGAAGTGTATGAACTATAAATATATGTACAACCCCCGGCAAAAATTATGGAATCACCGGCCTTGGAGGATGTTCATTCAGTTGTTTTATTTTGTTGAAAAAAAAACAGATCACAGACATGGCACAAAACTGAAATCATTTCAAATGGCAACTTTCTGGCTTTAAAAAACACTAAAAGAAATCAAGAACAAATAATGTGGTAGTCAGTAATGGTTATTTTTTTAACCAAGCATAGGGCAAAAATTATGGAATCACTCAATTCTGAGGGAAAAAATTATGTAATCATGAAAAAACAAACAAACAAAAAAAACACTCCAACACATCACTAGTGTTTTGTTGCACCACTTCTGGCTTTTACAACAGCTTGCAGTCTCTGAGGCATGGACTTAATGAGTGTCAAGCAGTACTCTTCATCAATCTGGCTCCAACTTTCTCTGATTGCTGTTGCCAGATCAGCTTTGCAGGTTGGAGCCTTGTCATGGACTATTTTCTTCAATTTCCACCAAAGATCAATTGGATTGAGATCCGGACTATTTGCAGGCCATGACATTGACCTTGTGTGTCTTTTTTCAAGGAATGTTTTCACAGTTTTTTTTCTCTATGGCAGGATGCATTGTCATCTTGAAAAATGATTTAATCATCCCCAAACATCCTTTCAATTGATGGGATTAGAAAAGTGTCCAAAATATCAACATAAACTTGTGCATTTATTGAAGATGTAATGACAGCCATCTCCCAGTGCCTTTACCTGACATGCAGCCCCATATCATCAATGACTGTGGAAATTTGCATGTTCTCTTCAGGCAGTCATCTTTATAAATCTCATTGGAAGGGCACCAAACTAAATTTCCAGCATCATCACCTTGCCCAATGCAGATTCGCGATTCATCACTGAATATGACTTTCATCCAGTCATCCACAGTCCACGATTGCTTTTCCTTAGCCCATTGTAACCTTGTTTTTTTCTGTTTAAGTGTTAATGATGGCTTTTGTTTAGCTTTTCTGTATGTAAACCCCATTTCCTTTAGGCGGTTTCTTACAGTTCGGTCACAGACGTTGACTCCAGTTTCCACCCATTCTTTCCTCAATTTGTTTTGTTGTGCATTTCCTGTTTTGGAGACATATTGCTTTAAGTTTCCGGTCTTGATGCTTTGATGTCTTCCTTGGTCTACCAGTATGTTTGCCTTTAACAACCTTCCCATGTTGTTTGTATTTGGTCCAGATTTTAGACACAGCTGGCTGTGAACAACCAACATCTTTTGCAACATTGCGTGATGATTTACTCTCTTTTAAGAGTTTGACAATCCTCTCCTTTGTTTCAATTGACATCTCTTGTGTTGGAGGCATGATTCATGTCAGTCCACTTGGTGCAACAGCTCTCTAAAGTGTGATCACTCCTTTTTAGATGCAGACTAACGAGCAGATCTAATTTGATGCAGGTGTTAGTTTTGGGAATGAAAATTTACTGGGTGATTCCAAAATTTTTTTTCCCTCAGAATTGAGTGATTCCATAAATTTTGCCCTATACTTGGTTAAAAAAATAACCATTACTGACTACCACATTATTTGTTCTTGATTTCTTTTAGTGTTTCTTAACCCCTTAGTGACAGAGCCATTTTGCAGCTTAATGACCGGGCCAATTTTTACAATTCTGACCACTGTCACTTTATGAGGTTATAACTCTGGAACGCTTTAACGAATCCAGCTGATTCTGAGATTGTTTTTTCGTGACATATTGTACTTCACGTTAGTGGTAAAAAAATTTTTATAAGACTTGCTTTTATTTATGAAAAAAACGGAAATATGGCGAAAATTTAGAAAATTTCGCAATTTCCAAACTTGAAATTTTTATGCCCTTAAATCAGAGAGATATGTCATACAAATTTCTTAATAAATAACATTTCCCACATGTCTACTTTACATCAGTACAATTTTGGGAACAAAATTTTCTTTTGTTACAAAGTTATAAGGGTTAAAAGTTGACCAGCGATTTCTCATTTTTACACACCATTTTTTTTTAGGGACCACATCACATTTGAAGTCACTTTGAGGGGTCTATATAATAGAAAATACCCAAAAGTGACACCATTCTAAAAACTGCACCCCTCAGGGTGCTCAAAACCACATTCAAGAAGTTTATTAACCCTTTAGGTGCTTCACAGGAGCTGAAGCAATGTGAAAGGAAAAATTTGACATTTAACTTTTTTTGCAAAAGCTTTATTTCGGAACCAATTTTTTTATTTTCACAAGTGTTAAAAGAAAAAATGAACCACAAAATTTGTTGTGCAATTTCTCCTGAATACGCTGATACCCCATATGTGGAGGTAAACCACTTTTTGGGCACACGGCAGAGGTCACAAGGGAAGGAGCACCGTTTGACTTTTTCAATGCAGAATTGGCTGGTTGCCATGTCGCGTTTAGAGAGCCCCTGATGTGCCTAAACAGTGGAAACACCCCACAAGTGACTCCATTTTGGAAACAAGACCCCTTAAGAAACTTATCTAGATGTGTGGTGAGCACTTTGAACCTCCAAGTGCTTCACACAAGTTTATAACGTAGAGCCGTGAAAAAAAAATCATTTTTTTTCCACAAAAATGATCTTTTCACCCCAATTTTTATTTTCCCAAGGGTAACAAGACCGCAAAAGTTTTTGTGCAATTTGTCCTGAGCATGCCGATACCCTATATGTGGGGGTAAACCACTTTTTGGGCCCACGGCAGAGGTCGCAAGGGAAGGAGCGCCGTTTGACTTTTTCAACGCAGAATTAGCTGAATGCCATGTCGCGTTTAGAGAGCCCCTGATGTGCCTAAACAGTGGAAACCTCCAACAAGTGACCCCATTTTGGAAACTAGACCCCTTAATGCAGGGTTCCCCAACTCCAGTCCTCAAGGCCCACCAACAGGTCATGTTTTCAGGATTTCCTTAGTATTGCCCAGGTGATAATTGCATCACCTGTGCAAAACAAAGGAAATCCTGAAAACATGACCTGTTGGTGGGCCTTGAGGACTGGAGTTGGGGAACCCTGCCTTAAGGAACTTATCTAGATGTGTGGTGAGCACTTTGAACCTCCAAGTGCTTCACACAAGTTTATAACGTAGAACCGTGAAAATAAAAAATCACATTTTTTCCACAAAAATGATCTTTTCACCCCAATTTTTATTTTCCCAAGGGTAAAAAGACCGCAAATGTTTTTGTGCAATTTGTCCTGAGCATGCCGATACCCCATATGTGGGGGTAAACCACTTTTTGGGCACACGGCAGAGGTCGCAAGAGAAGGAGCGCCGCGTTGACTTTTTCAACGCAGAATTGGCTGGGCGCCATGTCGCATTTGTAGAGGCCCTGATGTGTCTAAACAGTGGAAACCCCCCACAAGTGACCCCATTTTGGAAACTAGACCCCCTAAGGAACTTATCTAGATGTGTGGTGAGAACTTTGAGCCCCCAAGTGCTTCACAGAAGTTTATAACGCCCGGGCGTGAAAATAAAAAATCATATTTTTTCCACAAACCTGATCGTTTAGTCCCCAATTTTTTATTTTCCCAAGGGTAACAGGAGAAATTAGACCACAAAAGTTGTTGTCTAATTTGTGCTGAGTACGCTGATACCCCATATATGGGGGGGACCACTGTTTGGGCGCATGGCAGGACTTGGAAGGGAAGCAGCGCCGTTTGACTTTTTCAAACCAAAATTGGCTGGAATTGAGCTGTTGTGTTTGGAGAGCCCCTGATGCACCTAAACAGTGGAAACCCCCCACAAGTAACACAATTTTGGAAACTAGACCCCCTATGGAACTTATCTAGATCTGTTGTGAGCACTTTGAACCCCCAAGTGTTTCACAAAAGTTTATAATGCCTGGGTGTGAAAAAAAAAAACAATTTTCCACAAAATGATTTTTTAGTCCCAAATTTTTGATTTTTCACAAGGAAATTGGACCCTAAACATTGTTGTCCAATTTGTCTGAGTACGCTGATACCAACTTGTGGGGGGAAACTGTTTGGGCGCACGGCAGGGCTTGGAAAGGAAGTAAACGTTTGGAATGCAGACGTTGATAGGGTCATGTTCCGTTTGCAGAGCCTCAGGTGTGCCTAAACAGTGGAAAACCCCCACAAGTGACCCCATTTTGGAAACTAGCCCCCCTAAGTAACTTATCTAGATCTGTGGTGAGCACTTTGAAACCCCAAGTGTTTCACAAAAGTTTATAATGCCTGGGTGTGAAAAAAAAAAAAACAATTTTCCACAAAAATAATTTATTAGTCCCAAATTTTTGATTTTTCACAAGGAAATTGGACCCAAAAGTTGTTGTCCAATTTGTCCTGAGTACGCTGATACCAAATATGTAGGGGGTGGACTGTTTGGGCACACAGCAGGGCTTGGAAAGGAAGTAGTACGTTTTGGAATGCAGACGTTGATGGGGGTCATGTTCCGTTTGCAGTGCAACAGATGTGCCTAAACAGTGGAAAACCCCCACAAGTGACCCCATTTTGGAAACCAGACCCCCTAAGGAACTTATCTAGATGTGTGGTGAGCACTTTGAAACCCCAAGTGTTTCACAAAAGTTTATAATGCCTGGGTGTGAAAAAAAAACAAAACAATTTTCCACAAAAATGATTTTTAGTCCCAAATTTTTGATTTTTCACAAGGAAATTGGACCCCAAAAGTTGTTGTCCAATTTGTCCTGAATACGCTGATACCCCATATATGGGGGTGGGGAAAGTGTTTGGGGCACGGCAGGGCTTGGAAAGGAAGTAATAACGTTTTGGAATGCAGACGTTGATGGGGGTCATGTTCCGTTTGCAGTGCCCCAGATGTGCCTAAACAGTGGAAAACCCCCAAAAGTGACCCCATTTTGGAAACTAGACCCCCTAAGGAACTTATCTAGATGTGTGGTGAGCACTTTGAACCCCAAAGTGCTTCACAGAAATTTATAAACGCAGAGCCGTGAAAATAAAAAAAATTTTTTTTCCTCAAAAATGATTTTTTTAGCCATCTATTTTTTATTTTCCCAAGGGTAACAAGAGAAATTAGAACCCCAAAATTGGTGTGCAATTTGTCCTGAGTACGTTGATACCCTATATTTGGAGTAAACCACTGTTTGGGTGCACGGCAGGGCTCGGAAAGGAGGGAGCGCCATTTGACTTTTTGAACACCACGTCGTGTTTGGAGACCCCTGATGTGCCTAAATAGTGGAAACCCCTCAATTCTAGCTCCAACCCTAACCCCAACACACCCATAACCCTAATCCCAACCCTAACCCCAATCCTAACCCTAATCCCAACCCTAATTCCAACCCTAATTGTAACCCCAACCCTAATTGTAACCCTAGCCCTAATTGTAACCCTAACCCTAATTATAACCCTAACCCTAAGGCTAGGTTCATTTTGCGTTTTACCAGCCTGTTCAACACATAGCGTTGACGAGCTGGTAACGGTATAGCATAACGCGATCGCGTTATGCTATGTCCGCTAGCGCAGAGGAATCAGCAGATGATCCATCTGCGCTAGCGGTGACGGAGCCCAGACGCTGCAGCCCGCATCTGAGGCTCCATCACTGAATGATGGCAGTCGCAAACGCATGCGCTTTACGGCATGCGTTGCGATGCGCCCTCAAATGGACCTCTAACGCCTTCTAACGGACTGCCATAATGCAGTATGAACCCAGCCTAACCCTAACCCTAATTATAACCCTAACCCTAACCCTAGCCCTAACCCTAACCCTAGCAGAAAAATGAAAATAAATATAATTTCTATATTTTATTATATGTCCCTAACTAAGGGGGTAATAAAGGGGGGGGTTATGTACTGTTTTTTTTATTTTGATCGCTGTGATAGTTTATCACAGTGATCAAAATGTACTTTTAGGAGAATGAATGAAAATTTTTTTGAATCTGCCGCCAGGCAGATTTGGCGGGCGCACTACACAGTGCGCCCGCCATTTTTTTTTTACAGGAAGAAGACCCGGGAGCCTGGGGCCTGCCGGAGGACAGGGGACACTGGGAGGTACGGGGGGGATCAGAGGACTGGGGACCCTAATTCTCTCCCCTCTGATGTGCGATCACATCAGAGGGGTGAGAAATCTTTTTTTTTGTGGTCGCCGTTATACTCAGTATAACGGCGATCGCGACACCGGGGTCGGTAAATACCGACCCTGATCATGTTCTCTGGGGTCTCGGCTACCCTCGGCAGCCAAGACTCCATAGAAAATTGCCCACCCCCCGGCAGATCGCGGCGGGCGCACTGAGCATGAGCCCGCCATTCAAGATGGAGGCACCCACCGGAGGAGGCAGGTGGGCCCGGGGGCCACAAGGGGCAGATTGGGGGCCACAAGGGGAGGATCGGGGACCCTTTTTCTCTCTCCTCTGATGTCCGATGACATCAGAGGAGAGAGAAATTAAATGGCACATCAGATATTTTTTTTGTTGCGATCGCCGTTATAGGGTTAATAACGGCGATCGCAACATCGGGTCGGTCATGTTCTCTGGGGTCTCGGCTACCCTGGTAGCCGAGACCCCAGAGAAAATGCGCCTCTAGGGGGAGCTATTCACTTTTTCCACAGCCCCGTTAATTAACGGCGCTGTGGTTTAAGTACCCTTAATGACCGCCGTTAAAAGGCGTATCGGCAGTCGTTAAGGGGTTAAAGCCAGAAAGTTGCCATTTGAAATTACTTCAGTTTTGTGCCATGTCTGTGATCTGTTTTTTTTTCAGCAAAATAAAACAACTGAATGAACATCCTCCAAGGCCGGTGATTCCATAATTTTTGCCAGGGGTTGTATATATACGTGTCTCAATGACATGTATATTAGGGTGCCAAGGAAATGCATGGGAAAAAATTAAGTAGCAAGTTTTTGAAGGGCTTACCTCCTAATTTTGTTCCTGTTTGGTTACAGATATTTTATAATTTTCTTTTTTTAAGATTAGTTTTCATTTATGTGTGTGTGTGTAGCCCATTCACTATCTCCATCCATCCCTCACTCCCTCAAGATGGCTGGACCATCATTGTAAATGCACCATTATATATACACACCTGTACTTTGTATCTCCCCCACCTCATTGTAGACTGTAAGCTCTCACGAGCAGGGGCGGCTAATTTTGCTTTAATTATTGTATTAACGTTGTTACTTATGACTTGTGTTCTGAAACTGTTAAACTGTAAAGCGCTGCGGAATATGATGGCGCTATATAAATAAAGATTATTATTATTATTATTATTCATTTACTGGTTGCTCAATGGCACATCATATTGCAGTTTTAAAAGTTTGTTTAGTATTTATCGTCATGCATATCCCGCATTATGTATGGTATGTTATGCCGTTTACCGATCAGATTAATTGATTTGATAGATCGGGTGTTTCTGAAAGTAGCGATACAAAATGTGTGTATATATATTTTTTTAACCCTTTCATTTTCAATGGGGCGAAAGGGGGGTGATTTAAATTTTTAGGTTTTTTTTTTTAATTTTTTTTTAATTTTTTTAAACTTTTTTTTGTGTACAATATTGTGGAAAATGAGAAACATGGAATAATTCACATGCCTTGAGCAAGTGGTAAATCTAAATTTAATGTCAACATATTTTACATGGTGAATCCCTATGTCAAAAGGAACAAATTTGACGGGTAAGATTTACCAATGTGCAAAGTTCATTTTTTCCTTGGCACCCTAATGTACAGTACAGACCAAAAGTTTGGACACACCTTCTCATTCAAAGATTTTTCTGTATTTTTATGACTATGAAAATTGTAGAATCACACTGAAGGCATCAAAACTATGAATTAACACATGTGGAATTATACATTACACTTTACAAAAAAGTGTGAAACAACTGAAAATATGTCTTATATTCTAGGTTCTTCAAAGTAGCCACCTTTTGCTTTGATTACTGCTTTGCACGCAGAAAAGGTGAACGGATGGACTCTACATGCCTGGTTCCCACCAAGAAGCATGGAGGAGGTGGTGTGATGGTGTGGGGGTGCTTTGCTGGTGACACTGTTGGGGATTTATTCAAAATTGAAGCGGTGAGCGGTCCAGCTCCCCCCAAACCATCTCAATTGGGTTCAGGTCTGGTGACTGTGGAGGCCAGGTCATCTGGCGTAGCACCCCAACTCTCTCCTTCTTGGTCAAATAGCCCTTACACAGTCTGGAGGTGTGTTTGGGGTCATTGTCCTGTTGAAAAATAAATGATGGTCCAACTAAACGCAAACCGGATGGAATAGCATGCCGCTGCAAGATGCTGTGGTAGCCATGCTGGTTCAGTATGCCTTCAATTTTGAATAAATCCCCAACAGTGTCACCAGCAAAGCACCCCCACACCATGATGTGTAGCCCAGCTGCGCAGAAGCCACATTTCCCAGGAGGATGCACCAAAGGTAACCCCCACACGTACCTGATATTCATTCACAGCTTCACCAATCCCTGGAGCCACCAGAGGGAGCCCTTGTAGAGAGTATATATATAAGGATGGTGAAGCCACAGCAGTTAGATCAGATTAGCCTGAGAGCTGAGAGAGTGTATTCAGTCTACGCCTAGACAGCCGGTCTAGTTACCTCAGACAGATCAGATTACCTTAGAAAGTGTGAGAAGCTGTTAGTTCCCTTGGAGTGTGGAGAGTCAGCTCCTAGAAGTGTGCACAGATCAGTAGACGGAAGGTCCTGATAGCTGCTTCAGAAGAGCATTAGAAAGAAGGAAGGAAAGGGAACAGCAGTGACTGAGAGAACCAAAAGACTGCAGCCTTGAGCTTAGTTTAATGTGTGGAGGCTAGTAAGAGTGAGAAAGATAGCCACTTCAGCCTGGTTAGAACTGAGTCAACTGAGTGTAGTTTCAGTGAGCAAGCGTGCCGACGCTTTGAGAGTGTGTAGCCCAGCTGCGCTTGGTGCCACATGTACCCTGGAGGATGCACAGAAGGTAAACCCACACTCACACCTGATATGCATTCACACCTTCACTTTTCCTGGAGCCACCAGAGGGAGCCCTTGAAGAGTATCTAGATATATAAGGGTTGTGGAGAGAGACGGCAGTTAGATCTTGTCAGAACACCTCAGACGAGAGTCAGCTTTGAAGAGTGTGATTCCAGGCAGTAGCTGAGAGTTGGCTAGTTGCTGGTGTTACCTCAGATGAGCAGAGAGGAAAGTTACCTTAGAATGTGACAGACTGATAGTTCCCTAGGAAAATGGAAAGTAGCTCTTGAAGTGTGCATAGATCAGTCTGACGGAAGGTCCTGATAGCTACTTCGGACAGAGCCTCAGAAGGAAGCGAAGGAAAGGGAACTGCAGTGTTTGAAAGACTGAAGTTTACAGCTTGAACTTAGTTTATTTTGTGGAGTCTAGTAATGGTGGAGGAAGATTGCCACTTAGCCTGGTCAAAACTGAGTCAACTGAGGTATTTTCAGTGAGCAAGCGTGCCGACGCTTTGAGAGCGGTAAAGAGAAAGGAGAATCTGCCATCTACTGCTAGAGTGTGCTTATGTTAAGGGTAAGAGTAGGACGAAAGGCGAGTGGAAAAAGGAAAGAGAGTGACAGAGGTTGAAACAGCATTGATCGCTTACCTCTACTCTGCACCACCGGACACCGGGTCCGAGCTTGCTAGCATCTACACGACTAGTAGGAGAAACCTGAGACCCTGTGGGACTTCAAGTCGCAGGGGCCCAGCAGTGCTGATACGTAACCGGGGTCAGGAAGAACAGGAGTCTGGTCAGCGCAACCATTAGAGACTGAGTTCTATCCAAAAGAAGGCTCCACCACAAAGTCAGCCGGGCGTAGCTGAAAAGACAGAGTTAGACTTCGTTCTATACAGGTCGGAAACTCACACACATACAGGAGTACGGAGGCCCTACACCTACTCAGTGGGATTACTGGAAGTGCATCCTCCACCCTGACAGCTTCCCGGGACGTGTCTGCATCTACCATCAGTAAAGGTACAGAAAGAGACTTTCTTGTGTGTGTCTGCCTTATTGCTCCTGCACCCCTACACCGCCATATACTCTGAGGGATCCAGTTTTGCCTGTGGAAGACTTAACACCTTGCTGCCCAGTAACAACCCCTCAGAGGATCTACCCTGCAGCGCTGGTCACCCTGACCAGGTACCACAGGTGGCATCACGAACAAACTGTACATCCTTTAATCCCCTGTAAATATCCCACATTTTATGGTGATCGTCCAGGGCAACGGACCGAGCTGTGCTACCCGTGACATCCCCCATTGAAGTGAACGGGCTCGGTGCCGAGTACCCCATAGGCCCTGGCTGTGCGACTCATCTATCTTGGCGTCACGAACAGGATACGAAGCTCGTGGAAATGCGAGTCCTGTGTGCCTGAATGGACTGTTTTTGTGCAAAAGACTGTGTTGCTGTTTTAGTGATTTTTGGTGCCATTTGCCGCCATTTTGCCACCATGTTCACGCCCTGAGGTGCTGGTGAAGAAGAGGGGCGTGTATTCGTGGGCGTACTCCCCCCCTGTGGCGCGAAAGTTGTGGCCGCCCTATCCAAGTGCTTCTACAATGTCAGAGCAAGCCCCACTGCATAGGAGATCCGCCTCCTCTTCATCCTCAGTGCAAGGAAGAGAAAGCGAAAGTCCCGCCTCCACGGAAAAGACCAGAGTGTTTCGGATGGAAAGCACAGTCTGGCCTGGCGTGAGATGGCGGAAGGACAGGAGTCACTGTGTGGGGGAATGGCGGTGCGCATACCCCGTTCCCCTGAAGCGGTGCAGCCTGTGCTCGAACCTTCCCCAGGTCGGGAGGACGAAGAAATTATGTATCGTGTGGAGGAGGTGAATGCGGCGCTGCGGGATCTGGCCCGACACTGCGCAGAGATGGAGGCGATGGAGCGGAGCTGGCGTGCCCTGAAACTGTGGCTGCAGTGGGACCGGCTGCTCTCCCCCTGGATGCGCAACTGCCACCCGCGCCACCACTGAAACCAGCGGCTGAGGAAGAACCGGAGGCCGGCCCCAAAAGAGCTGTACTTGACCCCGCCGAGGCCGCGGCGGGAGGAAAGGAGGCTGAGGAGGCCGAGGCCTTGCCCGGACCAGAACGCCAGCCAGGCCTGGAACCAGAGGCCGCAGCGGTAGCAGCGGAATGCAGTCCCCCGGTAGGGATGGCGGAAGAAACCCAGCCACAAGCGATTGAGATCGACTGGGAGGAAATGGAGCTCCTGGACGACGTGGAGTACGCCGCCCAGAAGGAGAACAAGTGGAGACGCCGTGAGCAGGAGGAGCGGCAGCAGCGGGAGCAGCGTGAGGTGCAGCGGCTTCGCCAGAGGTACCGGGAGCAGGACCTTGCTGACAAGGAGATCGTCCGGCGAGATAAAGGTACGCTCCGGGAACCGCGGCGCCAGGGGGCTATACGAGACTTCAAACTCCAGGGAGGCTGGGGGTTCATCCACGAACCCGGCCTGTACCAGGAAGTCTTTGTCAACCGGAGGGATGTGGAGTCTCACCTGTCTGAGGGGCACCCGGACAGGGATCTGTTAATAGGGGATGTAGTCTCCTACACGCGGCATTGGGGGCTTAAGGGGTGGTATGACCTGAACGTCTCCCGAGTCAGCGCCCCAGTCCCTGAAGCAGGGAATGTGTCCCGTGTCTCTGTGTATCAGGCCCCAGCCACACCGGTGCCAGTCCGCGCACCTGCGTCACACTTTGAAACGGTGCAGAGCGCAGCGACTGCAAAAGCGTCCCCTGCTGAGCCAAGCCTGTGCGACCTGCAGAGCCTAAGCTTAGGAGAGGCACCTGTCAGGCCTCCGGGCAGTCGCAGAACGAAAGTAGAAAAGAGAACTGTGGCTACCCAGACATCGGTAGCAGGACATGACTTCATGGTGATGAGGTTTAGAACCCACAGTGTGCTTCCAGCACCAGGTATGGAAGATGCTGCTATATTTGCTGAAGACCAGTAGGACCCGGACAGGGTTTACTGTACTGTACAAAGTTGCCAGAGAAGTTGCACTTTATTGTAAAAATGTTTACATGATGATGTATATTGTACCGCAGTTGGGTAATGTGGTTTTGATGATGTGAAATGTCTATAATGTGGACTGCGTGGCTGAGGACTTTGCCAGCCCAAAAACTTTTATGTAAATAGTTGGCACCTGGTGCCCCATCTTGGTTTTACTTAAACCGTTCTACCTCTGAAGAAAAACCCGTGTGGTGTGGCCTAGAGTGAGGTCTGCAGAAGGGAAGTCCTGCAGCCCACCCAGGACCACCGTGGGAGGTTTTGGACGGGTCCTCCACAAGAACCTTGTGAATTTTGTACTTGAAAGTATTTGCTATTTTCTACTTGTATTTGTATTTATTGCAACGTTCAAAGTGTCCTTACCTCCCGCAAGGGATGAGTTATTGTTAATGTTATATAAAAATTTATTTCTTTTTCAGCCAGGAGTGCTGATGATAACTAGGGGGGGATGTGTAGCCCAGCTGTGCTTGGTGCCATATGTACCCTGGAGGATGCACAGAAGGTAAACCCACACTCACACCTGATATGCATTCACACCTTCACTTTTCCCTGGAGCCACCAGAGGGAGCCCTTGAAGAGTATCTAGATATATAAGGGTTGTGGAGAGAGACGGCAGTTAGATCTTGTCAGAACACCTCAGACGAGAGTCAGATTTGAAGAGTGTGATTCCAGGCAGTCTAGCTGAGAGTTGGCTAGTTGCTGGTGTTACCTCAGATGAGCAGAGAGGAAAGTTACCTTAGAACGTGACAGACTGATAGTTCCCTAGGAAAGTGGAAAGTAGCTCTTGAAGTGTGCATAGATCAGTCTGACGGAAGGTCCTGATAGCTACTTCGGACAGAGCCTCAGAAGGAAGCGAAGGAAAGGGAACTGCAGTGTTTGAAAGACTGAAGTTTACAGCTTGAACTTAGTTTATTTTGTGGAGTCCAGTAATGGTGGAGGAAGATTGCCACTTAGCCTGGTCAAAACTGAGTCAACTGAGGTATTTTCAGTGAGCAAGCGTGCCGACGCTTTGAGAGCGGTGAAGAGAAAGGAGAATCTGCCATTTACTGCTAGAGTGTGCTTATGTTAAGGGTAAGAGTAGGACGAAAGACGAGTGGAAAAAGGAAAGAGTAGTGACAGAGGTTGAAACAGCATTGATCGCTTACCTCTACTCTGCACCACCGGACACCGGGTCTGAGCTTGCTAGCATCTACACGACTAGTAGGAGAAACCGGAGAACCTGTGGGACTTCAAGTCGCAGGGGCCCAGCAGTGCTGATACGTAACCGGGGTCAGGAAGAACAGGAGTCTGGTCAGCGCAACCATTAGAGACTGAGTTCTATCCAAACGAAGGCTCCACCACAAAGTAAGCCGGGCGTAGCTGAAAAGACAGAGTTAGACTTCGTTCTATACAGGTCAGAAACTCACACACATACAGGAGTACGGAGGCCCTACACCTACTCAGTGGGATTACTGGAAGTGCATCCTCCACCCTGACAGCTTCCCGGGACGTGCCTGCATCTACCATCAGTAAAGGTACAGAAAGAGACTTTCTTGTGTGTGTCTGCCTTATTGCTCCTGCACACCTACACCGCCATATACTCTGAGGGATCCAGTTTTGCCTGTGGAAGACTTAACACCTTGCTGCCCAGTAACAACCCCTCAGAGGATCTACCATGCAGCGCTGGTCACCCTGACCAGGTACCACAGGTGGCATCACGAACAAACTGTACATCCTTTAATTCCCTGTAAATATCCCACATTTTATGGTGATCGCCCAGGGCAACGGACCAAGCTGTGTTACCCGTGACATCCCCCATTGAAGTGAACGGGCTCGGTGCCGAGTACCCCATAGGCCCTGGCTGTGCGACTCAAGAGCGGTGAAGGGAGGGAAGAATCAGCTATCTACTGCTAGTGTGCTTATGTTAAGGGTCGGAGTAGGACGAAAGGCGAGTGGAAGAGAAGAAGAGAGTAACGGAGGTTGAAAAAGCACTGATAGCTTATCTCTACTCTGAATACCAGACACCGGGTCCGAGCTTGCTAGCATCTACACGACTAGTAGGAGATACCGGAGACCCTAAGGGACTTCAAGTCGCAGGGGCCCACAAGTGCTGATACGTAACCGGGGTCAGGAAGACAGAGTCTAGCAGGGCCCTGCATACAGAGACACTGTTCTATCCAAGAGAAGGCCTCACCACAAAGTCAGCCGGGCGTATAAGTCAAGACAAAGTTAGACTTCGTTTCATACAGGTCAGAAACTCACATTACAGGAGTAAGGAGGCCCTACACCTACTCAGTGGTAATACTGGACGTGCATCCTCCACCCTGCCAGCATCCCGGGACGTGCCTGCTATCCCACCAGTAAAGGTACAGAAAGAGACTTTTGTGTGTGTGTCTGCATTATTGCTCCTGCGGCTGAAAGCCCCCTTCTCCGTCCTGCACCCCAGCACCGCCATCTACCTTGAGGGACCCAGTCTTGCCTGTGGGAGACTTAACACCTTGCTGCCCAGTAACAACCCCTCAGTGGATCTACCCTGCAGCGCTGGTCACCCTGACCAGGCACCACAGGTGGCGTCACGATCAAACGTAAATACTTTAATCCCCTGTAAATACGTCCCCATTTAAAGTGAGCGCCCAGGGCCACGGACCGAGCTGCGCTACCCGTGACATCCCCCATTGAAGAGAACGGGCTTGGTGCCGAGTACCCCACAGGCCCTTAGGTGGGCGACTCATCTTATCTGGCGTCACGAACAGGATTGTCGTGCCCTGCATCAACGGATTGATTGGTGTCCGTTGCCACCGGGTACTGTGTGCCTGAATTGACTGTGTAGTGCTAAAAAGACTGTCGCACATAGTGGCGAGAATTTCTCGCCAATTGTCCGCTATTGCCCGCCAAATTGCAGCGCTACAGCGCGAAGAGAAGGGGGCGTACCTGCAGAAAGTGCGCTGAGTCCCGGACACGCCCCAACGCTGACGCGGCGGCAGGTCCTGTAGAGAGCTTCGGTGAACACTCTGACGTCAGAGCGCCGGCGACGCAGGTCCTGCTGATTACTGAAACCGGAGGAAGCTGCGGCCTACAGGAGAAGGTAGTCCACGCTTAACTAGGAGGAGCGGCAGCAGCGGGATCAGCGTGAGGCGCAGCGGCTTCGCCAGAAGTACCGGGAGAGAGATCTTGCGGACAAGGAGATCATCCGGCGAGACAAAGGTACGCTCCGGGAAACGCGGCGCCAGGGGGCGATAAGGGACTTCAAACTCCAGGGAGACTGGGGTTTCATCCACGAAACTGGCCTATATCAGGAAGTCTTCGTGAACCGCAGGGATGTGGAGTCGCACTTGCCTGAGGGACACCCGGATAGGGACCTGCTGATAGGGGATGTAGTCACCTACACCCGGCATTGGGGTCTTAAGGGGTGGTATGCCCTGAACATCTCCAGAGTCAGCGCCCCGGTCCCTGTAGCAGGAAACGCACCCCGCGTCTCAGTGTCCCAGGCCTCTGCAAACCCAGCGCCAGTCCGCGAACCTACGTCACACTCTGAAACGCTGCAGAGCGCAGCGACTGCTAGCGCGTCCCTTGCTGAGTCATGCTTGAGCACGCAGCAGAGATCAAGCTTAAGTGAGGCACCTGTCAGGCCTCCAGGAAATGGTATGGAGAAAGTTGTAATGAGAACTGTGGCTACCCAGACCCCGGTAGCAGGACACGATTTGATGGTGTTGCGATTTAAAACCCACAGTGTGCTTCCAGCCCCAGGTATGGAAGATGCTGCAATGTTTAGAGAAATCCTCTGATGAAGACCAGTAGGACCCGGACAGGGTTTACTGTATTGTAAAAAGTTGCCAGAGATGTTATGTTTGAAAAGTTGCACTTTATTGTGATATGATGTGAAAAGAAGTTTTGAAAATGTTTACATTGCTATGATGTTTAGTATACCCCAGTAGGGTAATGTGTTTTGATAAATGTCTATGATTATGGACTGGTGCTGAGGACTCTTGCAGCACAAAGACTCTCGTTGTAAATAGTTGGCACTTAGTGCCCCATCTTGGTTTTACGTGAAACCACCACTACCTCCGAAGACAAAACCCGTGTGGTGTGGCCGAAAGTGGGGTCTGCAAAAAGGGAAGTCCTGCAGCCCACCCAGGACCACCGTGGGAGGTTTTGAACGGGTCCTCCACAAGAACACTGTGTATTTGCTCTCTGAAGTATTTTCT
The DNA here is from genome assembly GCA_033576555.1 of Oophaga sylvatica. Taxonomy (NCBI): domain Eukaryota; kingdom Metazoa; phylum Chordata; class Amphibia; order Anura; family Dendrobatidae; genus Oophaga; species Oophaga sylvatica. The sequence goes on along the minus strand of JARQOD010000004.1, from coordinate 131,588,011 downwards.
ACTTTTTCTACTTGTATTAAAAGTGTATTTATATTGTAACGTTAAAGAGTCCTCGCCTCCCATAAGGGAAGAGTTAATGTTGATGTTAATTTAAAAATTATTTCTTTCAGCCCGGGAGTGCTGATGTTAACTAGGGATGGATGTGTAGCCCAGCTGCACTTGGAGCCACATTTCCCAGGAGGATGCACCAAAGGTAACCCCCACACGTACCTGATATTCATTCACAGCTTCACCAATCCCTGGAGCCACCAGAGGGAGCCCTTGTAGAGAGTATATATATATATAAGGATGGTGAAGCCACAGCAGTTAGATCAGATTAGCCTGAGAGCTGAGAGAGTGTGTTCAGTCTACGCCTAGACAGCCAGTCTAGTTACCTCAGGCAGATCAGATTACCTCAGAAAGTGTGAGAAGCTGTTAGTTCCCTTGGAGTGTGGAGAGTCAGCTCCTAGAAGTGTGCACAGATCAGTAGACGGAAGGTCCTGATAGCTGCTTCAGAAGAGCATTAGAAAGAAAGAAGGAAAGGGAACAGCAGTGATTGAGAGAACCAAAAGACTGCAGCCTTGAGCTTAGTTCAATGTGTGGAGGCTAGTAAGAGTGGAGAAAGATAGCCACTTCAGCCTGGTCAGAACTGAGTCAACTGAGTGTAGTTTCAGTGAGCAAGCGTGCCGACGCTTTGAGAGCGGTGAAGAGAGGGAAGAATCAGCTATCTACTGCTAGTGTGCTTATGTTAAGGGTCGGAGTAGGACGAAAGGCGAGTGGAAGAGAAGAAGAGAGTAACGGAGGTTGAAACAGCATTGATAGCTTACCTCTACTCTGAATACCGGACGACGGGTCTGAGCTTGCTAGCATCTACACGACTAGTAGGAGATACCGGAGACCCTAAGGGACTTCAAGTCGCAGGGGCCCACAAGTGCTGATACGTAACCGGGGTCAGGAAGACAGAGTCTAGCAGGGCCCTGCATACAGAGACACTGTTCTATCCAAGAGAAGGCCTCACCACAAAGTCAGCCGGGCGTATAAGTGAAGACAGAGTTAGACTTTGTTTCATACAGGTCAGAAACTCACATTACAGGAGTAAGGAGGCCCTACACCTACTCAGTGGGAATACTGGACGTGCATCCTCCACCCTGCCAGCATCCCGAGACGTGCCTGCTATTCCACCAGTAAAGGTGCAGAAAGAGACTTTTGTGTGTGTGTCTGCATTATTGCTCCTGCGGCTGAAAGCCCCCTTCTCTGTCCTGCACCCCAGCACCGCCATCTGCCCTGAGGGACCCAGTCTTGCCTGTGGGAGACTTAACACCTTGCTGCCCAGTAACAACCCCTCAGTGGATCTACCCTGCAGTGCTGGTCACCCTGACCAGGCACCACAGGTGGCGTCACGATCAAACTGTAAATACTTTAATCCCCTGTAAATACGTCCCCATTTAAAGTGAGCGCCCAGGGCCACAGACCGAGCTGCGCTACCCGTGACATCCCCCATTGAAGAGAACGGGGTCGGTGCCGAGTACCCCACAGGCCCTTAGGTGGGCGACTCAATCACACCTCCCCCCATGCTTCACAGTGGGAACCAGGCATGTAGAGTCCATCCGTTCACCTTTTCAGCTTGCAAAGCAGTAATCAGAAGCAAAAGGTATCTACTTTGAAGAACCTAGAATATAAGACATATTTTCAGTTGTTTCACACTTTTTTGTAAAGTGTAATGTATAATTCCACATGTGATAATTCATAGTTTTGATGCCTTCAGTATGATTCTACAATTTTAATGGTCATGAAAATACAGAAAAATCATTGAATGAGAAGGTGTGTCCAAACTTTTGGTCTGTACTGCATGTATATATATATATGTAGTCTATGGGTATATATATTCTTTCCATTCTTTATTAAACATGTCAGTGTGATTTTACTGTTTAGCCGGGGATGTGTTGTGAATGTTTTAGAAATGAATTCTGAGCAGAAGCTCCCTCTGGTGGTTACAAACAGTACTGAACCATTCAATGAGGATTGGCAATCAGGAATCACAGACTGGCTGGATATAAGGGAGGTTCCCTCCCATCATGGTTGCCGGTGATCAATTGTTCTTGTCTCAACGTTGTTTCCTGGTTCACTTGGAAGCTTGCTGAGTCTTGCCTCTTCTCCTGCTCTCAGATAAGATATTTTCTGTTTTTTGTTTTTGTGCTTACCATTTGCATATTTCTCTGCATTTCTGTGAGGTTAGCCAGGTTCCCCTCCCCGGAGGGCTTGGGCTCCTCTCATTTCCTCTGGAGCCAATGTTATTTGTTCATTTGCCTTTTCCAGTTTTTTCAGTGGCTGCGGCTTAGTTTTGTTACACCAGAGAACTAATTTAGGTGGTAGAGGTCGTGTGATCTCAGGTGTTTTTGCAATTAGTAGCGTTGGCATTTTTTAGGGTTTTTTTTGGATTGCAGTAAGTATCCTTCCTATCCTTTTCTGTCTAGGCAGATTGGGCCCCAATGTTTGCTCATACTATTTTCTGTCTGTGTCTGTATTTCCTCTTGTCTAACCGCCATTACATGTTTGGGGGCTTCCTATGTTCTTTGGGGATCTGCTCCGGGGCAGATAGCTTTCCTCTTTCTATCTTTAGGTGTAGTTAACCTCTCAGGCTGTGACGAGGTGTCAAGGACCAACGTAGGAACGCTCCACGGCTGCCTTTAGTTGTGGTGGTTAGTCAGGGTACTGCAATCCAGTAGATTCCAACCTCTCTGGTGTTTTGCCGTTTTTGCCTGCTCTCCTCAGCTACCAATCATAACAGTATCACCAGCCAAACTGAAAATTATATGGTACTCACAGAAGGGAAAAAAAGTAAAAAGGAAAAAAAAAGGGGAGTTGTCAGAATTTTTTTTTCTCCGTTTGTTGCATTTTTTCCCTCTTTTTCTCTGGGTGCTGAGGAGGAATTTTTTTGTTTTTCTTTCTCTCAATGGAGTTTGCACAGTTGTCTGGCCGTGTGGATCAGCTTGCCACTGAGGTTCGGAGTATTGCTACCTATCTTGCTAGGTTGCCTGTTGTGGAACCTAGGATCCCCATGCCAGATTTGTTTTTGGGGGATTGAGCTAAATTTCTGAATTTCAAAAATAACTGTAAGTTGTTTTTTGCCTTAAAACCTAAGTCCTCAGGGAACGCAGCACAGCAGGTTCAAATTGTCATCTCTCTCCTGCGCGGCGATCCTCAGGATTGGGCTTTTTCCCTGACACCTGGGGACCCTGTTTTGAGTAATGTTGATGCATTTTTTCTGGCTCTGTGGTTATTGTACGATGATCCTAATGTCACTGATCAAGCTGAAAAAACCTTGTTGGCATTAAATCAGGGGCTTGAGGACGCTGAGTTGTACTGTCAGAAATTCCGAAAGTGGGCAGTCCTGACCAAATGGAATGATGATGCTTTGGCAGCCCTTTTTCGGAAGGGTCTGTCAGAGATTGTAAAAGATGTTACAGTGGGTTTCCCTGCTCCCTCTGGTCTCAATGATTCTATGCCATTAGCGATTCAAATTGACAGACGTTTGCGTGAGCGTAGAGGCATGCGTGGAATAGTGTTGACTTGTGAACCAGCTTCTGAACCCATGAAGTGTGATATAGTGGCTTCTGGGGCACAGCGTCATGAGTTTCAAAATGCAATGGGTTATGTTTCTACTGTGGTGATGCCTCTCATGCTATTTCAGTCTGCCCTAAGCGGGGAAGACGTTTTGCACGCTCAGTTGTCTTGGGTAGTGTTCAGACTAAATTTCTGTTGACTGTTACCCTGATTTGCTCCCTGTCCACATTTTCTGCTCAGGCTTTTGTTGATTCGGGAGCAGCTATTAACCTGATGGATTTTGATTTTGCTAAACGTTGTGGGTTTCCCTTGATACCCCTACGGAAGTCTATTCCCTACTGGGGATTGATTCTACCCCTTTGGCTGAGAATAAACCCCAGTTCTCTACTCAGGTGATAATGAGGGTTGAACCTGATCATCAGGAGAGTTGCAAATTTTGGTGCTGTATAATCTGCATGACATTATTGTACTAGGTTTCCCTTGGTTACAGTCTCATAATCCTGTTTTGGATTGGAAATCTGTGTCTGTAACCAGTTGGGGCTGCCAATGTGTTAATGCCAACACTCCTGTTTTTTCTGCCTTCCCCAGGCTCAGGATGTTCCTGACTTTTGACTGATTTTTCTGATGTGTTTAGCGAAAGTAAATCTGCATCCTTGCCCCCTCATAGGAGCTATGACTGCGCTATTGAATTAGTGCCTGGTAGTAAATTCCCTAAAGGTCGCCTTTTTAACTTGTCTGTACCTGAACATGATGCTATGCGGTCTTATATCAAGGAGTCATTGGAGAAGGGTCATATCAGACCATCCTCTTCACCTTTGGGTGCCGGTTTTTTCTTTGTGGCCAAAAAGGATGGTTCATTAAGGCCGTGTATTGATTATCGTCTCTTGAACAATATCACTGTGAAATATCAATATCCGTTACCCTTGATTTCTGACCTGTTTTCCAGGGTGAAAAGTGCTAGTTGGTTTACCAAGCTTGACCTCAGGGGGGCGTATAACCTTATTCGCATTAAGCACGGGGATGAATGGAAGACGGCGTTTAATACCCCAGAGGGGCATTTTGAGTACCTAGTGATGCCCTTTGGGCTCACTAATGCTCCTTCCATCTTCCAGTCCTTCATGAATGACATTTTCAAGGATTTTGTGGATAAATTTCTGATTGTTTATTTGGATGATATCTTGATTTTTTCCAATGACTGGGACTCTCATGTGAAACATGTTCGGACTGTCTTCCAGATTTTGAGAGAGAATGCTCTGTATGTGAAGGGATCAAAGTGTCTTTTTGGCGTACAGAGGATCTCATTTCTGGGATTCATTTTGTCTCCATCTGTTATTGAAATGGACCCGGTCAAGGTTCAGGCCATCTGTGATTGGGTCCAACCTACTTCATTAAAGGCTCTTCAGAGATTCTTGGGTTTTGCCAATTTTTATCGTAAATTTATTGGTAATTTCTCTGTTATTGTTAAACCATTGACTGATTTGACCAAAAAGGGTTCTGATGTGGTGAATTGGCCTCCTGAGGCAGTCTCTGCGTTTCAGGAACTTAAGCAGAGATTCACTTCTGCTCCTGTTCTACGGCAGCCTGATGTTTCTCTGCCATTTCAGGTGGAGTTTGATGCCTCTGAAATTGTGGCAGGTGCCGTTTTGTCCCAAAGAGATCCTGAGACCTCTAAAAGTAACCCTTGTGCCTTTTTGTCTCGAAAATTTTCTCCAACTGAACGTAATTATGACGTCGGTAATCGGGAGTTATTGGCCATGAAGTGGGCTTTTGAAGAGTGGAGACATTGGCTGGAGGGAGCCAAACATCAGGTGGTGGTCCTCACGGACCATAAGAATCTGGTTTATCTGGAATCAGCCAAGCGACTTAATCCTAGACAGGCCAGGTGGGCCTTGTTTTTCACACGTTTTAATTTTGTGGTTTCCTTTCTTCCTAGCACTAAGAATGTTAAGGCGAATGCCCTCTCGAGGAGTTTCCTTGCAGACTCTCCTGAGTTATCTGATCCTGCTGTTATTTTGAAAGAGGGTGTAGTTCTTTCCGCCATCTCGCCCAATTTGAGACTGGCTCTGGAAGGGTGCCAGGAGGATAAACCCGAGCGCTGCCCTATTGGGAAATTGTTTGTCCCAGACCGGTGGAAAAAGAGTGTGATGTCTGAGATTCATTGTTCCGCGTTGGCTGGTCATCCCGGAATTTTTGGTACCAGAGACTCAATGAGTCGGTCCTTTTGGTGGCCTACTTTGTCTCGTGACGTCAGGGAATTTGTGCAGTCCTGCGGGACTTGCTCTCGCTCCAAGCCTTGCTCTCGCTCTAGTGGTTTGTTGATGCCATTGCCTGTGCCCAAGAGACCATGGACCCATATCTCTATGGATTTTATTTCCGACCTCCCTGTTTCTCAGAGAATGACCGTTATCTGGGTGATTTGTGATAGGTTTTCCAAAATGATACTTCTTGTGCCATTACCTAAGTTGCCTTCCTCCTCCGAATTGATGCCTTTGTTCCTTCAGCATGTGGTTCGGTTACACGGCATTCCTGAGAACATTGTGTCTGACAGAAGAGTCCAGTTTGTTTCCAGATTTTGGAGGACTTTTTGTTCTAAACTTGGTGTTCAATTGTCTTTCTCCTCTGCTTTTCATCCTCAGACCAATGGACAAACTGAGAGAACAAACCAGACATTGGAGACTTATCTGAGATGCTTTGTGTCTGCTGATCAAGATGACTGGGTCTCTTTTTTGCCTTTGGCTGAGTTTGCTCTTAATAATAGGGCTAGCTCTGCCACTTTGATGTCTCCATTTTTCTGCAATTTTGGGTTTCACCCTCGATTTTCTTTGGGACAGACGGAGGCTTCTGTCTGTCCAAGTGTTGACTCTGTTGTGGAGCGTATGCAGCAGATTTGGGACCAGGTAGTGGAGAGGTTGTCCCTCTCTCAGGAGTGGGCCCAGCGGTTTGCCAGCCGGCATAGGACTGATGGTCCTCGGTTTGAAGTGGGGGACTTGGTCTGATTGTTCTCAAGAAATATCCCTATGAGAGTTGCATCTCCTAAGTTTAAGCCTAGGTTCATTGGACCTTATAAGATCATGGAGATTCTTAATCCTGTTTCCTTTCGTTTACTTCTTCCAGGGACATTTAAGATTCATAACGTGTTCCACAAGTCCTTATTGAAGAGGTTTGTCAAGCCAGTGGTTCCTATGGCTGCGCCTCCTGACCCTGTTTTGGTTGAGGGCAATCTGGAGTATGTGGTTGAGAAAATATTGGATTCTCGTTTTTCTAGACGGAAACTCCAGTATTTGGTTAAGTGGAGAGGTTATGGCCAGGAGGACAATTCTTGGGTGTTTGCTTCGGACATCCATGCTAGGAGACTGATCCGTGCGTATCACAGAGCTCATCCTGACCAACCTGGTTGCACAAATGAGGGTTCGGTGACCCCTCCTCAAGGGGGGGTACTGTTGTGAATGTTTTAGAAATGAATTCTGAGCAGAAGCTCCCTCTGGTGGTTACAAACAGTACTGAACCATTCAATGAGGATTGGCAATCAGGAATCACAGACTGGCTGGATATAAGGGAGGTTCCCTCCCATCATGGTTGCCGGTGATCAATTGTTCTTGTCTCAACGTTGTTTCCTGGTTCACTTGGAAGCTTGCTGAGTCTTGCCTCTTCTCCTGCTCTCAGATAAGATATTTTCTGTTTTTTGTTTTTGTGCTTACCATTTGCATATTTCTCCCGCATTTCTGTGAGGTTAGCCAGGTTCCCCTCCCCGGGGGGCTTGGGCTCCACTCATTTCCTCTGGAGCCACTGTTATTTGTTCATTTGCCTTTTCCAGTTTTTTCAGTGGCTGCGGCTTAGTTTTGTTACACCAGAGAACTAATTTAGGTGGTAGAGGTCGTGTGATCTCAGGTGTTTTTACAATTAGTAGCGTTGGCATTTTTTAGGTTTTTATTTGGATTGCAGTAAGTATCCTTCCTATCCTTTTCTGTCTAGGCAGATTGGGCCCCAATGTTTGCTCATACTATTTTCTGTCTGTGTCTGTATTTCCTCTTGTCTAACCGCCATTACATGTTTGGGGGCTTCCTATGTTCTTTGGGGATCTGCTCCGGGGCAGATAGCTTTCCTCTTTCTATCTTTAGGTGTAGTTAACCTCTCAGGCTGTGACGAGGCGTCTAGGACCAACGTAGGAACGCTCCACGGCTGCCTTTAGTTGTGGTGGTTAGTCAGGGTACAGCAATCCAGTAGATTCCAACCTTTCTGGTGTATTGCCGTTTTTGCCTGCTCTCCTCAGCTACCAAATCATAACAGGGATGAATTGCTGGCTATTCAAAGGACACCGGTACGTAAAAATCGGACAGCACTCGGAGTGCGAGTGCTGTCCGATTTTTTCTTGCACCCATTGACTTGTATTGGCGAGTCTCATCCGAGAATCGCAGCAAGTCGCAGCATGCAGCGATTTTTTTCTCAGTACGATTTCGGCTGAGGAAAAAATCGCAAATGAGATGTCACCTATTGAATAACATTGGTCCGAGTGCAATCCGATTTTTTACGGATTGCACTCATCTGTATTTCTCGCCAGTGAGTATGAGCCCAAGCCTGATGTCGGAAAGGGGTTAAAGCAAGTGAAAAGTAAAAAAAAAATGTTTTTAAAAATATTAAAAAAATAAAAACGTTTAAATCGCCCAATACAAAATAATAAAAAAAAGGAAAACACATATTTGGCATATTTGACCGCATTCAGAATCGCCAAATCTTTCATTATATAAAAAGAATTCATCAGATCAGTAAACGGCGTAACGAGAAAAAAAATCAAAACCAGAGCTAATTTTTTTGGGTCACACAATAATGGGTGGTCGTATCTACACCGAAATTGTATCAATAAAAGCGTCAGCTTGGCGCACAAAAAAATAAGCCCTCTACCAGCCCCAGATCCCGAAAAATAGAGACGCTATTGGTCTCAGAAAATGGCGATTTTTCTTTGACAAACTGTGGATTTTTTTCCCCACTTAAATAAAAAAGAACTTTTTACATGTTTGGTATCTACAAACTTGTAATGACCTGAAGAATCATAATGGCAAGTCAGTTTTAGCATTTAGTGAACATGGTAAAAAAAAATCCAAAAAACAATTGTGGAATTGCACTATTTTTTGCAATTTCACCATACCTTAATTTTTTTTCCTGTTTTCCAGTACACTATATGGCAAAACCAATGGTGTAAAAAGTAAATCTTGTCCCGCAAAAAACAAGCTCTAACATGGCCGGGTTGATGTAAAAATAAAAAGTTATGCTCTGGGAAGAAGGGGAGCATAAAAAGGAAACTGAAAAAAGGAAAAACCCAAGGTGGTGAAGGGGTTAAAGAATTCCAAATTTCTTGCCATATAATGTGACACATTTCAGATCTGAAAAATGAAGTCGCGTTCTGAAGTCCAAAATAAGCCTTGTCATTGGTGGTTATTTATATTTTACATGACAACAGATATGCGAGTCTTGTGAGCTTCTATCCAATACTTGATATAGGAAAGATGTGTATCTTCGTACCGTGTTAGCCAGTAAATAGAAAAATATTTAGACTTGAGAGTCCTCAGTGGTTGATACCTTTTAATGGCTAACTGAAAAGATGGTAACAAATTGCAAGCTTTCGAGACTACTCAGGTCTCTTCATCAGGCATAGACTAATACAACATCTGAAGAATCACATATTTATACACAAAATAGCACAGAAAAAATGCAATAGGTAGGACAAGTGACATGAAGCAGAACTGTCATTATGGCAGAGGGATTAACATAAATATGACTAGTTCATAGATAAGGAGTGAAGGTTTTATTACCCTCTGATTGGGGTCTGGTATTGTGTTGTGATGACCCTAAAAGGTCAGGGAGGCAGATTCCTTAATTGTTGTAGAACGACATAAAACTCTGGGATATATTCATCCAGCACTAAGAGTGTCAAAGGTCATCATACGTTTATATTCCCAGACTTTTCTATCCTTCTCAGATTTGAAGTTAGATTTTAATACAAGTAATTCCATATCTGTCATGCTATGACCGGGCATACAAAAGTGTTTGGCCACAGGTAAATCCATTCTTTTTTCTCTTATTGTGTGGCGATGAGAATTCATCCTTGTTCTCAGTTTTTGCCCGGTCTCCCCCACATACAGACCCCCAGTTGGACATTTAGTACATATAATTAGGTACACCACATTAGATGTGATGCAGCTGAAAGTACCTGGTATCTTGTAGTCCTGATGGGAGTTGGGGATCTTTATCCTGTCCGTGGTCATTATAGATGTACAGGTCTTGCATTTCTTTTGTCTGCAAGGAAAGGTTCCTGCAGCTGTTGGGGAGGACAGGGAGCTTCTGACAATGATGCTTCTTAGATTTGGGGGCTGCCTAAAACATAGTAGTGGGGGGTCTGGAAATATGGATTGTAATCGGGCATCTTTTTGTAGTAAAGGTTGTAGTTTCCGTGCAGCTCCCCTTAGCATCTCCAGACTTGGATTGTAGGTGACCACTAGAGGCACCCGGTTATTTTCTTCTTTAGCTTTGTAATGTAGCAGGTGATTCCTTGATATTCTGGTGGCTCTTGTAATTTGGTTTTCAATTGTTCTTGGATGGTAGCCCTGGTTCAAAAAAGTCTTTCTGAGGCGACCAAGGTGTTCATCTCTATCCATGGGGTTGGAACATATACGGTTGTATCTGATGGCTTGGCTGTAGACAATAGAGTTTTTTATGTGTTTAGGATGGAAACTGTCCATTTAAGATATGTTGGACGGTCGATTGGCTTCTGATACAGGGATGTCTCTATTTCATTGTTCTTTAGCTTAATGGTGGTGTCTAAAAAGTTAATTTCAGTGCTGGAGTAGTTAAGTGTTAAGTTGATGGTGGGATGAAATTGATTGAACTGTTCATGGAACGTCTTTAGCTGTTGTTCAGACTCCGTCCAGATGATTAAAATGTCATCAATGTAGCGGTAGTAGGCCCGAGGCCTGATGGGGCAGGAGGACAAAAATTCGCTTTCAAGCTTGGCCATGAAAAGATTTGCATACTGTGGAGCCATTTTACTTCCATAGCTGTGCCAGTCTCCTGAAGATAGATCTTGTTGTCAAATTCGAAGTAATTGTGGGTGAGGATGAATTTTGTGAGTTTCACCACAGAATCAGCATCATTCCCGGTGTTTCCCATGAAGACTTTGCAGGCATTTAATCCATCCTGGTGTGGGATATTAGAGTACAAAGATTCCACATCCATGGTGGCCAGGATGGTTCCTTCTGGTAGAGAACCTATTGCTGCTAGTTTATTCAGTAGGTCAGTTGTGTCCTGAATGTAGCTGGGTGTATCCTTTACCAGGGGTTTAAGAACACCCTCTACCCATCCAGATACTTGCTCAGTAAGGGTGTCCACACATGAAATAATCGGCCTCCCTGGATTTCCGGCTTTGTGGATTTTGGGAAGCATGTAGAATGTCCCTGTTCTTGGACTTTCTGGTATCAGGTCATCAGCTCTTATGGATTTGTCAGACAGACAAGATACCAACTTGCTTAGTTCCTTGTAATAGTCCTGTGTAGGGTCCGACTCCAGTTCTCTGTAGTAGCGTGTGTCCGTAAGTTGTCTGTTTGCTTCACTTCATATAGTCTGATGTGTTCATCATGACTATTGCACCTCCCTTGTCAGCAGGTTTAATGATGATTTCTTTGTTGGTTTTCAGAGACTGTATGGCCTTTCTCTCCTGGGCACTGATGTTGGAGGCTTGTCTCTTGTTGGTGGCTATGATGGTGGATTTTATCAAATGTCTGAATGAGTCTATATATTTATCCAAATGAGGGTTACGTCCAGGTGGAGGTGTCCAGTCTGACCTCTTCTTGGTTATTGGGATCCCTCTTCCTTCAGTCCGAGTGTTATCTGAATCTTCTGTATCATTGAAGTATTCCCTCAGGCGCAGTCTCCTGAAAAAATGTTCCATATCACTGCAGAGTTCGGTTTTATCCAGGGCCTTAGTAGGACAAAATGAGAGTCCTCTAGAAAGCACGGCAAGCTCCACTTTGCTGGTTTGTAATCTGAGAGATTGATGACACAGTTAGATGCTTTTGTGTCTGGAATGGAGTGGTTGTCAGAGTTGTCAGGTTTTGGTTTTGTTTTGTATCTGTTTGTATAGAGTCCGGAATGGAGGCGCAATCTGTGTAGTTTCTTTTCTTGTTTTGAATCAGAAAGGTCCGTAGTTTGTTGTAGTATTGTTGTAATTTTTGCTCTGTGCTTTCTGTAAGTGTTTTCCTCAGAGTTTCCAATTGTCCTTGGACTTTACTCCTTATGCTGTAGCAGACATGCAAAAGATGGTTCCTTAGTCTTTCAGAAGTCCTGTGACAAAGGTTTTGTGCATAATGGGTATTGTAGGTGTGAAGAATTGGGTTTGTAATCCAGAGTCCTTTGGGAATTAGATTCTCCTTTTTGCATTTAGATAAGAAAAAAATGTCGCTGTCCATTTGTGCACGTTTCTTCAGAAGTGGTTTCAGTTCCATAAAGATGCGGTACATTCTGGTATCCTCCATTTTGATATAGGAAAGATGTGTATCTTCGTACCGTGTTAGCCAGTAGATAGAAAAATATTTAGACTTGAGAGTCCTCAGTGGTTGATACCTTTTAATGGCTAACTGAAAAGATGGTAACAAATTGCAAGCTTTCGAGACTACTCAGGTCTCTTCATCAGCATAGACTAATACAACATCTGAAGAATCACATATTTATACACAAAATAGCACAGAAAAAATGCAATAGGTAGGACAAGTGACATGAAGCAGAACTGTCATTATGGCAGAGGGATTAACATAAATATGACTAGTTCATAGATAAGGAGTGAAGGTTTTATTACCCTCTGATTGGGGTCTGGTATTGTGTTGTGATGACCCTAAAAGGTCAGGGAGGCAGATTCCTTAAAATTTTTGTAGAACGACATAAAACTCTGGGATATATTCATCCCAGCACTAAGAGTGTCAAAGGTCATCATAAGTTTATATTCCCAGACTTTTCTATCCTTCTCAGATTTGAAGTTAGATTTTAATACAAGTAATTCCATATCTGTCATGCTATGACCGGGCATACAAAAGTGTTTGGCCACAGGTAAATCCATTCTTTTTTTCTTTATCGTGTGGCGATGAGAATCATCCTTGTTCTCAGTTTTTGCCCGGTCTCCCCCACATACAGACCCCCCGTTGGACATTTAGTAAAATATAATTAGGTACACCACATTAGATGTGATGCAGCTGAAAGTACCTGGTATCTTGTAGTCCTGATGGGAGTTAGGGATCATTATCCTGTCCGTGGTCATTATAGATGTTACAGGTCCTTGCATTTCTATTGTCTGCAAGGAAAGGTTCCTGCAGCTGTTGGGAGGACAGGGATGCTTCTGACAATGATGCTTCCTTAGATTTGGGGGCTGCCTACAAACCTTCACTCCTTATCTATGAACTAGTCAATTTATGTTAATCCCTCCCATAAACGAGTTCTGCTTCATGCACTTTTCCTACCTATTGATTCTTTTCTGTCTAGTTTGTTGTTTAAATATTGAATCTTCAGAATGTTGTACAGTCAATGCCTGAATGATAGAGACCTGATAGTCTCGAAAGCTTGCAATGTGTTAACCATCTTTTCAGTTAGCCATTAAAAGGTATCAACCACTGCGGACTCTCAAGACTAAATATTTTTCTATCCAATACTTGTACATGTAGAAAAGATCCAGCGTACCAAACCGGTAAACAGGAGGAAGATACCGGATCGACGATCTTCCTCCGGTATTTACCAATTTGCACAGATAGCAGTCCATGTATTTTAATGGAAGTTGGAAATGAAATAAAAGTCTTGATTTTAACCACTTTCTCGAAAGCTGGATCTTTTCTACATGTAACAGTATCCTTTCTTACGTCTGGCAGAGACGATCGTGCTACGAGTTTCCAGTGGACTTACACATTGGTGAGCTGAATATTCTACTCTAGCTCTATCCAAAACATAACCCATTACCTCCCCTTTTGCTTCTGCAAATAACCACACCACAACAACTGAATGTTGGATTTAATTTGGCCATGCCTGATACTATATACAACTTTATACGATAAAAATTCTATGTTAAACAAAGCACAGAAATTAACAACATTCAGCATTACTGTGACCCATAACCTTTTACCAAACAGGAAGGGTGGGAGGAGATCTTTACAGTTGATGGTAACCTAAAATATGCTATGAAAACCTCAGACATGGCCGCCCCGTATAAACCCTATATCTTCCCCATCCCTTGATGACAACCAACATTCCGTCCCTCCCATTCCCACCTAACCCTGACTCTCCCAGAAAACATCAGCTCCTATAATTACCTGCTTAAACCCTGTCATGCCCGACCTCACCTCTAGAAGAGGCCCGGGCCACGAACTTCTACGCCTTCCTATTCTGTTCAAGCCTCAGCATTGTCACAGAGACATGCCATTTAACAGTATATACTACAAACACAGAGTATTCCATTCAAATGAAATGCTAATATCTAAATGAACACTCTCATCCTCACCCATTGTCTCATAAAAGCTTGAATTTAATTCAATCATAATTTCATCTCCATATTGTAGCTAATTCGATGTTTAAATTATCCTACATGCAGGAACAGATGGCAATATTCTAATTTCTTTATTACCCCTAACTGATGCACACATACACGAGAATCATCACCAATACACAATGGTTAATTCCATACAACATTGGCTTATGCAGATCCTGCAACTTCCTTGTGAGTTTGTCTGCCTCAGGCAGTCCTCCTATTCCCAAAGTGGGTTTCTTTGACCGTCATTTGTTGCTTACCAACACATTAACACTGCTGTGATGGGGAAAGTGAGAGGCCTGTATGACCATCAATTCAATTTGCATAAAGATGGACCAGAAAATGTATTTCACTAAATATTGCCATGCCAGATATTTTTTATACAATTATGAATATCAATAATTCAGCCATTACATCTGATTTATTATATCCAAAGATTAGAATGTATTTTGGTTGATACATTAACTCATCTGGGAATTAAAGCCCGTGCAGTGTCCATGTATGATGCAATCTTATTTTGCGTCATGGATCCAGAGGAGGCATTACGATATGGGAAACTGGGGCCATGCCCAGACTCCCCGATCCTCAATAGGAATAGGGCCCCTACAATTGGATAGCAAGCAGAAATTGCACTAATAAAAGCATCCTTCATTAATGTTTGCAGCTTTTGAGTGTAGCGGGCAACTGCAAGGCAGGGCCAGTTAGGCAGTCATTATGTCATGTGACCATCAGGAGACTTACGAACCTGTACACTGCAAGAAGTTCTTGGAGACGCAGAACTAGAAGCAGGAAGGTACAATAGGTGTGGTTAGAGGAGGGGGGGGGACGCTGCTAAGTGAATGTGTCGCTAGCTATAGCCTGGGCGGAAGGGGGTTATTATACTATAGTGCCGGTCTCAGGGGGGCGGGTGGGGTCTCGCTTGAGGGGTGGGTGAGCGAACACAATGATATATCTAAGGGTTGGCAATGCCTTTAGAGTAACAGACGGGCGAGTGACATACAGCCTAACTAGCACGCTTTCCGGGAGATGGTCAAGTGGTGAGGTGGCAGGTGAGACGAGGGCGAATAGAGCTGGTGGAGCGAAGAAGGGCTTCGGAGTGTGAGGGGGGTACTTTCGGAGATGTGGTTGTATGGTATTCTGTGGAGGGTGTGGGTGTTGGGCGTATATATCTTTATTAATGGAAACTGGAGGCTAATGCCGAGTGTGGACCGTACCTGAGGTCTAAAAGTTCCCGTAGTGTGCTGAGTTCAGAAGGCGCGAGGGCAATGTTCTTGTGGATCTCTGTAGAACGACATCGATCGACTCTACGACAGACTCAATCTCCTACGAGTCGAGCTGCCCAGACATCTGCTGGCGATCATTTCCAAGTAGATGACAGTCAAGCATCCACAATTGGAGCATACGCCTCATACGCAAGCTATATGAGCTATGGATAAGCAGAGACTCCGGGCTAGCTGTGGAGATTCTGGTTCATCACAACATGATTGAGCAGAGCCCCGAGTAAAACTGCATCACACAGCACCAACACACTGAATCCCGTGGCAGCACGATATTCATACAAAACACACAACGACAAGACTTTCAAACACAGGGGGGGATATGGCCTGACAGCTAGGCTGCCATGACTCCCGGGCCAGCACTCCTCGACTGGGGGGGCTCCTCACGCCAGCATGGCATCACATTCGCGTGATCTCACCTCCCTTAAACTGTATATCCATTTCCTCCGGTATACGTGTACTAAATCAGTATCTATGAACACACCTAGAGGATTGTTATTTTTGATTTATTATTACATTACAGCCTTCAATTTGAACTTCTGTTTTCGTCTTCCAACTTCTCTCAGGTCCAGCACAGGGTTGTCGGTTGTGAAGTCGTGGATGATGGTCACAATGACGCAATAAGGATGCTAATAGTCCCTGCTGCAGCTTTATAACATCCTAAAGGACCATGAGGCAACCGTTAAGCACTCGATCTGAACTGCCTATTCTGATGAGTAGCTGCGCCACATGCTTCTCCAGGGGGGCAGAGTGGCTTCATTGAGGCCCTATTTAGGGATGGGAGTCTGGATATGGGCAAAATTAAAGTGTGTGGGGGGTGGGGGTGGGGGGGGGGGGGGAGGTGGGGTCGGCGGTGAATATTAATGAGGGAGTTGTCTATCTATAATATAGGGAGAAATTATGGAAACAGGTAGGAGTTAGAAGGATAAAGGCTTCCTCCTAGTAGAAGTGCTTTCTCTAGTACTTTAGATTAGAGTGGGGATGACAGCTTCTATGGTCTAAGAGGGGGTTGGGAGATAATAGTAATAAGTGGTACGTAAATAAGGTGAGCGGGGACTAAGATGAGTCAGTTTATGTTACTATATGGGTGTGTTATACAATGAATATCATTATGTGTGCGTCGCATATTGTAAGGCTACGGGCAAGTGAGGTTATACAGTATGTATGATATGGTAATATCCACAAATAAAATCTGCACTGCACATAGTGGAACAGTTTTCGTGAATATAGTTATTTCATTGCTGTACACGTTGTAATGCAAATTATATGTGTAGGTATTATGTCAGCTTAATACCCACACTCTCACTCTTACAACATACACAAGCGATGCGTCTATTCATCATTGTGTTGGTAGCACATCTAAAACAAATGACTTGATCAATGAAATCTATGCACGGGCATAAACAAGAGAATCATTACTCGCAGCACATGAATCTAGTTGTAAATAGGATATAGCTGCATAACATATTTTGTGGGGCATAATGGTCCTACTGGTGATCATTCTACAGTAAAAGGAAGCAGTGACACCCCTTAAGATCCCAAGAAGTAAGGAAAGACTTTCCCTCTGCTGGCCAAAGCAATCAGTGGATTGCAAATTGCACCTAGAAAGAACTGCCAAGGGGAGCAGCGTTGTGTCTGCACCTTCGGTGGGTAGGGCTCGCAGGGACAGGAGGTGCCGGGATATCAACAAGCCATTCTGTGTCAGGGATAGTAGAAGGACGATGAAGATGCGGAAAGCGCCTCAGTCACGTGAAGTGCTAGACACAACATCCACAGAGACGTGCCGATGTCACGGGCGCCGCTGATCTGGCAATCTCATTAGGAGCAAGTAGTTGTCTAGAGCTAATGTACTGGACGATTTGAAAATGGTACATCTGTGATGAATTCGTGAATGTCTGCAATCAATAGGTAATAAAGAATTAGACATACATGAACAACATCTGTTGCCTGACGTGGGTGAAAGTGAGATAAGTATAACATACTAACGTAATTTCAGCGGGGGGTGGGGGGGAATTCGAGCTCTCATAATTTGTTCATCATGGGGAGACTGACCAAAAATATCAAATGATATGATTAAATTCAAGGCTTGCTTTTATGAGAGCGAATGGGTGAGGTATGAGAGAGTGAGGAGCATGTTGAGAGAGGGAGTTGGTACGACATTTCATCCTTGTAGATTAGACTTCATTCACTACCTGTGCTTTCAGCCTAGAGTATTTATCGTAGCCCTAATAAAATCAGCAGAGGCTCTGTGAGCAGGTTGAGATGGAGGACTAGAACTAGAAAGACAGACGGGGCGAGGGATCGATGTTGAGGGTAGGATGATAGGGGATTGTGAACCCCGGACCTGTAGAGGGAGATACGAGACATAAACTACCGGTAATCATAGTCAGTAGAGCGACAGTCATACAGGGGTACGCGGTGACAGAGGGTCAGTTCTGGTAGAGTCTAGTTCCTGTTCATGTTGCTCACGGGAGGAGGACGACATCATATTGGAGGGTGTCGGGTTGGAGAGTACAGAGCGCCAGTCGGCTCAGGATGGGAAGACATAGGGTTTATAGTAGAAGCGGCCTGTGGTTTCATAGACTACAGTATTAGGTTACCAATCAACCTTAAAGATCTCCGCACAGAAAATCCCCTACACCCCCCCCAATTGCGAACCTCTCTTTTTTTTGGTTTTCGCTTTTCGCTGTCTCGCTTCTCCACGCAATAATTCTCCTACATCTTCTATGTTACTGAGCGTAAAGAAGGTCTACATGGGTCAGCGAGTCATATGGGTTTTGCTAGTGAACTAGTTGTTAATATTGTCTGCACCTTTAGTGGAGAAGCACGATCTCCGAAGGCGATTATATCTGTATAAAGTACAGAATATAATATATGGGGGGGGGGGGTGGGTAGGGGTAATAAATTTGGTCTGGGTATATGGGGATTTTTATGGTACTGAGGGTACGGCTAGTGCATGGGGCACAAATTAAAGTGCTAAATTCCAACATATTGTTCAGCTCTTGTGTTATGTTACGCGGTAGGTATCAGTGTAAAGCTAGCATAAATATATATATCTAGGACCTATAGTGTGGAGAGGGGCCATGCAGAAATGTTTGCAGAAACATTCTCTGGGTATCGTAGGGGGGGGGGTGGTTTGGGTCTCTTCTAATTTGGAAATTTGGGGTCATATTTTTATATTGTCTCTGACTAGTTATATCACTATATTCTGACTATTGGTGTTAGGGTTTTTGGGGTGAAACGATAGCGTATTTCAGCTAGTAAGATATATTTCAGCTTTCATTTCCAGCCAAGTGTGTATATGGTCCGCAGCGGTGAGGAGGAGACTTCATGTAATGTGCTAGCGCGAGATCTGACGGCTACTGTTCTGTCACTTTCTGACGTACCATTTTGGGAATGAAAGATACGTATGTGTATAATATGCGATGCACTACAACTACACACACACAATCGTGGCTGATTTATTAGCAAATGTTCAGCAACCATATATTAACACATGTAAATTCTATAGACACATGTACAATGTTATAAATCTACGGTGTCTGACGTCTGGTTGACTAGATCAAATAAAAAAAAAAAAAAGAATAATCTTGTCTACAGATTTTTGTTATATGTATTGCCGCCGATTTTCCGCAAATTCTGGGCACATATTCGGTAACATTTACAAACTATCTAGTTGTACTTGGCATAGCTTGATACTCACATTATACTTGGTTGAATAAGAGAGTAGAGATTGAAACATGTCAATTTAACAGAAAAAATGTATTGTTAACAGATTTTATTTATTAACACAGGATGGTTATAACAGTTTTTCAACTACGAGGCCGTATCGTACAACTTGCGTACTATCAGCCGTCACTGTTAGAGTAGCTCGGATTTGGTAGACGACTGGATCACGTCTAGGGTTTCCTATATTTACTCTCAGCTACACACGTCTAGCAGCGCTTCAGAGTTGAGGTTTTTGTATTTGGACGGGTTGGGTAGTACTTACTGGGGTGGGGTATATATTGGGCGGGGGAGGGTTTGGGGGTGTGGGGAGGGGGGGGATTAGGTTTTTATGTGATGATTTATACAGATGGACTATAAATTGGTGAGGAAATTTGGTGTGATTAGTAGATTGGGAGTCGGACAGATATGTAGACAAGGTCTAACACACAGTCTAGTTAGTCTGGAGTATGTGTGGGGATACTGTCTGGGTACTTTGAGTGTATAAGTTGTATAGGGGTCAATACAGTGACTCTGATAGTGACAGTTGTGTGATGGTAGGTTATGCTCAAATTACAGTAGACAGATGGTGTATGGGTGGGTGTTATGGGGGGTATTGAATGTGGTTATGGGATAATGGAATAGGGGTGTTGATATGCATGATTGTGGGTATGTGACAGAGTGTACTGTTTGGTGATGGTTAGAGTAAGTGGAGGTGTGGGGATTGAAGATAGGATGGTTAATGTTGATGAGGTGTTGGGGGAGAGGATGATGGGGGGGAGTGATGAGGAAAGGATAGAAAAATACATATGCGATTTATGGATGGGGGGGGGGGGGGTGGGTGGGAGGGGGGGGGGGGGGGGGGGGGGGGGGGGGGTGGGGGTTGATTAAGGTTGGTAATTTGAAGGATGTGGGACGATTTGGGGGTTTATAGGAGTAATGTGGTTTTTGGATGGTAGTGGTAGTTTGTTGTAATGTAATGTGGTGGTGATGGGGGGGGGTGGGGGGGGGGGGGGGGGGGGAGGGAGAGATGGGTGGTGTGTGTGTTGGTGGTTAGTGGGGGTTTATTGTGAAGGTTTGATGGTTGTTGATGGGATTTATATGAGGTTGATAGTAGTGTTGGTAAGTCAGTGTATTGGTAGGTATGTGTCTTTTTGTTTGTGTGTTTGTAGAGTAGGGGTGAATAATTGTGGGGAGGGGATTGGGTGTTTGGTGGATGTTCTGGGGGGGGATGATATGTTTTGGAGTTGGAAGTTAGGTGTGAATGTAGGGAGGTGAGTGATGTGTTTGTGTGGATATTATCAGGTGGTGTTAGGTAGTAGGGAGAGGATATAGACATAAAGGTCTATACATACTGATGTAATTGTACGTTATGGTTACACGACTGACAGAACTTGATAGTGTCTATATTGGCACGTAGTGAGGTTTGGGGGGGGGGGGGGTTGTTAAATGTTTGTTTGTGGTTTGTTATTGTGTATTTGTTTTGATTTATTTATTTGAGTGTTATATTGAGGGAGAAGGTAGTATAGGGTAGAAGTGAGTTATAGTGGTAATTGTTATGAGTTGTGTATTAATAAGTGAATGAGGTGTTGTTTGTCATTGTTGTTAGTAGATTGTATGTGTTAAAGAAGTGACTAGTGATATACGTGGACGTGATCATATAGAGGACTGTGGATGTAGTTAGGTCTGTAGGAGTGTAGTTAGCGGATTGTTGTAGTAATAGTTAGGAATGAGAGACAGACATTGGTTGGTTGTTATTAGGTGAGGTTGTGTTTATGGGTGTTGTTTGGAAAATTGTGAGAGTATAAGAGGTGGCGGTGGAAGTGTTGTTGTGAGGGATTTTGGTGGGATATATAGTTTTGTGGGTATAAGGGTTAGGTATGTAGTATACAGGTTGATTACTAATGAAGGGTGAGAAAGTAAAGTTGTTAAATGTGGTATTGTGAGCATATATATATATTGTAATTAATTAGATGTGGCTGTGGGGGATGAGTTAAGTACTAAGAGTGAGAAGGATGGCAGTGGTTTAGTGACAAGAATATGGAGTGGCAAGTGGGGAAGCGAATAGGAGGGAGTGTAAAGTGAATTAGTATGAAGGAGGAATGGAGACATTGGGACTGCTACTGGTTATGTTTATGGTGATGGCGAGGGGAGGGTGGGGTGTTGTGGGTAGAACTTGGGGATTTGAGGGTGTGGTTTGTGCATGAGTGTTCTGAGGTCTCACGTCATATTGTTGGAAGTGGTTTAGGAAATGAAAAACAAGACAAAAACAAAGAGACACAATTGGTGATGGGGTTGAGTGGGATGGTAGTCTGTTGTGGACATAAATGAGTTGTGGATGGGTTTGTAGAACAGGTATTGATTTGTGATAGTGCGATATATTATAGTTATAAATAATAATATTTCAATTTGGGAATGTTGCGAGGTTATGTGATGTGGTGTCTGAGCGTTGACGGGCATAGTGACTGGATCTAGTATAAGTGGTGATGTGATAGAGAGTGACAATGATGTATGTCTGTATTATAACTGGACACGATACCAGCCAAGTATGGTATGGCCCTACAACGACTGATACTAGCTTTATTATTCTCACTTCTTGTTATCTTGTATAAATCGCACGTTGCGTCATGAAGAGAAGGCAGGTGGGCGAAAGAGAAAGGGACAGCGGACATTGTTTCTTATCTAAATGTCAATGAGACTAAGACAAAGAGAATTCTATCCTTCAGCTCGGCATTAGTGGACTTGCATCGAGATATACTGGCGCCGAGGGTCTCTCTCAGCACCGTACTATAACTCAGCTGATAAAAGCTGAACGATTATACATATTAATGAGATCGATGTTTGTGATTGCTCGAGATAGTATAATCACATTTACAATACAAAACACTTTCTGCTATCATACAAGTAGCACGCGGAAAGGGGAACCTTCAAACAGAGTCAGTTACCAATCTTCTTGATTATGAGTCTGTCTTGACATGACAGCTTACTAATTAGGAGATGCAGTGGGCGGGCATATATGGACATATAGAGCACTTACGCCGATAGGACAGTTGAAATCTATGAGGGTCTGCAGTGCACACTTACTGATGAACTAGCAACACGAAAGCTAAATATATTTAGCAATCCAGGCTATTACGTCACTAACGCAGCTAGATCTGCCCATACGGACACACCGTACACATGAGGGAGCTACACAGAAGATTGGTTAGGAGTAGATAAACGAGGGGGGGTCAGCTGTTGAGTGGTCACAGGCACAAGATATAGGCGCCTGCCAGCACCGGAAACACTCCTCATCGAGCACTATTGACAGATACCTAGACAACCAGTCAGTGTCATCAAATGCAAGAGTTATTAAAAAGTTGTTCTATATGGGATTGCACGCATCTATTTTTTATATATATTAGAGACAGTGGGAGTTCTAGACGGGTCACACATAACACAGAAAGGACACACATACACATTTTAATAGACAGTTATATAGGGGATTCTCTTTATTCTCTAAGTAAAGCGTAAATATAGTTGACAAAGTAGGAATTTGAGGGATAGAGGGGGCAAGGAGTGGGATATAGAGTGAGGAGTGGAGGGGATGAAGAAGGACTATGGGGGACAAGATGGAGTGGATACATGTCGGTTGGCACCTTGGTTGTTAGTTGTATGAGAGGTGAGTGCGGAATATGGGAGTAGGGGATATGTGGGTAGTACTATTGATGGAGGTTTAGGTAGCCAGTCACGTGAGCCTAGGAGCGTTGAGAAGTAACTATCAGTAATGAGTACAAGTATAAGTAGACTTCCTACACTAAGCACTCATGACTAGAGAATGGACAGAATTAGACAAAACCAAATGCATGCTTAGGACTAGCACAATCCACTTATAAGGAGATGGATGTGTGCGATCCTCAGAGTACTAGCCACGTCGACAGGAGGCATCGAGGTGGACTCAATCTAGGACAACCCGTGCCCTTTGACCATGAGAGCAGTATACCCTCGGAGTATCCTTTGGAAAGTCCAATAGCTCATCAGATCTACATTCAGCACAGTTGCATAACACTCATTTTTGAGTGGAACATAGGTATACATATACCCCGTACGCTCGTAGTGTAAAGATGGGCGTGGGGGGGGGTGGCAACATCACCTATCATCATCACTCCATCACACAGGAACTCTAGACATTAATACATGTGTGGGGATCAAGAGGGGCAGATGGGGACAGTAGATTGCGAACCACATCCTAACATCAGCCTCTCTGATGCCCACGGCGAGTACGCGTTTTCGAGGTGATCTCGAGCTGCAAGTGGGGGATGGTGCGCTCAGAGCTGAAGGGGCGTGCGAGCATCAAAAGGATACAGGTTAAAAAAAATACTTAAAGCAGTTATCATATAACCAGAGTCTCTGATAATGACGGAAACCTATTTACATATAAAGACATAAGGCATACATATGAAACATCTGACTATATCGGAGATTGGCATAACAAATAAATAGTCATTATATGAACAAACATCAGTATCAGTCATTATAAGACCGCCCATACCCCTCCCCGGATAGGTCAGATTCGACCCTACTCACCTAAATTACAATTAAAAGAACCTTCAGCTACCCTATCTTCCTAAACCGCCACCAGTGACTACATTGCAGTAGTACAAAAATCAGCACCAAAAGGTTTGGCACTCCAACGAACTGTTTATCCAAAAACTTCATAGAAAAGCATGGACACCGACAGTAGAAAAAATTCAGACTCGCGGGGGGGGGGGACACAACACCCCCAAGACACCGGTGGGGTCATCCTCTTCGCTTTGTTCTTTCTATTCTACCAATGGAGTGACCCCAAGGCCATGGGGTAATCGTACCGAGCCGGGCGGTTCCTCTAAAGGGGAAGTGTCACGGCAGCTGACCCGGTCCGTGGCCCTGGGCAACCAATAAAAAATGACAAAGTGATGATGGGTAGTTTGTGGGGAAACTAGTTTATGACGCTACCCGTGGTGTTCGGTAATAAGATGGCCGCCTCTGGGGCAATTGGTGATAGCAGCAGAGATGTTAAAGCTCTCCATGGCAGAGCCAGGCCCCAGGGCAGTTATAGCGTTAAAGATGATGGTAACGGTTGTATGCAGGGTTAGGTAGTATAAAATTAATCTGAGGACACAGCAGGTGCGAGTCCTTCACACTTTACTCACAGTCATTTCAGGTTACAATTCCCCAGCCGGGTGCAGAGTGTCCTCACCGGTCGGTGGTCCAGCCAGCTTCTCGGTAGTTTAGGGAACACTGGCCAGAACCCCTTCTTATGTTCCTTTCTGTCCATCTCTCCCAGCGCCAGCTCCAATCACTCCTGCCCTGCACCTCACACAACAGTTCCCAAGCCCTAGCTTCCAGATCCTGTTGGGGGCGATGTCCTCGTGGTCCCCATGATCCTATAGGATCAGCGAATGTGTGTGATTTAACTGTGGCAAATACAGGTTACTACAGACTCCGTTTTGGCTGCCTGAGTCTTACAGATTTCTCCACCAGTCTGGCCGGTCCCACTACTGCAACCTGACCTTTCCTTCTGACACTGGTCAGGCTGATACGGGCACCACGGTGGACTCCTCACTTCCCCTGGCCCCTAGCAAAAAAAAAAACCCCTTCTTCTCCAGGAGCGAGCTTCTCTCCTCACAACTGTCTCGCTTTGCCTCTCCTCACAGCTTTCACCTCCAACTCACAACTTTCTCCACAGCTCCTCTCAACTCTCCCTCTGGTCTCCAACTGACTACTTTTTCTCCAACTGTCCATACTCCCTACGCCGCAAGATCTGGGGGCCCCTCCCTCTAGCCTGAGGTCATGCGATCTGTGTTGGATCACATATGCGAGCACTGGCCAGTGCCCCTTCTACCCGAGCACAAAGTACCACACCTCTGGCTTGAGGTGCAGTACCTCTATGGCGACTGGACCCTCAAGGGTTGCTACACCAACCATGATGTCCTTTTCCAGTGATTGCTTCTCTTCAATGATGTGTTTCGAAAGTGTAGGCAAGTATTTGCTTGTGATCCTTTGCTTCGAGTGGACATGTCTGCTTCATTTTCTTAAAAAATTGATTTGTTGTATTCTTTCCCATCCAGGGTAGTGCTGACACAGATGTAAGAGCCATGTCTTCATCACCACTAGTGTGAAGCGAGACGATAATGTAAATATCGCTATCGGCCGATAATAGCTGCTATCGGCCTTTCGATAATTCGTTTACGATATTTTCGTCTTATTCGAATACCGGAATCGGATTTGTCACTGTCACTGTGGTGTGCTCGGTCGGGTCTGTCAGGAGTCATGTGGCACTTCCTGGCAGAGAACTCCGGCGGTCCAAGCCTGACTGCTTCATGGCCCCATCATCTTTCCCCGGCGGTCACATGCAGTTTCTCCCGCATAACTGCAGTGACTGCTGGGTAATCCCGGCCGTAAAGCAGTCAGTCCCGATGACGTCACCCGCGGGAAGCAGGTAATCAGCTGTGCTGCGCCGGATGACAGGCTCTGCCTGTCCATTCTGATGTAGCAGGCTGATCTCGTGGGACACTCGGGTACAAGGACTGCGCCGTCAGGTTGGTATACTTTTTTTTTTTTTTTTAAGTTTTTTACAGATCGATGGCGTTGCAGATGAGACTGTAATAAAAAGTTAATGAAAACTGTGTTTTTTTTTTTTTTTTATTAAATAAAAAACATTTTTAAGAACTTCACCCGTCCGGGACAAAAACAATTTAACTATTTACATACGGTGACCCTGTCCCGGGTATTTTATAATTCTTTGGCAGGGGTGTGTCCAGGTACCACCTGGTACTCTTCTGATGCTGCCAAACATCCGAGGGACCAAGGACCACCAGACCTGATGACTTCGTGTGTTCCTGTACAGTCAGTCGTGACCCCGCTATCAGGGTCTGTGTGGCCACCTCTTTCATCTCCCTCCGGGTCTTTTTGGGGGTGGAACAAAAAACAACCCCTAAGTCCTCGGACTGTCCGAACCCCAGGGGGCCTAACAGCTCCGGGTAACGGGCCAGCTATAGTATTATCATGTCCAAAGCTGGGGCTGCAGAGGAACCACTGAGGGAGCTGGGGAGATTTACGGCGTGGGGTGGGCACTTTTGCAGAGGCCTGGATGTGGGAGGCTGAAGGCTCCTAGGTCGTAGCACAGGTTTTCCTACACTCTGGGGAAGTAGGGGTCGCACCTGGTAACATTTAGGGCGTACCATCCATTGTAACCCCAGTAGTCGGTGTAAGTCACCAAGTCTCCTGGCAACAGGTCCCTCCCCGGGTGTCCTCTGGGAGTGAGCCTCCACGCCCACCGGTTCACAAAAACTTCTAAATAAAGTCAGGCTCCCGAGGGAATTGAAGCCCCAACCACCTTTCAATTTTAAAGCTCCGTACAGCACCCATACGCCGCGGCTCGCCTTCCAGGTTCTTTATCTTTTCTCATCCGGTCCCTTATCTCCCGGTCCCTTCCCAGCTGACGTTGGCGATTTTTGGGATTCTCGCTGCTTCCGCTTTGTCGCTCTGCTTCCTTCTCCCAACGTCTCCACTAACTTCCTCCAGACGCCAGTTGTAATTCTCCTCCACCAGCAGCTCCATGTCTCCACCATCAAACTGCTGCTTACCGTGTCCGGTTTGCGGCAGCTCTCCTGTCGCCCCCCATCCTGGCGGCGCTCACCTGCGGAGGAAGAAAAAAAAAAAAGAAAAAAAAAAGCAGCCGGCTCTGGAACAGATGACAGTCGGGCTCCGGTACAGGCAGGTAGTGCTCTGGTGCCTGCGCGTCCTCCTCCATGAGGACGGTGTCGCTATCTCCTTCTCAGCGACGGGGCGACGGGGGATCGGGGGTGCTGCCGGTGCGCTTTTTTGCACGAACGGGTGCCTCCACTCGACAACGTAAACCCGGGATCACATTGCAAGGCTGGGAGCCCGCACGGACCCTCTACTAGAACGGGGGGCCTAAACCTTCCGGTACAGACACTCAGTAAGAGGGATTGGCGCCCCCCCAATTTTATTTTTAAAGGGAAACGCCAGCTGGTTTTCCTCCTGCGACCTCCCTCCGGTGCGGGCCGGGCCTTTTAGGTACCCCCCTTCTTGCACCCGTAGGAGGTTTCCCCAGGCCGGGTGCCCAACGGTGGTTCCGTGGCATCGGGTCGCTCCATGGGGGAAGCTCTGACGCTCCATCCTTCACACTTCTGCTCGTTTTTTTTCCCAATTAGCCACTCTGCCAAGTCCAGGGTGTCATTAGCATCTGGAGGGGGCCCCTCTTTGTAGGGGAGGCGGGCCCTTTCCCCGGTGTTATTTTTTCCGCACACTGAGGAGATGAGGAGGCGGAACTCAAGAGCTTGGGCACATCTTACATTGCAGTCCCCATTTAGAGCCATCGTTTCGTCACTAGTGAGTGTGTACACCCAAGAAGAGAAACGCCCTTCTCTTCACCAGTGCCTCGTCGTGACCAGATATGGGGGAAAAATGCAATAATTCTCTGAGGGATTTTAGCAATTCTCAAGCACAAAACCAGTTCAATTCAGCACACAGGACTCGCTTATAGGAGCTACAGAACCCTTTTTTTCGTGACTCCAAGTTGAGCGCACAGGCCAGGGGTTTTTTGGGGGTACTGGGCCCCGAGCCCGTCACTTCTAGGGGGATGTAAACGGTTTTACCCGGCAATTGAATCAGATTTCTATTTGCTTTAAATGTATAAACTAAAAATATATGTATATAAAAATATGTCACAATGACATGTAATCTATATATATAAAATGTATTCTGGTGTGAAATATTTATGTAAAGGGAAAAAAATTTTTTTTTGTTTCATATTTTGTTTCCCCTAGACTTACATTGGGCTTTTCCGGGATCAAATCGGATATCGACGATATTTTGTGATCGGGGGTACAATTTCGATACATATTTTTTGATATCACACTTCCTCAACCAATCACCCCTGAAATGTACTCATTTGAAGACCTTGTCCAGTGACTACATTGTGATTTCTCATACTTTTCTCCTATTGGGCTTCCGGGGTTTGTCGTTTCACCCTTGGGGTAATCACTGATCCTAGTAGGGTTTAAAAACCTTACAAAATTTTTAGCTCGCGCCCTTTCCAAACTCAAAGGTCCCCGGCATACCAGGGATTTCCCTCTAGACTTATTGTAACAATGAGTATATTTGCACATTTGTTTGGATACCAACCTCAAAATTATTATAGGGATGTGTCTTTTCATCTTAGATACCATTCCCTTTTTCATTCTCTGCCTTTACCACTTTCCTAATGGATTTTATTATATCAGCGGCTTTATCCCTTTTAAATACAGTACATTTATTTTCAAATTTACCCTCCACAACATGCCATTACAATCATGAATTTTAAGTGCTCACTGCTGTTCTAAAAACGTTCTACATAATTTCAAAAGTTTGTCATGTTCAGTTTTTAAAAAAAGCCATTCCCAATTAAAATTTTTTTCTCCCGGATTCAAATCGGGAATGAAAATTTTAGTTGCTCTTGTTTCTATATAGCAAACAATTTTACCGATAAATATAATTTAATGTATACAAGTTTATATTTTAAACATTACTATTTTTTGCAAAATAAAAGTTTCAGAATTTTTTTTCATGACAATTTTCTGATATTTATTGAGGAAACTTAGCACAATTGGGAAAAAACTAAAACATGTCAAACACTACAATGAATTTAAAAAAAGAAATTTGCACTACAAAATTGGGCCCATTCATGTCAACTCTTTTTTTCTTGTCCTTTTTTTACTTTTGCATATCTTTCAATTACCAACAGTAAATTTCCTGGGATTTATATTTCCATTTTTCTTGATATATTTTTTTCCCCTAGCCAGTATCTAGGGGTAACTCACAACCAGCCAACTGCTTTAATCAAATAAAAAAAGGGTCACAAATTTGGTCCTAATTTAGCACCTAGTAACAAGTTACAAGCCGAAAAAAAAAATTTTTCCATCCATTCACCTTTTTTCCGTCAAATAAATCCCCAAACTACTTTCCCTTTTAAAGAAAACCAATAACTGTTAAATCAATATTTAAATCTCCATAAGACTTCCCCGGGCCCCTCTTTAAATCCTCGACTGAGTTCGCGATCACCAACTCCTCAGGCAAGGAATTTCCCGATTCTCATTGCCCTAACAGTAAAGAATCCTCTTCTATGTTTTGGGGAAAAACCTTCTCTCCTCCAGACGCAAAGAAAGCCCCTTGTGACATCACCTTCCTTGGTATAAAAAGATCCCGGGGGAGAAATTTTTTATGCCCCTTATATACTTATACATGGTTTTTTACATCGCTCCTCGTCGTCTTTTCTAGCCCAATAAACCCAATTTTCTTTAAAATTTCCTTTATATTGTATTCCCCCCTCCCCTTTATTAATTTTTTTGCCCCCTTTTTACCCCTCCCAGCACCCGGAGCCCAAAACTGTACCCAGTTGTTTAGTTGTCATAGGGGGATGCGAAGATTTATTCACCGAACTAACTTGTGTTGCCGATTTTGATGAAACTATTTTGTAAGATATGAGGTGAGGTAGTAAAAGAGAGGACAAAAAAAAAAAACAACCCCCCCAATTCATCAGGCCTTTGCACTGCTTTTTGTTTAGGTTTTGGTTTTTTTTGCTTCCCACCCAATTCATTATTCTATTTGGTGCCTTTTTTTAAGTCAATTTTTATGCGCTCGCCTGTTTTTTTTTCTTTTATTGAGTATCCCCCAAGTATTTTGGTGTATTTCTTGAAAACTTTTAGCACTAACGGCGACTTTGGCCCCCAAAAACCAAAAAAAATTTGGACAAGAGAAAGCTAAATTTTTTGCTTTGCACCAAATTCATGAACGCCTCGCAAATTTTGCTGAATTGGTCCAAAAATTGCAACTATTCAATAAACAAACAAGAAAGGTACTTAAAAATGCAAATAAGAATCAGCCCCAATACTTTTTTTAGGAGGTCCAGTTGAAGTAAGAGCATCATTACCAGGACCAGTGCAATCATACATTTCAGGGGAATTGTGATAAGGATTGTGGATATAATATAAAAAGGGCCGAAGAGTGAACAAATTTTTAAAGGGGCTTTTAATTGGGGGGGAAACCCTAAAAAGCCATGACTCTGGGAGGGGAAACAGAACATTTGAAATTGGGTCATAATCATAATTTTTAGAGTTCGGTTGCAACGTTTTATTATATAATGATTGCAACCAACCCGGGGGTCCGTGATGCAGTTTTGTTCCTGGCCAACACCTCTATAGTATGGGGTCAAACTGAAACGAAATCAACATTAATCTCGCCTGTGTTCCATCACACTAGGGGATGTAGATTGGCACAAACCCGTTAACGTCACGAATGTGCTCTTGACGGGCTAGATGTACCCAGTTAGGGCACAAAAGGGCCACTTCATATTGATTTGCCCCAAATTGTCGCAACTGAATAGACTACCCTGTGACTGCACAGAAGCACGTGCCAGCTGCTAGGGAAATGCGTGCGAAATAACCCCCAGGATTATGTCAAACCCCCGGGTTTATACCCGGGCGAGCCACTCTCTGTTCACTTGGCAGGGGATTTCCAGGTTACGCGCCCCACATTCGCTCAGGGTCTAAAACTACCCTAATTTTTTACAAGACGCGCATGTTTTGCTACAGGTGTGCGCCCCGCAGTCCCGCTTTAGGGGGTATAGCTACCCTTTTGGTACAAGACTGCCCACGTTTAACTACAGGTTTCGCGCCACAGTCTGCTCGGGGTTTTAAAACTACCCTATATCGACAAAACTGCACCACTTTGCTACAGGTTACGCGCCCCACAGTCTGCTCAGGGTGTATAGCTACCCTCTATTTTTAGCAAGACTGCACCTCATTGCTACCCCCCTGGGAAAGCAATCCAGCCCTGAAGGGGCCTGTGCTAATTTGCCGAGCGAACTCTGGCATCGCAGGTCCCGGGGAGCAAAGCTAAGAAAAGTGAGCCCGATTTTGGGACGTCCCCCACTAGCACTCCTATTGTAAAATGATTGACTGTGCCGGGCCCGGACAGACAATCTATTTAAGGCTTAAGCTCCGCCCCCACATCTCATCAATCCATCACCGGGTGACGCATCTTGACATCAGGGAGTCAGGTCAGGGATCACTGACGTTAAGCAAACCAAACAGGCTCGCCAGCACAGACATTCCCAGTGCAGCATTTTTTAGACTTAGGGTTAAAAACAGCTTTTTTTTTTGGGACCCTAAAACCAAAGGGTTTTAAACTACTATGAACAAAGACCCAAATAAAATTTTTTTGCCTCTCGGGTATTGGGTAGGCGTTTTGGGTCGACAGCGAAGCTAGCAGCATCTGATCTGATGGAAACCACAGACCCTTTGAACCAGGTTTAGATCCCCCCGCGGGCCCCAAAGCCTAACACAAATGCAATACATTTTACTAGGGAAATTTTCATAGTGTTTCATTGAATTTTTTAAGGTTTAAAAAAAGGCACATCCATTTAGATTAACCCCTGACCAACAGTTGACGGAAGAAAACAAAAATC
Source organism: Oophaga sylvatica (assembly GCA_033576555.1). Taxonomy (NCBI): domain Eukaryota; kingdom Metazoa; phylum Chordata; class Amphibia; order Anura; family Dendrobatidae; genus Oophaga; species Oophaga sylvatica. Next base: position 131,556,444 of record JARQOD010000004.1, on the reverse strand, counting down.
CCTGAAGACAGAGCTAATTAACCCATTTAAAGGGCACAAAGGCAATCAGACTGGTTTTCCCTGGATCAATGTCACATCCCAGGGAAGGTCCCATGCATGCCTGAGTGTAAAAAATTCATAGAAGGATCCCTGAATGGTCTTATCATATAGTTTTTACACTGTAAATAACTGCAATAATGTACCAAACACACGTGCTTCATTTGAGCTGTGTAATAACTACCTCAAAATACAAAAAGAAAAACAAAACAGTCCTGTAAGGCAAATCTGAAAGCCCATGATTCGGCGAACACAAGGAATTTGCCAAGTCATGACAATGACACAATTGTAAGTATATTAAACTAGAACCTATGCATGCAAATTTATACACATGGTAATAAAGAAACTTAGGAAACAAAAAGCTAACAATAATATTTGATCTACTGCAGAGTACTATGTCACATGAAGATCTGCACACCTCATGAGTAAATTGCTGACTGTTTTACCTATCCAAGTTTTCCTTTTACTTTTCCTTGATCACAACTCTGAGAGTGTGCACAAAAACGCTCGTACATCTCATCATGTAAAACACACAGCAAAAGGAAATGATTAGAATTGAATGGAAAAATATTTAAATTGAGAGTCCTCAGGGGTTGATAACCTTTAATGGCTAACTGAAAAGATGGTAACAAATTGCAAGTTTTCCCGAGATTACTCAGGTCCTCTTCATCAGGCAAAGACTAATACAACATTTGAAGAATCACATATTTATACACAACACACACAGCCATTAAAAGTATCAACCACTGAGGACTCTCAATTCTAAATATTTTTCTATCTACTGGCTAAACACGGTACTAAGATATACCGTATTTTTCGACTATAAGACGCACCGGACTATAAGACGCACCCAGGTTTTAGAGGGGGAAAATAAGGAAAAATAAAATTAAAAGCAAAAAATGTGGTAAAACATTTAATAACATAAATAACATACTATTATATGTGGTGTTATTCTATATAATAGTATGTTTTTATGTTGGAAGCTACGGGTAGGAGATGGTGCAGCGGACTAGTGTGGTGTGTGTAAAGTACTATGTAAAGACGCTGGAGGGTGAGTATAGGATTGGGGGGCACAGGGCTTATATTAAAGCACCACTACAGCACTGAAATAACACTGGAGTGCTGCTTTAAGATCCCATGGGAGAACTATAACTCCCAGCATGTCCTGCAGATCCTAGGGCATGCTGGGAGTTATAGTCCACCACAGATGCAGAGTGATTTTTAATGTGCTGTATTTACTAACCTTTTAATTATTTTTTTCTTGTACAGTGTGTCTGCAGACCTTGATGACATCATGAAGAGGCAGGGCTTTGTGTGGTCATGTGATGCTCCAGCCTGCCCTCTTCATGACCTCACACAGGTCCTCCACAGAGCATTCAGCATGGCATCAGCACAGCCCCCAGGCTGTCATGTATGCGATGCCTCCTGCTGCACTCTGCTCCTGTTCGCCTCCTTCTCCTTCCAACACACATCTTCCCAGCTGCAGCAGGAATCAGGCGCTGGGGAACCATGTGGCTATGTCATTTGCTGCTCCCCGCTCACTGCTCAGCTGATAGGTGGGCGGGAAGCGCTCATGAATATCACTGCACTTAAGTATCGGACCAGTGGTTTCCCCACGCTGGATTCCTGAAGCAGAGGGGATATTTTCCTGCCTCCTGCGATCTCACTCCACCGCTGCCCCTGTCCCCCTCCCCACGTTACATTCCGACCATAAGATGCACCCACACTTTCCTCCAAATTTGGAGGAAAAAAAGTGCGTCTTATGGTCCGAAAAATACGGTACATCTTTCCTGTATTAGAATTGAAAGAACGCCTCACTAAGGTTAACAGAAAACGTGCAAGAAAATGTTTTTTTTAAATAATAAATCCACACAAGGTAATTGTATAGCTTCCCTATGGTGGCTGACCTTTACTGACTTGCTTAGGTAATCAAAATCTATTCTAAATCAACACAAAAAACCTCATTGGTTACTTTCATTCTGCTCATTTGCACTGGTAGGTGAGAACATTTGAGATGATTTATCCGCCGAAGATCGACTTTCTCAAATTTCAGGTTCCAGTGAGATCAAATAATCTTCAAATCAATATGTGAGGATGGAAAAAAATGCCTGTTGCTATTTTCCATACTGTTGAAGACTCAAAGACCAGGCTATATGACATCAGGCAGCGTTCTTTCCCGTAAGTGCTATCAGTAGGTTATTGCAGCCAGTTTAAAAGATGGGGCCAGCTAAGGAGAGGCAGTTTATGAATGTATAACGTAGAGAGAGAAGGTCAAAGCACATAGCTCATTCCACAAAGGGATAGAAAAAGGCCTAATATGTGGTGGTGTACTAATTCATTGCTTAAACAGATTGAAAATGAGAGTGCTAGTCTCAAAGTCTGATTATTAATTCAAAGATACCAGTGTTATAAAGAGAAGTTCTGTACATGTAAAGTCACTCAGTATGACTGAATCATTGATGTGAGATATACTGGAGGTAAAGCAACTTACAAAAAGCCTTGTACTATTCTTTATAGACTGCAAACAAGGAGGGCAGTATTAACCCAGTGTGCTATTTTAGCTACTAAAGCAAAATCATGAATCCAAGACTTGTGTGTTACAGCTTCCTCATTGTAGGACAGGAAAGCCATACTTTTTTTTAACTTCCTAAAGAAAAATCTCCATAATCCAGAAATGTAAGCACATTTCTCTACCTCACAAACTGTGTATGCTGACAATTTTTTTTTTTGCACAAGTCGCTGGTGTAATAGTCCTAGGAAGCAGCTGGGCTCCGAAAGATTCCATAATTTTTTCAATATGCGGCAATACTGTTGTATTGCTTTATATAGTACAAACAAACAGATGATTATAGGTTTAAGTCCCCTCAGGGAGCTAACAAATACAGTAAAAAGCATAAAAAAAGTTTTAAAAAATGTGAAAAAAAATAAAAGTTCAAATCATCATTCTTTTCCCTACGAAAAAAAATAATACAAAAACTAAAAAATACACATATATGATATTGCCACATTCAGAAAACTGAAATCTATAAATCTATAAAAATAAATTAACCTGATCAGTTTTCTTGAATGCCGCAATACCTAAAAAAATGCTGTAAAAAATGATAAAAATATCATATCTATCCCTAAATGGTATTAATAAAAACACCTGTCTCACAACTAAAAGATAAAGCCTAACATATTACTATCAAATGAATAATGAAAGCATTTTGGGTATCAAAAAATGGCGACAAAATCGAAAAACATTTTTTTTTCAAATTCCTAATTTTTTTTTACTAATAAAATAATAAAAAACTGGACAAGTTTGATATTACCTAATTGTACTGTAAGAAATTCACATTGCCAGGTCATTTTTACTAGAGAAATATGCCGTAAAAAGAATTCACAAAAAACAATGTCAGAATTTCTTTTTTTTGTTTGTTTTGCAATTTTACCACACTTAGATTTTTTTTTCATGTTTTCCAGTACACATATGGTAAAACGCATGATGTTTTCCAAAGTACAACTTGTCCTAAAAAAAATAAGATTCATCTGTTAACAGAAAATATCAAAGTTATGGCTCTTTGAACAAGGATTTGAAAAAAATGCAAAAATTGGAAATTGGTCATGTTGGGAAGTGATTAAAGGGAATCTGTGAGCATCTGAGAGCAGCCTGAGAAATCTTCCCCGACTACACCAGGCTCTCAGTGTACATAGCTATAGACAGGGAGGTGCTTAATACAGAAGGGGACATGTCGGACTTGGGCTTACGCGCTGCTGTATCCGAGCAATGATAAGCTACTGATTCTCAAACAATCATTGCCAGTAAACAACAAGACAGTGTTTGATAAGAGAAGCATCGCTGAAATCTGTATTTCAGCCCCTATCTCCAGTGTCATCAGACTATATAGAAAAAAATTTTGCTGATAGATTCTCTTTAAAGGGATTTGTCCACTACTAGGACAACCCCTTTTAATTCCCCATTTTTGGCCCCGATAAAATAAAAACACCTAAAATCACCTACTTGCAGAAGCTGTTCCAGCAGTGTCAGCACTCATGTTCTCGTGGCTCTCTTGCGGTTGTTATTACATGTGAGCCTGGCGTCCGATCACCGCTGGCTTAGAAGCAATGTCCACCGCACTCTCTAAATCAGTTTTACAAGACGATTTTATTAATAACTTATACGTAAACCATCCTGGGTCTCTATCACAGGTCGCAGAGTATCTGAATCACTTAAATGCAGAGTTTGGAGACATAAAATAGTTTTTGGGTTTATACACCCTGCAAGGGCACAGGATGCGCCAGAATTACTATTCCCTGCCTTCCAGCTCATTGATCACATACAGTACTCAACCAAACAAGTTTGTGCCCAAACCCCCACATTTAAGTGATTCAGATACTCTGCAACCTTTGATAAAGACTCGGGACAGGTTGAAATGTCCTTATTTTTTGTCGCTTATTGTGTTCATCTGATTCACCTAACCTTTCTGTATATTGAATAAAGTTATCTTGGAAAACCGATTTAAAGACTGTGGTGGACGACTGTGGACTACAACCCACTTTTCCAGCACCCCTCCCTACTTCTTAAGTGCAGACAATTCTTTCGTATCAATCACCGCTGGTTTCACAGTCTCCTCCTTCAATCGGATATATAATCAAGAGGAAGTGTGAGCTGCCTACAGAAAGCCCACCTCTACTAATTCTTTTCTGAGATGGGAAAGTAGCCACCCTATCACACAAAAAAGGAGTATCCCTAAAAGCCAATATACTAGGATTAGAAGAAATTGCACAGATGTAAAGAAATTTAAACATCAAGCAAATTAATTGAGAAAAAGGTTTCAAGAAAGGGGATACCCAGACAAGGTTTTGAGGGAGGCCTTCAAAACATCTTTAGACAGCCAAAGAGAAGACTTACTGTTACAACTCCCAGAAAAGGATGAGAAAAATACTAATACACACTTTATCACTACTTGCAATAGAGCCATAGGGTAAGAACTATCCTAGAAAAACACTGGAAAGTGCTAAAAATGGACAGTTATATTGGTGAAACATTGACATCATATTCACAAATCATTTACAAGAAAGGGAGGTCGCTGAAGGACCGGATGGTCCATAGCCACTTTTCCAACCCACGTGAATCTACATGGCTAACCTCTGGAATCAGAGGCTGCTATAGATGTAGTGACTACATTGAGTGTAATACCCTTAAGGTGGGAAAAACTTTTCAGAGCCAAGTCACTCAAAAAGAATATAAAATCAGATCCTTCATAAACTGCAGAAGCGAGTGGATCATTTACAAAGCAACATGCACCTGCAAACTCGAGTACATTGGCAAGACAAAAAGGGAGTTAAGGAGGCGAATAGGAGAACAATTTAGGGATAAAAATAAAAAAAGAGACACCCCCCTAGCAAGACATGTGAATCAGTGCATGGTGGACTCACCTCTGTGGTCAATTTATGGGGATTGAAAAATTTGAGAAGTCTTTACGGGGAGGTGATTGGGATGGATGCATCTTGCAGCATGAAGCAAGATGGATCTATCGACTGAAAACCGTGTCTCCGCTGGATCTAAACGAACACTGACATTTGCCTGTTTTCGCTAACTTTCTTTATAGGGTGTACTAGGGAGGGTCAGACGACGTTGAGTGGGGGTGCCACTGCACAGGAACTAGGGTGCCAACCTCCACTGCTAGGAAGGGTCTCTCTTTCCCCCTCCTAAAAAAGACCCCATCCTGATTTATCTTTGGGACAGTGTAAGTACTTTCCTCTGACTTATCCCTCCCCCTAGACAACTCAGATTAGGCTTTCTGGGGGTGCTAGTGCTTTTTGCTATCTTTTTATTGCTTGTTTTTGTTGTCTACTGATCTTTACTTATTTTCACTATTTCTCAGTTTTCTCCATTCTCAGATTCATATATTGCCCTTTTGCTCAGTGAACAGTGGTTGATACTGTTAACGCTGTGAAAACTGCCTAAATAATCTAATACTTACTAGCTCAGTTGATTGAATTGAGCTCTGAACATGCGCAATGATAGACGGAAGTGACATATCGAGTGTCTGGGCTTCGAGCATTAAATTTTGGTTTAAAAGGAGCCCGACAATTAGGTTTTTTACAGGAGGTGAGAGAGCACACGGACCTCCTAAATAGACTGCTGGATCCCCTGATGAATCCCTGAATGGGAAGAAATGCGTCGGGAGGTGGTTCTTCTGTCTGACTATTATCCCCCTTGTTGCCCTTAAAAATGGACAGTTATTGGAGACATACATCTGTCTCCATGTCCTGAAGGACCTAAGTATATGGGTGATATTCTTCAGTCTTGACATCTGCTAAACACTGGGTGAGAGAGTTCCAATTATTGCATAATGGCGATATATAATTTTGGTGAACGTTTACTCACACTGAGTGTGATTGTAGCTTTACACCACGTATTGGATGTTCATAATTAAATGCATGGGCCTACCTGCACTTTTCACACTTTTTCCATGCCTATTGATTTGAGGTATGCTATCGGTGCAATAGTGTTAAAAACTTTAGCCCCTATGTTATTTTGGTGGATAAGAAAGCTACTTCATGGGGTACACTCTATTCACCTATTGTTTCTTTACGCCTAAAAATGCTGTTTATAGAGAGATAATCACATTTTATTCTCCTCTTTATCAGCTTGAAGATATACAAATTAGGCTACACAACCCTTCAATTGGGTCAGGTGTATGTTTTGTGTGTCTATGTTTTCTTTTTAGTTTTAAATTGTAATAATTCAATAAAAGTTATTTTTTCTATTTTAGAAACCCCCTCACTGCTATAGCTATTGTTATAAAAACTACACAAGAGTCCCGAGAACGCGATTGATGTTTTTTATTCTATCGGAGCCAAATATGGGGAATGAGATGTGTTGTCTTATATTGGACAACTCCTTTAACAATCATAGGCATCACAATAATACTGTTGGCTCTTGTTGCAATTTACTTTTACAGTACATAGTGATCTAGTTTTTTTAGGGATAAAAAAATTTCTTAATATATAAATTCTGAGCTTCAAAGAAGACAGCAAATGTTACTATGTACTCCAATACTACAGTATTGCAGTGTGTATTAAAAGAGATCAAACATTCACAGACATCAAATCCAGTAAAGAAACAGATTTCTGAATTTTTTTTTCTCTACTTAAATGAAAAAAATTCTAAACAGGTTTAGTATCGCTATAATCAATGGATGGAGAATCATAATTCAGAGTAATTTTTTCCCTAAAAAAAAACAATTAAAAGCAATTGCAGAACTGTGTTTTTCTTCACAATTTCTTAGCATTTGGAATTTATTTCCCATTTTTCAAAACATTGAATGTGAAAATGAATAGCGCCATTCAATACTACACTTGTATAGGTTATCATTCAGGCTATGTTGATGGAAAAATAAAAAAGTTATGGCTCTTAATAAAAGTAGAAGAAAAAATTGAAGTGCAAAACCGAAAACTAGCTGTGGAGGAAATGGGCTTCTTCAATCCTTGTGATCTAACTTTTACAATACAGCAATAAAAAACACCAATAGGTTGACTAAAGTATAAAAGGTGTTAAAGTAATGTGTAAAAATAGATACAGTAATGGTGGAGCTAATAAATGGCCATATTAATACAGAGTTTCATTTTACATTCTTAGTAGAGATTCTTCATTATACAGATGCTTCTCACAAAATTAGAATATCATCAAAAAGTTAATTTATTTCAGTTCTTCAGTACAAAAAGTGAAACTCCATATTATATAGAGTCATTGCAAACAGAGTGATCTATTTCAAGTGTTTATTTCTGTTAATGTTGATGATTATGACTTATGACTCATTATCTCAGAAAATTGCAATACCTTATAACACCAGCTTGAAAATGATTTTAAAATCCGAAATGTTGGCCTACTGAAATGTATGTTCAGTGAATGCACTCAATACTTGGTCGGGACGCCTTTTGCATCAGTTACTGCATTAATGCAGCGTGGCATGGATATGATCATTCTGTCGCACTGCTGAGGTGTTATGGAAGCCTAGGTTGCTTTGATAGCAGCTTTCAGCTCATCTGCATTGTTGGGTCTGGTGTCTCTCATCTTCCTCTTGACAATAAGCCATAGAGTTAAGGTCAGGCGAGTTTGCTGACAATCAAGCACAGTGATACTGTTGTTTTTAAACCAGGTATTGGTACTTTTGGCAGTGTGGACAGGTGCCAAGTCCTGCTGGAGAATGACATTTCCATCTCCAAAAAGCATGTCGGCAGAGTGAAGCATGAAGTGCTCTAAAATTTCCGGGTAGACGGCTGCGCTGACTTTGGTCTTGAAAAAGCACAGTTGACCTACACCAGCAGATGATTGGCTCCCCAAACCATCACTGATTGTGGAAACTTCACACATGACCTCAAGCAGCTTGGATTGTGTGCCTCTTCATTCATCCTCCAGATTCGGGGACCTTGATTTCCAAATGAAAAGCAAAATTTACCGTACTTTCATCTGAAAACAACACCTTGCACCACTGAGTAACAGTACAGTTATTTTTCTGCTTGATCCAGGTAAGACACTTCTGACGTTGTTTATTGGTCATGAGTAGCTTGACACAATGAATGCGACACTTGTAGCCCATGTCCTGGATACATCTGTTTGGGGTGACTCTTGAAGCAATGACTCCAGCAGCAGTCCACTCCTTGTGAATCTCCCCCAAATTTTTGAATGACATTTTTTAACAATCCTTCCAAGGCTGGGGTTACCCTGGTTCTTAGTGCACCTTTTTCTACCACAATTTTTCCTTCCACTCAACTTTCCATTAATATGCTTGGATACAGCAGTCTGTGAACAGCCAGCTTCTTAAGAAATGACCTTTTGTGGCTTACACTCCTTGTGGAGTGTGTCAATGACTGCCTTCTAGACATCTGTCATATCAGCAGTCTTCCCCATGATTGTGGAGCCTACTGAAACAGACTAAGGGAACTTTTTAAATGCTTAGGAAACCTTTGAAGGTGTTTTTTGTTAATTATTCTAATTTACTGAGATAATGACTTTTGAGTTTTCATTGGCTATAAGCCATAATCATCAACAATAAAAGAAATAAACTCTTGAAATAGATCACTCTGTTTGTAATGACGCTATATATTATACGAGTTTCACTTTTGTATTGAAGAACTGAAATAAATGAACTTTTTGATGACATTCTAATTTTTTGAGAAGCACCTATATGTCTTAAGAATGTATCAAATTATTAACAAGCTGCTTATTGAGGACCCTGAGATGTTTCTGGAGCTTGTTGACTCAAGTGGACATTGACTTTTAGGATTGCTACTTCCAATAGGTGGCACTAGAGTTCTAGTCCTCTTCCTCTCTGGAGAGACAATTTGCATATTTCCCAGAGGAGCATTGCGGCTTTAAGTCTTCTCATCTCGGCATGCTTAGTATATCAATCTCCGCCAGTAGAAATGATACTTCTTGGATATCAGTCAGACCCTCTCACACAGCCAAACCAGATCACATTTTACTGAATATAGCCTAACATTAATGACACCCTCCTTCTCTAGTTTGCTCAGCCAATCAGTCCTGTCCTATGAGGCTGCTCCTCCGTTCCTGGGTTGCACAGCAATACAGCTCTGAGAGGACTGATGTCTCTTACTGAGAAGCACTGTCTGTCTCTGTTTGCATCAGTTCCTGTACACCATACTCCCTTTACAGGGGATATAAAATAAAACATCAAACATAGCAGCTAGTACTGGAGTATGTCAAAGCCAACAACCAGAAGCGAAATAGACTTGTGGCTTATTGGACAAATGACTAATAGTAGTCTATCTACAACTAAACTGCCATCCCAGAGAGAGGTTATGTCACTGTTCTACTCAACGTTCTGATAGTCTGAAGAAGGAGGAAGAAAAGAACGCAGGCTTTGACAACTTGTTTGATATCGCGCATGCTAGGACTATTAATTATCATTTCGTACATCCTTATACTGGATAATCTTCTCCCATGTAGAATTAGCTTATTCATTCTTCAGTTACATTTATAATGTGCATAAACAACAGTATCATCTCCCTCATCCCCTGAATCTCTAATAATTTAACACTCTTGCCAAAGGGAATTTTCTTACAAAGTATTATTTGGCCTCTTTAAAGAATAATCTATTTTCAGTTTCAGTATAACAATCCCCATAATCATTTGTTCTCCATTTTTTTATATATATATTCTCAATAATTTATCTCTTACTACCTTCTTTTATAATCGACCCAATCCAACCATTTTATCTGCTCACAACTCCAATGGCATTTCAGCTATTAAGAAATTTTTCATGTTAATCCTATGATATCTTGATCAACTGTGATGTTCTGCACAAAATAATCTCACAACATCCAGTATAATTTACTGACTCGATAATAATGTGGATTTTTCTGATGCCCTACAACACATTCAGTATTTTATGGCAACCCCCACCACTGTCATCTATCCCAACATTTTTGTATCATTTATTCATTGCATTGTAAGTTTGCATTATTGCAGCATTTCCCAATCCAGTAGCATTGTCAATCATAGTTTTTTTCACACAGTACTCAGTTTGAATCAAATATGTTTTCTCCCAACCAGTAATCACCAAAATGGTCAGAGTGAGGACGAGAAGAGCTACGCAAGCTTATGCCACAAATTTTACCAGTAAGATTTGTGCCAAGGTACGTGGAGGCGCACGCCAATTTTAAGGTGCACCTCATCCTTTTAGAGGCATATGCCTCTTAACGAATCAGGTGCATTTCATTCCTATTTGTCCCCTCATCAAGACTGGCATAAATCGGGGCCAATGTATTTCCTCATAAATTATATCATGGTAATAACCTTTTAAAGGAAAGAGTATCTTTTATTTTAATGACCAGAATCTGTGATTTTTTGTAATTTCTGGTTTGATACAGCATTAATTTTGTAGTACTAGCAATATGTTTTTGTGGTTTTAAGTTTTTTATAAGTTTTAAAAATTATAAATGTATTATATTTATTTTTGTGTATCATATTGCATCCAAAGAATCACAGAAAAATATCAACTAAAGGCATATGATAGGTAGATGAAAGAAGTTATTCTATACTCACATTATTAAACCTACAGGCTATCCTTTCTAATGCCGCCTTAGGTCCTTGATGGTCTCTACTTTCTGTTTTTTGTCTGGTTCTCACACAAAGGAAATCCTTGGGAATGGCTATTCTGCCAATCACTGCCCTACATCAGGTAAAATACAAAGATTACTTTTACCCACTTATTAAACCTCCATTGTTGACTTGTCCTGAAATGAAGACTTGCTATACATGAGACTGCTGCAGCCAACAGCTGTTGAATACAAAAATGGTTAAAAAATTATGTCGGTGTTTTCTCAAGCTGCTTTCAATAGCCGAGCAATTAACCGGTAACTAATTCCACAGTTGCACGTGATCATTGCTAAATTTCTGGTTCACATGGCACTCATAATCTCATGCCAAAACATGCCGGAGGTTGTGGAGGGGTCACATTCTAATGAAAACATTGATGCATGTATGCTCCTAACCACAATGAAAGTGGTAAAAGTAACAAATATATTTTGTGAAGGAAGTTAATATATTAATGTGCTAGTTAGAGAAAACGTAATTATAAATAACTGCGCCAATGTAAAGAGAGCTACACCTGCTTCATTAGCATTATGTTTATACACAGGGACATTAGCCAAGATAATGACTGGTGCAGGTCTTCTTTTGCCATTCTTTATTGTTAGTAGACATTGAATGATTGTTGTCCTATCTGGGCATGATCAGGCAGCAGTTATTCTGACTATGGGCTAATTGACTTCTGGGAAATTCGAGGAATCATTTTTGAAATTCCTTAAATACTTCTATAATGATGGGCGAGCACTAAAATGATTGGGTGCGCGTTGCTCGGGTCAAGCAAATTTGAGTGCTCGGATGCTTGACCCGAGCAACGGCGCAATGTAAGTCTATGGGAAACTCGAGCATTTTTCCAGCGGCCCCCCTGGCAGACTGCAGATGGATTAAAATTGCATAAATCGATCGGAAGAGTGCCCAAATGACATGGGAACATCATGGGGAAGACACCTGGAAGCATTTCTGACTCCCAGGTCACTGCTGTGAACAATGTTGTCAGAGTCTTATGCCACTTTTACAGACTAACAATAAAACATACAAAAACTAAACCAAAATGGATTTTCCTGGGAAATACGTTAAGGAACATCCTTTCCAGGGTAATGACTTGTATATAAGGCAAAAACCAAAAACAAAAATGCTCCTCCATACCTTGGGCTATGTTCACACGTAGCGTTTTTGATGCGTTTTTCAACTTTAGCATTACTTTCAACCAAGACAAATGCATTCACTGGGAAATGTCATTTTAACATTTTACAACCTTATCTGGTCATGTGGTGTGTAACACATCATCAAACACATCATGTTTCATTTATGAAGGAGGGACTCTGAAAGTCACAAAGCCTATTTTTATAGGGCCATCAGGCGGCCTTTACTATTCTTATAGGGCCAGCAGTGGGCCCTCACTAATCTTAGAGAGCCCTCAGCCGGCTATGCTTTTTTGTTCCTATTATTAAATAGTGCGTCTCCTATACTGTTGTTTCCAGTGAGTGGCAGGGCTGCTCAAAATTTGGACGCACCCCAGTACCCCTTTGAAGAGTCGTACAGGAGGGCCTCCGGAAATCTATGTGCCTATTATTAGGAAGTTCGTACTCCCATACTGTTTGCCTATGCAAAGTCTGCTCCAAATTTAAACGCACCCCAATAACCATTTGAAGAGACATACAGGATGGCCTCCTGAAAGCAATGTTCCCATTATTAGGAAGTTCGTACTCTCATAGTGTTTGCCTATGCAGTGAATGCAAGGGTTGCCAAAAATTTGAAGACGCTCCAATGCCCCTTGGAAGAGACATGGAGCAGGGCCTCATAAAATATTGTTCCCATTAGAAAGGAGAGGGTGTCACATAGTGTTTTCCTATGCAGTGAATGCAAGGGCTGCCAAAATTTGGAGGCACTCCAATGCACCTTTTGAACAAATGTGGAGGAGGGCCTCATAAAATATTGTTCCCATTATAAAGGAGTGGGTCTCCCATAGTGTTTGCCTATGCAGTGAATGCAAGGGCTGCCAAAAATTTGGAGACACTCCAATGCCCCTTGGAAGAGACGTGGAGGAGGGCCTCATAAAATATTATTCCCATTAGAAAGGAGCGGGTCTCCTCTTATGCTTGAAATGCCCATGCACTAAGTGTATGGGCTGACAAACATTTACCCCTCATGGGTATACATGAACATATTGTCAAACAATTTTATTTTAAGGGTATCATAAACACTCTTTAAAAAAATTATGTGGGTGTTGCATCACGGACCACAGTCACCCTGGTGATATGGTGGTGGATGATGAGGATGAGGAGAAGGAGGAGGACAACAGCAAATAGCCAAAATCAGGAAGCGTATACCCATGTGTGGGTGTGAAGAGATGCATGGGAATAGACCTCTCAAAAAAGGCACTGGAATTGAGTTTATCTTACGCTGATATCATTCGGTGGTGTAGAGAAGTCTGGCCCAATCCAGCCCTTCCTCATTTTTATAAGAGTCTGCCTGTCAGCATTTTCAGTTGACAGAAGGATGCGCTTATCAGTTATAATTCCACCAGCGGCACTAAAAACCCGCTCTGACAAAACGCTAGCTGCAGGGCAGTCCAGGACCTCCAAGGCATAGAGAGCCAGTTCATGCCACGTTTCTAACTTGGATACCAAATAATTATAAGGCACAGAGGAATCACAGAGGATGTTGGTAAAGTCAGCAAGATACTATCTCAGCATCTTCCCAAACTTTGCACTCCTTGTGAGAGTACCCCGCGCCTCAGAGTCTGTGCGATGGGAGAGACAGAGAAAACTCTCCCAGAACTTTGATAGTGTTCCCCTGCCTCTGCTGGATAGGAGTTGTGTCTCGCTTGCCTGTGCTCCTTGGTTGTCTAAGGAACTGTGACCTCTGCCGCCAGCTTTTTCAGATGTGAATTTTTTTAATAATTCCGAAACAAGGACCTTCTGGTACCGCCCCATTTTAGTAGACCTGTCCGCCTCGGGAATAAGGGACAGAAAGTTTTCCTTGTAGCGTGGGTCTAGAAGTGTCACCAACCAGTAATGACTGGCACCCAAAATTTGGAGAATGCGAGTGTCATGGGAAAGGCAGTGTAACATTAACTCAGCCATGCATGCCTTACTGCTAACAGTCAAGACTTCCATGTCCTCACCAAGAGGACAACTGACCATGCTCTCCACATCCTCCTCCTCCTACTCCTCCTCCCTATCCTCAGACCATCCATGCTGAACAGACGGTATAACACTTGTGCAGGTAGTACCATCTATAGCACATGAAACTAGCTCCTGTTCTTCCTCCTCCTCTTCCTCTTCCTCATTGTCACCCAATCCACGTTGGATTAGAAGAGGCAGGGCTGTGTGTAATCACCCTGTATGGTTCCTTGCTCCATCTCATCGTGCTCCGCCTGCAATGCATCCTCTTTGATTGTGAACAGAGAGCATTTCAGACGACAGAGAAGTGGGATGGTGATGCTAATTATGGCGTAATTGCCGCTCACCATCTTGGTGGAGTCCTCAAAGTTTTGGAGGATGGTACATATGCCTGACATCCAAATCCACTCCTGAGGTCTTATGTGTGGAGTATGAACTGATTACCAACAGCCTTGTTGATGCAGTACCAACAACTGTTCACAAATCCTTCTAACATCTGCAGTTAGATAGAAAGAAGGACTTGCACCAGAGGATGAATGGAGACCCTACTTGGCACCGATATCCGTATTACATGCTTTGAGTGCCATGTTTATATTATTATCTGCAGTTTAGAGTTATAATGCGTGGGGACATCACACACCAGTCAGTCAGCAGGAAGCTGCAAAAGCTGCTGAAGTGCGGCAATAGCGGAGGAAATTATAGCTGACTTTCTGAAATGGCACACAGGTGGCGTACTTTGACAAGCAGATCTGGCAGCTCCAGGTAGGTTTTGAGAAACTGCTGAACAATGAGGTTAAGCACATGGGCCAGGCATGGTACGTGTGTGAGCTCGAGTTGCCTTACAGCCGCCACTAGTTCCGGCCATTGTCACACACGACCATGTCTGGTTGTAGGAGCAGCAGTGTCAGGCAAAGATCTGCCTGCTCTTCCAGAGCTGTCCACAACTCTTCAGTATTGTGTGGTTTGTTACCTTAGCATATTAGCTTCAGCACAGCCTGTTGCCACTTGGCTGAGGCAGTGCTGCAGTGCTTCCAGCTTGTGACTGATATGGTCATTTCAGAAATGGAAACTGAAGAGGAAAGAGGAGGATGAAGTGCAGGAGCTGTAGACTGTGGGGGGAACCCTGATAGACCTAGGGCCCGCAATCCTTAGCATAGGGAGGACGTGTTCCATCCCAAGGTCCGACTGGGTCCCGGATTTCACTATGTTAACCCAGTGTGCCGTCACCGAGATGTACCAACCCTGCCCACAAGCACTTGTCTACGTGTCTGTGGTTAGGAGGACTTTGCCAGTAACTGCATTGTTGAGGGCACGGCTAATTTTGTGGAACACGTGCTTGTGTAATGGGAGGACAGCACACCGGGAGAAATAGTGGTGACTGGGGACCGAGTACCGAGGGACCGCCGTCGCCATCAGGTTGTGGAAAGCTTCTATCTCCAACTGAACGCTGTGCTGGGACAAGGACATGTACGTGCTTGATGATGATGGTAGTTGAGAGTGTGCAATGACAGTGCAGGGCACAAGGCATCTTCACATGCACTATGGACAGGGGATTGGCTTGCACGCACAACAGCGGAAGAAGCAGTGGTGTCACCCACAGACACTGTTCCTGGACCCTGGAGTTCAACCCACAATGTCGGGTGCTTTGCTGCCATGTGCCTGATCATGCTGGTGGTGGTCAGGCTGGTTCTTTGGCTACCCCTGCTGATGCTGGCCTGACAGGTGGTGCAAATGGCCTTTTTGGGGTTATCGGCAAGAGTCTTTAAAAAGCAACCAGACTTGGGAAGACCTAATAGTTGGACTGGCAACTTCAGTCGTGTTGGTGTTACAGGGAACAGTTGCCCACCTTCTGTCTGCAGCCACCACACAGCTTCTTCCTGCCTGATGGGATGCTATGCCTCCCTCCACTGTGTGCTGCTGTCCTCGCTCTGCATGTCCTTCTGCCAGGTTGGGTCAGTTACTATATCATACACCACCTCGTCGTCCACTTCTGCACCCTTTTCCTCCTCCTGACTTTCTTGCAATTGTGTCCTGATCATTGTCCACCTCTTATGACATGTTCCCACCGTCGCCTTTGTGTGACTGTGGCTGCTCAAAGATTTGGACATTTCTACATGCGATCTCCTCTTGCCCCACTTCAAGTGGACAGGGCAAGAGGCCCAGTCTATAAATGGAAAAGAGAACAGCTCTTCGGAGTGTCCAAGTGTAGGATCAGTTGTCTCCGGGCAGTCAGCATGGTGGGAGGAAGGAGGATCAGAGTAAGGAATATGCGGTCCAGACTCACGGCTATTGAGACTTGACCATGTGGAAGACAGGGTGGTGGTGGCAAAGTGACTGGAAGCATTATCCGCTATCCAACCAACAACCTTTTGACACTGCTCTGTGTTCAATAGTGGTGTGCTGCTGCGGTCCTCCTAGTAATTGGGATCGGAAGGTCAGGCGAATAGATGTGGGTGTTTGTTGTGGCACAATCTCAGCTTGCCCATGGTCTTGGCCTCGGCCTCTGCAAGTAACATCACCATCACGTCGAATTCCCCGTACCCTTGCCATGCACCTTGCCCATTTTAAATGAAGGACAATATTTTCCAAGTTCACTGCAAATGGCAGAATTTGGAGCAAACTTATATGTGATCCATGTGATGACAAACCACAGTTTGAAATATCTGGCATGTAGGTAACCTTTCTTTTTTTCAGAAAACTGGTGTCAATAACTTGGCTAAGACACTGCAATAAAATTTATATTGAGGCCTGAAATGGCAAAATTTTGAGGGCACTATGTGATCCGTTTGACAGACAAACCACAGTTTGAAATATCTGGCCTGTAGGTAACTTTTTTTTTCAGAAAACTGGTGTCAATAACTTGGCTAAGACACTGCAACAAAACTTAAATTGAGGCCTGAAATGGCACAATTTGTAGCCACTGATATGTAATCCGTGTGTCGGACAAACCCCAGTTTAAAATAGCTGGATTTTTAGCACTGTAATATGGAAAGGATCTGGCTGTATTTTGCAGTGCCAAGAAGAAAATGGAGCAGAAAAAAGAAAAAATCAGGATTAAGATCCAAAATTAATTATTCCTTGCCCCTGATACCTGGTGCTATGTATATAAATATGTGTCATAGATAGCAGCAGCAGACAGTACTTCAATGGATCTTCTTGCTATATGCAATGAAGTCTGCCACATACACTGCCTGCCTACCTAGCACTGATATCTATAAACCTTTATTAGTCCTCAGATGGACTATTTGTTGAGATAGATATGTCTATTAGAGATGGTATGCCCACACTAATGACGCCGCAAACAAATCTCTCCCTAGCTCAGCAGCAACTCTCCCTACACTGCCTGATTCTGGAGCAGACTGTCACGAGCATGGCGGCGCCAGGTCTGATATACACCTGATCAGGGCCGGCTCCAGGTTTTTATGGGCCCCGGGCGAAAGAGCCTCAGTGGGCCCCTTTAACACAGACCACGATTCATGATGCACAGATACAGCAGAGAAATATAAATATGGGTACAGTACAGTGCCAAACACTTCACTTCTTCCATTACATGACTGATGCCTATTGTAAATTGTACAATAGCTGAAAAACCGCCAAATCCTCACAGCGCACAGAACAGACTGGACAGTACAGTCCTCCATACAATATTATGGGCACCACAGTCTCCCCCTCATCACCCATATAATACCCCATGCAGGATGTCACCCCCCCATATAATGCTCCATACAGAATACTGGACCCAAAATAATGCTCCATACAGAATACTGGACCCAATATAATGCTCCATACAGGATACTGGTCCCCATATAATGCTCCATACAGAATACTGGACCCAAAATAATGCTCCATACAGAATACTGGACCCAATATAATGCTCCATACAGGATACTGGTCCCCATATAATGCTCCATACAAAATATGGAGCTCTCCTCTACGCTGTACTGCGTTCTGCACTGTTACGGCTCAGGAAAGGGCGCTGTGGAAAGACTCCCCATTATCATCATGATTTCCTCCTCATCATCATCATTGCCTCCTTATCATCATCATTGTCTCCCCATCATCATCATGGCCTCCCCATTATCATCAATGCCTGCCCATCATCATCATCTCCTCCCCATCATCATCAATGCCTGCCCATCATAATCATCTCCTCCCCATCATCAATGCCTGCCCATTATCATCATGGCCTCCCCATCATCATCATGGCCTCCCCATTATCATCAATGCCTGCCCATCATCATCTTCTCCCCATCATCAATGCTTGCCCATTATCATCAATGCCTGCCCATTATCATCATCTCCCCATCATCATCAATGCCTCCCCATTATCAGCAATGCCTGCCCATCATCACCACACACAGACAGCACACAAGCACTCTCTCACATACATACACACACACATACACACACACACAAAGCACCGCACTACATACACACAGACACACACACACAGAGACACACACACGTCTCACCCATCCAGCGTCCGCGCTCTCTGCCACAGCTGGCCGCTGAATGATGACGTCATTCAGCGCGCTGCTGTGAGAGAAGCGCCGGCGCCCCCTGGAGCCCGGAGCTGCGGCTGCGGAGACACGGGAGAGGTAAGTATTGTGCCAGCTGATGCCGGGGCCCTGAGCAAGCGGGGGGGCCCAGTGGCGGCGCTGACACCGCTCTCCTCCGCTAACGGGCGCGGGGGTGCCAGACGGCGAGTGGGCACCCCCGCCTGCTCAGGGCCCCAGCACTTGCCCGGGTGTGCCGGGTGCTGACGCCGGCCCTGCACCTGATAACGCTGTGTGGCCAGCCAATCACTGTATGGCCACAACCAACATGGCTGCGACATTACAGTGTGTGGCAGACAATCCCTGCATGTTCATTGGCTCTCTAAAGAGTGCCAAACATGCAGGGCAGGGACCTGAGCTCCCGCTGAGCAACCCTGGAAATACTCGGCGAGCTCCGAGCATCTCGAGCAGTGAGATGCTCGGGCGAGCACCGAGTAGTGACGACCATGCTCGCTCATCACTATACTTCTATTATAATCCACAAGATTATTGCACTCCTAAGGCCAGCGTCACACTAAGAAGGAATACGGACGAGTTAGAGGCGTGAAAACCACGCATTACACTCGGACCAATATTTGTCTATGGGGCAGCTCTGATCATGCGTATTTTTTCTCGCCCGTATGTTACGTGCGAAACACCCGCAGCATGCTGCGATTGTCAGAGTATTACGCCCGTTGTACGCTAATGAAAGTCTATGGGTGCGAGAAAACAACGGATTACACACGGACCACACGTGTGACTTGCGAGAAATACGCACCGGTGTCCTTTAGAAAAGCTGGTAATTCATCCCCGGCTATACTGTAAAATCACACTGACAGGTTTAATAAAGAATAGTAAGAATAGATATATACACATAGAATACAATATATGTATATATATGTCATTGTGACATATAATATATTTATAGTTCAAACACTTCTACATAGTATAATAGCCGCAAATTCAATTGCCGGCTTTTGTGAAATTACAGAACCCGACATGAAATGACACATGGTTTACATACAGTTAACCATGTCATTTCATGCAGTTTGATATATGGTTTTCACTAACAATTACATGTGTATGTGTGCAAAATTTCAAACATGTAGGGGTTAATAAAAGGTGTAAATTAGTTGAAAAAAATTGCATGGGATTCCGTGGTATTTTGTCCACCTGACAGGGAAAGCCAGCGAGTGGGGGCAGATAATATAAGCCTAGGGAGAGTGCATTTTTTTTGTGCCCTCCCTGTCTACTAAGACCTTCCCCTAGCCAACCCCATAAAAGGCACATCTATGAGTAGATGCGCCTTTTCTGGCACTTAGCCCGTCTATTCCCATTGCCCTGTAGCGGTGGCTAATGGGTTAATAATGTGTTAAGGCCACCTTGCTATTGGAAGGTGACTTTAAAGCATGGTTAATAATTGAGAGTTGTCAATTAGACGACTATCAATTATTAATCCTATTGTATTAAATGTTTACAAAAAACACAGACACATTAATGAAAATTATTTTAATGAAATAAATACACAGTTTTTGACCATATTTTATTTGACTGGTACTCCATCCGATTCCCTTGCTCTCTTGTAATAAAAATAACATAATAAAGCAACATTATTCTTACCTCTCTGGCGCTCTGTCAGGTCCCCCGATGTAATCCTTCTGAAAGGGTTTTGCTGCGTGGACCGGAGCTAATGCTCCAGCTTCACTGTAAACCACCGCATGAATGAGTTCCTCTCCAGGCTGACAGGAGAGGAAGTGATTAGCTGGGAAGCTTAATTGATTGCTTCCCACGCTAAACAGTTAACTTCAGGTTAGCCGGGGACACCGCACAGCATCAGTTGACGTCAGTGGAAATCCCTGCCTGACCTGAAGTCAACTGATTAGCATGGGAAGATGCGTGGGCTCCCGTAGTATTTTCTCCGCAAGACAGGGAAAGTGTTATGTTTCGGTAGCTGAGGAGTGCAGGTAAAAAAGGCAATACACCAGAGCAGTTGGAATCTATGGGATTGCAGTACCCTGACTAACCACCACAACTAGAGGCAGCCATGGAGCGTTCCTACGTTGGTCCTAGACGCCTCGTCACAGCCTGAGAAACTAACTACACCTAAAGATAGAAATAGGAAAGCTATCTGCCCCGGAGCAGAACCCCAAAGATAATAGAAAGCCCCCAAACATGTAATGGCGGTTAGACAAGAGGAAATACTGACACAGAAAGAAAATAGAATGAGCAAACGCTGGGGCCCAAACTATCTAAATAGAAAAGGACAGGAAGGGTACTTACTGCAATCCCAGAAAACCCTGAAAAACACCAACTCTACTAATTTCAAAATCACCTGAGATCACACGACCTCTACCACCTAAATTAGCTCTCTGGTGTAACAAAATCAAAACAGCCCGCCACTGAAAAAACTGGAAAAAGCAAAAGAACAAAACTCAGTGGCTGAACTAAACTGAGAAGGCAGAAGCCCCCGGAGGGGACCCAGAAGGCCCCCAAAGAAGTGCAGGACAAAATGCAAAAATATAGCAACAACACAAAAGAAGAAAAATTCTTATCTGGTAGCAGGAGATGCAGACACGACACAGCAGGCTACAAGGGAAACTGGAATGAAGGATTCAGACCAGAACAATTGATCACCGGCAACCCTGATGGGAAAATGACTCCCTTATATAAGACCAGTCAGTAACACCTGATTCCCAGTCCTCACAATCTTCACTAGTACCGCTTGTAACCACCAGAGGGAGCCTCTGCTCAGAACTCATCTCAAACCCATTCACAACAGTACCCCCCCTTGAGGAGGGGTCACCGAACCCTCATTTGAGCAACCAGGTCGGTCAGGATGAGTTCTATGATACGCACGGATAAGTCTCCTAGCATGGATGTCCGAAGCAAACACCCAAGAATTGTCTTCCTGACCATAACTGTCATGTGTGCATCGCCACGAAGATCGTCGTGGTTGCACATTCTGACTTCTCACAGCTGAGTTGCTGTTTCTTTGTGTTGGCAGTTAGGAGTTAATTCTGTCTGTGCTCAGTTCTGGGACTGGGTGCAGTTTCTCCCGGCTGCAATTAATTATTTGTTGATTGGTTTCCTTTAAATCTCTGGTGGTCTGTTTTGGGAGTTGCCAGTGAAATTCTTCATGCAGACCACAGATAGGATTGTATCTGTATAGACTTAAGTTAAAGAGCCCCTTAGTTGTTTTAAGCTCACCTGCTTAGAGTTTAATATCCCAGATCATTTATGTTCCTTCTGTGTTTGAGTGTGTATGCAAGTCTGTGTTTTCTCCAGTCTGTCTTATATTGCTAATCTGTGTATTAGCAGAGATCAGCCCATATCCCTTTGGTGGTAATCAGAATCCTTCTTAGGACTGATTACAGGGTTCAGGGACTGATAGGAGACAGGGTTAGGCTGGAGACTTGGACCTCTGAACCATTATCAGTACCTCCAAGGTGAGGGATTAGTTAGGACCCCCAGTTTAGGGTCAGGTTAGACCCCCGGTCCTCTTCTTTCCTGTGACAGTGTATCAAGTCCTCAAGATTAACCCTGAGTTCAGCAGATATCGTGTCAGGTAAATCTATTCTATATTTACATGCTGATGTTGCTAATCTATATGTTTATAGAGTGTGTTTCTTTTAAGAATATTTTTACTGACATCGTACACATATCATAAGACCGTGTGACAATAACCTCTCCATTTAAACCAAATACTGGAGTCTTCGTCTAGAAAAACGAGAATCCAATATTTTCTCAACCACATACTCCAGATTGCCCTCAACCAAAACAGGGTCAGGAGGCACAGTAGCAGAACCACTTGCTCAACAAACCTCTTCAACAAGGACTTGTGGAACACGTTATGGATCTTAAATGTCCCTGGAAGAAGCAAACGAAAAGAAACAGGATTAATAATCTCCATGATCTTATAAGGTCCAATGAACCTAGGCTTAAATTTAGGAGATGCTACTCTCATAGGAATATTCTTTGAGGACAACCAGACCAAGTCCCCCACTTTAAAACCGAGGACCATCAGTCCTATGCCGGTTAGCAAACCGCTGGGCCTTCTCCTGAGAGAGGGACAACCTCTCCACTACCTGGTCCCAAATCTGTTGCATACGCTCAACAACAGAGTCAACAACCTGGACAGACAGAAGCTTCCGTCTGTCCTGAAGAAAATCGAGGGTGAAAACCAGAATTACAGAAAAATGGAGACATCAAAGTGGCAGAGCTAGCCTATTATTAAGAGCAAACTCAGCCAAAGGCAAAAAAAGAGACCCAGTCATCCTGATCAGCAGACACAAAGCATCTTAGATAAGTCTCTAATGTCTGGTTTGTTCTCTCAGTTTGACCATTGTCTGAGGATGAAATGCAGAGGAGAAAGACAATTGAACACCCAGTTTTAGAACAAAAAGTCCTCCAAAATCTGGAAACAAACTGGACTCCTCTGTCAGACACAATGTTCTCAGGAAATGCCGTGTAAACGAACCACGTGCTGAAGAAACA
Source organism: Oophaga sylvatica (assembly GCA_033576555.1). Classification (NCBI taxonomy): domain Eukaryota; kingdom Metazoa; phylum Chordata; class Amphibia; order Anura; family Dendrobatidae; genus Oophaga; species Oophaga sylvatica. The sequence continues at coordinate 131,533,156 of JARQOD010000004.1, read as the reverse complement.
ACGGCACCAATTCAGAGGAGGAAGGCAACTTAGGTAATGGCACAAGATGTATCATTTTGGAAAACCTATCACAAATTACCCAGATGGTGGTCATTCTCTGAGAAACAGGAAGATCGGAAATGAAATCCATAGAGATATGGGTCCATGGTCTCTTGGGCACAGGCAATGGCATCAACAAACCACTAGAGCGAGAGCAAGGCTTGGAGCGAGAGCAAGTCCCGCAGGACTGCACAAATTCCCTGACATCGCGAGACAAGGTAGGCCACCAAAAGGACCGACTAACCAAGTCTCTGGTACCAAAAATTCCGGGATGCCCAGCCAATGCGGAACAATGAATCTCAGACATCACACTCTTTTTCCATTGGTCCGGACAAACAATTTTCCAACAGGGCAGCGCTCGGGCCTATCCTCCTGACACCCCTCCAGAGCAAGTCTCAAATTGGGGCGAGATGGCGGAAAGAACTACACCCTCTTTCAAAATAACAGAAGGATCAGATAACTCAGGAGAGTCTGCAAGGAAACTCCTCGAGAGGGCATCCGCCTTAACATTCTAGTGCCAGGAAGAAAGGAAACCACAAAATTAAAACGTGTGAAAAACAAGGCCCACCTGGCCTGTCTAGGATTGAGTCGCTTGGCAGATTCCAGATAGACCAGATTCTTATGGTCCGTAAGGACCACCACCTGATGTTTGGCTCCCTCCAGCCAATGTCTCCACTCTTCAAAAGCCCACTTCATGGCCAATAACTCCCGATTACCCACGTCATAATTATGTTCAGTAGGAGAAAATTTTCGAGAGAAAAAGGCACAAGGGTTACTTTTAGAGGTCTTTGGATCTTTTTGGGACAAAACGGCACCTGCCCCAATTTCAGAGGCATCAACCTCCACCTGAAATGGCAGAGAAACATCAGGCTGCCGTAGAACAGGAGCAGAAGTGAATCTCTGCTTAAGTTCCTGAAATGCAGAGACTGCCTCAGGAGGCCAATTCACCACATCAGAACCCTTTCTGGTCAAATCAGTTAATGGTTTAACAATAACCGAGAAATTACAATAAATTTACGATAAAAATTGGCAAAACCCAAAAATCTCTGAAGAGCCTTTAATGAAGTAGGTTGGACCCAATCACAGATGGCCTGAACCTTGACCGGGTCCATTTCAATAACAGATGGGGACAAAATGAATCCCAGAAATGAGATCTTCTGTACGCCAAAAAGACACTTTGATCCCTTCACATACAGAGCATTATCCCTCAAAATCTGGAACACAGTCCGAACATGTTTCACATGAGAGTCCCAGTCATTAGAAAAAATCAAGATATCATCCAAATAAACAATCAGAAATTTTGTCCACAAAATCCCTGAAAATGTCATTCATGAAGGACTGGAAGACGGAAGGGGCAATTAGTGAGCCCAAAGGGCATCACTAGGTACTCAAAATGCCCTTCAGGGGTATTGAATGCCGTCTTCCATTCATCCCCGTGCTTAATGCGAATAAGGTTATACGCCCCCCTGAGGTCAAGCTTGGTATACCAAGTAGCGTTTTTCACCCTGGAAAACAGGTCAGAAATCAAGGGTAACGGGTATTGATATTTCACAGTAATATTGTTCAAGAGACGATAATCAATACACGGCCTTAATGAACCATCTTTTTTTGGCCACAAAGAAAAAAACCGGCACCTAAGGGTGAAGAGGATGGTCTGATATGACCCTTCTCCAATTGATTCCTATGATATAAGACCGCATAGCGTCATGTTCAGGTACAGACAAGTTAAAAAAGGTGACCTTTAGGAATTTACTACCCGGCACTAATTCAATAGCGCAGTCATAGCTCCTATGGGGAGGTAAGGATGCAGATTTACTTTCGCTAAACACATCAGAAAAATCAAACAAAAAGTCAGGAACATCCTGAGCTTGGGGAGGCAGAAAAAACAGGAGTGTTGGTAATTAACACATTGGCAGCCCCAACTGGTTACAGACACAGATTTCCAATCCAAAACAGGATTATGAACTGTAACCAAGGGAAACCCAGCACATAATGTCATGCAGATTATATAGAACCAAAAATTTGCAACACTCCTGGTGATCAGGTTCAACCCCATTATCACCTGAGTAGAAAACTGGGGTTTATTCTCAGCCAAAGGGGTAGAATCGATCCCCAGTTAGGGGAATAGACTTCTGTAGGGGTATCAAGGGAAACCCACAATGTTTAGCAAAATCATAATCCATCAGGTTAATAGCTGCTCCAGAATCAACGAAAGCCTGAGTAGAAAATGAGGACAGAGAGCATATCAAGTGACAGTTAATAAAAACTTAGTCTGAACACTACCCCAAGACAACTGAGCGTGCAAAACTCTTCCCTGCTTAGGGCAGACTGAAATAGCATGAGAGGCATCACCACAGTAGAAACATAACCTATTGCGCTTTCGAAACTCATGACGCTGTGCCCCAGACACACCACTCCATCACACTGCATGGGCTCAGAAGCTGGCTCACAAGGCAACACCACTCCACGCATACTTCTCCCGCTCACGCAAACGTCTGTCAATTTGAATCGCTAATGACATAGAATCATTGAGACCAGAGGGGACAGGGAATCCCACCAAACATCCTTTACATTATCCGACAGACCCTTCCGAAAAGGGCCGCCAAAGCGTCGTCATTCCATTTGGTCAGGACTGCCCACCTACGGAACTCTGACAGTATAACTCAGCGTCATCAAGCCCCTGATTTAATGCCAACAAGGCTTTTTCAGCTTGATCAGTGACATTAGGCCATCGTACAATAACCCCAAAGCCTGAAAAAACGCATCAACATCACTCAAAACAGGATCCCCAGGTATCAGGGAAAAAGCCCAATCCTGAGGATCGCCGCGCAGGAGAGAGATGATAATTTGAACCTGCTGCGCTGCGTTTCCTGAGGACTTAGATTTTAAGGCAAAAAACAATTTACAATTATTTTTGAAATTCTGAAACTTAGCTCGATCCCCTAAAAACAAATCTGGCATGGGGATCCTAGGTTCCACAACAGGCAACCCAGCAAGATAGATAGCAATACTCCGAACCTCAGTGGCAAGCTGATCCACACGGCCAGACAACTGTGCAAACTCCATTGGGAGAAAAGATCCTCCCCAGCACCCAGAGATACAGAGGAAAAAAAAAAAAAATGCAACAAACAGAAAAATATCTCTGACAACTCTGACAACCTTTTTTCTATCACAATATTTTGTGAAGTCAACTGATTAGCATGGGAAGATGCGTGGGCTCCCGTGGTATTTTTCTCCGCAAGACAGGGAAAGTGTTATGTTTCGGTAGCTGAGGAGTGCAGGTAAAAAAGGCAATACACCAGAGCAGTTGGAATCTATGGGATTGCAGTACCCTGACTAACCACCACAACTAGAGGCAGCCATGGAGCGTTCCTACGTTGGTCCTAGACGCCTCGTCACAGCCTGAGAAACTAAATACACCTAAAGATAGAAATAGGAAAGCTATCTGCCCCGGAGCAGAACCCCAAAGATAATAGAAAGCCCCCAAACATGTAATGGCGGTTAGACAAGAGGAAATACTGACACAGAAAGAAAATAGAATGAGCAAACGCTGGGGCCCAAACTATCTAAATAGAAAAGGACAGGAAGGGTACTTACTGCAATCCCAGAAAACCCTGAAAAACACCAACTCTACTAATTTCAAAATCACCTGAGATCACACGACCTCTACCACCTAAATTAGCTCTCTGGTGTAACAAAATCAAAACAGCAGCCACTGAAAAAACTGGAAAAAGCAAAAGAACAAAACTCATGGCTGAACTAAACTGAGAAGGCAGAAGCCCCCGGAGGGGACCCAGAAGGCCCCCAAAGAAGTGCAGGACAAAATGCAAAAATATAGCAACAACACAAAAGAAGAAAAATTCTTATCTGGTAGCAGGAGATGCAGACACGACACAGCAGGCTACAAGGGAAACTGGAATGAAGGATTCAGACCAGAACAATTGATCACCGGCAAACCCTGATGGGAAAATGACTCCCTTATATAAGACCATCAGTAACCCTGATTCCCAGTCCTCACAATCTTCACTAGTACCGCTTGTAACCACCAGAGGGAGCCTCTGCTCAGAACTCATCTCAAAAACCCATTCACAACAGTACCCCCCCCTTGAGGAGGGGTCACCGAACCCTCATTTGAGCAACCAGGTCGGTCAGGATGAGTTCTATGATACGCACGGATAAGTCTCCTACATGGATGTCCGAAGCAAACACCCAAGAATTGTCTTCCTGACCATAAGTCAGTGTGCCATCGCCACAAGATCGTCGGGTTGCACTTCTGACTTCTCACCGAGTTCTTTTCTTTGTTTTTGCGTTAGGGAGTTAATTCTTCTGTGCTCAGTTTCTGGGACTGGGGAGTTCTCCCGGCTGCAATTAATTATTTTTGATTGGTTTCCTTTAAATCTCTGGTGGTCTGTTTTGGGATTTCCAGTGAAATTCTTCATGCAGACCACAGATAGATTTATCCTATAGACTTAATTAAAGGCCCCTTTGTTGTTTTAAGCTCACCTTGCTTAGAGTTTTAATATCCCAGATCATTTAGTTCCTTCGGGTTTTTGAGTGTTGCAATCTGTGTTTTCCTCCATCTGTCTTATATTGCAATCTTGTATTTTGCAGAGATCAGCCCATATCCCTTGGTGGTAATCAAATCCTTCTTAGCTGTTACAGGGTTCAGGGACGAAGGAGACAGGTTAGGCGGAGACTTGGACCCTGAACCATTATCAGTACCCCAAGGTGAGGGATTAGTTAGGACCCCCATTTTTAGGGTCAGGTTGACCCCGATCCCTTCTTTTCCTGTGACAGTGTACAAGTCCTCAAGAATTAAGCCTGGTTCAGCAGATATCGGTCAGGTAAATCTATTCTATTTTACACGATGTTGCTAATCTATATGTTTGTATAAGTTTGTTCTTTTAAGAATATTTTTTTACTGACATCGTACACAATCAAAAACCCCCCCCGCGTGACATTTTCACTGGCCCCTAAAATTTCCCAGTTGCCATGGATCCATACCCACTGGCTTGCAGTTGCAGGGATTATCCATGGAGTGACGGACTTAAGTCCAAATTTTGTCTCCCCCCTCGGAGCAAACCGATTTGAACCTAAAGTACCTCCCGGACAGGTTCACTGGTGGGCGAGACAAATTTTTTAAACTCAGGGAAGCAGTAAATTGTATTTTCGGCTTCGGCCCGATCACAGGGAGTGAAGAGCAAGAGTGGGAATTGTTATCTCGCTCCTACAAGGGGACCCTCAATCCGGGCATTTTTCCCTTCCTCCGGGATCCCCGGCTCACGTCATAGATCGTTTTTTACTGCCCTTGGTTGGATATGAGACCCAATCGGTCTCTCTTGCTGAGGGACAAAATTACTAAGATACAGCAGGGGGATCGCCGGGCGGAGGAATTTGCTTTCTGAGTTCCGTAATGGCCCAGAACCAGGGAATGACCCACCTTAGGAGCCAGTTTGTCATGGGCTTCTACAAATTAAAGGACTTTTGGGGCCAATGATTCTCCTCCACACTGGAGGCTGCTATGGGCCCGGATCCGTACTATAGACGGCTCCGGGAGAGGTCAAGGTAACTCCGCCCCCTGTTGTTACCCCCTACTACTAAAGTCCCCCTTTGTTAGGTCCCCTTTCTGTTCGGAGGACCAGCAGTTGGAGGGACATCATTCGTAGGAGGGGATTGGCGGTACACCGCAGGCTAGAAGGTGTTTCTCTGCGGGAAAAGGGACTTTTGTTGGGGAGCCGTCCCTGCCTTGTTGAGCAAGAAGTCGCCGGAAAACTGTTAATTCCCGGTTGTGTGGTGACACAACCTGGGAGTATGATTTCCCTAGTTCTCTCATTCCTTGTACCAGTGGGGGGGGTTGGACGAGAGTGGAAGATTTTTTGTTCTTCTTTATAGTGGGTCCGGGGTAATCTGGTTGACGCCAGTTTCTCAGGCCAAAGGGATCATCTGGTTATTGTCAAACCGATCCCTATATTCTCCTTGACGCCAGGCCTCTCGGCCAAGGGAGCTTGTTCATGGGGTTCATAACATTGACCTTGGGGTAGGGCAATACATAGGGAATATTATTTTTTTATGTGTTGGAGGGTCTACTACTCCTATTTGGTTGGGACTTCCTTGGTTGGTTAAACTAACCCTGGATTAATTGGCATCCAAGAGATAAGCCAATGGGGGTGATTTTGCAAAAGTAACTGCAGAAACAGTCATCAGTGCGGTCGGCCAGTATTTCCTCCTTTTTTGGAGGACTTTGGGGATTGTTCTCTGAGGAGGGGTGTCAGGTTGCCTCCTCCGCGTGAGACTGCTCTATTAATTTTACTTCCTGATCTAATTTCCTAAAGCTAGGTTATATAACCTTTCTGGTCCGAAGGCAGGCTATGAAAGTTAATTTCGAAAGTCGGCCAAAGGGCATATTAGACCTTCAATCTTCCCCAGGGCCGCGGGTTCTTCTTTTGAAGAAAAAAGATGGAGCCTACCCCTGCTTGAATTTCCGCAACTTTAATCGATTACTGTTCAGATCCGACCACTCCTTCTTATTCCTATCCTTCAATCAAATTGTTGGCGCCAAATGGTTCTCTAAATTGGAATCTCAGGGGGCGTTAACGATTAGGATAAAAGAGGGGGATGAGTGGAAAACGGCTTAACACCCGGAGGGACATTATGAGAACCTGTCATGCCTTTGGTCTGACTCTGCACCAGCAGATTCCAACATTTTTTTTAATGACATTTTTCGCATTGGTGGGGCTTTTGTGGTCGTATATTTGGATGACATTTTAATTTACTCGCCAGTCTTGTGGTCCCCAGGAGCATTGAGACAGGTGTTGCAGATCTTGCGAGACAAAAAACATACGCCAAACGGAAAAGTGTGTATTCGCCTAAAGGAACTTCGTTTTTGGGTTTCTTTGTACAGCCTCCGGTTCCCTAGGACCCTGAAAAGGTGAGAGCAGTGCGAATGGGACGCCAAGGACTTAAGGCCGAAATTTTTTCTGGGTTTTCTAACTACTACCGAAATTTTTATTTAATTTCTCTCTTTTTTGTAAACCTCTCACTGAATGACAAAAAAGGGACGGATTTTTTCTAAATGGCGGACAAAGCTTTGCCAATTTTTTTCCCTTTGAAAAAAATGTTTTGCTTCGGCCCCCGTTCTCATCCAACCAGACATCACAGCCGTTCTTTTGTGGAGGGGATCGTCTACTAGGGGTGGTGCAATATTTTCCCAGGTCCGTCCCCTGGAAAAATGGCATCCTGCGCTTCCTTTCTAAGAAATTGTCGTCCCCAAAGGAATTAGATATCGGAAAATGGGAACTTTTGGCCCTTAAGTTGGCTTTTGAAGAATGGCTCACTTTTTGGAGGGGGCAGTCCACCCGGTCACCATCATTACTGATCCCAAGAACCTGCATTTTGGAATCTGCTAAGCGTCTGAATTCCAGACAACTCAGTTCGTGTTTTTTACCAGGTTTAATTTTTGTTTCATTATCGCCCTGATTCAAAAGAATGTTAAGGCGGAGCCTTTTCTCGCATTTTCCCAGGGGCCAAAATGGTTACCCATTCCTACCTTCAGGAGGGGGGGTAGTGTCGCTGTATGTTCGATTGAGGAGGGGTTTAAGGCCAGGGGGACGCCCCTGCGGACCTCCAGGGAGACGTTTGTCCCAAATCATTTGAGACAAAAGGTTATTGAGCACATCAAATTCGCTTTAGCAGGACACCCAAAGGTTGCTACTTTAGACTCCTTTCTCGCCGGTTTTGGGGCCTAACGTTAAAAAGAGTTTTAACTTTTGTCCGCCTGTGGGGTTTGTGCCGCCTAAGACCCCTCATACCCTCCCTGGGACCCGCTTCCCTTGAAACTCCGGAGCGTCCATGGACTCATTTGTCTATGGACTTCACACGGACCTTCCTCGTCTCAGGAAGACTGTTCTACTGGGGTTTTTTGACAGTTCAGTAAATGGGCACATTTCATTGCTCTTCCTGCCCTCCCTAATGCTAAAACTCGGCGCGGGGTTTCATTGGGGAATTGTGAGACTTCAGGGTTGCCTTCATGGTGTCAATAGGGGGCTCATTTTGTTCCAAGTTTTGGAGGGCATTTGTTTAGTCGGGGGATGCAATTGTCATTTTCCTCGGCTTTCATCCGCAGACCAATGGTCAACAGAGCTCGAATCAAAGCCTAGAGACTTACTTCGGTGTTTTGTCCTCAGAAACCAGGAGGACGGTCTTCTTTCTTGCCTCTGCAAGTTCGCTCTTTAAAACAGGCGGGCGAGTCCACTGGTAAATCCCTGTTTTTTGGGGGATAGTTTTCATCCCCAGTTTGTACTTTCAATGGGGGGGCCCTTCTGGGGTTCCCCCGAGAGGAGCTTTTCTCGTCATCACTTGCTTAGGTGGAAGGTGTATTGAATAATCTGAGTGCTTGGGGAACCGTTATAAACATGGGCTGATAGGAAGGAATTTCGCCCAATCTTAATGTGAACATCTGGTATGGTTTTTTCTACCAGGAATATAAAACTTAAAGTTCCCTCCTGGAAGCTGGGCCCCCCGATTCACGGGCCGTACAGGATCCTTCCATAATTAATCCTGTGGCATTTCCCCTCTGACCTCCCTTCCACTTTAAAATTCATAATTGTTTCCCACAAGTCTTAAATTAAGAGGTATGGCAACCAGTCAAACCATCACCTCTACCCCTCCTCCAGGGTGGCAATGGTAAAATTTTGGGGTTTTCAAGTGTCAAAGACAATGACTCACTCTGGAATCGCCGTCCCTTCAGTACGGTGCATTGGAAGGGTATGGTCCAGAGGAAGGACTGGTTCCTGATCTGAACAAAACCAGACGTTTTGGGGCGGACCTTCCACAGAACTCACCCGGGCAAACCTGGCCCGAGGGTCCGGGCCCCTCTGAAGGGGGGGTACTGTCATGTTTTGGGGACGCCACGAAATCGTCGCGGTTGCACATTCTACTTCCTCACAGCGGTTGCTGTTTCTTTGTTTTGGCAGTTGGGAGTTAATTCTGTCTGTCCAGTTCTGGGACGGGTGCATTTTCTCCCGCTGCAATAATTTATTTGTTTGAATGGTTTTTCCTTTAAATCTCTGGTGGTCTGTTTTGGGAGTTGCCAGTAAATTCTTCATCAACCAAATAGGATTGTTCTGTATAGACTTAAGTTAAAGAGCCCCTTAGTTGTTTTAAAGCTCACCTTGCTTAGAGTTTAAATCCCAGATCATTTATTTCCTTCGTGTTTGAGTGGTATGCAATCTGTTTTTCTCCAGTCGTCTTATATTGCAACTGTGTATTTAGCAAATCACCCCATATCCCTTGGGAACGAACCTTCTTAGGACTGATTACAGGGTTCAGGGACTGATAGGAGACAGGGTTAGGCTGGAGACTTGACCTTGAACCATTTAGTACCCCAAGGGAGGGATTTTGTTAGGCCCCCCGTTTAGGGGGCAGGTTAGACCCCCGGTCCTTTCTTTCCTGTGACAGTGTACAATCCCCAAGATTAAGCCTGGTTCAGCAATATCGTGCAGGTAAATCTACTATATTTCAATGCTGATTTGCTAACTATATGTGTATAGAGGTTTGTTCTTTTAAAATAGTTTTACTGACATCGTACACATACATAAGACCGTGTGACAATAACCTCTCCATTTAACCAAATACTGGAGTCTTCGTCTAGAAAAAACGAGAACCAATATTTTTCTCAACCACATACCCAGATTGCCCTCAACCAAAACAGGGTCAGGAGGCCAGGCAGGAACCATGCTCAACAAACCTCTTCAACAAGGACTTGTGGAACACTTATGGATCTTAAATTTCCCTGGAAGAAAAACGAAAAGAAACAGGATTAATAATCTCCATGACTTATAAGGTCCAATGAACCTAGGCTTAAATTTAGGGATTGCATCTCATAGAATTATTCTTTGAGGAAACCAGACCAAGTCCCCCATTTAAACCGAGGACCACATCCAGCCGGTTAGCAAACCGCTGGGCCTTCTCCTGAGAGAGGGACAACCCCTCCACTACCTGTCCCAAATCTGTTGCTACGCTCAACAACAGAGTCAACACCTGGACAGACAGAAGCTTCCGTCTGCCTGAAAAAATTCGAGGGTGAAAACCAGAATTACAGAAAAAGGAACATCAAAGTGGCGAGCTAGCCCTATTATTAAGGAGAAACTCAGCCAAAGCAAAAAGAGACCCAGTCATCCGATCAAGACACAAAGCATCTTAGATAATTCCTAATGCTGGTTTTTCTCTCATTTGACCATTGGGTCCCAGGATGAAATGCCGAGGGAAAACAATTGAACACCCATTTAGAACAAAAAGTCCTCCAAAAATCTGGAAACAAACTGGGACTCCTCTGTCGACACAATGTTCTCAGGAAGCCGTGAAACGAACCACGTGCGAAAAACAACGGCACCAATTCAGAGGAGGAAGGCAACTTAGGTAATGGCACAAGATGTACTTTTTGGGGAAAAACCAATCACAAATACCCAGATGGTGGTCATTCCTGAGAAACGGAAGATCGGAAATGAAATCCAAAAATAGGGTCCAGGTCTCTTGGGCACAGGCAATGGCATCAACAAACCACTAGAGCGAGAGCAAGGCTTGGGCAAGCAAGTCCCGCAGGACTGCACAAATTCCCTGACATCCGAGACAAGGTAGGCCACCCAAAAAGGACCGACTAACCAATCTTGGTACCAAAAATCCGGGATGCCCACCCAAATTTGGGAACAATGAATCTCAGACATCCACCTTTTCCATTGGGTCCGGCAAACAATTTTCCAACGGGCCGCGCTCGGGCCTTCCCTCCTGACACCCCTCCGGCAACTCAATTGGGCGAGATGGCGGAAAACTAAACCCAAACCCCCAAAAAAAAACAGAAATCAATAAAACCAGGAAGTCCTGCAAGGAAACCCCTGAGAGGGCTCCCCTAAATTCTTAGTGCCAGGAAGAAAGGAAACCACAAAATTAAAACGTGTGAAAAACAAGGCCCACCTGGCCTGTCTAGGATTGAGTCGCTTGCAGATTCCAGATAGACCAGATTCTATGGTCCGTAAGGACCACCACCTGATGTTTGGCTCCCTCCAGCCAATGTCTCCACTCTTCAAAAGCCCACTTCATGGCCAATAACTCCCGATTACCCACGTCATAATTATGTTCAGTAGAGAAAAATTTTCGAGAGAAAAAGGCACAAGGGTTACTTTTAGAGGTCTTTGGATCTTTTTGGGACAAAACGGCACCTGCCCCAATTTCAGAGGCATCAACCTCCACCTGAATGGCAGAGAAACATCAGGCTGCCGTAGAACAGGAGCAGAAGTGAATCTCTGCTTAAGTTCCTGAAATGCAGAGACTGCCTCAGGAGGCCAATTCACCACATCAGAACCCTTTCTGGTCAAATCAGTTAATGGTTTAACAATAACCGAGAAATTACCAATAAATTTACGATAAAAATTTGGCAAAACCCAAAAATCTCTGAAGAGCCTTTAATGAAGTAGGTTGGACCCAATCCACAGATGGCCTGAACCTTGACCGGGTCCATTCAATAACAATGGGGACAAAATGAATCCCAGAAATGAGATCTTCTGTACGCCAAAAGACACTTTGATCCCTTCACATACAGAGCATTATCCCTCAAAATCTGGAACACAGTCCCGAACATGTTTCACATGAGAGTCCCATCATTAGAAAAAATCAAGATACATCCAAATAAACAATCAGAAATTTGTCCACAAAACCCTGAAAATGTCATTCATGAAGGACTGGAAGACGGAAGGGCATTAGTGAGCCCAAAGGGCATCACTAGGTACTCAAATGCCCTTCAGGGGTATTGAATGCCGTCTTCCATTCATTCCCCTGCTTAATGCGAATAAGGTTATACGCCCCCCGAGGTCAAGCTTGGTATACCAGTAGCGTTTTTCACCCTGGAAAACAGGTCAGAAATCAAGGGTAACGGGTATTGATATTTCACAGTAATATTGTTCAAGAACGATAATCAATACACGGCCTTAATGACCATCTTTTTTGTCCCACAAAGAAAAAACGGCACCTAAGGGTGAAGAGGATGGTCTGATATGACCCTCTCCCAATGAATTCCTTGATATAAGACCGCATAGCGTCATGTTCAGTACAGACAAGTTAAAAAGGTGACCTTTAGGGAATTTACTACCCGGCACTAATTCAATAGCGCAGTCATAGCTCCTATGGGGAGTAAGGATGCAGATTTACTTTCGCTAAACACATCAGAAAAATCAAACAAAAAGTCAGGAACATCCTGAGCTTGGGGGGAGGCAGAAAAAACAGGAGTGTTGGTATTAACACATTGGCACCCCAACTGGTTACAGACACAGATATTCCAATCCAAAACAGGATTATGAGACTGTAACCAAGGAAACCCAGCACGATAATGTCATGCAGATTATATAGAACCAAAAATTTGCAACACTCCTGGTGATCAGGTTCAACCCTCATTATCACCTGAGTAGAAAACTGGGTTTATTCTCACCAAAGGGGTAGAATCGATCCCCAGTAGGGGAATAGACTTCTGTAGGGTATCAAGGGAAACCCACAATGTTTAGCAAAATCATAATCCATCAGGTTAATAACTGCTCCAGAATCAACGAAAGCCTGAGTAGAAAATGAGGACAGAGAGCATATCAGAGTGACAGTAATAAAAACTTAGTCTGAACACTACCCAAGACAACTGAGCGTGCAAAACGTCTTCCCTGGCTTAGGGCAGACTGAAATAGCTGAGAGCACCCACCACAGTAGAAACATAATATTGCGCTTTCGAAACTCATGACGCTGTGCCCCAGAACACCACTCCATCACACTGCATGGGCTCAGAAGCGGCTCACAAGGCAACACCACCCACGCATACTTCTTCCGCTCACGCAAACGTCTGTCAATTGAATCGCTAATGACATAGAATCATTGAGACCAGAGGGGACAGGGAATCCCACCATAACATCCTTTACATTATCCGACAGACCCTTCCGGAAAAGGGCCGCCAAAGCGTCGTCATTCCATTTGGTCAGGACTGCCCACCTACGGAATCTCTGACAGAATATAACTCAGCGTCATCAAGCCCCTGATTTAATGCCAACAAGGCTTTTCAGCTTGATCAGTGACATTAGCTCATCGTACAATAACCCCAAAGCCTGAAAAAACGCATCAACATCACTCAAAACAGGACCCCAGGTATCAGGGAAAAAGCCCAATCCTGAGGATCGCCGCGCAGGAAGAGATGATAATTTGAACCTCTGCGCTGCGTTTCCGAGGACTTAGATTTTAAGGCAAAAAACAATTTACAATTATTTTTGAAATTCTGAAACTTAGCTCGATCCCCTAAAAACAAATCTGGCATGGGGATCCTAGGTTTCCACAACAGGCAACCCAGCAAGATAGATAGCAATACTCCGAACCTCAGTGGCAAGCTGATCCACACGGCCAACAACTGTGCAAACTCCATTGGGAGAAAAGATCCTCCCCAGCACCCAGAGATACAGAGGAAAAAAAAAAAAATGCAACACAACAGAAAAATATCTCTGACAACTCTGACAACCTTTTTTCTATCACAATATTTTTCCCTTCTGTGAGTACCATACAATTATCAATTTTGAGGCCGGGTGATAACTGTTTATGTTTCGGAAGCTGAGGAGTGCAGGTAAAAAAGGCAATACACCAGAGCAGTTGGAATCTAGGGATTGCAGTACCCTGACTAACCCACCACAACTAGAGGCAGCCATGGAGCGTCCTACGTTGGTCCTAGACGCCTCGTCACAGCCTGAGAAACTAACTACACCTAAAGATAGAAATAGGAAAGCTATCTGCCCCGGAGCAGAACCCCAAAGATAATAGAAAGCCCCCCAAACATGTAATGGCGGTTAGACAAGAGGAAATACTGACACAGAAAGAAAATAGAATGAGCAAACGCTGGGGCCCAAACTATCTAAATAGAAAAGGACAGGAAGGGTACTTACTGCAATCCCAGAAAACCCTAAAAAACACCAACTCTACTAATTTCAAAAATCACCTGAGATCACACGACCTCTACCACCTAAATTAGCTTCTTGGTGTAACAAAATCAAAACAGACAGCCACTGAAAAAACTGGAAAAAAGCAAAAGAACAAAACCTCAGTGGCTGAACTAAACTGAGAAGGCAGAAGCCCCCGGAGGGGACCCGAAGGCCCCCAAAGAAGTGCAGGACAAAATGCAAAAATAAAGCAACAACACAAAAGAAGAAAAATTCTTATCTGGTAGCGAGATGCAGACCGACACAGCAGGCTAACAAGGAAACTGGAATGAAGGGATTCAGACCAGAACAATTGATCACCCCGGCAAACCCTGATGGGAAAATGACTCCTTATATAAACCAGTCAGTAACACCTGATTCCCAGTCCTCACAATCTTCACTAAGTACCCGCTTGTAACCACCAGAGGGAGCTCTCTGCTCAGAACTCATCTCAAACCCTTCACAACCGGAAAGCCAGTGACTAAGGACAGATATTAATAGCCTAGGGAGGGACCATTGTTTTTGGGTCCCCCCTGTTACCAACATCAGCCCCAGCCACCCCAGAAAAGGCACATCTATTATTAGATGCGCCTTTTTTGGTACTTACCCGTCTATTGCCTTCAACGGTGGCTAATGGGTTATTAAGGGGTTAATGTCACCTTGCCATTGAAAGGTGACATTAATAGTTGTTAATAATGGAGAGTTGTCAATTAGACAACTCCCCATTATAATCCTATTGTAGTAAATGGTAAAAAAAACACACACAATAATTAGAAATTATTTTAATGAAAAAATGACACATAGTTTTTGACCAAATTTATTATTCTGCTATTCCTTCTGAATCCATTGTTCTCCTGTAATAAAAATAAAATAAAAAAGCAACAATATCCTTACCTCTCCGCCTTTCATTAGGTCCCACTCTGCAATCCATCTGAAGGGGTTTAACAGATTTACAGCATAGACCGGTGCTAATGCGACCAGCCCTGCTGTAAACCCCCACAGAATGAATGAGTTCATCTCTGCGCAGCCTCCCTGGCTGACCGGAGACGAACTCAGGAGCGTGGGAAAATTAATTGATTTTTTCCCATGCTGTCAGATCACCTCAACGGTAGTCAGTGAGGCTGCCGCAGAGTCCCTGGCTTGACCTGAAGTGAACTCGATAGCGTAGCATAATAAAACCAAAAATGCAGTACCTATATCATTGCCAGTCCATGAGTGCGATGTGTTGTAATATTAAAATCTCTTCAGTCTATTGAGTGATGTAAAAACATAACGTTTATTTACTTTCAATATATAACAACTGAATATTTTTCTTTAGAATAAAGGAATAAAACACTCCGATATAAAATTGTTAAGTTAATACTCCCTCTTAGATTTTACCTCTCCTCATCTGCAGCGTATGATTGCTTTCATGCTTAATCAAACTGTCCCACCTGTGGTGCACCTTGTGTAATCCAAATCAACACGCAAACACCGACTGCAAGATCTCCTACCAGCACTGCTCTCCTCAAGTCCGTCTGGACCTTTTGTGAATCTTCCACTCTGCATTAATTACATCAGCAGGTACTCTAATTATCGTTTATTATTACTAAGCAAGAAATCACTTTCATACAGCACTCTGACACATTGTGCCTTTTTCTGTTTCAAAGCACGGGAATACCGTAAACTTCGTGCCCTAATCCGGCGGCCGGTGCCTAAACGCTGATCACCGGCACCACGTGCACTGCAGGACACACATGTTATTCAAACTATACCACCGATTGCAAGATTTGACTGCTGCTCTCTGTACTCATTACATACCTGCGCAACAACAGGTACTACCAATACCAATATTATCATTGAACATAAAGTTACGCTCAAATAGCACTTTCTTACATACTATGCCCCTCTCTGTTTTAAATACAGGATCATTGTAAACCTCATCCTCTATCTAGTGGCCAATGCATGAACGCGCTTACTGGCACTACTTACACCGCAGGCTGCTTGCTACACCCAAACCACACCGCCGATTATAAGACTTAATACCACTCTAATCTTCCTCCTACAATTGAACAGTAACATCCAGCTCACCGCCCGGTCATTGTGGACCACATTTTTCCGGTGAAACGCAACTAATATAGCTACTGAGTCAACTAATCATTTACAATGAGTGAGGTAAAAAGCTGACATTTTCTTTATAGAAACTTTCCTAATATTATTTTTTATAATAGATATTATCCTTACTAATAGATATTATTTTGTAACACCTATTAAAACCCCTGTCTGCAGTACATACCATCGTCCTCATAACATTGTCTCTATATTTTAGGCCAGTTTCACACGTGCAGATATTTCCGGTACCAGTAAACATGGTACCGGAGATATCCATGTCCTTGTGTCCGTGTAAATACGTGTGGCACACGTGTGCCGCATCAGGACCACACGCATGGGAAGAAGCGCTACAATGAGCACTGTTCCCCTACTTGTGGTGCTGAAGTCGGCTTTTATTATTCTCTCCTGCTCTGACGGCAACAGCGAGCAGGGAGAATGAATGAAAGAAAACCCAATGTGGGGTCCCCCTTAGTTTTTGAACCAACCCGGCAAAACTATACAGGCACGGCCTGCTATTTCCAGGCTGGAAAGGGGCCATGAATGTGGGCCCCCCAGCCTAAAAACAGCAGCCTGCAGCTGCCTAGAAAGGGCGCCTATTCTTAGTCAGGTTCTTCCCACTTGTACTGTAGTGGTGGCAAGTGGGGTTAATAAGGGGTTAATGTCACCTTTCTATTGTAAGGAGACATTAAGCCAGGATTAGTAATGAAGAGGTGTCAATAAGACACCTCTTCATTACTAACCCTAGAGTTTTTTCAAGGGTTACATAAACACACACATAAGAATAAAGTATTTTAATGAAAAAATACACTACACAATTTTAAAATCTTTATTATACTCCTAATCCCATAGAGAATCCCTCGATTTTCCTGGAAACAATATACCCATACCTGTTGTACAGTCAAGTCCCACGGCGCAATCCATCTCGGGGGTTAATCAGTTTACAGCCGGAGCCGTGCTAATGAGTCGCACGTAGCAGGGCTTTCGGGTACTCAGCACCGAGCCTGTTCACTTTACTGGGGATGTCACGGGTAGCGCAGCTCGGTCCGTTGCCCTGGGCGCTCACTAAAGGGGGATATTTACAGGGGATGATAGAAATGTTCGTGACGCCACCTGTGGTTTCTGATCAGGGTGACCAGCGCTGCAGGTGAATCCTCTGAGGGGTTGTTACTGGGCAGCAAGGTGTTAAGTCTTTCCACAGGTAAGACTGATCCCTCGAGGTATATGGCGGTATAGGGTGAAGGAGCAATAATGCAGACACACACAAACAGTCTCTTTCCGTACCTTTGCTGGTGATGAAGTTGCAGGCACGTCCCGGGAGGCCGTCAGGGTGGAGGATGCACGTCCAGCAATCCACTGAGTAGGTGTAAGGCCTCCTTACGTCCTTATGTGTGTGAGTTTCTAACTTGCATAAAACAAAGTTTAACTCCTTCTCTCTGCTATGCCCGGCTGATCTTGTGATGAGGTCTTCTTGTGACAGAACAGTGTCTCTATGGCGGTACCTGCCAGACCCCCGTCTTCCTAACCTCGGTTACGTACAGCACTGCTGGGCCCCTGCGACTTGAAGTCCAGGATCTCTGGTGTCTCCTACCAGTCGTGCAGATGCTGGTAAGCACGGACCCGGTGTCCGGTGGTGCAGAGAGGAGGTAAGCTATTAATGCTATTTCTCCTCAGTCACTCTCTCTTTTCCTTTTTCCACTTGCCTGTCGTCCTACTCGCACATTTAACATAAGCACAGGCAGCAGTAAATGACAGCTTCTTGCTCAAACTTCCTCAGCTCTCAGGCTAATCTGACAGGAGTCTCTCTCTCTGGTGTTCTGAGGAGATCTTATCTCTCCCTCACAGCTCTTTCTGAGGTAACTGCTGTTCTGAGATGTTCTGCTGTTCTGAGGTAACACCAACGACTAGTGTTGTGAATGGGTTTGAGATGAGTTCTGAGCAGAGGCTCCCTCTGGGTGGTTACAAGCGGTGCTAGTCTGTCCAGTGAAGATTGTGAGGACTGGGAATCAGGTGTTACTGACTGGTTCTTTATATAAGGTAGTCACCTTCCCATCAGGGTTGCCGGTGATCAATTGTTCTGGTCTGAATCCTTTATTCCAGTTTCCCTTGTAGCCTGCTGTGTCGTGTGTGCTCTCCTGCTAACAGATAAGACTTTTTTCTTCTTTTGTGTTTGTGCTATATTTTTTGCATTTTGTCCTGCACTTCTGGGGGGGCCTTCACGGTCCCCTCCGGGGGCTTCTGCCCCTCTCAGTTTTGTTCACCACTGATGTTTGTACTTTTGCTTTTTTCCAGTTTTTTCAGTGGCTGCTTTTTTTGATTTTGTTACACCAGAGAGCTAATTTAGGTGCTAGAGGTCGGTGATCTCAGGTGTTTTTGAAATTAGTAGAGTTGGTGCTTTTCAGGGTTTTCTGGGATTGCAGTAAGTACCCTTCCTATCCTTTTCTATTTAGTTAGTTTGGGCCCCAGCGTTTGCTCATACTATTTTCTTTCTGGTCAGTATTTCATCTTGTCTAACCGCCATTACATGTTTGGGGGCTTTCTTTTGTCTTTGGGGTTCTGCTCCGGGGGCAGATAGCTTTCCTATATCTATCTTTACGTGTAGTTAGTTTCTCAGGCTGTGACGAGGCGTCTAGGACCAACGTAGGAACGCTCCACGGCTGCCCTAGTTGTGGTGTTAGTCAGGGTACTGAAAATCTCATAGATTCCAACTGCTCTGGTGTATTGCCTTTTTTGCCTGCACTCCTCAGCTACCGAAACATAACAGACTAGCTAACTCGCAGCTAGACTGCCTTCATCTCACTGCTGTCTAAGGGCTCCCTCTGGTGGAACCAGGAAAAATGTGAAGTGTTGTGTGCTTATCAGGTGATTGTGAATTACCTTTCATGCATCCTCCTGGGTACATGTGGCACCAAGCGCAGCTGGGCTACACATCCCCACCTAGTTAATATCAGCACTCCCGGCTGAAAAAGAAAACAATTTTATAACATCAACAAATAACATAACTCATCCCTTGCGGGAGGTAAGGACACTTCAAACGTTTCAATGTATACAAATTAGCAATAGAAAATATCAAATACTTTCACGGTGCAAAAAATACAGGATACTTGTGGAGGACCCGCACCAAACCTCCCACCGTGGTCCGGGGTGGGCTGCAGGACTTCTTTGCTGCAAACCTAACTCAAGGCCACACCATACGGGTTTTTCTTCTGAGGTAGAATTGTTTACGTAAAACCAAGATGGGGCACTGATGCCAACTATTTACAACACATTTTTTTGGGCTGGCAAAGTCCTCAGCCACGCAGTCCTTTAAAAGAAACTCATTTCACAAATCACATTACCCAACTGGGGTATTCTACTTCAGCATGTAAACATTATCATCATATAACATTCTCAATAAAGTGCAATTCCCTCATAACTTTGTACAGTTTCAGTAAACCCTGTCTGGGGCCTACTGGATTAATTTTCTAGGACTACTCTTGGTACCTAACAGGTAACCTTCCTTTCGTTGTGCGTACTGACCTACGTGGTGTGGTGTCAGGTATAGTAGCCCTCTGGCCTATCTGTCCTTCGTGCTGGCAAACTGTAATACTGCCTTAGCCTCTCTAGGGATCTGGCAAGCATACTTGTGGCTGGGCGATGCGGTTCTGTTTCGCCAGGGGATTCTTCTGGTAGTTCCACGTCGTGAGGTTCCATTTCTTGAGACTCTACTTCTGGAGGTGCTACAGGAGCAGGTTCCACTTGAACTATTTCTTCTGCTGCGGCAACTGGCTCAACTGGACGTTGAAGCGCTTCTTGTGGTTTTGGGAAAATTGAAGTACTGGAATAATCACAGCATCCCCGATACAAGGCCAATCTGCAGGAAAATCTCCTAGGTCCGTGTGTATGACTTCACCTGGTTTTCTTTTTCCATAACAAGTTCTTCCTCGGGAAGTTTTAACATGTCTGGACACAGTTTTAGGTGGTCTCTGGGTACCGTGGTTGGTTGTCTTCCTCCATCTTTACTAATGGTACAGGTTTTCCTGTTGTCAAATTTGGAATTTTGCACGACATATGGCTCTTGTTCCCACTGATCATCCATTTTGTGCATTCTTTTTTTTCTTTTTAGCACAATTTCTCCAGGGATAAAAGGCTTAGCTGGCGCCTTTTGTTGTAGCTCTTCTCTTGCTTGTCCCTTACTTTATTGAGACTATCTTCCACGCAGGCTTGTACTCTCCTGTACTGTTCCTGTCGATTCATGTCCCAATCTTCAGTAGTAACATCAGCTTCTGGTTCTAAAACATCAAGTTCCAAATCAATGGGCAGCTTTCCTGGGCTTGCTCGCATAAGGTAGGCTGGAGTGCAGTTGATGGAACTCACCGGTATGTGATTGTACAGATCTACCAGGTCAGGTAGTAGGTCTGGCCACCATTCCTCTCCTCAAGTGATACCGTCTTCAGCAGACAATGACTATGTGATTCATCTTCTTTACAGAGACCATTGGTTTTGGGGGTGGTATGGTGTGGTTCTTATCTTCTTACACCCGTACAAGTGACAGAATTCCTTAAACAACCGGCTTCAAAGGCAGGACCTTGATCAGTTAACACTTGCTCTGGATATCCATGGGGTCTGCAGAAAAAACGCCTGAAACGTCTTTGCTGCTGTTTCAGCCGTCAGATCTTTGACAGGGGCGACCACCAGAACATGGAGTATGATCCACCATCGTCAGGGCATACGAGTATCCTTTACCGGCTGGGTGACAACTTGACATGGTCCAATGCCACGATCTCCAAGAGACGAGTCTCTTGATGGGTTGCAGGGGTGCTTTCTGGCTGCTGTATCTTTTCTTCGGAGGCTACAGGACGGGACAGTTTTTGCACCATTTCTCGATGGAACTATGCATTCCCACCCAGTAGAAACGACACTTCACAGGGTTTCCAGCTTCTTCCAGCCAAATGCCCCGCTCGATCGTGGTAAGCTTCCAACACCATCTGGATGTCTGTTCTTGGGACTACTATCTGCCATACCATCTCATGGGTTCTGGGGTTGACGTACCTTCGGCACAGCTTCTCTCGGTAGAAACAGCCGGCTTCTTCTCATTCCACAGCTGCTTTGCTTGTTAGACGCATCCTTCTCCAAGGAGGAACCTTCCTGAGTTATCAGCTCCTTGATACGACTGACAACTGGGTCACTGTTCTGAGTCTCCTTCCAGCTGTGGTGAGGTAAAGGGTTTAACGTCTTACCACGCTGCTTCCTGTAGGCTCGTTGCTCGTGGATCATCCCATTTCTGTGGAATGCAGGTAGCTCAATCTCTTCTAGATCATCCAATTCCTCTTCCATGTCGGACTCATGCGGCATTCTGGACAAGGCGTCAGCGTTGGCGTTCTTACGGCCCGCCCTGTACTTGATGGTAAATTGATATTTTCGACAGCCGAGCCATCCAACATTGCTCCATGGCTCCCAGTTTGGCTGTTTCAAGATGTGTCAAGGGGTTATTGTCAGTGTAAGCAGTGAACTTGCTGGAGGCTAGTAATGCTTGAATCTTTCTGTAATGGCCCAGACCAGCGCCAGGAACTCCAACTTGAAGCTGCTATATTTTCTCTGGGTTTCTCTCGGTCGGCCGGAGCTTCCTGCTTGCATATGCGATGACTTTTTCTTGGCCATTTTGCTTCTGACTGAGGACAGGTCCCAAACCTTCATTGCTGGCATCATATACAGCAGGAACGGTTGGCTGAGTCAGGGTAGGCTAAGATCTCATCGCCTGTCAGGATCTCCTTCATCTCCTTGAATGACTCAGCTTGTTCTTTACCCCAGTGGAATGGACGATTTTCTGCTCTTGAGGGGTTGTCCTGCCAGGAGGTCCTGCAGAGGCGCTGCTTTCTTGGTGTAGTCCTTTACAAACCTCCGGGTAGTAACCTGTCAGTCCCGGGAACTGGCGCACCTCCTTGAGATTCTTTCGGCTCCAGCCATTTCTGGATGGCATGACCTTCTCGGAGTCTGGCGCTACTCCTTCTGAGCTGACAATATGTCCCAAGTACTGTACCTTTTGTTTGAGCAGATGGCACTTTGAAGGCTTCAGTTTCATCCCGTACTTGGACAGTGACCTCAAATACCTCTGCCAGGTGCTTCAGATGATCCTCATACGTCTTGGAGTACACAATTACGTCATCCAGGTACAGCAACACGGTTTCAAAGTTGAGATGTCCCAGGCAACTCTCCATCACTCTCTGGAACGTTCCCGGGCACTGCTGAGTCCAAACGGCATTCTGTAAAACTCACAGAGTCCCATCGGGGGTGATAGCCGTCTTCTCCCCGATCCTCCTCAGCCACAGCTACTTGCCAGTACCCACTAGTGAGGTCGAGGGTGGAAAAGTAGTTTTGCAGTTTTTAAGGCAGCTAAGGATTCCTCAATGCGTGGTAAAGGGTATGCATCTTTATGTGTTTTGCGATTACTTGTCTGTAATCTACACACATTCTCATGCTTCCATCCTTTTTCTTAACTAGGACTAGAGGTGCTGCCCAGGGAAATACAACTATCCCTTAATCACCCCTGCTTCCATCATGTTTACGCAACATTTCCTTAGCTTTCTGGTAGTGTGCTGGAGGTATAGACCTGTACCGCTCTTTGATGGGAGGATGGCTGCCTGTAGGGATATGATGTTGTACTCCCTTAATTGTCCCAAAGTCAAGTGGATGTTGCTAAATACCTGTGTGTACTCCTGTACCACCCGTAGTACTCCCTGTTTCTGGTGGGCTGGATTGGTGTCTGTCCCTACATGGGGCTGCTGACACCAATCCTCCACCTGGGTTGCTGGTCATTATCCTCCGCTGGTTGGCGGGAGGCTAAGGACTCTTTCGTGAGAATGGAGTTGTTATCACGGTACGTAATTTAGCAACAGTGGCATATCGTGGTAAATTCCACTTCATCTTCTCCCCAGTTGAGAAGACTACTGGTACTCTCCCATTTCGTACTTCTACTACCCCTCTAGCAGCAAGAGTGTAGGTCTGTGCTCTGAACAATGGGCTCTACTACTGCTTGGTAGTTTCTGTCCTCTCAGACCTATTGCTTTCTCTACACCATAAAAGCATTTCACTCATTGGGGGTATCACAATGGGGTTCGGTCTGTCACCCGTACATTACCAATTTCACCATCTGTCGCTTCGCTTTCTGCTGGCACATCAGGGCCCGGATCTCCCTCTGGGTCACTCCCCTTTTGCTTTGGCCTGGCAACTTCGGCGAGCTGTTGGAGCAAAAACACAACTTTCTCCCAGACAGTTACTAATAATGTTTGTACCTAAAACCACATTTAAGCCATTTTCCTCATTTACAGTCTTTACTACTAAGAGTCCCCTGGTCCTTCAGCTCCACTCTGCCCACCTTTACGTCCACGTTTTTTGGCTCCGAGTATATCAACAGGGAGACCATTAGAGGCGTACACTGCAAAGTCAGGCTCGGGGGCTGGAGACTGTCCATGGACCAAAACTTATTATACAGGACATCAGGTATGATGGTCACCTGAGATCCAGTGTCCAGCAGGGCAGGGATTGCGATCCCGTCCAGGATGATGGACAGGTAGGGTCTTCCTCCCACAAACCTGCGGTTCCAGTCTGAGGGGCCTGATGAGTCTATTCCTGGGTGTTGGCCCTCGACCCGGATCTGCTCGTTTAAATGACACTGTCGGGCTAGATGACCTTTCCGTTGCAACGGTAGCAGATGATCTTTCGGCGAGGATTGTGCTGATCAGGGGTCGCTCCTGGGGTGTCCTCCTTCGGTGGGGCGACGTCCTCCTTTTCCTCCGGTTCATCCAAGGGACATCCTCTGGGCAGTCGGCTAGCAGGATCTTTCCTCCTTCTTCCTTCCACAGTTGCAGGGCACTCATTACAGCGGCCAGGTTTTTAGTCACTGGCGCACTTCTGAGCGCAGACAGTCCAACTCAGTAGGGGGTGCCACCTGCGTTTTGGCTTCCGCCACCAGCGGGGAAAAGGTGGATGCTGCCGGCTTTAGAGTGGCTTCACCCGGGTGACACTGGGTCGACACCTCGGGCTTCTCCAGGGGTCGCAGTCCTTTTATAGCCATATCTTTTAGGGCATCAAAGGTAGCGTCAGGATGATCCAAGGACCACCAGTGCACAGTTCTGCTTTCAGCTTGGGACCTCAGTCCCCGTACAAATTGTTCCTTCAACATTTTGCTTTCATTAATAGCACTTATAGGGTTGACCCTGTTGAGAGCTCGCAGGGCCCCCTGTAGTCGGCAGGCGTAGTCCCTAATACTGTCATCTGGTCTCGGGGAGCATTGGTAAAACCTCATCCGGAGATCGTTTCAGTGCGGTCCTCAAAAATAGTCTGTAGCTTTAAGAAAATTGAAAGCACTGATTCCTGGTCTGCAGCTGTCCAAGTCTCTACTTCCCTCTCTGCAGCACCAGTCAATTGTCCTACTACCACTGCAGCTCTTTGTTTCTCTTCATACTGAGGAAGCCACTTCGCTCCAGGCAGGTATGGGAGCGTCAGTGGTACTATCGGGGCCACAGGACCGGGTGAGGGGCCAGCGCTTCCATCCTGCGCGGCAGCGCCGGCGGTAAGTCATTGGAGCGGTCGCCCTCGGCCGCGCTGTCAGCTTGCGGCTGCGACATGTCTGCGCCCCCCTAGTTAAGCGTGGGCCTACCTTCTCCTGAAGGCTGCAGCTCTGCCAGGCACAGCGATGTGGAAGGACCTGCCGCCACGTCAGCGTTGGGGGCGTGTCCAGGACTCCGCGCGCTTTCTTGCAGGTACGCCCTTCTCCTTGCGCTGTAGCGCTGTACTTTGGCGGCAATGGCGGACAATTGGCGCCAAAAATCTCAAAAACAGCAACACAGTCTATAGCACAAAAACAGTCCAATTCAGGCACACAGGACTCACATATAGCGAGCTTCTTATCCTGTTCGTGACGCCAAGTTTAATGAGTCGCACGTAGCAGGGCTTTGGGGTACTCGGCACCGAGCCCGTTCACTTTACTGGGGGATGTCACGGGTAGCGCAGCTCGGTCCGTTGCCCTGGGTGCTCACTAAAGGGGATATTTACAGGGATGATAGAAATGTTCGTGACGCCACCTGTGGTTTCTGATAAGGGTGACCAGCGCTGCAGGGTGAATCCTCTGAGGGGTTGTTACTGGGCAGCAAGGTGTTAAGTCTTCCACAGGTAAGACTGATCCCTCGAGATACATGGCGGTATAGGGGTGAAGGAGCAATAATGCAGACACACACAAGACAGTCTCTTTCCGTACCTTTGCTGGTGATGAAGTTGCAGGCACGCCCGGGAGGCCGTCAGGGTGGAGGATGCACGTCCAGCAATCCACTGAGTAGGTGTAAGGCCTCCTTACGTCCTTATGTGTGTGAGTTTCTAACTTGCATAAAACAAAGTTTAACTCCTTCTCTTTGCTACGCCCGGCTATCTTGTGATGAGGTCTTCTTGTGGACAGAACAGTGTCTCTATGGCGGTACCTCCAGACCCCCGTCTTCCTAACCTCGGTTACATACAGCACTGCTGGGCCCCTGCGACTTGAAGTCCAGGATCTCCGGTGTCTCCTACCAGTCGTGCAGATGCTGGTAAGCACGGGCCCGGTGTCCGGTGGTGCAGAGTGGAGGTAAGCTATTAATGCTATTTCTCCTCAGTCACTCTCTCTTTTCCTTTTTCCACTTGCCTGTCGTCCTACTCGCACATTTAACATAAGCACAGGCAGCAGTAGATGTCAGCTTCTTGCTCAAACTTCCTCAGCTCTCAGGCTAATCTGACAGGAGTCTCTCTCTCTGGTGTTCTGAGGAGATCTTATCTCTCCCTCACAGCTCGTCTGAGGTAACTGCCGTTCTGAGATGTTCTGCTGTTCTGAGGTAACACCAACGACTAGCTAACTCGCAGCTAGACTGCCTTCATCTCACTGCTGTCTCAAGGGCTCCCTCTGGGGAACCAGGAAAAATGTGAAGTGTTTGTGCTTATCAGGTGATTGTGAATTACCTTTCATGCATCCCCTGGGTACATGTGGCACCAAGCGCAGCTGGGCTACACACTAATGCAACCGCTTGAGCTGTAAACTACTGGGGAATAATCGAAGCAGCGTGCACAGGCTCAGTGACTGGGGGTGAGTCACTGAGTCTGTGCTCGCTGACAGCTGAACTCCTGTGACCTCAGCACCGTCATTTTCCCACAGTGCTGAGGTTACAGGAGTTAAACTGTCAGTGAGCACAGACTCAGTGAAGTCACCCCTACTCTCTGACCTGTGTGCCCTGCTTTTCATTCATTCCCTAGTAGTTTACAGTTGGAGCCGCTGCATTATAGTTTTGCCGGTTGGTTCAAAAACTAAGGGGGACCCCACATCGAGTTTTCTTTCATTCATTCTCCCTGCTCGCTGTTGCCGGCAGAGCAGGGAGAATAATGACAGCTGACTTTAGCACCACAGGCAGACGAACAGTGGCTTAACTTCAGCACCACAGGCAGAGGAACAGCGGCTTACAGTAGCCGCTTCTTCCCTGGCGGCCTTCCGTGCAGAAGGAGGACAGTTTACTGTCGTCCGTGTGCACGTGTGCCGCAATTTTGCAGACCGTGCTGCCGGAGAAAAACGGACATGTCAGCGTATTTTGCACACGGACACACGGTCCATAAAAACACGCTGACATGTGCATAGACCCACACATTTTAATGGGTCTACGTGTGTCAGTGTCTCCGGTACGTGAGAAAACTGTCACTACACATACTGGAGCCACTGACATGTGAAAAGAGCCTTAGACTCATGGCATTTAACCATCTGAAGGTGATTGTGAGAAAGGCCCTATGAGGAGACCTACAAAACCTTTACAACAGTGACTACTAGTGAGCCTTTTAAAACAACTAGCAACAACTTAACAATTTTTAATTGGGGTGTTTTATTCCTATGTTCTAAATAAAAAATTCAGTTGTTATACAGTACAGACCAAAAGTTTTGGACACACCTTCTCATTCAAAAATTTTCTGTATTTTCATGACTATGAAAATTGTACATTCACACTGAAGGCATCAAAACTATGAATTAACACATGTGGAATTATATACTTAACAAAAAAGTGTGAAACAACTGAAAATATGTCTTATATTCTAGGTTCTTCAAAGTAGCCACCTTTTGCTTTGATTACTGCTTTGCACACTCTTGG